>CM060173.1:1227500-2455000 GCA_030549775.1 Tamarix chinensis
CTAAGTGCTTAATATGTGTGGATGCCAATTATATAAAAAAGAGCTATTTAAATTAGTCTCAAATATAAATAATGAATTGCTCTAACTTATTCACTCACACCTAGCAAATTTTAAAAACATAGCTAGAAGATGAGGTAAAAGACATTATGTGACCTTCATTGATGAATTTTTAAGATACACTAGGGTTTACCTTTTTAAGATAAAATATGAGATAGTTAACAAGATATTAAAATACAAGACTGAGGTTAAAAATAAACTAGATTGAAAAATTAAGAGACTAAGATATGATAGGGGTGGTGAGTATATCCTTGATTTTCTTGGAAAATATTGTAAAAAAACTGAAATTATTCATTATGCTAGTGCTCCTTATACACTCGAACATAATGGCATTGTAGAAAGAAAAAATATGGCTCTAGATAATGAATAGTGTGATACTTGGTTCTAGTATGTCTAGCAATATGTGGGGAAGCTATTCTTTCTACTAGTTATATTCTTAATAGGGTTCCCCACAAGAATTTAGATAAAACCCCTCATAAGTTATGGAAAGGATATTCCCCTAAAATAAAATTCTTGAAAGTTTGGGGGTGCTTTGCCAAGGTGGGCCTACTAGACTTTAGAAAATCAAATATTGGGCCTAAAATATTTAATTGTGTGTTTATCAGTTATGGTGTAAATAATGTTTCTTATTGATTCATGCATTTGAATGATTTTATTATATATGAATCTATAGATGCTGAATTCTTTGAGATTATTTTTCTCTTGAAAAGGTATGATAATGTGCATAATATTGGTTCTTGTGTTGCTTGTGATATATTGATGTAAGAGTATCCATAATTGAGGATCATAATTTAGCCATTAATTTTTCTAAGTTAAAAAAAACCTTCTTACTTAGACAAATTAATTATCTATCAAACCATAAGCATGTAAACCATGTAAAATCTTCTCTTTTTTTTCTCATGTTCCCTCCAAATACTAAAAACATCTACACTAAGCTAAAAAAAAATTAAAACATTTTCCCTCAAAATTAATTATCTAATTTAAACCTTGTTTTCCTTATTATTTTTTTCTCTTGTAGCCTAAAAAGACCACTAAGAAAAAATTTCTTAGAAGCTACATAATTTATCCAAAAGTCACTTTTAGCAATTGAGAATAATAATGCAAATTTGAGGAAGAGTAAGGAAGGTTAAATGACATTCCTTAATTCTTATTGTTTCTTACAAGGTTGAAAGGGGTATTTGTAACTTTATTTTTGTGTGATATGGTTGTTATAACTTTTATCATGTGAAGGAAGAAGATAGGTGTTTTGAAAATCTGCTTAGCCATTCCCTCTATAGCTGAATCACATAGGTTGAATCTAAGCATGATTTTTCACCCCTATTTAGGCTTTAATATAGGTATTAGTTGGTTAAGTTGTACCTTTTAATCCTAAACTTCTTGTATAAGTGTAGGGTAGGATGGAATGAAAAACAAAACATCTTACCTTCAGCCATCATACTCATCCTATAAAAAAAACTAAGAGTTCCCTCCTCAATCACAAATGCAAGAGTTGAGGTTTCTTTGTTAAATATTACAAGATTTATCTAAGAGTTACATACATTATATGGCTATTTCAAGTATTTATTCAAGGAGTTACTAAGAATCAATTGTTATCGCTTCTTCTTTCCACCATTTATACCCCTTGATTTCAATTATTCTTCACTTTAAGAACATCAAAGCCCTAACATGATGCAAGTTGGATCTAACATGCATCATGTATGTTCTTCTTTGCCTACTCCTGCTTCTGTTGTAAATGAAATTAATATTGAACCTAGAAGAAGTAAAAGGCAACGGGTAGAGAGTAGTTTTAGGCTAAACGTTATTACTAACTTCTGATAGAAATTCCTAACATTGATAAGATCAATGATATTATTATATCATTTTTCTTAATATAGGAAGATCCTAAAACATATAAAGAGGTAGTTAATTCTAGTGATGTAAATTTTTGGAAAGAAGATATTGAACTGGGCTTGATTTTATAACTTAGAACCATACGTATGACCTATTTGACTTACATAGGGGTTGTAAGTCAATCAAGAATAAGTGGTTCGTTAGAAAGAAGTTAAGGACAGAGGGTTTTGTGGATAAATATAATGTTTGACTAGTAGTTTTAGGATACACTAAGAAGAAGGACATAAAATACTTTGATACTTATTCCACTATGACAAAAGTAGATATAATCATAACTCTTGTTACCTTAGCTGCTATCTATGGTCCTATGCTACATCAAATGGATGTAACGACACCTTTTCTTAATGCTAACTTGGAGGAAGAAATATATCTACAACAACCTATTGGTGGTGTAGTGCCTAGTCAAGAGGATAAGGTTTGTAAATTGAGAAATTCTTTATGGTCTTAAACAAGACCCAAAATAGTGGTATGAAAAACTTAACCAAACCTTAGAGAATAATGGCTATATGATGCATACCTCAAATACTTATGTCTTTTCTAAGATATTTGGATCTAATTGTGTTATATGTCTCTATGATGATAAAATGATTTATATTTGGTATAAGCATAGAGGTGGTCAATGACACAAAGATTTTCTTATCATATCAATTTGAGATGAAGAACTTAGGTGAGCCTAATATAATACTTAGAATTAAATTAAAAAAATATTAAAAATGGTTTTTCCCTAATTAAATCTCATTACATAAAGAAAATCCTAAAAACATTTGGTTATTATAATTTGGCACTTATGAAAAATCCCTATCATCCTAGCATATACGTTAAGAAGAACAAGGGCCCTAGTGTTGCTCAAGATAGATATGCTAATATTATAGGAAGTGTAATGTTTCACATGAACTATACCAAACCCAACATAGCATATGTTTTAAGTTTCTTGATTCGTAACACCACTACAAAAAAAATACATTTTTAGCAACGATGCTTTATGTTGCTAAAGATAGAAAGTCATTGCAAAAAATATATATGCAATGACATTTTTTGTTGTAGGGTCATTGCACGTTATGGCATTGCAAAAAAATAAAGCAACAACAATGATCTTTGCAAAAAAGTAATTAAATGCAAATTAAATTGTCGTTTCCAAATAAATATTATTGCAATACATCACTTCACCTAACTACATGTATTTATATATTGCAAAAAATTTTGTCGTTGCTAAATATTTATCCTACTTCGGCACTAGTTTATGTCGTTACAAAAACCTATAATTAGCAACAATTTTTTTCATTGAAAAAAAAATTGGTTGTAGTTTGGCAACAAATTATGTCGTTGCCAAAGCTTGTTATTTGTAACAACAAAAGTTGTTGGAAAAAAATAGCATATTGCAGCAAAAATATTTATCATTGCAAAAACACATTAATTGCAATGGCTTATGTTGCTATAAAAAATTGAATATACTTTAGAAATAAAAATTTACAAAATACCCCGAGTTAATACGACCACATAGGGGTCACCTAATAGCACCCGGAACCCACAAATTTCTAATACCCCAAGTCGAAACGACCATGCGGAGCTACTTGGTAGCCACCTAGGCCTACAAGAATTGCGAGGGCTATCGTGAAGTGCTTTAGGCTTAATCGACTAGCCTTACAGTTCAACACGAGTCATTTCCAAAACTTCCTAGGAGGGTTACCTATCCTAAAATTTGCTCTATGATAAGCATGCTTAACTGTGGATTTCTTAGATAGAATCACCAAAAGGATGGTATACTATATTGATATAAGTAGTCATATCAATCCTTATAATATTCCACTCGATTTGGGGTATTACATTTTATCATTGTAAAAAATACATAATTGCAACAATAAAGTCTTTGCTAAAATTTGAACTTAAAACTTTAATAACCATCTTTGTCGTTGCGAAAGCATACAATTGCAATGACACAATAACCTTTTTAAAACACAATTGTAATAAATGACATGTGAAACCTCTAATCAATGTCCATAAATTATGTCATATACATATGTCCCGCTTAAATCAATATACAAAAATATATAAAAATAATTATTAACATATATATTAAGAAAAAATTATTAAATTGAACAAAAACTTACCAGAGTCCTACTTGGCAATTAGGGCTTTGATTGAGTTGATGGACACTGAGACAAATTGGTGTGTCCAATCGATATAACTAGACAAGTCTAACACAATGGAGGTAAAATTAGGAGTTAGAGAAGGCAGTGACAAAAAAGTATAGATGTTGCAATAAAATTATTGATATTTTTTTTGCAATAACTTGTTGTTGCATTAAAATAATCTAAATAGTTGCAACAAGTATAGTTTTTGCAATAAATTTAATCAATATTTTCCAACAAAAAAAAGTTGTTGCAAAACCATTTTGTATATTGTAACAAATAAATATCGTTGCAAATAAACCATCGCATATATATATATATATATATATATTGCAAAAAAGAATTCCTTTCCAAAACATATAAATTTCATTGCATTAAAATAATCTAAATATTTGCAACAAGTATAGTCGTTGCAATAAATCCAATCAATATTTTGCAACAAAAAAAAAATTTTGCAAAAGCATTTTGTATATTACAACATATAAATATCTTTACAAATAAACCATTGCATATATTGCAACAAGAATTGTCGTTACAAAACATATAAATGTCATTGAATTATAATAATCTAAATATTTACAACAAGTATAGTCGTTGCAATAAATCCAATCAATATTTTGCAACAACAAAAAATGTCGCTGCAAAAACATTTTGTATATTACAATATATAAATGTCATTGCAAATAAACGATCGCATATATTGCAACAAAAAATGTTGTTACAAAACATATAAATTTCATTGTGTTAAAATAATATAAATATTTGCAACAATTATAGTCGTCGTAATAAATTCAATCAACATTTTGTAACAAAAAAAGTCGTGGTAAAAATATTTTATATATTGCAATATATAAATGTCGTTGCAAAATATTTCCTAATAGTCACAATATAAATGAATTATTTTTTGTAACAACTTTTTGTAACGTCATAAAATTGTCGTTACCAAAAGACATTTTTGCGATATAAAATGTTGTTATTGCAAAAGTGTTGTTGCTATAAAAGAGTTTTCTTGTAGTGCAATCACAAACCTAGTAATGATCATTGGAATGTTGTTCATCATTTGCTTAAGTACTTTAAGAGTACAACTGATTGGTGTTTACATTTTCACAAAATTTTTTGTTGTGTTAGAAGTTTACTATGATGTAAAATAGGTAACTGATAATGATGAACTTAGCTCTTCTAGTTTCTATGTGTTCACATTAGGTGGATGTGTTATATCATGGAAGTTCTCAAAATAGACATGTATAGCACATTCCACCAAGGAATATGAATTTATTATTCTTGAGTTGGTAGGTTAAGAATCCAAATGACTAAGGGACTTATTAGCAAAAGTACCATTATGAGGGAAACATAGTGTTCTGGTTTTGCTTAACTCTGATTCATAGGCCACCATTGGAATCAGTAATAAAAGTGTGTGCAATGGGAAGATGAGACATATGCATCTTGGACATAGGTCAGTCAAGAATTTGTTGAAAGAAGGGGTGATCTCCTTAGAGTATGTGTGTTCGAAGACAAATTTGGTAGATACTCTTATGAAAGGTTTATCAAAGAAAGTGGTACTTGAATCTTCAAAAGGGATGGGCCTTAAGCCCATGGTAGAGGAAAGTATGGTGGATACTTAATCTAATACAATAGATTCAATAAGGTTAAACAAAGCCATATGATTAATCTTTAAGCACTACAATATCATCCTGATAACATGAATTATAGAGTTGTGCATGCTCTTTTGATTCCATAACTAGTTTTGGTGATGCTATTGAGACATATTTGATGGATTAACACGTGTGGTAGTGTTAAGTTTTAGTTTTATGCTCATTTTGAATCTATAACTAGTATTGGTGATGCTTTGAGACACACTTGATGGTTTTTGCTTATTATTTTGAGAGTGAACTTAAAGCTCTTAATGATTCCATTACCATATATGGTGGTGTTATAGCTACGCACTTGATAGACTCTCCTAGTTGGGTGTGAATGTAGGTCGCCTTCTATGAAAGAGTTGGGTACTCTCTCTAGAGTACTCAAGAGTAACCAAGGTGTGCGTAGGGCTATTTAAAGCCTAAATTTATTTGTTATAGCAGAGATATTGCATAATTTAAAAGTATAATGCGTGTTATGAGAAAGGAATTCAAATATTGGTAGTTCAAGAAAAATTCACTACTTACACTATGGTGTAACCTCATTTCTCTATGTATCAATTTAATAAAAAGATATTAATATTTATATATAAAGCTTTTCCTTTATCGAGGTTGTTCTTTTCTTGTTTACTTTGAGTTTTCTCATAGCTAGTGGGGGATTATTGGGTAACAACAACAAAACTACCCATGTTCTCTCTTGTCTCAATAATCACGTACTCTACATGTACCCACTAAATTATCCATATTTTCCACCGTTCTACTACTAGTTGATGGGAGAGTAGGGTATGTTGTATGTGTGGGGTGAGTGGTAGGTATGTGGTCACTTCGAAAATCACCTATAAATACCGGTAGTATCTTGGACTTAGGACACATCAAACTACATCTTCACAAGCTATATTCCGACTTTGAGTGCATGAGTTTGAGGGAAGTTATGTAAATCCTTGGAGAATGAGCAGTCTTGACGATTGCAGTATAGTTAGGCCTAATTTGCTTTCAAGGTAATTTCATATTTCAATCTTCATTATTTACTATACTCACCACCAAAGGAGGTCACTTATTCCAGTGTCAAAGAACCTAACTATATCTGAACGTTGTGCTTCTTAAACCATCATATGCCTTAATATTGGTGTAGAAACATTTCAGCTACCTGTGTGCAAGCCCATAGATGTGTTATTCAATACATCAATCTGATTCATAGGTAGGGATTCCTCACCCAACTTGAGTGCTAAATGAATTTTGCAATAGATACCTAATTGTTCTTATGCCATGGCTTCCTTCCATTTTTTGATTAATTACATTCTTTATCCCGTGTTTTGTTTGTGCACACTAGCCCCATCATTTTTTGTTATGTGTGTTGGGGAATATATCAGGTACGTGCTCCACAACTATTGGGATGATATATTTTGAAATGAGGTTACAAAAAAAAAGATGTTTTCAATTTAACTAAGGTATTTCTTTTATCTTTTTTCCTTTTTTGCTGGGGGTAGTTGGGGGATTGTATAATATACACCCAGGTGCATCAAGGGGGCTCCGCCATAAATAATAATAAAAAAAGTCTTGCTAGAATGGAGAGCGGCTAGATTGCCTGTGTTGAGATTAAAAAAGCAATGACAGACAACAACTAATTAGTTTCTTTTGCTCTCACTCAACATTTGTTATTCTCGATTTTTAGTTCTCACAATTTCAAAATATTTGTCTCTCTACATCTTCTAGCAAGAAAGTTGCGAAGAAATTCCTCTTTCAAGTTCAATTATGATCCTTCTTTAAATTTGTTTAACTTCAAACCTAAAGAATCAAATCTACATTTTGACAAACTCATCAGACATGTATAAGAACATAGAAGATGAATTACATGCTCAATAATCATGTTGGAACAAAAAAGGCTATTTTACAGAAAAATAGGAGAGGAAGAGAGAGGCTCAATAAGCTGAATTGTTTCATTGAACTAGTGAATGCTTTTTTTTTCTTACAAAGAGCTGTTGTCCAGCACTATATTTATAGAGCACTAGAGACTATTCTAGAGATGCAACTGACCAAGTAACTTGAAAGATCGGTTCTAAAAATATGCCTACGAACCTGGAAAGTCCATAACCTTTTCTTTTCCATATTCCTAACTATCGGACAACAGAAAGTCTCAATTTCTAACACTTCTCCTTGAGAATTTTTGCTATTACTCTAGGCTCACTACGAAGAAACTCGAACCTGTGTTTTGTTAAGGCTTTAGTAAAAATATCAACTAGCTGGAACTCTAACAGGCAATACACTAGCTTGACCTCTTTTTCTTGTTCCGCATCACACACAACATAGAACTTCTCTTTCATATGCTTCGTCTTGCTATGACAAATTGGGTTTTTAGCAATTGCGATTGTTGACTTGTTGTCAACATAAACTTCAATAGCCTGTCTCTGTTTCATACCCAAGTTTGTCAAAAAATTTCTCAACCATAATGCTTGGTTTACTACTGCACAGGCTGCCACGTACTCAGCCTTGATAGTGGACTAAGCTACGACCTTCTGCTTCTTTGATATCCATGAAAATATGCTAGAGCCAAATGAAAAAGCATAACCAGATGTGCTCTTCATGTCATCTACAGAACCTCCCCAATCATTGTTTGAGTAGGCTACCATCTTGGGGTCTGAACATGGTTGGAATAGTATGCCATAATCTGATGTACCACGCAAGTACCTAAGTACTCATTTTGTAGCACCTAAGTGAACTTTGCTAGGTACAATCATGAACCTCGATAGCAAACTTGCAGCAAACATTAAAGTAGGTCGGGTGGTAGTGAGATACAACAAGATACCAACCAAGCTTCTATAGAGTGTAGGATCAATATTTTTCTACCCTTCCAGCCTGGATAACTTATCATTCACAACAAGGGGAGTTGCTACTGGCTCCATCTTAAACTTCTTCAAAATATCATGAGTATACTTAGTTTGAGAGAGAAAAATTCTAGCTTCTGATTGATGGACTTCCATTCCCAAAAAGTAGTTCATTAAGCCTAAATTAGTCATCTCAAATCTTGTCTTCATCTCCTCCTTAAAAGCAAGTATAAGACTTTGATTGCTTCCAGTGACCAGAAGATCATCAACATAGAGGGACACGATGAGTAGGTCTTGACTTTGGCTTTTGACATAAAGAGCGTGCTCATCCTTGCTTCTATTAAAGCCTTGCTCCAAAAAATAAGAATCGATCTTGCTATACCAGGCTCTCAATGCTTGGTTTAAGCCATATAAAGCCTTTTTCAGCTTATACACTTTCTCTTCTACTCCTTTGAAAATGAAACCTAATGGTTGTTTAACAAAAATCTCCTCCTCGAGCTCTCCATTGAGGAAAGCAAATTTAACATCTAGCTGGAATATCATCCATTGTTCTTCCGCAGCTAAAGCAATAAGAATTCTCACCATGTCATGTCGAGTCACCAGGGAAATAGTCTCCCCATAATCTATTCCTACTTGCTGAGAGTAGCCTTTTACGACCAAGTGTGCCTTGTATTTATTAATGGAACCATCTGGATTGAGTTTTCTTTTGAAAATCCACTTTACACCTATCACCTTTCGATCTTTCAGTCTGTTTACTAACTCCCAAGTTCTATTTTTCTCGATCATCTCAATTTTAGCTTCCATAGCCTCTTTCCACTCCTGATGTATAGATGCTTCATCATAGTTTTGAGGTTCATCAAGAGCAGAGTGACAACTCTCACACATTTTTGGATCCAAATGAGTTATGGGACACTCATTGTAAATTTCTGAGAGCAACTTTTTCCCTTGACGGCCAGTGGCATTAGGACTTGAAGCTGGTGAACCAACTCGGATAGGAAAGGAAACAGGTGTTCCAGGGACAGAAGGAACAGAATCTGCACTGTCTTCATCATTCTACACAGGCTCTTACACATGATTAGGCTGAGAGATCTCGTATATATTCTTCTTCACTATTTTTTCTTCCCAATTCCATACAGCATCTTCATCAACTTCAACGTCTCTACTCACTGAAATTTTCTCAGAATCCAGATTGAAAACCCTGAAGGCTTTGGACTAGGAATCATAACCGAAGAAGATCCCTTTTTCAGCCTTCACGTCCAACTTGCTTCTCTTTTGGGCTGGAATGTGAAAATAGCAAATGGAGCCAAATACTTTTAGGTGATTTACTGTAAGATTTTTCCCACTCCAAGCTTCAACATGAGTTTTTCCTTGGACTGCCTTGGTAGGGAGCCGATTCAGCAAGTATACGGCTGTGTATACAGCTTCTGACCAAAACTTATTAGGCATATTCTTCTCAGCTAACATGCATCTAGCCATCTCAGCAATAGTTCTATTTTTTCGTTTTGAGACTCCATTTTGCGGGGGCATATAGCCTGCTGTTAGTTGGCGCTCAACCCCTTCATCTTCACATAATTGATTAAACTGTGAAGAAAAGTATTCCTTGCCAAGGTCTGATTGCAACTTATTTAACTTGCATCCACTTTGAGTTTCTACGAGTGCCTTGAACCGTTTGCAAAAAACTTCTAATCTTTCTCTCATGAGATATACCCATGTCATTCGGGTGTGATCATCAATGAAAAAAATGAAATATCGATGGCCATTGACTGAGAGCGCGTTGTGAGGTCCACAAACATCCATATGGACAAGCTCTAATCTTTCTTTAGCTCTCCAAACTTTTTCCTTCAAAAAATCAACCTATGTTGCTTGCCAAGTTGACAAGGCTCACAAAGGTTTTTCGTGATACAAATAGAGGGGAAGTCTGAGACGAGATTATTCTTGTGAATTTTGCTAAGAGCATGAAAATTGAAATACCCATACCTTTTGTGCCATAGCTAAGAGTCATTAACATGAGCTCTATTTGTAGCCTCTAGTGGATAATCCCACTTCAAAGGAAAACTCTTGTTCTGCATAATAACTCTTGCTATCACTTTCTTCTCCGCATCGAGGATGGTACAATGATTGTTCTCAAAAACGATTGAATAACTATTCTTAATCATTTGACCAATGCTAAGTAAATTCACATCTAGAGATGGAACAAAAAGAACATCACTGATGTATTTTTTACCTTTCTTAGTTTAGACAGCAATCGTGCCTTTGCTAGAGGACTGTACAACAACATTGTTTCCCATACGGACTGGGATTTTGTGAGAAGTATCTAACTGATAGAAGATACTTGAATTGTTGGTCATGTGGGATGTGCAACCACTGTCAATCAACCACTTTTCATTTCTTTTAGGAGTAGGCTAAGTTGATACTAGAAGTGCACAAAATAGAAATTCCTCCTCTTGGTTGCTACTCGAAAAATGAGCTTCAATACCTGATTGGTCTTGCTTGTCTCGCCTATGTTTCAACCTGCATTATCTCTCGGAATGGCCAAATTTCTTGCAGTAGTTACATTTATCCTTCCCTTTATAATAGCAATATTTTTCAAGATGGTTTGTCTTCCCACAAGTTCCACAAGGAGAGAATTTACCCCTTATTTGCGATACCTCCTTCTGGTTTGTTGTATTTTTATTCTTCCACATGCTGCTGCCTTTTGAACCTGAAGACTTGGGCTGGTGCTTGATAGGAAAAGCATCTTCCAAAGGTTTTTCAAATGGATCCTTGAACTTTTCTTCATGTGCCATCAAGAGTCTGATTATCCCTGATACGCTAAGCTTATTCACATCTTGTGTTGTTTCAATCACTGTGACGATCTTTCTGAACTTCTTGGTCAGTGAGTCCGAATTTATTGAATGACTTGTGAATCAGGAATATCCTCTCCATAAATTTTCATTTGGTTTACAACTTCCGTAAGTTTGGAAGTGTACCCCTTGATGTCTTCTCCTTCTTCCATTTTCATGTTTTCAAAAGAATGGCGTAAGGTATTAAGTCGAATGGCTATAACCTGTGAGTCGCCATGAAACTCCTACTCCAAGATATCTCACGCTTCTTTGGCTGTGGATGCTCTCATGATTTTTGGAAACAAGTTGTCAGAAACCCAATTTATGATGTGAGACAAAGCTCTATAATCTTTTATTTCATCTTCACTCATTTTTTTGAGTTGGGTTTCTGTGTATTGGGCTTCCTCGGTTTTTTCTCAAGACCCTTTTCCACTATCTCCCATAAAGAGTTTGCTTTTAGAAAAAGCTTCATTTTTATGCACCAGTATTCATAGCGCTCTCCATTAAATGTTGGAGGTGCTGGGACAGAAAGGGTAGTGGTGGTGGATGTAGTTGGTGTTGAAGCCATTTTTGTTGATGAGTATCTTTTTCTGGTAGGCTTTGATACCACTTGTTGGAACAAAAAAGGGCTATTTTACAGAAAAATAGGAGAGGAAGAGAGAGGCTCAATAAGCTGAATTATTTCATTGAACTAGTGAATGTTTTTTTTCCTTACAAAGAGCTGCTGTCCAGCACCATATTTATAGAGCACTAGAGACTATTCTAAAGATGTAACTGACCAAGTAACTTGAAATATCAGTTCTGAAAAGATGCCTACAAACCTGGAAATTCCATAACCTTTTATTTTCCATATTCCTAACTGTTGGACAGCAGAAAGTCTCAATTTCTAACAAATCAATAAGTCCAAAAACTAGCGAAGCTCTACAAGCATTGCTAGTGCTAAGGGAGGGTGACATAATTTGAAAATTGAACATACTTAACTTTAGGTTTTGAATAATATCACCAGTAATATTCAATAAATTTATGCTAAATAATACATTGATGGACATGTGTGAACGATGCAATAATTGTAAATTACTATTGAACTAATCCAAACACACCAGAACACTTTGTCTTTCTAATGAATGAACATGCACACTAATGCAAAGAAATATATATATATATACTGATAAAAAGGAACATACGCGCTGAAAAAACAGGAGAATATACACTGATAGAAAGCAACATATACACTGATATAAAGTAGCATATACATTGACAAAGAGGAGCATTTACACTGACCAAAAGAAACATATACATTAATAGAAAATAACACATACATCGGACTCGTGAAGGGTATACACTGACAGAAAAATCATATACATCATTCTGAGCAAATATTACCTTCTATTTATCTTTAGAATCATGATTATTATTTGCCACCAGTTGCCGAATTTACTTTATTAAAATCATGAGTGTGTGTGTGTCTCTCTCTCTCTCCCCCCTCCCTCTCTCTCTCTCTCTCTATATATATTGCACGAGAGCTCAGAATATAGTCCTTGATGAGACACAGTAAATGTTACATAATAAACAACAAGGTTTCAATTATAAGAGGATGTACATCATATTATACCATGATGTGCAACAAAATACCAATAGACATAATCATAATGAGCAACATTAACCATTAGAGAAAATACATATCAGAGGTCTTCTACTTTGAACTACTTCATTCTGTTATAAAAATAGAGGATAATCCATCAACCAACTCAAAATCCTTTTTCTCTAATTAAAGAAAAACACTAAGTGAGAATCACAGAAAAACAAATTTCAGAAACTAAATAACAATGAAAATACCGATCAATTTTTCGTTCAAATTGCTTTGATCTGCCATATCAATGTGCCAGATAAATCAAAAACCAAGGATGACAATCCTTCTTCCATCAAATTTGAATTAGTTTAAAACAACAATCAATTGAAGTCGAACCAATTAGTTCAAAATTGGTTTAAAATAAAAATAGATTGGCTCAGGTGTCAAGCTCGCTTTGAATTAGATGAAAACGGCGATCATTGAAATGAGAAAGTAGCATTAGAGGTGAGTATAAGAAAGGCGACTGCCAAGGGAGTATAACAAAGCTAGTTAAGGACGATGCTGAAAATTAAACCCTGTAAATTATTGAACACTTATTTAGCTCATATTCACAGTAATTTTTTTTTTTTTTTTTCTGACGTGATTCCCTGGGTGCACCTGGCTAAATAGTATAACTATAATGGTGGCGGAGTGGGGAGTGTTTGTTTTATAACAAAAACGTTATTTTCGTACTATATTTGCTTTCACCAGCTAGCTTCGCTAATATCGAGGGGCAAACACGGTTGCCTGTGTAGCGTGAGCCGTGAGGTGGGCGACAAATCAAACGGGTGGAGGTGGGGGCGGGGGCGGTACCCGCGTCACTACATGTCTCTGCATTATCAACTTTCTGGTCCCACTTCGCAGTCTGTAATGCGGACCCACATCACTGTCAGGTATCACGGACGGCATCGCATACTAGACTAGATCCATCAGGTATCAGGAAAGTGCATAATATAGCATCATGACATGAGCCCCGAAAATGAAGAAACAATGATGCCAAAATCATCTTTTTAACTTCGATGTAAAACGGCTGTAAAGGCACTTCACTTTCCCGTTCTTTCTCCATCACAGGCAATTGTTGTTCTCATGTCATCTTTTGAAGACCAACCAGGACTCGTCTTCAGTATTCACCTTACCCGTATTTTCTGAAGATATTTTATTATTCGTAATCTATGTGGCTTAGGAAAAATTAAATAAAAAAGAAAAAAGCAATCGACTAGTAGTTATATAGCATTGCTTTTGGGTGAATGAAAAACCAATATCAAGAAGTAATTAAAAGAAAAAATAAACGCAATGGTGCATTTAGTTTCAAAAAAAAAAATTTGCTATTAAAATACATATTCACAACTTCTATTTTCTTTATTTTAGATTGAAAAATTAAAAAATATGATTTATAACTTTGTGAAGAAAAGTGGAAAATAACCTATACTATATTTTCTATGTTTTCTATATAAATGTATGCTATTATTTTCTACATATTTTTCAACTGAAAATTTAATAATAATATTACTATGCATATTACTTTTAATGATAATAATAATATTAATAATATTATATTTATTTTATTAATATTTATCAATACTAATATTAATAAAATAATAATGATGATAGTATTATAATTATTGTTAAAATATTTAATAATATTTTTTTATATTATTATCATTATTAACATTAATATATATGATGATATTATTATTAGCTTTAATATAAATATTTTTATTAACTTAATATTAATATTGTGATTAATTTTTATAAATATTAATATTGATAAAGTATTAATATTATTATTAATATTAACTAGTAATAAAATTACTAATAAATTTAATAATATTATCAATATTTTATATTTATTAATATTTCTAACAATAGTAATAATTTTTTCATTATATTATCTTTAAGAAAATTATAGTATTATAATTATTAAAAATACTCTTATAATAATTTATATTAGTAGTAGTAGTAGTAATAATAATAATAATAATAATAATGATGATGATAATGATAATGATAATAAGAATAATAATAATAATCCAACATTCCTCACTTCTAGTAAGTAGACTGTAGTACTTTCGAAATAAACTATATCCCTTGCCGCTAGTTTGGAATCCCTCTCCTTAAAATGATTGCATTGACGAGGTATCACTGTTGGATATTTATATGAGAATACTCTTTAAAATATGGTATATATCACTATTGAATAAAATAATAACTGTGCATGTCCCCTGTGAATAAAATAATAATAACAATAATAATAGAAATCACCAAGATGGTGAATGTTCCACAATGAAAATGACAATTTAGGGTGGGGGTGGGGAGAAGAGAGAGAGTGGTCCAAGCTGAGTCTATGGCTTACCGACTCTAAGAATTGCCGTATAAGATAAGAAGTAGAAGTAAGGGGTAGAGAGAAAATATTCTCTTTGCTTCATATAGTATATGAAAACACATTTATATAGCTATCTAGTCCAAAGAGAGGAAGAGCAAGCGAGCAAGAGTTGATCAACCAAGCGATAGCGCTGCTCAGCGCCGATCAGTGTAGATCAAAGAAGTTAAAAAGTTACTCCCCAGGAGGGATTCTGCAGGGAAGCAATTTTTGTGGCGATTTATATAAGTCAGTTATACATAGTGCTAAAAACTAAGCTTGAATAATTTCTACCCAACTTTTGGTTGTTTGTTGTATTGAGGTTTGTTGTCATTAGCTTACTTCTCTTGTTAGTGTATATATATCTGTGTCTGTGTCTGTGTCTGTACGTCGATCCCAAAGAGTTAGCTATTAGCTTTATTCGGACGGGTCAGCTTCTTTAGCTTGTTCTAGCCAATGTCTGTCTGTCGATTTATATATATGTGGCTTAAGAGATGCACAAAGACAATAAGTCCTAATTTGAAGTTCCTTTTCTCTTGTTTGTCTTGTCTCAGCCAGCTGAGGTAGATACCTAGAGAGACAAGTAGCTATAGCCCAGGCCAGTTTAATTCAGCTGATCGAGACGCTGCTGCATTTAATTAAACAATTTAAAGGGATACATAATGATGCCTCAAGATGGTCTTTGTCTCCCTTCTTCAATAAATAATGTGTCGTTTGTTCATCCGCAAGAACCAGCATTTCACCCTAACCCTACTGCCGTAGCTCCAAGTGCAAATCCCAATCCCGCCGGGAAAAGGAAGAGAAATCTACCAGGAACACCAGGCAAGTATATATTTATGTGTGTGTGTGTGTGTGTGTGTGTATACTATACATCATAAATTATATTTACATCCCTTCATTATTAGTAATCTTTCTGGTTTTAAATTAAATCCCTGTAACTATATCAATATGTATATCTCTTCTACCTTAATACATATACTTATTCGATCCTATCCGTCTGTTTGAGACCCCCCCCCCGGGGTTTCTTTTATAGATTAAACAACCAGCCGGTGAGACTCGAACATACAAGAGTTGATTCTTCTTAATTAATAATTGAACCACCATAATAATTATTCTTCTAATATATATTTTTACTACTGTACAGCTTATAATAATTTATAAATGCAAGTGCTGTGTATTTACATACGATATAAAATAATATTTATAAATTTATATAAACTAGATCCGGATGCAGAGGTAGTGGCGTTATCTCCGAAATCTCTAATGGCCACCAATCGGTTCATATGCGAGATATGCAACAAAGGTTTCCAAAGAGAGCAAAACTTGCAGCTTCACAGGAGAGGCCACAACCTTCCGTGGAAGCTGAAGCAAAGGACAAACAAAGATGAGATGGTAAAGAAGAAAGTATTCATCTGCCCTGAGAAGAGCTGTGTACACCACGACGCGTCCAGAGCTCTGGGCGACCTCACCGGAATCAAGAAGCATTACAGCAGAAAGCACGGTGAAAAGAAGTGGAAATGTGATAAGTGCTCTAAGAAATATGCGGTTATGTCCGATTGGAAAGCTCATAGTAAGATTTGTGGGACTAGAGAGTACAAATGCGACTGTGGCACTATCTTTTCCAGGTTAATTTCTTTAATTATTTTGTTAATTCTCTTTCTCTCTCTCTTGCCAATAAAATTACTGATATACGTATACTCCATTAATTTACTACAGTACAACAGTTATTTGCTGTATCATGATGTATACTAGAATATAGTACTTGAAATTAATCATCATCTGATACATATATAATCCATATACGTGCGTATGTATGTGCTGCAGGAAAGACAGTTTCATAACCCACAGGGCATTTTGTGATGCGCTAGCTGAAGAAAGCGCAAGAATAGTCGCCAAAACTCCTCCAAACTTCAAAGCCGACTTCAACATCCTCGGCGGTTCGTCGATGACGAACGCTCATCATCAAGCTGCAGTTAATTTGATGCCCCATTTCGCATCAGCAGCAGCATTTCGTTCTAATTTGCCGCCCCCGCCGCTGACCGGGATTAATGATTTTGATTTTCAAGTAAACGGAGGAGGGGGAGGAACAATCAGCATGAAGCCCACGAGGCTACCCCTTTGGCTTGACCACCGCCACATCATGACGTCGCCCAATGACAACATAATTACTACGAGTAATGCCAGTAATATTATGGAAACTAATATGATAAATATTCATGATCATGATCATCATCGATGTACTGCTCATGACGATCATGAGATAATCATGATGTGTGGGGGTACTGGTGAAGCAGGAGGGGGGTTCTTGGCATCATCAACCTTTGCCGCTGGTGGAAACTCGTGTTCGGCCGATCACGATTTCATCACGCAGATGGGACCCTCAACCACTTGTTTTTTTGGTACAGATACGATGCATTTTCCACCCCGGCTGTTACATTTAAAGGAGGAATCAGATCAACAAGATCATCACAACAAAACTGGTGCTGGAGGCTATAACACTGCTACTACTACTACTAATGGATGCAGTCCTGCGACAGATTATTGCTATACTCCTCAAAGGTTGCAGGCTGCAGCTTCTTATTCGTCACATAACTTAATCCACCACCTGCAACAACAAAGCAGCAGCAGCAGCAGCAGCGTTAATACAGCTGTTGGTGGAAACATGTCTGCTACTGCACTTCTACAAAAAGCTGCTAATATTGGCTCCACACGCAGTCACTCGTCTGGCTTCGCTAACAGCTTAGGAGTCGTGAGTACTTTGTGCCCCTTCTCGAACCTCGTCAACTTCAACAACACTCGCAGAAGCAAAGATCAGCAAGCGGTCATGAGTGCTGCTGGTCGTGATCGTCCCTGCCGAAAACAACAGCAAGATGACGAAGACTTGAGTGTGTTGATGAATTCCATGCCTTCTTCTTCCTCGGACATTAATGGTGATCGTCGTGAATTACTAGGTACTGCTGGTGATCGATTTCCTGTTTCGTGTTCTTCCGCCACAGTACAGCAGGTAATCATGGGTATGGGTAATAATAGTACTGCTACTAATACCGCAAGTGGAGTAGTGAAACGAGCTGATCATGAAGATGGAAAGATGAGTGATTGTGCTAACGTTATTCAAGGAGATTATATCGACAAAGGATTTGATAGCGCTACAAGAGACTTCCTCGGTTTAGGAGGAGGGGGCGGAGGAAGTAGTGACCGTCGTGCTGCTGCTGGTGGAGGAAAAACACCACTGATTTTCCAACAAGATCATCATCATCAGCTACCTAGCTTTCCTAATTCCGTGGACTTGACCCACCACTTTGATACTTCCAAATGATCTGTATATAAATATTCATCTACCACCACCCATGTATTTTTTCTATTGGTAAATAATAATCAGTACATTAAATACATTACATACTTCCACAAAAGGGGACTCTACATGATTTTTTGCTATAACAAACCAAAGTTTATAACAAAAAAATTTTTGCTCCTATTACCGAAGTAGTAATATAATCTAGTGGGCTTTATCGCTATACTTAACACAAATCTTATCCATACATTTCTTATACTAAATGCAAGACTAAAACTTTTGTGAAACTTAAATCAATACTCACAAAAATAGGTAAAAACACCATAATACTTTAATAATTTAGATGAGAACATAATACAAAGTATATACTCCAGATAATACAATATATAGAGAAAAAGAGAAATAGAGACAAAGGGGGATAAATAGTCAAAAAGTGGTATATGAGAACTATAGCACATGACATATGCGACCCCAGATAACTATAACTCTATACCCTAACACTAGGTATAAATACAAATCATTCTACTTGAGGGATCTTCTAAAAGTCAGTATGATCATCATCAAATACCTGCAACACAATACCTACAAAAGTATCATACTAGTACACATCTCGTATTGAGTAACACAACTACCCTAAAGACACTACAAGAAAACTCTTTCATAGCAACAACACTTTTACAATGACAACATTTTGTTGTTGTAAACAATTTATTTTGGCAATGACAATTTTATGACGTTGCAAAAAGTTGTTGCCAAAAATAATTTATTTATATGGTGATTATTAAGAAATATTTTGCAACAACATTTATCATTACAATATATATGATAGTTTATTTACAACATCTTGATATGTTGCAATATACAAAACATTTTTGCAATAAATTTTTTTATTTTTGTAAATTGTTGATTGAATTTATTACAACAACTATACTTGTTCTAAATATTTAGATTATTTTAACTCAATGATAAGTTGTTGCAAAAAAATTATCAACAATTTTATTACAATGTCTATACTTTGTTGTTGTGAAAAGTGACGTATGATAACGATTATTAAGTGTCGTTGCTAAACATTATTGTTATAAATATTAATTTATTTTCTCTCGTCGAATCCAATATGCACGGAGAGATGAAAATTAAGAAAAATAGTTTTACAACTACAATTATTTTTTTAAGTTATACATATAACTATTAGCAATGATATTTTTTATCGTCAAATATTTTATCAATTCATTGCAACGACTATATTGGTTGTAGTATACTTATCATTTTCCGCAACAACATCCACTTGTTGAAAAACATACTAAATATGAAAGAAAAAATAATTAATAAAAAAATAGAAATAAAGTTAGACTGGCTTCCCCCAACTCCATTTCTCTCCCATTTGTTTCATCCTATCTTCAATGTCATTTTGTGTGTGATCTTATTCATCGTCTACTATATTCTTCTTTGCTCTCCATCCTCGGCTCCTTCCTCCTTGTTGCCATTACCTTTTCCAATTCTCAACATTGCCTCAATTGTATTAGCCTCATCTAATTATATCGATTGTCGTTACCTTTTTATATATTTCTGTTGTATTGATTTATGTGAGACATGTCTATATGGCATGATTTATGAACATCGATTATAGTTTTCATGGATCATTTATTGCAATGGTATTTAAACAGATTATGGTATCATTACAATTATATTTGCAATAACAAAGATGGATGTTGTAGTTTTAACAATGACTTTATCATTTTAATTATATATTTTTTTGCAACGATAAAGTGTAATACCCTCAAATTGAGTGGAGTGTTATAATAATTGATATGACTAATTGTGTCAACATGGTATATCAAAATTTTGGTAATTTTGTCATAAGAGCTCCATAATTAAGTGCGCTTACCATGGAACAGTTTTTAAGATGGGTGATCCTCCAAGTAAATTTCATAAATTTTCCAAAAATTACTCGCGAAGCACGTGACTGAAGAAAAAGTGCTCTGAAAGGACTTGTATCAATCTAGTGAACCTAAGTGGCTACCAAGTGGCTCCGCATAGTCATTTCGGCTAAAGGTGTTAGAAATTTATGGGTCACAAGTGCTATCAGGTGGCCCTTGTGTGGTCGTATCGACTCGAGGTATTACATAAATATTGTTCCTAAAGCATATTCAATTTGTTTTGCAATGAACATAAGTTATTGCAATTAATGTATTTTTGCAACGATAAATATTATTGCTATAATATGCTATTTTTATTGCAATGACTTTTGTTACCAATTATAGGTTTTTGCAACTACATAAGATGTTACCAAAATACAACCAATTTTTTCAATGACATGCAAGAGTCGTTGCTAATTACACATTTTTGCAATAACATAAATTGTTGTCAAAGTAAGATCAATATTTCACAACGATAAAATTCATTGCAATATATAAACATATGTAGTTAGGTGAAGTAATTTATTGCAATGATATTTATTTGACAATAACAATTTTTTTTGCATTTAAATACTTGTTTTTACAATGACCACTATTATTGCTTTATTAATATTTTTTTGCAACACCGTGATGCCCAATGACCCCGCAACAAAAACTATGATTACAATATATATTTTTTTGCAATGACTTTCTATCTTTAGTAACAAAAACTATCGTTGATAAAAATGAGTTTTTTTGTTAGAGATAACATTATATACAATGGTCATGCAAAGAAAGCGATAAAACATGCAATAATTGTAATACTATAACACCCCCACTAATTTAGTACTTATTAAATTTATTTTAGCATAAGTAGTTATGTAAAATAAATGGGTGTTACACTACATCCAACATAGTGATAGGTATGATTAATACCTAACACATGTCATATGTAAAGCTAAAACACTCAAGCATGATGATTAATTATGGTAAGCATTTAATCCAACATTGAGGTAAAACCCAACAAAAAAGAGAAAAAAATTAATTATAATGAAAAGGGTTTATATAGGGTTGTAAATGAGGTGAGTAAGCTCACAAACTCCTAGGGCTGAATTATTAAAATATTGGTTCAGCTTATTCATTTATATAAACGAGTCAAACCTCAGCCTTAATTTCAGGCTCGTTTACTAAATAAGCCAAGCTGGAGCCCAAAAATATAATACCCAACCAAAAAATATTTCAAAATGCATTTAAAATTATGTTGATATAAAATAAATTGGATTTGGTTTTGAAAAAGGCTTGAAATTTGAGTTCTAATGTGAAATTTACGCATAGTAGACAATTAGTTGCCTAAATCATTACTACGAAAATGGAAAATAATAACGGGAAATTAATAATGGTGGTTCAGAAACCGTTGCCAAACGCATGAAAATTAATGGTGGGACAGTTTTGATAAAGGTTATAGTTAAAAAACTGTTATTAAAAACCCAACGCTAAATTTATACGGTAGTTTTAATAACGGTATACGGAAAACCATTATTAAAAGATGTTTTAATAGCAGTTCCTACAAGAACCTTCATCAAAAGCAGCGCTAGTTTTAATAATGGTACCTACAGGAACCGTCATTAAAATCCCAATTCCACCTTTTATTTCGTTCAGTTCTATTTCATGCCAAAAATTTCAAACTCTCTGCACTTTCCCTTTCTTACTCTCCTTATCTTACAAAACCCTCGCACCACCACACCGTGCACCACCACTCTGGCTCCTCTCAAGTCAGGAAAACCACCACTTGTTCTCTTTCGCACCCCAACTTTCCTCTTCCTTGCAGCACCACACCTCTGTCATTCTCGGCTTTGCATGTGCTTTCATTATTCCGCACCTAGCCAACACTTCTTCCTTCTTCCTCCACAGTTTTTGTAGGTGGTCACCACTCCTCTTGCTCGCAGCTGATTTTCTTGCTTGTCGCCACTCCTTTTACGTATGTTTTTGTTCTTCCACTCGTAGCTTTTTCTCTTCTTATATATATATATATATATATATATATATATATACATATATAAATGCATGCATGTTGATACAGGGTTGTGTTGTTTGTTATTGAAAAATTATAGTTTGTCGTTCAAAAATGTGTTGTTAAATGTGTTGGTAAAAAATATTGTTGTTCGTTGTTGAATTTGTAGCGGTACTGTTATATATTAACAAATGCATGTGTTGGCCGGCCAAGACCTTTATATATATATATAACATGCATGAGTAGTGTGGAATTATATACGAAGCTAAAGAAATAAAATACTTCAAATTATTAGTAATGTCACTCATAAAAACTATATATATATATATATACACATTTTCATTAATAAGTATAGGACACTATAAGATATAGGAAATGTAATATAATAAAATGAAAATCTATTTTACATATGCACATCATTAAATGAAAATTTCAATTAGAGATGCATATGTTAATGATTTTTATTTGACGAGGATTAAATAGATATAGAAAATAAGTAATACATAAAAGTGAATAATTGAATAGAGAGAAATAATTGTGTATAATAATAATAATAATAATAATAATAATAATAATAATTTTAAATAATAAAAAAAATTAATATAGGATTTGTTACAGTTTAATTATAGTTAAGTAGGTTTAGGATTAGGGTTTATTAGGTTTAGGGTTAGTTTTTATTATAATTTATTAGGGTTAGGGGTTAGCGTTAGGGTTAGAGTTTAGAGTTTATTATACTAAATATAAAGGTGAATAATTAAATATAGTGGAATAATTGTGTATAATAATAATAATAGTGTTTTTAATAATAATAATAATAATAATAATAATAATAATAATAATAATAATAATATAGGATTTATTAGGGTTTAATTATAGTTAGCTAGGTTTAGAATTAAGGTTTTATGAGGTTTAGGGTTAGGTTTGATTATAATTTATTTGGGTTAAGGTTAGGGTTAGGGGTGAGCATTAGGGTTAGGGCTTAGCGTTTATTATACTAAATAGAAACGTGAATAATTAAATAGAGAGGAATAATTGTGTATAATAATAATAATAATAATAATAATAATAATAATAGCGTTTTAATAATAATAATAATATAGGATTTATTAGGGTTTAATTATAGTTAGCTAGGTTTAGGATTATGGTTCAATTAGGTTTAGGGTTAGTTTTTATTATAATTTATTAGGTTATGGGTTAGGGTTTGGGTTTAGCGTTTATTATACTAAATATAATAATTAATATGTGATCTTATAACAAACTATTATATACATTATCCTCAACTCTACTTTTAATAGCAACATAATATTATACTTAACCTAAATATAAATTATCTTATTAATATCTACTTGATTTTAATATGTGTAGCTTGAATGATTTGATGATAGTTTGATGTTTAGCCGGTTTGTTAAATTTATAACTAAATATTATGTCCTTATTTAAAATAGTTTGATGTTATTAGCTTTACATAGTTGTTATGATATGGTAGAATATATTTATGATTTGTCTAGCTAGTTGAAAAGTAGTTTACATATTCTGTAATTTAGATGCTTTTGAGAACAACCTTGATGATAAGATTTAGTGGTTCTCAATTGTAGATAGTGAGATGACATACCCTCCACCATATCTATGCATGGTGCCACATGTAGATCTATGGACTCATGCCGTATGGTTATACAACGAGCTATAGGTCAGTTGTATGCGAGTAGCTCATCCTATCACCCATTCCATTTCAGATCATATCATCTACTATTGACCCTGCCTCAAATAGAGCCATGGGTGTTGGCTACATCTACTTTTTTGCATTGGTTTGTCCACGACACTAATGCACCTCACCCGAGATTTATTGAGGGTGAGGTGTTTGCAAGAGAGTATGATAGGATATCGAGAGAGCTTATGGTTATTGATGATGAGTGGAGGTTTCATCGTAGCTTACCTCTGAGTATCCACCCCGGTTACCTTAGAGTATCCGTGAGTAGACTCTCTAGCGATGATGTCAAGGATTAGATGATATATCGTGATGAGTGGACTTTCAGAGTTATAGTTATCAGTCGGGCTCGACGTGGCTACCGGGGGATTTAGTTTTACGGTTATGAGCTTTTTTGATTTTAAGTGTTTGTGTTGTAGCAACCTTTTGATGTATATAGTGCTAATATTGCTTTAAACCCGTAGTATGTATATCTTTTGTAATTTGAACCATTGTATAATTTTTTGCTATGTATGTTTTGTGTGTGTGTGTGTGTGTGTGTGAACTCTTTCTAAGTATGAGTAGTTTGAGTATTAATATGTTTTTGGAAACGTGTTAGCATGATTCGTATTTACATATATACAGAATATCATGATACATTTGAGATTAATTCTTTATAAGCATGAGCGATTTGTGAATTATTAAACTTATAATTCAATTAATTTGTAATAATTACTTTCGCATGGGATACATCTAGATTGAAAAACTATGGATCAGAAATGGTGTCTACAAATCCTCTATCTAGAGAATATAACGAATGAGTGGAGTTTTTCATCAAGTTTGCAGTTGAACATGCTTGGGACTCTAGTAGAATAGTCTGTCCTTATTTGAGTTGTGCTTATATTTAGCGTGTCAACGCTACTGATTTGAGAGATCATTTGTTTGAAAATGAAAAAAAATTGCATTTAAATACCTGTTTTTACAATGACCACTATTATTGCTTTATTTTATTTTATTTTGCAACACCATGATACCCAATGACCTCGCAACAAAAAATATCATAACAATATATATTTTTTGCAATGACTTTCTATCTTTAGTAACAAAACTATCATCGACAAAAATGAGTTTTTTTGTAGTTAAAGATAACATTATATATTATGGTTATGCAAAGAAAGTGATAAAACATGCAATAATTGTGATACTATAACACCCCACTAATTTAGTACTTATTAAATTTATATTAGCATAAGTAGTTATGTAAAATAAATGGGTGTTACACTACATCCAACATAGTGATAGGTATGATTAATATCTAACACATGTCATATGTAAATCTAAGAGACTCGAGCATGATGATTAAGTGTGGTAAGCATTTAATCCAACATCGAGGTAAAAACCAACGAAAAAGAGGGAAAAAATTAATTATAATGAAAAGGGTTTATATATGGTTGTAAATGAGGTGAGCAATCTCACGAACTACTAGGGTTGAATTATTAAAATATTGGTTCAGCTTATTCATTTATATAAATGAGTCAAACCTCAACTATAACTTCAGGTTCATTTACTAGATAAGCCAAGCTGGAGCCCAAAAATATAATACCCTACCCAAAAATATTTCAAAATGCATTTAAAATTATGTTGATATAAAATAAATTGGATTTGGTTTTGAAAACATTTTAAAATTTGAATTATAATGTGAAAGTTAGGCATAGTAGACAATTAGTTACCCAAATCACTACTACGAAAATGGGAAATAATAACGGGACATTAATAACAGTGGTTCGGAAACCGTTTCCAAATGCGTGAAAATTAATATGCGGGATAGTTTTGATAACGGTTATAGTTGAAAACCGTTATTAAAAACCCAACGCTAAATTTACATGGTAGTTTTAATAACGATATACGGAAAAACATTATTAATAGATGTTTTAATAACGGTTCCTACAAGAACCGTCATCAAAAACAGCACTAGTTTTAATAATGAACCGTTATTAAAACCCCTATTTTGCGTTTTATTTCGTTCAGTTCTATTTCATGCCAAAAATTTCAGACTCTCTGCACTTTCCCTCTCATACTCTCCTTATCTTGCAAAATCCTCGCACCACCACACCATGCACCACCACTTTGGCTCCTCTCAAGTCAGGGAAACCACCACTTATTCTCTTTCGCACCACCAACTCTCCTCTTCCTAGCAACACCATACCTCTACCGTTCTTGGCTTTGCATGTGTTGTCATTCTTTCGCACCTAGCCAACACTTCTTCCTTCTTCCTCTACCGTGTTTATAGGTGTTCACCTTTCCTCTTACTCGCCACCGGTTTTCTTGCTTGCCGCCACTCCTTTTACGAATGTTTTTGTTCTTCCGCTTGTAGCTTTTTCTTTTCTTATATATATAAATGTATGCATGTTGATACAAGGTTGCGTTGTTTGTTATTGAAAAATTACAGTTTGTGGTTCGAAAATGTGTTGGTGAAAAATGTTTTTGTTCGTTGTTGAATTTGTAGCAGTATTGTTATATATTAACAAACGCATGTGTTGGCTGGCCAAGACCTTTACATATATATATATATAACATGCATGAGTAGTGTAGAATTATACACGAAGCTAGAGAAATAAAATACTTCAAATTATTAGTAATGTCACTCATCAAAACTATATATATATATATATACACACACACACACACATTTTCATTAATACGTATAGGACACTACAAAATATAGGAAATGTCATATAATGAAATGAAAATATATTTTACATATGCACATCATTACATGAAATTTTCAATTAGAGATGCATATGTTAATGATTTTTATTTGATGAGGATTAAATAGATATAGAAAATAAATAATATATAAAAGTGAATAATTAAATAGAGAGAAATAATTGTGTATAATAATAATAATAATGATGATGATGATTTTTAATAATAATAACAAAATTAATATAGGATTTATTATAGTTTAATTATAGTTAGGTAGGTTTAGGATTAGGGTTTATTAGGTTTAGGGTTAGTTTTTATTATAATTTATTAGGGTTAGGGTTAGCGTTAGCGTTAGCGTTAGGGTAATGGTTTAGTGTTTATTATACTAAATATAATAGTGAATAATTAAATATAGAGAAATAATTGTGTATAATAATAATATTATTATTATTTTAATAATATTATTATTATTATTAATTTAATAATAATAATAATAATATAGGATTTATTAGGGTTTAATTATAGTTAGCTAGGTTTAGGATTAGGGTTTAATGAGGTTTAGGGTTAGGTTTGATTATAATTTATTAGGGTTAGGGGTGAGCGTTAGGATTAGGTTTTATCGTTTATTATACTAAATATAAAAGTGAATAATTAAATAGAGAGGAATAATTGTCTATAATAATAATAATAATAGTGTTTTAATAATAATAATAATAATAATAATAGTATAGGATTTATTAGGGTTTAATTATAGTTAGCTAGGTTCAGGATTATGGTTCAATTAGGTTTAGGGTTAGTTTTTATTATAATTTATTAGGTTATGGGTTAGGGTTAGGGTTTAGGTTTGGGTTTAGCATTTATTAAGCTAAATATAATAATTAATATGTGCTCTTATAACAAACTATTATATAATTTATTCTCAACTCTACTTTTAATAGTATCATATTATTATACTTAACGTATATACAAATTATCTTATTAATATCTACTTAATTTTACTATGCGTAGCTTGAACAATTTGATGATAGTTTGATGTTTAGCCGATTTGTTAAATATATAACTAAAGATTATCACTATGACAAACTGGTGCATTAACTACCAATTTAGCGACTAATTTTTTTTTTGTCGCTATTGATATATTATTAACGACCACCATCAAAAGTTGTTGTTATTAGTATATCTATTATGACTAGTATAATTTTTTGTCGTTAATCATTAATTTATTGGTCACAAAAATGTTTAAGTCTCATATATATTATAATAAATTTTTTTCAAATCTCTAAAATCCAAAAAAAAAATGTGATGAAAAAAAAAACACTTAAACCCCCTCAAATCCTTAAAATTTCAAAACAAAAAAAAAAAAAATCCAGCCCGCTAGCCCAACGCCCTAGCCCCATCCCTTATCTTCAGTTCTGCCTTTCGACCAAACACCTACTGTTACCTGCCTTACCCCCGACCCCTTGCCCCTGCCTCTTCCTGCTCTGCATCTTCGACCTAGGCCGCACCACTACACCAACCACCGCTGCTCGAGCACACCACCAGCCCTCCTCTCGTCGTCGTCATCCTCCAGCGCAACAACAGCGAGCATTAGCAGCAGCCGCCAGCAACGCATGAAGACAGCAGCGGTGCGCCACCACCCATCAGCCTCCAGCGCCGCTCGACACCGTCGAGTGTTCCTTGACCACCGGCGAAGCTCTAACACCCCTCATCCTCTCCAATTTCACAACAATTCGTTTGGTATAAATACTCAAACCCTAACTTATATTTTGATTAATTTTGAATGAATTAACTTATGATAAGATAAATTAGTTGTTTGATTATATATAGATGTGCTATATGAGTGATTTGGAATGGTTAATTGTATTAGTTATAGTTGATTTGTAAAAATTGGATTTGTGACCCAGTTATATCCGAATTTATCGGTTTTATCCAATTAAGCTATTTTAGATAAATTGAATTTACAATATGCTTTAAAATGTATCTAATTTTATGTTAGAACTATCAATTTGAAAATTTTGTGCAAAATTAATCGAAATTGGATTCTTAGGTCAAAATTCTTGTGAATTTAAATTAGATTGTGTAATCGAGTTATTTTATTCAATTGTTTATATAATTTGCATTAGATTATGTTTAACTTCATTATCGATCCGTCAATTTAAATATTTAGCAAGATTTGAGCGGATTTGTAGTTCGGGCTAAAAAACCCTAATTATGTTAAATTGGATCTTTTCTTTATTGTTTTAATCAATTGAGTATACAATATATGTTATCTTGATTGCCATGGCATAAGAATATGAGTTGTGGGTGTGTACAACGTAATGTGGTGGTTTTGTTTTGGTTGGTCCACATAATATGTTTGGTATAGATAATATGTGACTAAGTTTGGTGTAAGTTTAAAAAATTGTCATTATATGGATAATATATTTTGTGTCAGTAGAAACAAAGTTATAATTTGATAAGTTAGTGTAAGCTAGAACCTACTTTTGATAATGACTTTAATGTCATCTTAAAATAGTGTTGGTAACAATTATTTAAGGTCTAAGTATTTGGGTATACGTATGATGAGGATGATATATGGAGGAATCAGTACAAATTAACTAAATTCTTAGGGGTGTATCAGGGATTTTACTACTATAAAGGGAATTCATAAATCTTTTATTGTGATCTATGGATATTTACGTATATATGAAAGCATGATAAATACAATTATTAAGGTCATGAGATAGATATGTCTTCTTCAAATATGAAATGTTTTTAAGTGTATATAGAGGTTATATCTTACTAAGTACCTTACTATACAGATGCGTTTGTGGAGTTGTATTGACTTCGGCTTATTTAGAGGAGTAGTTAGTGATGTTTTTCACATTGTAAAATTTTTGTTGAAGCTCTTGATTGGGATGGTGATGATAGCCTATGCTTGTTGAATTTTAATTTCCTTGACTACTTGCTAATTTATCTATGTTCTTTCTCTCCATTGTATACAATTATATTCATCACTACCCTATCATTATCTTATTTATTAAAGGTTTTATTATTGTAAAATTTTGGATCTACTACACTTAGCCTTGCATGGGGCATTGAATTAGGTGAATGATCACACCTCTCTTCATGTTTTATGCAGTAATTTCACCTCCATTCCCTTATTTTTCTTCCTCATGTATCATTAGAACAAAATTTTCAATTATGGGAAAAAGGTCTTGATGTGGTTTTATCAAAGTAAACAGAAGGTTGGATCGAAGATTGCATGAGAAACTATCACCAACGAATTAATGCAAAAGAAACGAAGTAATTTGCTAGAGTATAGGTGAAGAAATTGGCTAATCAAGTAGGAGATGGGTTGAGGTTGCAGTCCCTTCTTACGCTTGCACTCCCAATTTCCCGGTTGTTGTTCTTGTGACATAAATGTTACCTCCTGCCATGTTATTGGGGATCCTGCTTTGTATCTCATTTGGTACTACTTTCTCCCTAGCATGCCTTGTGCTTCTATCTATTAGCTATCACCTTCTGCTTGTCCCTTATTAAGGATTATTCCGTCTCTTTTTCAACTTGCTATAAGCAAACAAAGCTAGTGAGGAAATTGCTGCTCAAAGTTTTATATATTTTTACCCAAGATTGAAGTTCAACTATCCATTACCCCTTCTTTTTGGTGAGTCTTTTTTGGGTTTGTATTTCTTGCTAATGCTTCTTATGTGCAACAGGAAAATCAGAAAGGGGTTCCTCTTTTGCTCATGATATATTGGAGCTTTCTGCAAGTAAAGAGTTCTCGACTATGGGATTATGCATCATCTTCCCAAAGGAACTTTCTCCATTTGTCTATATATGCAGAGATGATGTTCTACCTCTTAATTATCATATGAATATTCTGATAATTTTTTGTTTCCCAGCCTCCAAGTGTAATTACTATATTTCAATGAGATGTTATGTTGTGTGAGCTCATCTGATCTTTTGATTCATTTATAGATTCATTGCAGTTTAGGTTACCCATATATGCTTTATATAATATCTATTTCTAGTGTTGCCTATCTTTTTCGACTTGAAAATATCTCTGCATATTCTTCTTGCTCATCTTTTGCATCAAATGAGCTGATGCACTTTGAGATTCCGCATTCTCCAAAATGTGGGCCTATCAATGTGGTTGCTGCAACGACCGTCTATTTTGTTGTTGGGAGAGATGATGGATCAATCACTTGCTTTTTCCTTGGTTCCCTTGATCAAAATGCTCCTGGTAAGGATTCTTTGCTTACTAGTTTCTGACTTTTCATCATGACCTTTTTAACATTTCTTGGAGCTTCACTTGTACTGTGTGTTCTTGGTCACTTTTTAAAATTCGGGCTTTATGCATGAGTTTAGAGAAGATGCAATGTTCAGTCGACTGTTAGGCTTCATGTCAAGGTATTGTTCTTTGCTTTTTGATTGTACAATGAAGGATATAGTTTTAACTCATGACATGATAAGTTCTACATCTCTATAAAATACAATGTTGGAAACAAGTTGAGGAATTATTTCCTTTTCTTTCTTTCTCCTTTTATTTTTAACTTTGTAAGGGCTTAAATTTCATTGATAAATGAAACGAACACCATAGAGGATATATAAACACCTTTCTTGTAATGTAAGATAACACCTTTCTTGTAAGGTCTTGTAATGTAAGATTGATTAACTTTGTTAAAAGATAACACCTTTCTTGGCTTTGAAGAGTTTCATAGCCATAAGTTTTCTTTTAACAATTGCAACCATGAAGATATATAAACACGTCATCATATCAACACCATATAAAGTGATAGATAACCATTATACCAATGAAAAATGCAAGCAAAAGGGCTCACCTTTATTGTTTGGCATGGTGTTTTTATTTTATTTTGATGTGATATGTCATTGTTTATTTGATACTTATATTAATTATTGTTTTCATATTTCTATTGTTGCAGATCCACTCATTTTGACAAGCTAACTAAGTCTATTAGGTTCGGTAAATAGAACGATTAATTTTTAGGTGGCTGCTTATCATGATATTTTTGTAATGCAATGGTATCCTATAACTCTTTTGTAATATATTTATAATTAATCAAATATTTTGTTGTACCAGATATTTGATACAAATTATTTGTATAAATATTTAGTTGAATGTTTGTAGACAGGTATTTAGAAAATTATATCCATATGTTAAAAGGGATATATATGCATATAGGTACATGAATTTTAGTAGCGAAGGAAAAATGAGTCGTTATTGGTGTGAAATTAGTCACTAATATTATTTATGACGGTATGTTTTGTTCGTCACTACTGCTTATAACGACCAACATTATTCATTGTCGCTATTGCTTATAGTGACCAACGTTATACACCGTCATTATTGCTTATAACGACCAATATTATTCGTTGTCGCTACTGCTTATAGCGACCAACGTTATATGTTGTCGCTATTGCTTTAGCGACCAAAACATTTTGGTTGGTCGTTAAAGCCTTTGGCGAGGGATCAATAATGACCACTAACGACCAACAATTTGTTTGGTCGTTAATGACATTAGCAACCAAAATTTAGCCATTAACGACCAAAATTGTTGGTCGTTAAAATCCTAGTTTTTTGTAGTGTATGTCCTTATTTTAAATAGTTTGATGTTGTTAGCTTTACATATTTGGTTAAGATCTTGTAGTATATATTTATGATTTGTCTAGATAGTTGAAGAATAGTTTACATATTCTGTAATTTAGATCCTTTCAAGAACAACCTTGATGATAAGATTTAGTGGTTATCATTTGTAGGTAGTGAGATGACATACCCTCTACCATATCTATGCATGGTGCCACATGCAGATCTACGGACTCATGTCGTATGGTTATACAATGAGCTATGTTGGTTGTATGTGAGTGGCTCATTCTATCACCCATTCCATTTCATAGACCTCAAATCCATCCGTACCTGAAGGCAAAGTCAAAATCGGTGTTATAGTTAACTACTGCTTCAACTCCTAAAATGCTCTCTCACAAGCATCATCCCACTGGAATCTGGTCATTTTCTTCAAAAGGTTCGTCAAAGGATGAGATACCTTCAAAAAATCCTGAACAAAGAGTCTATAATACTTGGTCAAACCCAGGAAGCTACATGCCTCGGAGACGCTAGTGAGTTCCTTTCACTCAGTCACTACTAGAATCTTTGCCAGGTTCACGATGACTCCTCCTGTAGACACCACGTGTCCCAAAAATGAAACCTCTTGAAGCCAGAACTCACACTTAGAGAGTTTGGCATACTACTTATACTCTCTCAGGAGTACTAAAATTATTTGTAGATGCTGCTCATGCTTCTCTCTACTTTGAGAGTAAACCAAAATATCGTCCATGAAAAACCATGAAAAATTGATCGAGGAACGGTCGAAAAATCCTCGTCATTAAGTCCATAAAGACGGTGGGTGCATTAGTGAGCCTAAAAGGCATCACCATAAACTCGTAGTGCCCGTACCGTGTTCGAAAGGCCGTCTTCATAATATCTGGCTCGGCGATGTGCAACTGATGATAACCCGACCTCAAGTAATTCTTCGAGAAGGTTGAAGCACCTTGAAGCTGGTCAAACAAGTCATCCATCCTCAAAAGCGGACAGCGATTCTTCACTATCAACTGGTTCAACCCTCGATAATCTATACATAGGCAAAGGCTCATGTCCTTCTTCTTCACAAACAACACTGGTGTTCTCCATGGAGACATACTGGCCATATATACCCATGAACCAACAAATCCTCCGATTGAGTCTTCAACGTCCTCAACTCTACCAGTGTCATTCCATAGGGTGCCTTAGAAATAGGTTTGGCCCCCAATACCAACTTAATGGTGGAATATATCTCTCGTATCGGTGGCATACTAGGAATCTCCTTAGGAAACACGTTTGAAAACTCCCAAGCAACCGAAATGCCCTCCAACACTGACACGTACTTTTTCATCTCCTGAATTCTACACAAAAACATAGGGAAACCTATATGCACCAAAGAATGCAATGTATGGGTAGATACGACCTTCGTCGTAGGCCTAGGATTGTATCTCCGGTAAGAGACCTTAGCACCCTGAGGTCCCCGCAGCACAACTTGCTCCTACGAACAATCTATCACTAACTTATACCTGCCTAACATATCCATCCCAAGTATAATGTCAAAATCCTGAAGGTCTATCTCAACTAGGTCTATTAGCAAGTCTACCCCGTCTATCTCTAAGGCCACTGTAATACTCCAAAACCCTAATTTAGAAAATTATAATAAAATAGGGATTAATTTGTGAGATTAAATAAATATAATAGTTTTAATAAAATAATGGGAGTAATTAAGACAAAAGAAGAGGGAAATAATATAGCATTTAATTAGGGAAGATTAAGGTAATTTGCTAACTAAAATAAAATTAGGAAGATATACCCCAAAATTTCTAAATTAATATAAAAAGGAATTAAATTATTTATTTTTACTAATTATATTATTTCCAAATATATCAAAAATACAAAAAGACCCTAAATACCCCAACTACATTTTTTCTCTTTTTTTCTTTTTCCCCTTTTTTCTTTCTTCCTTTTTCTCCTTTCTCCATTTCTTGCCTTTTTCCCCTTTTTATTCCTTTCCCTTTTTCTTTCTTCCTTTTTCCCCTTTCTCCTTTTCTTTCTTCTCTTCTTTCCCCAAGTTGGGTTGCGTCGTGCGACCCAACTTCTCTCCCCCTCTCTTCCCTTCCCCGCGTGGAGCCCAGCCCGCTTCCCTTCTTTTTCACCGTTCGCCCGGTTCTCCCCTTTCTTTTTTTTTCTTTTCTTTTTCCCTAAACAACCGACCCAACCCCTTCTTCTTCCTCCTCCCCTCGCACTACATGTCGATCCTGTAGAACTACCACTGTCCGACCTTCCCTATCACCATACCGCCTCGACCTGCTCCCCTCTCTCTCCCTAGTCCCTTTCCTTTCCAATTTAAGCCAAACCTGCCTTGTACCTACCTCCTCCACATTCCCATTCCCTTCCCCTTTTCCCCTCTACAACCCTGCTGTAACATCCCCAAAATTCACTACTGAATAATTTCATTTTATTTAAAAATTAATGGAAGCAAAAAAGCAAAAACTTAAATTTTGGGGATGTTATTGCCACACTTAGTATCAGACCGGTTTTCTCCTACCATTCCAGTACCAAGTGCTGAGGCTAAAAGAATAAAATATGATTTGCTTGGACTCAAACTTTATTTAAATTAGAGTAGCGCAATAATTTTGTTACAAGAGTAAAATCTACTAATAGTAGTTATAGGAATAAAGATCATTTACCAAGAAATTAAAAGGTGGAAGAGAAACCCTAAAAGTTTCCTAAATAATCTTTATGCGCGTATCCAATACCTGCTTGAATAGCACCTGCAATAGCCCTATAAGGGACACTGTCCATTGAATAGACAGGGCCCATAAATGGAACCCTTCATTACTATGAAATTGAGTAACCCTTTATACCAGACTGAAAGGCAAAGCCCGCATACAACAAATAATACATAGCGATATAAAGCGATAACATGCGCATGCACATGGATAACCATAAGCATCTTAAGGAATAATACACAGTGCAACAACTCATATAAGAAGAAATTCATAGCACAAGGCCCATTCACTTAGCAATGCCATCACATACCAAGAGAGAGACAGACACCAAGGCTAAACTTATATTATAACAATAAATCATAAAGGTGAATCATTACTTTTGGTCTTAAGCGGTTAATTAATCATTATTCAATCATCATCTCTAGAATTATATCCATATGAGTGCAGGAACCCCACTATTATAGCCGGTGGACCAAAAACACTCCACAAGGCAAAACGCACCTAACTACTATTATAGCCGGTGGACCAAAAATTATCCTCACTAGCCCCAACTCACGTGATGTTCCACTATAAGTAAATAGTATCTTCCCATGATTTATTACCATACAAGGTTTGGTTTATCGAGATCAGAATTCCCCACTATTATAAACAAAGGACCGGATATCACTCCATAGGGCAAAATGCTCCTGACCACTATTATAGCCGATGGACCAAAAACACTCCACAAGGCAGCATGCTCCCGACCACTATTATAATTAGTGGACCGAAAATTATCCTCACTAGGCTTGGATCGATAATCTTTCACTTTACATAATTAGTACTTTATTCATGTCTTATTCAATAGGTCCATTTTATTAATTCGAGGGAAGGAAAAAGGTCATGAATCAAGAGACACAAATATATACAGGCCATAGAATCAAGCATTCTATACTAATGATCGTGGCATACATAAAACCCTAACACATACTCCGAACATATCTAACATACAGTTCTATGCATACTTACAAACTAGGCACCTCTTGCATGATTATGAGATAAACACCATATCACACTACTAATTATCCATCCAACCATAGGTTATGCCGTGTTCTTGTGATACTCACTTGTAATACCCACTGACTTATCAAATACCCTTATCTTATTATTTCATATTACTTATGTCTTATTATGGAGACTTATTTGATCCCTTAACATATTATAAGCAAGTTACCAATTTACCCCATCATCCTTACCAAAATTACCGAAATGCCCCTTGTTTGTAAAATTACCAAATCGTCCCTTTTTATTTGTCGAATTACTATATTACTTTTTATGTTTGCATAATTACCAAAATACCCCTTATATTTGTTAGACTATCAAATTATCCTCCATACTTATTAAATCACCAACTTTACCCCCCATACTTGTTAAGTTACCAATTTACCCTTTTAATTGGTTAAATTATCGTATTACCCTTTATACTTATTTATATCACCAAATTGCCCCTTAGGCTTATTAAATTACCAAATCACCCTTCATACTTGTTACATTTACCAGAATACCCATTTGGTTAGTTAAATTGCCAAATTGCCAAATTGCCCCTTTACTTTACAAAATTACCATAGTACCCTTCATTTATGCCAAATTACTAAAATACCCTTACTTTATGTCAAATTACCAAAATACCCTTCTTATTTGTATTAATTTACCAAAATACTTTCCTACTCACAAAAATTACCAAGTTATCCCCTTATCCATGTAAAATTACTAAAATGACCTCCTTACTTTCCATTTACCATTTTACACGCTTTACACTTGTAAATTACCATTTTGCCCTTATTAAACAAGTTTCACTAAAACACCCTCACTACATAAAATATTAATATGCATGGTCCATATACATCATCCAACACCACCAACTATTATTATTTATCATTAATACTCATCAGGACCTACCACATACACACTTATTTAGGTCATAGCTTTTGCATAAGCAAATTTACCAAATTGCCCCTAGGGCTCATATAAACATTATTTATACAACAAATGGTCACATTAGCATATCATATCAATCAAATGAACTTAAAATTATCATTAACAACAAGGCTCCTTCCTTAAGTATTATTGAAATGCCCCAAAAATATTTATTTTAGGTGATATAATTAAATAAGGATTTATTAGGGAATTTATTTATTTATTTATTTATTTGGAATAAGAAGGATTATTTAGGGAAAATTAATAAGAATTTATAAATATTTTTGTAAAGGAAAAATTAGGCTTTTTGCTAATTAAAAAGGAATTTAGGAGAAATATTTTAAAAACCCTAAAATAGCCTAAAAAGGAGATTTAATATTATTTTATTTAAATATTTTTATTCTAAATACCCAAAATATTCTAATTTATTTATTTAACCCCAAATCACTTAAATTTTCCTTTTTCCTTTTTCTTTTTCTTTTTCTTTCCTCCTTTTTCTTTCTTTTCTTTCTTTTTCTTTCTTTTCTTTTTTTTCTTTTCCTCTCTCGCCGGATTGGGCTTGGACGCGATCCAAATCCTTTTTCTTTTCTTTTTTCCTCCACGGCCAAGCGCCGTTTCTTTTCTCCTTTCTTGCGGCAGCCAGACACTGTGTTTTATGTATTTTGTCCCCGGGACGCCACGTTTGATTTAATGAAAATTTAACCATTGTCAATCCGGCCCAGTTCCCCTCTTTTCCTTTTCCTTCCTAGCTGTTAGTTCACCCCTCCTTCCTTCTTTCTCCTTTCTCCCCCGTCGCCGAGTCTGCAACCTCCACCCCCAAAAATGGCACCGCAGCCCCAAGGGTTTTGATTGGTCGTTTCTCCCTCCATTTTCTCCCTCTTGACTCGCAGATTAGCTTAGCATGATTGGTTATCCTCAAATCCCGCTTGTCTCTCCTTATTTTATCTCAAAGGATCGAACCCAACCAAAGCTTTCGCCGGCCGATTACCACTGCCGGCTGCCCCAAACCCTACATAAAATACCCTCCTACCGACACCCAAAACCCTACCATTCCCTCTAACTTCTATAAATAGCCTCGATTGGAGTGTTTTCAAACTTTTCCTCCATAAAACCCTAAGAGCTAACCTTGCACCACCTTGACTTCAGACGGGCCTTCCGCCGCCGATAGCCAACCTCGACGCCACCTCTGCATCCCAAATTCTTCCTAGCATTGCACTATAGCTAACTAAACTCTCCACCTCCTTTGATTCTTCTAGCATGAGCCACCATAGCCGTGTGAAGTTCCCTGTTCATCTCGAAAAATATTTTACCCCGCAACCTTTAAACCACTGCCCACCACCACATTCGCCACTTCTTCTGCCTTTTGCACCACCCAAAAACTTCTACTAATTCTCCTCTACTGAACCATAACCTTCTTTTCTTTTTTCTCCTTCTATTTTCCTATTTTTATTCATCTTTTTCCCTCTTAGACTCCTTTTCCAGCCACCTCCGTGCACCACTGCTGGTGCGACCCATCTCCACCAACTTAAGGTGAAACCCTAGACCTTCTCAGCCATTCTTTTCTATTTATTGTAAATTATTCTGTTTTTGTTCCAATTTTTAGCATATATTCGAATATAATTATTATTATTATCATTATTATTGTTATTGTTATTGGATGTAATATTATTGATAACTTTTGTTGGTAGGGTGGAGATTATTCTTGAGTTAATTAAATTGTTAGTTTTGAATTTTAGGAATTTAATTCAATTATTATAAGTATACTATTATTATTAGTATTATTATTATTAGTGTAATTATTTTATTAATATTGTAATTATTTAAGGGGGCCGAGACCTTAAATTTTAATTAGGTCTCACACCCTTGTATTTTTAGTACTATTATTAATATTTTTACTATTAATACTATTAATATTATTATTATCTTTATTAATTTTAATATTAAAATTTATATATGTTATTATTATTATTATTACTATTATTGATTAGTAATTTCATCATTTGGAGGTAGGGTCAAAAACCCCACCTTGTAATTTTAGGCTTATATTATTATTATTATTATTATTATTATTATTATTATTATTATTATTATTATTATTATTACTATTATTATTATTATTATTATTATTATTTCTATTAATATTATTATTATTGCTAATATTTTGTTATTATTAAAATTATTATTATTATTATCTTTAATAACATTATTTTGGGGAAGGGTAGAAACCCTTATATCACCTTTTCGTTTTAAATTACAATAGTATTTTATTAGTATTTTTAGTAGTATTTTTTATAGTTGATTTTAGTATAGTATTATTTTAATTAAAAATCAAGTCTTTGGATAAATTAGAAATTTCTAGTATTTTTAGGAGGGAGCCTAATTCTAGTATTTTTCCCATAATAGGTGAGCCCAGTCAAAGTCCTCAAGTGGTATAGGTGTGTGATCCAAGACCGGTGACATTTTAGGTAAGGGGTGCTAAGGCCATTTCTATAATATGTGATTATATGCCATGCATGCCATGTGATATGATTTTTTGTGTGCTTTATATGTATATTGTATAATTATTATGAATGGAGCATGATACGGAAGTTGAGGTATGTTTTGTGTAAATACTTGTGGCATGAGAATTATGTGTATGAGTGTGCTATTATTATGGTATTATGTGGCCCTAAGACATGCATGATAGGGTGGTAAAATATTAAAGAGGAGGGTTCAGCATGGTGGTATTAATGTTGCATGGTACTAGGGTTTTACATACAATATTAATGTTGTATGGTGTTAGGGTTTTGCATGGAGTTGCATGGTGTTAGGGTTTTTGCATGGAGTTGTATGGGTGTTAAGGTTTTTGCATGGAGTTGTATGGGAGTTAGGGTTTGCATGGGAGTAGGGTTTACATGGAGTTAGGGTTTGCATGGGTGTTAAGGGATATTATGATTAACTATGATGGTGGTGATTAACTAGGGTTGGAGGATAAGAATAGTAGGGGTTAGTTATGCATGTCTGAGCAAAGTTTTTAATAAGATACTTAAGACACTAATTATGTAAAGTGGAAGAGTATTGATTCGGGTCCCACCGATCCACCGGTTATAAATAGTGGTTAGGACGTGTAGTCCTATTTGTCTCCGATCCACCAGCTATAATAGTGGTTAGGGTATGATACCCTATGTGCCTCCGATCTACCGGCTATAATAGTGGCGGACTCCGAGATCAATAAACCAAACACCTCAGTTGCTAAGACATTTAAAATACACTAAGTACTTACAGTGGAACACCATGTGATCCGGGGTCAACCGATCCACCGGTAAGAAATAGTGGTTAGGGTATGATACCCTATGTGTGACCGATCCACCGGCTAATAATAGTGGGCAGGAGCATTGTACCCTGCTTGTCTCTAATCCAATGGCTATAATAGTGGGGGCTTCCGTACTCATATGGTTTGATAAAAAGTATGGTGTGAATCGATTTCTGATCAGAGATTAATTAAATAATTAATCTGGACTATAATGAGCCTTTATGTATCTACCTGAATGATTGTTTGATATTATATTATCATGATGGATTATGATCTTTTTCCTTCTGTATTAATTGTATGATTTTATGTGTTGGCCTTAGTGCTCGGTTACCTTACTCAATACGTAGCGTACTAATCACCCCTTTCATGGGCACTGCTCATTCCCATGAGTAGAAGGCCCATCTGACTTGCTGTAGGTAGGAGATGTTTATTTTGATGCTATCGATGTCTATGGGACATCAGGTGGGGCTGAGTGATGATTGGGCTGGATCGGTTATCAGAGTGACGTGGTCGGCTTTCCATTGAGATTATTATTACTTATGATCAACACTTCATAAACAATTTCATTATTGTAGCTATTTCTTTTCCCTGAAAAACTAACTCTCGTATTTCGGATTGTGTAAAGACTGATGCGTATCTGATTCCCGTATTTATGAATTTGGACTATTTATTAATATTATGAGTTTTTTTCTTAGCCTTAGCACTTGGTACTAGAACGGTAGGAGTGAACCGGTCTGGTACTAAGTGTGGCGGTAACATCCCCAGAATTTACAGTTTTAATTTATAAGTATTGTTTTTATATAAAAAAAATGTGTAAATTTTGGGGGTGTTACAATTATTTCTACACATGACACATAAATTAACATGCTTTTATTTTCATCAACCAACATATGCCACTAAATACATTATACTTAACAACATATATCATACACATAAACATATTAAAAACCCTAATGTGCTAGCATACGTATATCCATACATTTTAGTAGGGCATAATGGTTACCTTATTTCCCACAATAATCAACCTTACTAGTACCCCAATTAAAGGTTTGAGCTTTCATAAGTAAAATCAGTACCTAAAAATAATATCAATATTTATCATATTAGAAGTTGAAAAATAAAAAGAATAAACCTTTATCAAAAAATTAATTAGATACATACTAATGTTAACCATTATTATACCTCAAAATTAATCCAAAATGCTCACGCAACTCATACAACTTGAGCTACATGTAAAATAGCAAGGAAAGAGGGGGTCGAAGAGGGAGTTGGGAAAAGGAGAGGGTTTAGGGAGTAGGGTAGAGGATTTGTGGAGGGGAGTTATGAGGGTGGCTAGGTATAAGGATGGAGTAGAGGTGTAGGTGGTGGTCGAGGTGGATGATCGGTGGCAGCAGCTGTAGGGCTGGGAAATCGAATGCAAGGGTGGTGGAGGAGAAGAAGGAAGGGAAAATAAGGAGATAAAGGAAGTGCTACTGGGGGATTTTCGACCAAAGGGAGGATGTGGGGTAGTAGAGGAGGTGTTGGGGAGAAGATTGGTGGCTTTGGAGGTAGCTTAAGAGGCAAAATGGCAGACGATGGTGGTGTAGGGTAGAGGCCGAGAAGGGGGAAAGAAAAAGAAAGGAGAAGGAGGGTGGTGAAATGCCCCGAAAATTTCAAATTTTATAAACTACATTTAAGGATATTTATTACAAAAATTATTGAAATAAATTATTTTTAAACTGAATTAATTAGGACAAATCAAGAAGAAATTTATAAGTATTTTTATTGGAAGAGAATTTGGGTATTTTAGCTAATTAAGAATTTTATTTTAAAAATTAATTAAATAAATTATTTTATTTAAAATAAGAAGGAGAAAATAGTTTCAAATTAATATTAATTTTATAAAGAATTTAATTGGAGAAAATTAGGGTGTTTTGCTAATTAAAAAGGAAATTATGGAAAATCTTTTAAAAATCCTAATTTAGACAAAAAAAATGGATTTAAATATTATTTTATTCAAATATTATTATTTTTAAATGTCCCAAATATTTTAATTAATTTAAATACCCAACATAATTATTTCTTTCTTTTCCTTTTTCCTTTCTTTCCTTTTTCTTTCTTTTTCTTCTTCTTTTCTTTTCCTTTTTCTTCTTCACCCCGAACAAGGCCAGCTCGCGGCCCAGTCTTCCTCTTCTTCGGCCCAGCCACGCCGCGCACCCTTCGTCCCCCTTGAAGCGCCGTGTTTCTTCTTTTCTCCACTAAACACGCGTCGTTTTGTTTAATGAATTTTCCCCGTCGCGCTCGGTTCGCCCGTCTCCCTTTCTTTTCTCTTCTTTTCCCGGCCGACCAGTCCAGCCGCATGCCTTTCTTCTTCCCTAGTCTTCGCACCAGCCCGACGCCACCGACCTGCAACAACGTTGCCGGCACCTGGTTTTCGTCGGCGATCTAGCCCGATTTGACCGGCCTTTTCCTCCCTTTCTCTTCTCCTCGTTTCGGTAGCCTCATAAACCCTATCAACTCTCCCTTTTGTCGCGTGATACTCTCTCTCCTTCCCAACCCCTTTCCCCCGTTTTGACTCCCACCGGCCGACCACGCCATCGGCGATCGGAACCGTACCTTCCCTATCTACTAGCCGACCCATAGAACCCTAGCCTCCCTTCTAAGCCTATAAATACCCTCGTAAGCAGCTATGTATCGAGCTCTTGATCCTCCAACCCAGAATTTTCCCTTTGTCACCGCCACCCCTTTAGACACCTATTCCGCAGCCTCTGGCCAACTACGCTGCCTTCTCTAGCAACCTGTGCACTCCTTGCACCGCCCTCTAGCTAACCAAACCTCCCTCATCCCTCGATTCTTTCTGAACAAGTCTCCCCGACTGTGGAAACTTCCCTTCCCGATCAACCCTTTCTTCCACCTCCGCCGCCCTTCGAACCACCATTAACCACCTCTTCCGCCACTTCTGCCGCCTATTTCTCCTCCCATTCTCTTCTTCAGAACCTCCTCTATCTCCCCATACCTTTATTTACTCTTTCTCCCTCTCCTCCTCTTTCTTTCTCCTTCTCCTCCATTCGGCCACCACCGCCGCCGCCGTGCGCCGCCACCTTTGGCTCCGCCACCACCTTCATTCTATCCCTCTCCTTCTGGGGAACTCAAAACACCCCAACTCCCATTTTAATTCTTCCTATCTTATTCCCAGCATGCAACTTTCCCCTCTTTCTTTCCTCTTTCGGGCCACCGCTGCCACCGTCGTGCGCCACCGCTGGTGCCGCCTATACCCACCAACATTTGGTTGAACCCTAGACCCTCTCAGCTATTTTCCCTATTTTTATAACCCTTAAATTATTTTATTTCAATTATTTACATATAAATACTATTATTATTATTCTTAATATTTATATTTTAATATGCATTATTATTATTATTAGTATTAATATTTTATTATTATTTATGTTGAGGGCTGAAGCTTAATATATTTTAATTAGATTTTATTATTATTCTTCTTATTAATTCTATATTTATTATTATTAATATTAAAATGTTATAAGTATAATAATAATTATTATTATTTTCTATTTCGAATTTCCATTATTCTTATTTATTATTATTAATACAAATATTTTAACATTAGTGTTGTTAATAATGTTACTATTATTATCATTATTATTATCATTATTATTATTATTATTATTATTATTATTATTATTATCATAATCATTATTATTATTATTATTATTATTATTATTATTTCTTAATTGGGTTATTTAATTTACAAATAATCTTTTTAGTATGATTTTGGTAAAGGGTCCGAATCCCTTATTTCACTTTATTTTTGAGTAATGCCTTTTTATTATTATTTCTACTATTTTATTATTCTTAGTAATATTAATATTGATATTATTTTGGTATTTTTGTTATTATTATTTTATCAAAAAAAACTATTCTTATATTAAATTAGTGTTTAATATTATTTTGATAGGAGAGAGTCTAATTTTAGCTTTTCTCTCATAATAGGTAAAACCAGTCAAAACCCTAAGGAGGCGTAGGAGCGTGCTCCAAGACCGGTGTCGTTTTAAGTAAGGAGTGCTAAGGCCTTTTATGTGCTTATGTGTATTATGTGTTTCGCATGTTATGTATCTAGTGTTTATTATTATTGAATATTTTATATGTGGTATGACTTGGAGTTGAAGTATATTGTGCATGGTATGTGTATTAATTATGTATGATGATATGTGTTGTGTATGTGAGGAAGTCGATGTGGTTTGTGTGAGAGGAAGGATGAAAAAGGAGGATGGGGAAAGAATTTGATTAAGGGAAGTGAGTTAACCAAATTTTATGGTTTTATAAGGAATAATCTAATGTATGATTTTATGTGTGGAAGAGCAGAATTTATGGTTTGTTTGGGAGAATCTAATTTAGGATGTTATTTGGGAGACGCTAATTTATGATGTTATATGGGAGATTCGAATTTATGGTTTATTTGGGAGAATTTAAATTAGGATGTTAATTGGGAGAAGGTAATTTATGAGGTTATATGGAATAATCGAATTTATGGTTGTTTGGGAGAATCTAATTTTTTTTATGTTATTTGGGAAAATGTAATTTATGATATTATATAGGGGAATCTAATTTATGATTTTCTTGGGGGAATTCAATTTATGTTTTTCCTTGGGAGATTCTAATTTATGACTTTATGTGGAAGAGTCTTTATGCTTTGAATTTAGGGTTTGGTATGGAAGAATCTTTATGGTTTGAATTTAGGGTTTGATATGGGTGAATCTTTGGTTTTGGTTGGATTGAATTTATGGTTTTGTATGACAGAATCTAGGGTTTGCCTGGTGGTATTAATGGATGTATGTTAGTATTAGGGTTTTTATGATGATATTAAGGTTTGTACGGTGGTAATTATAGTTGTATTGTGGTATTAGGATTTATATGGTGACATTGATGGTTGTATGGTGGTATTAGAGTTTGCATGATTGAATTTAGGGTTTCACATGGAATTTTAGGGTTTGCATGAAAAAGGTTCGAAGGTTGCATGGGGAGATTAATGTCTGCATGGGTATTAAATTTACGTATGGAAAGTTAATTTGGGATGTAAGGAATGTAATGTAAGTGTTGTTTGGGTGTTTGAGCACTTGGGATGAAAAATAGCACGTTGGCCAAATTAAGGGTATGGAGGAGACTGAATTATGGTTTGTTGTGGTTAATTGTGGTATATGGTGGCTGATTAGGGTTTTTGGTGTTATCATGTGTATATGGTGATTAAAGTGTAATTATGATGTGTGAAGATTTATGCATGTCTAGGGTAAAAGTCTTTGAATAAGATACTTAAGATATTAATCACGTAAAATGAAAGATGTTGAGCCGGGCCTAGACCGATCCACCGGCATAATAGTGGCTAGGTACTGCGGTAACCTGGAGATCGATCCACCGGCTTAATAGTGGTAGGGTATGTTACCCTAGTGACCGATCCACCGGCTAAAATAGTGGGGGATCTCGAGCTCAACGAACCAAACTATACATGTTGATAATAAGTGGGAAGACATTATCTACTTACAGTGGAACACCGTGCGAGAAGGGGCCAGACCGATCCACCGGCATATAATAGTGGTAGGGCATGTACCCTAAGTGATCGATCCACCGGCTATAATAGTGGCCAGGAGCCAGAGTGCCCTGGAGACCGATCCACCGGCAAAATAGTGGGGTTCCCGTACTCGTATGGACTTGATAAAAAGTATGGTGTGAAATGAATTCTGATAAGAGATTAATTTAAAAGTTAATCCAATCTACAATCGGGCCTTGCACTCTTACTTGGATGGTCGTAAGCACCTTATGTCATTGTGTTGGTAATTATGCCCTTTTATGTTCTGCATGATTTATGTGTTTGTGTGTTGGCCTTAGTGATCAAGTCACCTTACTCAGTACTGGACCCGTACTGATACTACATTGGTTGATGGGTCCTGTGATGATCCACTGATGGTGGGGAGCAGACCTCTTGTGCAGGTTTAAGATCAGAGACTATTTTGGGGTGGCAGGCCTGATTTGAGTGAGTAGGCAGTCCGGAATTTGACCCATCGGGTTTTATCTTGTTTAAATGTATTTGAATCTGGAAGTTACAAGTGTTATTTGAAACTTCAAGGGTATTGTAATTAACTCTTAATTTCTCGTACTCTGTTAATTTTTTTTATCGGATGTAAGCTATTTCTCTTTCTAATTTGAATAATAATTCTTTATGCGTACTCTGACTTTTGTTTTACAACCGTTAATGCGTATTTGGAATTTGGAATGTATTGAATTTATAACTGAGTATTTCTTTCCTTTAGCCTTAGCACTTGGTACTGGAACAGTCGGAGAGAACCGGTCTGGTACTAAGTGTGGCGGTAACATTCCCAGAATTCACAGGTTTTAAGTGTTTCTATCTTAATTGCTTCCGTTTTAAAAAAAAATTAGTGAATTTTGGGGTGTTACAGGTGGCTACAGGGGCGTGAGGGGGTGATGGGTGGTGCAAGGAGGTTGGTGGGGGTGTCAGGAGGTGGTGTCGTTGGTCAATTGGGCGGCAGATGCGGTGGTTGAGGGCGGTGGAGAAAAAAATAGGGGAAGAGGAGAAGAGGGGAAATAAGGGAGAAAGAAGGCTCATTAGGGAGGTGAGAGGGCTCAAGGCAGGTCAAAAATGAGCAGAAGGGAAGGAGATAAGGAGAAGAAAGGGAAGAGAGAAAAGAGAGGAGGTAGACGCTGGTTGGGGGATATGGTTGTAGGGGGAAGGTGGTAGGTTGCAGGGAGGTTGAGAAGGAAAGGGGAAGGCATGTGGGGAAGGGCTACAGGGTTGGTGTTGTCGAAAATGGAAGGAAAGGGATAAGGGAGAGAGCAGGGTGGTAGGCTGCAATGGTAGGCAATAGGGAAGGTGGTGGCAGAAGAAGAAGAAGAAGAAGAAAGAAGAAGAAGAAGAAGAAGAAGAAGAAGAAGAAGAAGAAGAAGAAGAAGAAGAAGAAGAAGAAGAAGAAGAAGAAGAAGAAGAAGAAGAAGAAGAAGAAGAAGAAGAAGAAAAGGAAAGGAGAGGCAGGTTGGCTAGGCAGGGAGAAATAAAAGGGCAGTGGGTCAGCCCACGTGCGTGAGGGAGAGGGAAAGAAAAGAGGGGAGGTTGGGCTAACCCAACCGGGGGGAAGAAAGGAAAAGAAAAAAAGGGGGAGATGGATTGGGTGATGGCATTGGAGAGGGAGGAGAAAGTGAAAGAAGATAGGCCAACAACCTAGTGCGAGGGGGAGGAAGGCCACAGGCCGGTGGCCCGAAGGGGAGAGAAAAGGGAAAAAGGAGGAAAAGAAGAAAAAGGAAAGGGGGGAAAATAAAATAAAATAATTTTTAAAATAATGGCATTTAATATTTTTGATAGATAAATTAATTTAATAATTTAATTTATTATAATTTAAAATATTGGTTCAAAAAGGGAAATTTTCATAAAATATTGGTTTGAAAAATTATTTAAATAAAATAAGTATGATAAAATAATAAAATATTTATTTTAACTTATTAAATATTCATATCCATTTTTATATATTCAAAAATCCATAAAATAATTAATTTAAATAATTTTAAATTTTAAATTATCCCAAATGAGGGTTATTTATTAAATTCTGGATTTTAGATTTTTAGGGCATTACACCTGCACCCTATACCTTTGCAGGCTTGTACCGGCTTGCCACCGTCGGCCGATAAGCTCCTGCCACTATTACCTCCTTGTCCTCTTCCCCCTTTGTCCTCTTCTCCCTCCCTCAACCTATAAATACCCCTTACTGTCCCCTATGTCCCCTCCTTTTCTCTGCCCAAAAAAGTTTGACCCTTCTCACCGTCGCAGCTTTAGATGCCGCCCTAGCCACCACCATACAACGACACCGCCCGAAACACCACCCAACCCCTTCCCTACATCACCCTCCACCAAACCAAGTCACTCACCACCCTTAACTTCCCCTACACATCCCACCCCAATTGTGTAAAGTAGGCAGCTCGAGCTGCCCTTTACACCCCATCACCGCCCCTCTCGACGTCATACGCCACCTCCTCCACCATAATCACCACCCCTACTACCACCTACTAGACCCAACAGACCCTCCTCCACCTTCCCCTACCCTTCCTTTCCTTTTTCTCCCTCTCCTTCCTCCTCCCTCCTTCTCCACCACCCTCGGCCACCATAGCTGTCGCCACCTACGTTGCCACCCACTGCGCCACCACCACCACTGCAACCCTCTTAGTCCAGAGAGTCCACCACCTCACAACCGCCACCTCCCTCTCTCTCTTCCAACCCCAAAATACCAACCTTTCCCAAAACTACCACCACTTCCACCACTGATGTTGCCACCATTGCCTCCCTAGCTACCACATTAACTTAGGTTGTGCCATAACCTTTACTATTGCTTAAGTATAAATTATTTTGGTATAATTATTATTTTTGACTTATTATGATTATTATTATCATCATTATTTTTATTGTTATTGTTAAAGTTATTATCATTATTATTACTGATATTATTATTAATATTCTGTAATGACTATTATGACTACCTAACCCTATTTTGGAAAATATTACCCCTAATAGTATTGTTAACCACTTTAATGATAATAGCCTTATTAATACTACTAAAACTATTATTATTATTATTATTATTATTATTATTATTATCACTATCACTAATACTAGTTCTTACTAAAGGAAAAGCAGGGAATAATGGAAGTAATAAGAGGAAAATTAACCCTAGTATTTCCCTCTTATAAGTGAACCAAGTCCAACCTCTAAAGAGGCTTAGAAAGTGTGCTCCAAGCCTGGTGTCGTTTTAGGTAAGGATGTGGTTAATGCCTAATATGTGTATTATGTGTTATGTGTGTTGGTTATATATGTACTGTATGTGGTTATGAACTATGCACTTGTAGTGCAGCTTGCTAAGCATGGAGCTAAGCTAAGTTGTATGCGTTTTTATGGAATGGGTAGTATGGTAATATAACTTGTACTTGTGTTGTGCTTATGTATGGTTGCCCTATTTGACATGCATACTTGGAGTCTCTGAGTAGTAAGATGAGGTTGTGGGAAAATGAAAAAAGTAAAGAGAGTGGAGTAATAAGAGGGAAGTGAGAAAGGCTTGTGTATCTCATAACTTATGGGTGGATAAATAAAAGTACAATATGAATAAAATAAGAGGATAGGACAAATTATACATAGGGAGTATAAGGTTTGCATAGGGTGGTTAATCTCTGTATGGGGATGACTCTTACATGAGAAATGTTGACCCGAGGGTCAAATAAGCTGAAGGAAGAGTTGTCGGGGTGATTGGAGTCCATATGTGAAATAGTATGTGGGTTGGTATAAAGGTGCATGGGGGACTTAGCTAGGGTTTGAGAGGAAAACCCTAGGTGGGGAAAATTATGGAGGGGAGAAATAATGGAAGAGGATAGAGTATGGGGTGAGAGTGGAAGGGTGTCACATAGAGGATAAATGTGTGTCATGTAGAAAGGGAAATGGTAAGTGAGGATGATGAAGGGGAAAAATACAAGAAAGGAGAGGTGTTAGGGTTTGGTGTGTTCAACTAGGGTTTCGTGGCCACACGTGTGGAATGGATGGTAACATTGGGATGTTGGGTGTGGATCAAGTGGGGGTGATGAGTTGGGAACAAAGATAACATGAGCCTTGTATAGTAGGGAGAGGTTAGGCCATATAAACTAGATTAGGGTTTCTAAGGGGAAAACCCTAGAGGGTGATGGTGAGCTAAACCAAAGGTATGGGAGAGTGGGCCTCAACCCACATACATAGGATTTGGGCTTGCATGATAAGTTAGGAAAAGGAAGAAAGGATGTTTGGGTATTCTAGGAGGCATAGAAGTTCCAAGATATAGGACTGGGTTGTTCAAGAGAGTAGGTGTGAATGGGGTATGAGTAGGAAGTCCAATGGGCATGCATGTAAAATACAAAAGTATCTGCTCGGGCCCAGACTAGTCCACCAGTAATAATAGTGGTCAGGTGCCTTGTGCCTTGGATACCGTTCCACCGATGAATAATAGTAGCTAGGTATTTTTTTGCCCGAGATGTTTCCGGTCTACTAGCAATAATAGTGGGGGATCCCGAGCTCAATAAACCAAACCTAATGCTACTAAGCCATAGGAAAAATACTAATTACTTATAGTAAAACACCATGAGAGTCAGGGCCATACCGATCCACTAGTGATAATAGAGGCTAGGTGCCTTGTGCCCTGGAAACCATTCCACCAACGAATAATAGTGGCCAGGTGTGTTCTTCCTCGGGTGCTTTCCGGTCCACTGGCTATAATAATGGGGGTTCTCGTACTCGCATGGACTTGAAGTGAAAATGGTGTAAAAATGGGAATGATGGTCAAAGATCTAATGATTATGTTAAACAATACTGATTCACTACCTGCTTTATCTATCTTTTATGTTTGGCCTTAGTTGCATGGTTACCTTGCTCGGTACGTAGCGTATTGATCATCTGTTTCATATGTGTTGCTCATTCCCATGAACAGTGGCCCCTTTTGAGTTAGTGCAGGTAGAAGGTGCGGAGTTTGATTCCTATGACGCATTCAATGCATTGGGCGGGGCTAAGTGATGACCTGTTAGACTTAGCACGGGGCCTAAGAGTGAGTGTCGTCCGGACTCTTCTTTTCCAATTTTTATCCTATCTCATTGTTTGTACTGTTCTTTCCCCTCGAGGGCTTTGATGCTATAACTATTTTCTATTCTATAATGACTCTTTAATCATGCACTCTTATTTCCTTTTTTACTTATGAATCTTTCAGATCATCATTGTTTGTACGGTGCTATGTCTTGTAAATTTTTATAGCCTTGTGGTTGGTGCGAGACTGGCCAAGGGACAGGCTTGTGTTGATCATGGTACTAGCACCCCTGTCTTTGTGTATGGTTTTGATTAAAAAATTTCCAATTGTAATTTTTTGTGGTGTTATAGCCACATCCAAGTAGAGCCTAAAATAGTTTAATCTATCCCCAGAAGGCATCAACACAGATATAGATACAAAAGAAGATGAAGCCAACACAGTTTTAGAAACAAATAAAGAATACACAAACGCTAAAGATGCTCCCAAATCAAACAACACATAAATCTGTAGCAATAGGATTGAGAACGTACTAGTAACCACATCCAGCTGCCTATCCTCCTTGGTAACCTCCATGATACCCTCCAGGACCCTAAGTCTAACCTCCACCCTTAAGAGGGAAAGGGAAAGGCCCCTATGGCTATGGTCTCCTCTGACTCTCTCTAGGCTATCCACTAGGTAAGGTAGGTGCTCTCTACTAAGTCTACTACTGAGGTTTTTGGTAGGTCCTCTATTAAAAGGCATGTTGTTGTGAAATCAGTGGTGCTTGCTGCTGATACTGACCTTGCTGACGTTGACACTCAAAAGATTGTTGGCTTAGCTAACCACACATCTTACACCAAATCGAAGCGCCCCGACAACTCCTCACTAGATGATCCTGACCATAGAAATGGCACACAAAGTGCCTCAATTTTCCTTAAGATACGCTCTAACCTCTTAACTGATCCTAGTACTAATACAGACCTCCCTGAGGCTGGTTCTAACCTCTCTGCTGAAACACTGAAGGTCCTCCTCTTTAGTACTAGATCTTGCCTCCAAAACCCACCAACTTCGGCTTCCTCTTACCTAGGATGGAAACCTACTCCTAAACCAACGTAGTGGAAATACACGCCCTTTAATATAGTGTGGCTAAGTCTTGAAAATCCACAACACCCATCATCCTCTGAATGCTAAAGTGGAGCCCGGCTCAAATTGGTAAACCGTAGTCGACTAACTAGTTGCAACCCTCGGAGTGAACATCAACAACCGAGCATGGTACTACCTCACTATCATGCTTCCCTAAGTTAATTGCATGAACTCCTTCAGCTTATCCCTCTTAAGACTCTCAAGGTAGAACTTAGCACAAATCATCACCTTGAAGTCCTCCCAGGACATCTGTGGCCCATCCTGTGCACGATAACTCACCCACCAGGTGTCAATAACTCCTCGCAAGAAAAGGCTACAATACCTACCTTCCCAACAGGTGGGTAATCACTTGTCTCAAACATCCTATCCAAGTCCCTAATCCATCCATCCAGTATGACCAGGTCCACATCTCTGGTGTAGACCACGAGTGATGTCTCGTAACCCTCTAAAGCTAATCTTCTTTGATACCATCCTATGGGTGATATAGAGGTGGTGGCGGCAGTTGAGGTAGACGTCAAACAAACTCGATAAATAGCTCGAAGGTCCCCTCCAAACGACCAACGTGGTCGTTGAGTGCCATGATGACTAACTAGATACAAGACAGAAGGCGTGTTAGAACTAAGCCTTCCTAGCTTACTAACACATAATACATATAATCACATTTCAAGGCCACATAGGCTACCCATCCTTGATTCCTCAAAAGTAAATCTAGGTTTTTGAAAAGAAAATGGGTTTTTTCTGAAATGTGAAATAGATAGTTAAAATCAGATGAGGGATTGTTAAGAACCGAATTTTGAAAACCAAAACATGGAAATCAAAACCAAAAGCTATAATACTAACTTGTAACACTCCAATTTTTTTTCTACTAAAAAGTTTCATTTTATAGCGGAAGTATATAAGTAAAATATTAGGGGTTAACACCATAATTGACATAAGTTTGGTTTATTCAACCATCCTTACATCAATCACAAGGCAAAAACATGTAAAGTAACACAAGGAAATAAGAAATGAAAGAAACATGCATAATACAATAATGAGTTTGGAGTTTAACTCTAAGTTATAATATAAAATTTAAAAGAAGGAATATTATGGATCAAGAGTCCAAAAAGGTATCCGGGTAAATACAAATACCAAATAACATTACTCTTCACCCAAACACCAAGTACAAATAAGATCACTCATCCCCACATAAGGCATCATAGGCAACATTATCATCTAGGGAATCTTCTAAGACCCGCACATAAGAATCAGGGTATCCTGCTCATGGGAATGAGTAGCACCCATAAAATGGGTGTTCAGTACGCTACGTACTGAGTAAGGGAACAATTCTATTAAAATAAGGATACAACTAACACATGCTTTCACAATAGATGATAGGCATAAGTCAAATAAATGAAACATCTCATATAACAGATAATGATCCAGATCTCTTTATTAGATATAAAGCAATTTTATTCTTTTATATATGTTGAGTGTAGGAACCCCACTATTCTTAAACCGATGGAACAATTTGAAGCATCTTTTCAAGGAAAACACACTTGAGACCCTATTATCATCTGGTAAAACGGATCTGAAAACATCACTTTCTTGAGGCAAAATGCTCCCGAGCCACTATTCTCCCAAGTGGAACTGGATATATAAAAAAATACCTTGGTCATGACTCATGTACTTCCACTTTAAATCATTAGTGTCTTTTCCATAAGTCATACTATTATATTTTCATTTCATGATGAGTAGGGGCTCCACCATTCTTAATCTGGTAGACCAAACTGAAACACCTTCTTAGGGCAAAATGTTCCTGAGCCACTATTCTCCCATATGGAATGGAATATATATATATCACATTGGTCTTACTCACGTGCTCTTTCACTTTAAGTGATTAGTATCTTATTCATGATTAATAATAAGGAATCAAACACATTAAGGCAGATAGACACGTAACTTAGGTCACTGTCCTTAAATCTTTTCAAACTCTAATTACACACCCCTTCGCATTCATCCTCCCATATTTATTCTTCAACCACAAATTATAATATGTCATTCTCAAATATCATCATCACTATTATACTCGTAATTCACAATCTAACTCCCATACCATATACATATAGTAAAAATCTTATCCCAAGGTATTACTCACAGAATATCCAAAAACTCTAATCTCACATATTAGCCAGAATTCACCCAATGAGTCTCATATGATTACTAAGTTTAATAAACCTCCTCATAAGTCCACTCATTAGCAACATATCCAAAATTCGAATAACCTCTAGTTTTTTACACATGGAATGGTAAAATTATCATTTTAATATATTATACCTTAATTAAACAATTATTTCATTGAAGGAAAACAAACAATAATACCTCCAAACATTTCTTGGGATATTGTTATCATAATTTAATCCACCTACACATAAAATATCATAATTTCTTTATTATTCCATAATGACCAAAATACCCTTAAGAATGATAATAGAACTTATTTTATAAATTCTTATACCTTCCACACACATTATTTTCCAAATCCACCTATCAGCATCATACCTTATAATTATGCTTATGTCCGTTATCATAGCTTATTTAGCCCATATTTCTTGCCACGAAATATATTCCAATGATTATGCCATTATCATATAAAAATACCTCTTACCCATTTGCACTTTCTTTCAAACATAATATCCATATCATCACAAAATATCATGATCGACATAAATTAAAACATATAGCAATGATATCATGAAAAAGGCATATAACCATACAAGCAAATAACACAAAACCCTAAACATCGATTAGTATCCTTACCAACTAGGACACTGGGCTCTAAGTACATGAATCCTAAACTTCCTCCTCTGACCACCTACAAAAAACAACAACATCCATGATTAGGCTTGAAGAATACAACCAAAGGAGAAAGTAAGGTAAATAGGCTACAAATGAGAATAACCATAGTCAAATAGCAACTTGAGATGTGTGGATGTGTAGTGAAATGTGTGGTGGAGCTATGGTAAATATTTGGTGGTGTTTGGACAAAGTTTGGGGTGAAAATAGGGGTGCACGGCCAAGAATAAGAGGCTACACAGCTGTGCTGCAGGCAATGCACACCCAGGTTGAGAGGAAGTGTCATGCACGGCCAGGAAATGCAAAGTGGCACGACCATGCTCGACACTGGTAAACAAGTCCCAAGTCAAACAACTGCACACGAACGTGCGTTTAGGCCATGCGCGGGCATGCAAGGGTGCACGGACAGGCTATGTTGAGTTGCATAGGCGTGTGATAGGAAAATTTAGTGTTGCATGACCATGCTTGAGGCTATACATAGGCCATCCATTTCTTAAAAAATGCAATAGGTGAGAGAAAGAAGAAGTGAAAAGAGGCGATGGTCGGTGACAGTGCTGGAAAAGGTTGGGGTAACCTTGGTGATCAATCAAACAGTTGATGGGCAACATATAGTGGTGCATGATGGTGTTGGTGGTGTAAATGGTGGTGCACGGGTAAAAATAGGGCAAAGAAGAGAAGGAAAAGAAGAAGGAAGAAAGGAGAAAGAAGAGGGGAAGCTCGGGCAGAATTTTGGACACAAAATTGGACAGAAGGTAAGGCAAAACAAAAGATAAGGGAGGCGAGTGTTTAGTGCATATATATACATGTGTGTGTGGTACGAATGGGAAAGAAAAGAGACAAAGAGGGAGGAATATGTGCAATGGTGCAAGTCACGAGGGTGGCAGTGGAGATGATGGTTGTGTGTTGTGGTGAAAAATGATAGGTGATGGTGATGGTGAGTGTGTATGTTACATAAGGATAAGGAAGAAAAGAAATGGCAATGGAGGTGATGGTGGTGTAGATTGGGAAGGGGTAAGAGAAGAAGAAGAAGAAGGTGGGGTGATTGATGATGGATGATTGCAAAAAAGGTGATGGGTGATGGTGTAAGTGGAGAAGGGAAAGCAAGTTACAAGGAAAGTTTCAAGAAAACCAACTTTGCGAATTAAGTTGACGGGAGTAGGGGAAGAAAGAAAAGAAAAAGAGAAAGAAAAAGGAAAAAGGAGAAAAATATTGGGAATTATTTAGGTGATTTTAGATTAACCAAAAATAGTTAGGATTAGCGATAATTTTAGCGAGTTTGAGTTCGATTTACAAAATACGGTTTATCTGGGTCAAAGATTCAGGTTTGGTTAAAGTTTCAAGATTAAGAAATTAGGTTAAGGATAAAATAAGATTTCTCGATATTAGAATAAAATTTGTTAATAATGGAAGGTTAGGATAAGAAAATTTTTGGAGTATTACAATAAACCAAATTTGGATATTAGTTGATGTGGAGTTTTGGAAAAATAATAGCCAAGAATGGCTTTTCCAGCTATTTTGTAAGAAAAAGGTATTATACCATACATGTTGGTAGTCCTAATAATTTAATATGAGGGAGAAGTTTTGTAAGGTTTTGTATGTGTTTGGGAGCCATTTTGAGATTTCAAGGGCTCTACCCCAATCAGAGGATAAGAAAACTTTATCGATTTTATAGGTGGAATATGCCCATTGGTGTGTCCGTAGCCGGCACGCAATTTAAACCCTCTTGTTATCAATTGTAGCACTGGTAAATAAGGGTATCGTTCTAGCCGGGGATTGAGAGGGCTCACCTCTATCTAACTAGCTAGAAATAAAACTAAAACTAAAACTAAAAATAAAAATCTTAAATAACAAAGAATAAATGAATAAGAAATAAAAATACTAATGGGGGTTGTAAAAATAATAATAAAATAATAAAAGGAAAAATAAAATAAAATAAACTAATAATGAAAATAATGGGAAATAAAGGGAAACCACATATATGAGAAATATGTTAGGGAAATAAAAATCCACCACTAGATTAGGTCGTAATATAATATTTATTTCTAAGTCATCTTTTAATCGTGAGAAGGAGATTGACCAAGTTGCACACCAAACGCAGGTCCATACACCTTATATTACTTCCCTTAATTAATTAATACGACCACGTACCTATATTAACCCTATTAAATACTAGCAGTATAGCAGCAACAAGCGGCTCCTATATTTAACTAGATTTAATGCGTTAAGTGTAAGTGGAAGGTTGTCAATCTAAATACCCACACTAGTACAAAACGTATGTCTAGCTGTATTTCCTATCCTTGACCCACACGTATCTAAACATTTTACCACTTTGGTTAGAATCACAAAACGATTAGGTGAATTGTTATCTAGCCTAGCTGCAATTTATACATATAAATTCTAGTATATTTAGATGACCACCTAGCAGGTAAATAATCTTACATACTGTCACTTATGAGGAACCAGAACAAGGCATGCACCAAATAAACTATACTGGACAGAATTATACATATAAACGATAGCAATTAATATAGAGTTAAGAAACAATCTCATGAAACAAAGAAAATAAAATTATAATTCAAATCCTAATACAGGGTTTCAAATTATTCCCTAACAATAAACAATCAGCCAGCCATAATTAAAGAATTAATTACATAGAAATATATATCTAAAATATAAATTAAAAATAAGAGAAAGAAATAAACGGAATTGATTTTGGATAAAAGATCAAGAATTTATTCAAATAAAAATTAATTTTATCTGAAATAAATTCTACCGGTATAAATTTCCTCTTATTTTTCTTCTCTCTCGGCTTTGATTTCCGTGCAACAATCCTTTTTCTCTTTCTCGTCCGGCTGACGGTTGACAGGGCTGACGCGTCACTACTCGAACTCCATGCCACGCTCAGCTTCATCCGTGCGTCGTCCTTTCTGCGTCGTCTCTCGCTCGTGCCTGTCTTCCCCGTTTGACCGAGCCTATAAAGGCTCTGTCGCACGCCTCCTTTTTACCGAGCCTGTTGAGGCTCTCCCAGACGCGCTCTGCATCTCTGCCTCCCCCTCGAGCCTGTTGAGGCTCTCGACCGCACTCCTCCGTCTGGCTTCCTTTTTTCTCTACGGTTGTCCCCCTGTTATTTAATGCCGCACGCTTTTCTTTTTATTGTCGTTCGTACCGTTTCTCACCCCACACCACGTCAGCCCTCGTCAAACTTTTGTTTCTCATTTCGTGCGGCACCTTAGCTTCCGTTCTTCTTTTCTTTTGTCGCTCCACGTCAGCCCTGCAGCTGACTCTTCTTTCTCCCGAAACGCTCCGTTTCTCTTGTCGTGCGTCCAGACCTATTTCTCTGCGCGGAGTTTGGTTTCGCCGGGCCTTTAGGCCTTCGGCCTTTGACCGTTGGTCCAAAGGTCCAAATCTTTTTTTTCTTTTATTAAAAAAACAAAACCTGCAAAATAAAATTCAATAAATATTAATAAATAATATTTTATTCTAAATTTACTTAATTTATATCATTTTAGCTCATAAAATAATTTTTATGCAATTTTTACCACTTAAGCATAAAACAATAATTATTCCCCTAAATTAGCCAAATAAACTACCAAAAACTAAGATTATAAGGGTATAAAATGTGTCAAAATATGAACTCATCACCCATTCATTTGGAGTCTCATGGTAATAAATTTTTTTAAAAGTGGTGGAACCAGTGTATTATAGGATTATCATGTAATATGGATGTGGTTTATGTAAACCTATGGTTTGAAAAACCACATAGAGAAAAGTTTTTAAAGGGAGATGAAGGGGTTAAGATAGTAGAAACCTTACTCGTAATTTGTAATTATTTGAAAATTTGTTTTTTTGATAATCAAAATTAAAAAAATTTATATTTTTGAACAATTTATTTTGAAGACGCATTTGGTAAAATTGTGAGATTTGTATAAGAAGATTCTGAAATAAATTTTGGAGAAGGGGTTTTTCTGAAAGAAGAACCCTCCTCAATTGTCTAAATATGGCAAGAAATTATACCTATAAAAGGATACAGGATGCTTCGTAACATTTGGTGTATTACTGAGAATGCTTCGAGTGATTTTGTAAGGATTCCAATTTTATACCTCTCGATCTATCTCAAAAAGGGGGATCTATGTGGAAGAGGCCTCTTCCTCTTCTTTGACTGTGGCTTCGTACAAAGTTTTGACGGAATTTTATCATAGAGGTTTGAAGATGGGATGTTTTCCTTTCTTTTTGGGAGCCATGTCAAGGTTGTACCTAGAGAAATTCTCTAGTCAGAAAATCAGGGATGGAGTTTAAATCTCCTCTGATAAACTCTATATCATAATTAAAGACTGAGGGAATGGCTTGTCATCTAGCTGATATTTATTTTGAAGCAATGTTTTGGAAGTCCTTTTGTAGGAATTCTTTTATATATTTACAATCTATTCTAAGGAGAAATTTTTATTTAAGGAGGTTTGATTGGAATTTTTGAATTTCCTTTTCTATGGCAGAGTAATTTTTTTAGGTATCATTCTAGTGAGTAGAGGTGAATTGAACAATTTGTTCTCAATAATTGTGAACTTGTTTGAGGATGCCACTATAGCCGATGTTAGATGCAACAATCTCAATAATCTTTGAAAGTTATGGATCTGCAAGATGAAGACAAAGGATATTTTTGACCTAGTTCTTGATGTGTTTGACAATTTGGGTATGCTTGTGGGTGTAATACCTTATATTTTTGTAAAATGGTTGTATGAGAATTGTGCCAAATTTTTAGACCTTTGATTTTGATTTAATGTTATGATTTGGTTTAAGGTAAATTTTGATTTGAAAAATGGAGTTTATTGAGTTTTTTAAATAAACCGATCAACTGGTTTCATGAATCGATTGTTTGGTTCGTCGTTTCAGCAAAATGAGTTTTCTTGACTAAACTGATCGAATGGTTTGTAGAAAAATTGACCAGTAGGCCCAAATCGACCAATTGTTTTATCAAGTTGGGCATATTTTTCGAACTTGATTTTTTGAAAAATCTATTATACTAAAATGGAACCTTACTAACCTATGCCAAATAATCCCTAAGAGATTCCTAACCATTTTCATGATGCATTTAGCCTAAAATATTACCCTAGATCGATCCAGAGGTTGATTGGGACAATTTAGGGGGGAGAGATGACCTTGACCTTATCTTCTTCCACCTCTCTCCTCTATATGTTTCTAAGATCAATGCTTTGATTTCAGGCATGACTCTCAGCTGTTGGAAGATTCATTCCACGCTAATCTTCCATTACTTCTCGTGTGTATTCTAATTCTGGCCTAATTGGCCTACATTCTCTAGAAACATTATTTGAGATCTAGAAAATAAGTTAGCAAATCTTGGTTGAAATCCGTCCATTTAGCTTGAATTAAAACAATAATTTGTACGGGTTTCAAGTCGTTCCTGAACCCTCTATTATTTCTCTCTATTGGTTGGCTATAAATATCCCCATTCATCCTTTTTATGCACCTTTCTTTCAGCCACCAAAATTCCTAAGTCTCTATATTCACCTTCCCTCTTTTCTACACTTCAAACCTTGAAATCGATTTCTTACACTCTTCTGATCCTGTTTCTAGCTCTCTGTTGTTTTAATTGTTAAGCAAGGAGGAGTTAGATTTGGAAAAAAGGTTGAGAGGTTCGGCTGAGTATTTCCTTATTTTTCCTTAAGTTGGTATGTTCTTTTTTTTCCTTCTATTTTAATTTCTAAAATTAATATGATTTTGGTGAAAATTTCTGAGTTTAATATTTATGGTTTTATGGTTTTAAAAGCGAAAAATTTCACAGTTGGAATTTTTGGTTTAAAAGGGATTTTGCTTATATTAAGTAAGTGATTCTTGCTCTAAAATGATTAATGAGTATTTCTATATGTTATGAGTTCCTTTAAGTGGACTTTGTATGTTGGCATGAGTTTATATAGCATACATGTGATTTGGGTGGATAAATGGACTACTTAGAGTAAAAACCATGAAAGATGGTAAAAATATGATATAATGATTCCATGTTGTGATATGGACCTAAAACCTAATAAGGGTTTGGAAGAGGGAGATCTTGGACTTTAAAACAATGAAACCATTTATTTTAATGACAAAAATAAATGTTTTAAGATGTTTGAAGTGTTGATCTAAAGAATGGAAAAATATAAGGACAACATCAATATGAATAATACATAAATGTGAGTAAGAATTAAATATGTCGACATTCATGATTCTTTAGAACTAAAAAGGTGTATTTTTAAGCCCAAAGGGCATGACATTCCACTAATACTAGCCAAAAGAAATAGTGAAAGATGTCTTGTACCATTATTTAGGAAAGATCTAGATTTGCTAAAGCCTCGATTTCAAATCAAATTTGGAAGAAAAAAAAAGAGAGAGCTGAATGGAGTTTTTGAATAAGATCTCTTTTGTTGGGAATGGGATATCTAATCATTTAAGAACAATATTTAGGGACTTGTAATTTATGACGGGGCGAGGAGTTTCTTGTTTAATTTTGGACTTTTTATGGGCATAAAATGTTGTGCAAGACTAAGGAGATCTAGATTTGGAGATTTGGTGTTTTCTTTCAAGATTTGTGACCTTAATCTGGTAGCAGTTTTCTAGATTTGCATTCATTTGAATCGATCAAGACTTTGTAGGGATATTTTTCTCAATGAAGGAATCTTCATAGGGCAAATCAACAATATGTTGCTTTCTTTCCTACAAGGCATTAGGAAGATCGGCATAAATTTCTTGTTTAATTTACCTTTGGAGGCTGGTGATCCTAGTTTTTGTATTTTTGATTCCTAACTGATTTAGAATTTTTGTTAGAGAAATTCCTTATTTGAAAAAATAAAGATCAGTTTGTTTGTTTTGAATTAAAATATTGATTTGGTTTTGATAAATGGATTTAGCTTTTAGAAGATTTATATTTCTAGTTTTAGGTATTTTAAGGAATGAGAGAGATTTTTTAAGGTTATGCCGGTATGGTTTACTTGGTACGGGGTACTTGGATTTATGAAAGGGGTTCCAATAATTATAATATGGCTAATCTCAGAGGTTATGATATAGGTTGATTGGATCTTTATATTATTACATAAATCATATGGTTCACACTTATGTTTGATTTTAAGCCTAGAACTATTTGCCTATTTGCTACATAAAGGGTTTTTATAGTAGGTTGAAGGAAATGTTTAGGAATAATTTCATCTTTGATACAATTTAAATTAGGACCTGTGTCAAAAAGTGCTACAATATTTATCTAAAAATCATCAAAGATTTTGAGCGTGATATTTATAATATATTTTGAGAAGTGATTTCTTTTAAAACATTTAAGAAATAAGTAGAAGCAAGTAGGTTTTTGAGAGAATGCTCATCGGAATCATCATCCTTTTCACTAGGAATAAGGGAAGATTATTCTATGTTTTTTTAAAGAAGAATCTGAATGATAGTGCTATCATTTTCTTATTTTTCTGAAGTAGTTTTAATTCTTTCTAAACTTCTTTGATTTCTTGTTGAAGTTCAAAAGTAGTTGGGAAAGATTGTTTGGATTTTTGTTGTTTGTTGAGAACAAAGGTTAGATCGTATATGTTTTTAGGATTAGTTAGGAGTTTTGTTAAAGGAGGAGTATCGTTGTTCTCAAGGGATTTACAAAGTCTCTCACAACATTCCTTTTGTTTGAGGGAATCAGAAACGAGTTAAACCACTTCAACCATAAGTTTTTGTTCTTTAGTGAGGATATTTATTTGTTTTGAGATATCTTCATCCTTGGAATCAGAGAAGGAAGAGGAAGATTGTGAAGCAAATCCATCAATATAGAGGCCAAATTCAAAAAGGTCATCATTTTGAGAATCATCGTCAGAAGATTCAATAAGGAGATTCTGTATTTTTCCTAATGTTTCTTCATCAAGGTTTAGTTCATGGATTTGTGTATTAAGATGATAGAATTTGTAAATGTGGTCTTTTCTCCTACATTTATAGTAGGTAACATTCCTGCCAAAGGATTCTTATAAAAAGGACTGGAGTTGTTTTCCCTTAAGCTGAGATTTTCTATATTAAGGAAGTTGTTGTGTAGTATGTGGAGCAGGAATCTGCTTCTTTGAAGTATCTTTGCGATGGTATTTTGAACGATAATTTATTTTGTAAGATCCATTACATGTATTAGGTTTATTTCTTGTACCTAGAATGTCAAATTATTTGCAGAAAGAACCTCGTTCTTGCCTAGTTCTATGCATCTCTCATTTTAAATGCCTTTAAAGTTTTATATCTTAGCGGATCTTTATGCCCTCTTTTTGGGTAAGGCTGATCAATTCTCCATATGTAAACCGAGAGTAAGCAATTTGGTTACCATGTACTTCCCTGATTTTGTAAACTAAGAAGAGGAAGAAGCCTCGTGAGGAACTTTTCTTAAAAGAAAGGCTAGTTAGAATTGTCTTAGAGCATAACATGGGTGAGGAAAGTATTTTTGTACCATTGGAAGTCACTGAGGTGTTTGCAACGAAGGTTTGAAAGGAGCTCATCATGTTTGTCTTTGAGATGTGAAGGATCTCCAACAAAATGGAGGGAGATTCCACAATTAGGGAGGCGAAAACATCTTGATTGACATCATCATTTTCAACAATTATGTTTCCATCTTCATACATCTTGATAGTGTCAAGAATGGAGTTATGCTCCTCATAGGTGAGATAAAAAATCCCACCATCCTTTGAGTTGGCTAAAGAACCCAACAATGAGTAGTTCTGTGATAGCTTTATCAGAGGTACCAGATTGGGTTTTGTAAGCATTTGTGATCATGGTCATTTGTTAAAGAAGGTTAAGGATATGGTATTCTAACATACCATCAATATTCCATTCATAAAGAGATGATGCTTTATAATTTGGTTGGACAATTTTGTTGGTTATAGTCTCGAGGCTAAGATCAGAAGATGTGCTTCTAGGGATAAGGGCCTAGAAGAGGAAGGATGTTCATGAAGGTACAAAAGGTTTAGGTTTTCTTGAGTCTCATCCTTTGTTTGTGGTGAATATGTGAAACCAAGAGTGTTAATGTAACACCCCCAAAATTCACTACTAAAAAATTTCGTTTTATTACAAGATTTAGCGGAAGCGAAATAACAAGACTTGCAAATTCTGGGGATATTACCATCACACTTAGTACCAGACCGTTTCACTCATACCATTCTAATACCAAGTGCTAAGGCTAGAAAATAAAATACCAATTACTAGAAATTCAAACCATATTAAAAATCAGAGTAGCACAATGAACCATTTACAAGAAAAAAATCCACCAATGGCGGTTACAAGATCAAAGAATACATTTAAATCAGGGAGTAAGAGAGAAAAAGGGAAACCCTAAATGCCCGGATAATTTCCTTACGCTCTTTCCCATTGCCCACTTGAATAGCACCTGAAAAGGACGTGAAAGGGACACTGTCCATTGAATAGGCAGGGGTCCCACGAATGGAACCCTTCAGTACTATGGTACTGAGCAACCCTTTAAAAATACACTTAAAAGCACGCCCGCAATGTAACACATGATACAAAGCTATATACATATATAACAAGGCATGCATACATAACATTCACATACTTAACATTCACATTCTTAACAAGTCCATCAAATGTTAATGAGTCATAATGCAAAGTCGATACTTTCGGGCCTTAAGCCATGTCATAGTGCAAAATCAATAATTTCGGGCCTTAAGCCATTAATCCATTATTATTCAATCATCTCTTAGATTTTATATCCATATGAGTGCGGGAACCCCACTATTATAGCCGGTGGATCAGTCACTTATAGGGCAAAACGCACCTAACCACTATTATATGCTGGTGGATCGGTCTCTAGGGCAAAACGCTCCTGGCTACTATTATGCTGGTGGATTAATATAGCCCCGACTCTCATGGTATTCCACTACAATTACATAGTATTTTCCCATGAGTTATCGTAACTTAGGGTTCGGTTTATTGAGCTCGGGATCCCCCACTATTATAGCTGGTGGATTGGTCACTTATAGGGCAGAACGCACCTTACTACTATTATATGCCAGTGGATCGATCTCCAGGGCACCCCGCACATGGCCACTATTATGTCGGTGGATCGGTCTGGTCCCGGCTCAATAATCTTCATCTTTAAGTGATTAGTGTCTTATTCGTATCTTATTCGAAAGTATTTCACCCTTTACATGCATGTCGCTGACCTCTACTTCTATTCTCCCAAGAGGGCCTATCCCATATCTTGAGACCTTTGTGCCTCTTATTACACCCCGACATCCATTCCCCTTGACACTTACTCATAACGAAAATCCAACTCCTAAGGGTGTGGGTTAAAGCCCATCACCTTATGACATTCAAATTCTCTCACTGCCACTATCTATGATTTTTCCTTTGAAACCCTAATCAGACCTATATGGCCCCAACCTTTCTTTTATCGTCCCATACCTAATCTCATTTAGATTCAACCCAAATCCCATCACTCTACTCGCCAATTATACATGAGACCGTAAAATCCTAGTTGGCTGCTGAAACCCTAACACCTTTCTTACGTAAGGATCATCCCATGCAAACCCTATAAATCTCCCATGCACGAGTTGCACCTCTCATTGGGCCCAGCTCAACAATCTTATTTTGATCATAATCTCCTTTTATTTTCCCCCTCATGGATTATGAGATATTAAGGTCAATCTCGTGTCCCCTTAGTCAACTCACTTTCCATTTTTTCCTAGCATATTATTAAACATCCTAGCATGCATGTCCTAGAGGGTCACATCATCTAACATCATAAGCATAACATATATAATCATCAACCACATTCCATAAGGAATTCACATATGCATACATCAACTCCAAGCTATGCTACAAGTAATTAGTTATTATAGTCACAAGTATACAACATGACATAACACATGGCACACGAGGCATATAATACACACATAGTTGTTCTTAGCCACATTCTTACTCGGTTTAGGTTACCAAGCTATCTCCCATACTTACTAGGTCACCAATCACCCTTCATACTTGTTACACTTATCATATTTCCCATTTGGTTGATTAGATTACCGAACTGCCCTTCTCCTTTATTCTAATTACTAAATTGCCCTTTAGTTGGGTAAATTATCAAATTGTCCTTCTTCATTATCATAATTACCAATCTACCCTTTTGTTGCTTAAATAATTACCAATTTGTCCTTTTGTTGGTTAAATTACCAAATTGCCCTTCTCCATTATCATAATTACCAATTTACCCCTTTAATTGGTTAAATTACCAAATGGACCATCTTCATTATCATAATTACCAATGTGCCCTTTTCTATCATCATAATTACCGAATTACCCTTCGCCATTGTCACAATTACCAAATTGCCCTTTAATTGGTTAAATTACCAAATTTTCCTTTTTTACTATCATAATTACCAAATTACCCTTCGCCATTGTCCCAATTACCAAATTGCCCTTTAGTTGGTTAAATTACCAAATAACCCTTCTTTACTATCATAATTACCAAAGTACACTTCTCCATTATCATAATTACCTCTTTACCCTTTTATTTACAAATTTACCATTTTGCCCTTTACTTCTAAAAATTACCATAATACCCTTAACTTCCAAAATTACCATAATACCCATTTTCTTATAAAATACCATTTTGCCCCTTTACTTACAAAATTACCATTTTACCCTTTTCACTTGCAAATTACCATTTTACCCTTTGTCTCAAAAATTACCATTTTACCCTTTTACTTGCAAATTACCATTTTACCCCTTTATTACACCACTTTTATTAAATTACTATCACTACATAAAATATTAATATCAATACTCCATTCTCATCATCCAACTCAACCAACTATTATTATTTAACATTCTACTCATTAGCACCTACACATAATAGGCCACATTCTTGCATAAGATATATTACTAAAATGCCCATAGGGCTCACAATAATATTATTCATGCATTAATAGTCACAATAACATATCACATCATGGATAAGTACTTAACATTTTCATTAATAACCAAACTCCTTCCTTAAGCATTATTTCCACACATAGCATATAAACTAACATACTTTTCTTTTTATCAATCAATACAAGAAACTACATATATTATATTAAATAACATATATCAAGCATAATAACATATTAAAAACCCTAATGTGCTAACATACGTTTATCCATGTGTTTAAGTGGGGTTTAACAATTACCTTAATTTCCACAAAAATCGAACATTATCGGTATTCCGGTTAAAGATTCAAGCTTTGATTAGCAAACCAATAGCTACAAATAATATTAATATTTATTATATTAGAAATACGAAAAACCAAAGCATAAGACTTTATAAAATTTACTTAATAAAATAATTTACTTAAATATTATTATACCTTAAAATTATTAACAAAATGGGCCAAGAAATGCAGCAACTCATCTTGCTTATGCAGCATGAGCTACATGCAAAACAATAGGGTAGGGGCTCAAAAATGGCATAAGGAGAAGAAGAGAGGATCAATTTTGGGTTAGGGTTTTTAGGCTAAGAAAGAGGGCATACGGGGGAGGATTTAGGGCAAGGGAAGGGTGCGGGGTTGAAGAGGGGGTGTAGGTGGTGGTTGGGGATAGGTTGACAGCGGCCAAGGGAGGCGGCGGCAATGGCAGCGAGGCTGCGAAGGTGGCTGCCGAGGAGGAAGGGCTGAAAAGGAATGAAAAGGGAGGGGAAAATGAAGGGATGCAGGTGGTGATTTCGGCCAAAGGAGGTGTGGGGGTGGTAGAGGAGGTTGCAGGGAGTGGCTCGGTGGCTTGGGTGGCGATAGAGGCGATGGGATGGCGGTGGACAAAGGGGTTGCAGGGAGGTTGTCGAGAAGGGGGAAAAGAAGAGAAAAGATAAGGGGGGAGGAAGAAGGGGTTATAGGAGCTTGAGGAGGTATTGTGGGGGTTCGGGGCTATAGTATGAGGTGGTAGAAGGCACTACAAGCGGTTGGTGTGGCAGAGGAAGCGGTGGAGGGGCGGTGGTGCACAAAATAGGGATGAAAATGAAAGGAGAAGAAAAGGGGAGAAAGGAATCGGGGAAGGGGGAGGCTAGAAAATAATGGGGCAGGAAAGGGCTTGTGAGGAGAAGAAAAAGAAGAGGGAGAAGAGGAGGGGATAGGTGGCTGGTCGGTGGCAGTGTGTAGGGTGGCAGGGAGAGGGAAGGGAAGAAGAGGAAAAATTCAGGCATGCGGCTGGGGATGCAGGGTCGGTTTGGTCCGAAATGGGGAGGAAAGTGGCAGGGGAGAGAGAGCAGGTGCGGTGGTAGGTGGTGGCAGTTGCAAGGTGGTATGGAGTCGAAACAGACAGCTGGTCGAGCACGAGCAAGGAGAAGAAAGAAAGGAAGGAGGGGGGAGCAGACTGGTCGGTAAAAAAAAGATTTGGCCGGTCCAGTCCAGGGGAGGAAAGGAAAGAAAAAGAAAGAAGGGCTGGGGCTGGGGCCGTTGGGCTAGTTGACGCAGGCAAAGAAGGAATGAGAGGAGGGGAGGAAAGTGGGCTGACAGCCCAATCGAGCAGGGGAGGGGGAGGCAGGCCTGTGCGGGCCGCCTGAAGGGAGAAAAAAGGAAAAAGAAAGAAAGAAAGGAGGAAAAAAGGGAAAAAGGAGAAGGAAAAGAAAAAGAAAAAATAGGAAAATTATAATAATTTAATTTATAAAATAATCGAGTGTAATATTTTTGGATAATAAATTTATTTAATAATTTAATTTAATATGATTAAATATATGGGTTTAGAAAGATTACTTTAGTAAAATATTTGTTTGAAAAACTATTTAAATAAAAATGTATGATAAAATAATAAAATATTTATTTTAATTTATTAAATATTCCTACCTAATTTTATATACTCAAAAATCCATAAAATAATTAAATTAAATAATTTTAAAAGCTAATTTTTCCTAAATGAAAGTTATTTATTAAATTATAGGTTTTTAAAATTTTAGGGGATTATAGTTAATTTAATAACCTTGTTCAGTAGTGATAGAAATCTAAACTTGGTTAGAAGAAGAAGAAACATGATTAATTTGACTAAGTTGAGACTTAATAGCCTGGAGGAATTTAGTCTTTCATCCTAAATAACCTTTTGGCTAGACTTTGAAAGTTGGAAAGGTTAAAAGATAGGAAGTTTCGTATTTTTAGGGTGTTGAGGTAAAGAAGTAGGTTGGAAAGTCGGAAGTATGGTTTTTTGTATTTTCTTATCAAGCTTTGTAAGTTGTGAACTGATGGTATTTAAATGGATGTTGGTAAAATTACTTTAGAGGATGATGTTCTTAACATTTTCATTTTCTTCCTCTCTTGGCATTCGCAAAGTTTTTAATTCAATTGAGTTTTCTCCTGAGGACATTTTAATATTTTAAAGAGGAGGATGGTTAGATTCAATAGTACCTGTATTAGTTTTCCATATTTTAGTTTTTTTTGGGTTGTTATAGGATTAATTTTAGAAAAAGAGAAGTTAATATTATTTTGCTTAGTATAGATTTCAAACTAGTCGAAGAAAAAAATTTGAACATTTTCACTTTAGATGAAGTCATGAAATTTCTTTTGGATATTATGACGTTGGTGAAGTAAGTGTTTGAAGAACCACATTCTTTTTTTTTTTTGAAGTTATGCGATTTGTATAAATCATTTTAGAAAACACTTTTGTTCATTTGAAAATCATTTTCAATAGTATTAATCAAATTTTTTTTTTGTGATCTTGGAAAAGTTTGGAGAACCAGGAGGATAATTCGTATCTAGTGGAGGTCTAGGGATTTATAGAAAAACCTATGGTAATTCAGTCTTTTGTGAAATTCCAAAGTTTTGTGATTAGTGTTGTTTATAAACTGAATGAGGTATTCTTGATGTGTAATCGGTTGTTTGGAATGTTGTGTTTGGAAGATCTGAGATGGATTATCTTCACTCATCATACAGGAGAGTTATGATTGGAGGATTATTTGAAATCCTTCCCATGTTGATGATAGAAGAAGTTGAGGCTGTATTTGAGAATATGTGACTTTGGGTTTTTTGGAAGTTGAGCTTGACTGTATCATCTTGAAGTTGGGTGATTTGACTCAACTCGGTATTTGGTTGTATAGGGAGCTAAGGCTGGTTAATCTGTGATGTTGCTGCGTTTTTCAAGGAGTCAGTCATCTAGAAGAGTAATATCTTTCCTCATAATTAGTCTCGGGACAACGGTATTTGCTCTGTTTGGATTTGTCTGGAGAATAAGAGTTTCACCCTTTTTACTGTGGATATTGGCTTGCATTTTGAAGGCTGTTTTCATAGCCTTATCATGAATATACAATATCATAGCAACTGGTAAGGATCCTTCAAACATTTCATAACCATGGTTTTGACTTAAAGGACGAGAGATTTGAGTAGGTTTGGATCTCTTAGAGTAGGAGAGAAATTTGGATAAGAATTAAAGAAGATGAGACCATTGCAGAGGTTTGACTCAATGGTTCCAAGAATGGAATTCTAAAATTTTGTTTGTCTTTAATTACGAAGAATGGCAAGAATAGAAATATTTAACCCTTCTCTTGTTAAGGGTGTAAATCCTTCCTAAACCAATCCTAACAACCTGTTTGGATGGAGGTTAGGTTAATAAAGGTTAAATGATATAAATTAACTTAGGTTAGGTGAATCGATATGAATATATATATATATATATATATTTGTTTGGATGATTATTAGGTTAACCTAGGTGAATATGTCTAACCTTGTGTTGAATTGATGTTAACCTAGATGAATATGGTCTGACGGGACAAAATATCTTTCAAAGTTTAACCTTAACCTTCATTAACCTCTGATTTGAAGGTTAATAATTTTGAGGCGAATTAATGTTAATATTAAACCTAACCTAACCTAGGTTATTTTTTTAAAAAAAATTGCCGAACAAGGTTAACGTAAAATTTAGCCTTCATTAATATTCATCCAAACATGGCCCGTAAGAAAATATATTTTAAACAATTGTTGATATATATATATATATATATATATATATATATATATAATGTACTTTTTAATGAGTAATCACGAACCCTTGTTAAAATTTAAATTTATTAATTAAAATATTATGACTCATGTACTTTTTTCATTTATATAAAATTTGTGGAAATAAATATAAAATAATATATAAGTGATAATATTATAATACTAAAAAAAGGAGAGAGAGGGATTTGAATTTTTTTTATTTCATTTACACAAGTTGACATTTACAGCTTCATTATATTTCATCCAAAATTTTTATAATAAAAATACACTTGAATTATTGATATTAAATGTTTTTTCCCTGCAACCTCAAAAACTGTCCGTCAGCGTATGTTTGAAATGAAGAAAGAAAAAATATAATTTCTTTTTGATACGTCGTCACCACTACTCACCATAGCCCCGGACACTCTGACACTCCTCTGTACCTGCACCAAAACCCTACGTGCTTATCGCCACCGCGCTTCACCCGAAACACCCCAATCCCCCTAGCCCATTTTCACTTCTCCTCTGCCTCCTCCAATCTTCTCTCATCTTTTTTATTTTTTATTGTTTTCATATTACCACCTTTCTTCGGACTCCTTTGCATCCCAATTTGTAGACTCAACCTTTCTGTTCCCCTTACGTTTTTGTTTTGTTCTTTGTTCCTTCATCTCAGGGAAGAACTATGGATTACAGCGTACATCAGTGTAGTAATCTTTCCAGTAAACTAGTTCCACCGTCATTTGCAACTCCAGACAAGCCCTATCTGCCGACTCCAATCTCAAACTTCTGCTCTTTACTCTCCAACAAGAACCGCTCTTCGTTAAACCTCCAGTTATGTTCAATCAAGTGCTTCTCTAAGTTGCGCCAAAGGACCTGTTCAATTTCAATTCGAAGTGAGCAAGGGAAAGCACATTCTAATGTTCAATTTGTGGATGAAAATGAAATCGGGAAGAGGACCGATCTGAAAAAGATTATGATTCTCGGTGCTGGGCCGATTGTAATCGGGCAGGCGTGTGAGTTCGATTATTCCGGTACACAGGCATGCAAGGCCTTGAAAGAAGAAGGGTATGAGGTGGTGCTAGTGAATTCTAATCCAGCTACAATCATGACAGACCCTGATTTGGCGGACAGGACTTACATTACTCCCATGACGCCTGAATTCGTCGAACAGATTCTGGAGAAGGAAAGGCCAGACGCATTGCTGCCCACAATGGGAGGGCAAACTGCCCTCAATTTGGCGGTTGCGTTGGCAGAAACTGGAGCTTTAGACAAATACGGTGTTGAGTTAATTGGAGCGAAGTTGGAGGCCATTAAGAAGGCTGAAGATAGGGATTTGTTCAAGCAGGCCATGAAGAATATCGGAGTTAAGACTCCACCTTCGGGGATTGGGACTTCTTTGGATGAATGTTTTTCTATTGCTGATGTAATCGGTGAGTTTCCTTTGATCATTAGGCCTGCTTTTACTCTGGGAGGGACAGGAGGCGGCATTGCATACAATAGAGAGGAATTTGAAACCATTTGTAAGTCCGGTTTGGCTGCGAGCGTGACGTCTCAAGTTTTGGTGGAGAAATCATTGTTGGGTTGGAAGGAGTACGAGCTTGAGGTTATGAGAGATCTGGCTGACAATGTGGTTATCATTTGTTCTATTGAGAACATTGATCCAATGGGAGTTCATACCGGGGATTCAATCACTGTTGCCCCTGCACAAACATTGACGGACAAGGAGTACCAGCGTCTGAGGGATTATTCTATCGCCATTATTAGAGAGATTGGCGTTGAATGTGGTGGTTCGAATGTACAGTTTGCCGTTAATCCCGAAGATGGTGAAGTGATGGTCATTGAGATGAATCCTAGGGTGTCGAGATCATCTGCGTTAGCATCCAAGGCTACTGGTTTCCCGATTGCTAAAATGGCCGCGAAATTATCTGTTGGATATTCATTGGATCAGATTCCAAATGATATAACGAAGAAAACACCGGCTAGTTTTGAGCCCTCTATTGATTACGTTGTCACGAAGGTCGGTGCTTGTTTGTCCTCTTTTCTAGCAGATTGGTCTTTTCTTGTTTGTACATGCACGAGTTTCATGAAAGAATGTTCTTCACGTCAGAATTATTCATTGGATTGCCCAAATATCCCACCCCGCATTGGTTTCATTAGGACTAGTGTGATGCATACGTGTGGTGTTTAAAATATTATTATTGAGTTAATCATGCAAAGCAAACTGAAGGATAGATAGATTCCTCTCGTTTTTCATTTTCTTCTGTTCAGCAGTAAATGAATATATGCATTTATAGTTTGTTACGATCTTGGGAAACCATAAAGCCATATATATGTATCCCGTCCCACCTATTTGACGCCCATGACCGTGATATCTTTTCGGATGCCCAAACAGTTGATAAGTCATATCCCAGAAGCTTTTATGCGGAGTGCACCAAGTGTGTGCTGAAGTGTTGCTTTGTTTTGTTAAGCCAATTTGTTTAGGCACAACCTTGTTCATCCTCCTCCTGGCTGCGTGAAGTCTTGACACATTTGGCATGAATTCCGCCATCAGTTAACTCTCTTAGACCGCACAAATAATTGCTGCCTGTCCTCCCATTAAGTAAGAATGCTTCCATTACTTCGAAATTTAGCATTACATCCAAACTTATGATCAACAAATACAATCCATCATACCTAGCCATCTACCATACTTAATTTGAAAATACAGATGACTAATTTGCCTAGCTACTGTGACCTGAAAATTTTTCACATTCCGCTCATGTTAAATAGTTGCTACAAACGTCCCAAACAATGCTGCTAATATCTGCTCCTTTCCCCTCAGCTGTCTTGACCTTGCCATCAAAGCTTGTGTATCTGTAGTCCAGTTTAGTACCCTATCACACTTACCCTGCTGCTCCCTGATACACAACCTTATACTCAAAGCAAACTAACACTGCATGAACAGGTGGTCTACTATCTCCGGCAAGACATAGTAGAAAACACACCTATCAAGTATACCCAAACCTGGGGGCAGCCAGTGTCTCTCTCATCGGTAATCTATTTTGTATGGCAAGTCATAAGGGTATATGGTGTCTAGATAGTGTCAAGGGATGCCACACTAATCGTTTTCGCCACATCTGTGGACACTTTCTTCTTAGCTCTTCATACGTTGGACAAATGACTTAACTTTATTGTCTTTCGTCCAACCACCTTGGGATGATTGGAGCCACTACCTCCCAAATTTGAAGTATTTGAGTGAATACCCATGACGTATAAGTTGAAGGTCTATACGCCCAAATATTGTGTTGTTGTAGATACACATGGCTCCATTACCTAGAGAGAATCTTTCTTGGAACAAATATTCTAAAGTAGCTTCCCCAATGCACACATATTCTAGCCATCAAGTTGGAGGAAACCCAAACCGCCCTCCTCCTTGGAATGAAATAACTAATCCCAAGCAACTAAGGCGCACCTTCACTTTGTTAGTTTACATGACCACAAGAAGGATCTACAAAGGCTGATAACTTTATGCAAAAACTTTCTTCGGTACTAAAATCATCTTATTGATATATACCTTGATCAATTGAATCGGTCGTGGATAAAACAAGGTACTTCCGCGCCTCAAATAAGGCAACGACCATAAATGAGCCGCGGAGATTCTTGCGGATGATAGAGGTAAACCAAGGTAGGTGATAGGCAACAAGCCTTCCTAAAAACCAATAAGCAATAGAATTCCATCTCACACACCGACCTCAACCCCTCCCCTAAAGAACACAATACATTTCGTTAGGTTGAGACTAAGCTTGAGAGATCATAGAAGTGTTTGAGGTTAGTCATTAGACATTGCACACTCCCAACTTCCCCATGGAAAAACAAGAGCAAGTCATTAGCAAAGCTTAAAATAATAATCTTCATGGGCTTACATCTTGGGTGTTGAACTCTGGATTATTCCATAACATCCTCAAACATCTAGAAAGGTAATCCATGATCAACATGAACATGTATGGTGAGAGGGTATCCCACTTGATCCTTCATGGCGGGGTAAGTATCCTATTCCAGATCAATAGGATTCAACTCTATCACATGCCATTATGAGCTTAGCAAAATGCAAAGGAAGACCATTACTTAGCAAAATATCTTGAAGGAACTCCCAAGTCACCATGTCATAAGCTTTTCTAATGTCTAGCTTCATTGTACACCTAGGCAAAACCAGTGTTTGAAAAGGCCCAAGGCGCACCGAGGCGCTAGGGGTCCTGGAGCCTAGGCGCGAGGCGCAAGGCGAAGGCGCACGCCTGGGTGATGTAAGGCGCCAAAATTACTCAAAAAAGCTAAAATTGATTAAATGACGAAGTTTTCAGAAAAAAAGTATACCATAACAAGAAAATACTTATAAAAATAGCAACCTATGAGTTTAATACTACTAATACTTATAAAAATAGCAACCTATGGATCACAGCACAGCTGCACAGGTCACTTGCACTTGCTTTCTGTTGTTCTCAAGTCTGAATTTCTGGCAGTCTGAATTTAAATTGGTGCCTTGGTGGTAGCAGTAGCAGACTGTGTCGTGGACTATGTTGTTCTCAGGTTCTTAGGGGACTCGACAGAAATAACAATTTCTGGCAGTCTGAATTTAAATTGGTGTAGCAGTAGACTCTCTGCAACTGCTTTTTATCTTTTTCAATATGACTCTTGCTCTCCCCAATACCCATATTAGTTGCAGAATTATTTTAATGTAATTTAAGACTATAAATGGACTTGCCTTTTTCCAACAAATGGCTATTCAACTTCCCTAAGTCCCTGCAGTATGCATGCATTTTTTTTTTCTGAAAAGTATATTGAGCTCCCAGGTTTCTGTCGATTTTCTGCTGAGGCGCGCGCCTCATCACAGCTGCGCCTGGCGCCTGGGCGCGCCTTATATGCGCCTCACCTAGCTCGCCTCGCCCAGCAACAGAAAAGCCCCACCCCCCCATCGCCTTGCGCCTTGCGCCTTAGGCGCGCCTCAGGCGCGCTTTTTCAAACACTGGGCAAAACACCCCTTATAGCATACTTCCATACCTACTCACGAGCCATTAAAATATTTTCACCAATGCTATGCAGATTGGGAGAGGTGAACAAGGGAGCCCATCACATCGTATAGTACTTTGAAAATTATCTTATATAACAAACTGCTACAACCAATAGGTTGAAACTCTGTCACTCCTTGTGTGTTCAAACACTTAGGAACAAGTGTGATGGAAATCACATTAATTTTGCCTAGCATAAAACCTGTCACAAAAAACTCTCACTGCCAAAACCAGCTCATCATACCCAATCAACCATTTTTTCTTGAAGAAACTAGCGTTAAAACCTTCTACCTTGGGTGCCTTTGTATCACCTATGTGGCTATGTCAAATAAAGCTGCCCTTACTTCATTTGTACAATGTACTTGATACTGGTTCCATGACACCATGCTTCCTTGGGCCATCGCTGCTGAGTAGATTTGGCCATCAACTTCACCTCACTCACCCAATTAATATTTGTAGTAGTCAATAAACGCTTTTTGTACTTCAAGTTGCCCATGCACCTCTATGCCATTCATATCAATGACTGAGTTCAAGAGTCTTTTGCGCTACCTCTCCTTAAACCTGGAAAAGAAATATTTATGGTTACTATCCCCATATTGCAACCGGTGAATGCATGCTTTATGCTCGAAAAACATCTTGCAACCAAGGAAATGGTTAATTTCCTCTTAACACCTTTTATTGAGCCCGATCTATAACCGAAGATTGGACTCCAAAAGATGCACGTTGAGCTGCCTCTAATTCCTCTTGCCGCTAAACTCTTTGTGAGATCGAATTATACTTCTCCCCATTAAGTTTCTGCAAGTCAACCTTAAGATCTTGTAACCTTATTAAGTTTCTGCGATAAAATTCCGCCAAACCGCTTCCAATAATGTATGCGAACAAGCTCCATAAGTCCCTCATCATCCATCCAAAATTGGAAGAACCTAAAAGGCTTCTTTCCCATACCAATTTTCATGCTGAGCTATGGTTATAAAAATGTGGACTTTTGAAATCTGCCACCAACCATCCAGTTTTGAAAGGAGCTCTTCTTCACCCTCTTTTCTACAAGACTAAAGGAAATATCACTCGTTAGCCCTCAAGTCACCAACCCAAGCTGTTGGCAACAATTAGAAATCTCCAGCATGTCAAAATCTTGTGTTCCTCTTTGTAACCTCTCTTCACAATTTAACACAACATTGAAGGGACTTCTACAATATAATTATCCACAAGCCAACTCCATAATCTCCGCCTCTCACTACCCACATTCATGGCATACACGAAAGTTAAAACGACAACCCAAGCAAAGGTGCTTAACATCACATGAAATTGCTTGATCACAAGCCGCAACAGGTGAAACCTTCCACACATTCGGATCCCAAGGAAGCATTGCCCGTTCATTATAGTGGTAGCTATAATTAGAAAGCATTTACCAATCATGAAACATTCGCTTAAACACACGCTATTGATTATTACTCTTCACTCTTGTATCAAATAAACCAATCAAAGCTATATCATTACACCTACAAAACTAACTATCCTATCTCTTTATGTTTAGAGGTCTTATCCAATCCTCTACCATTCCATGCACTAATCATGATCATTAGGGGCAGAAAGAAGGCTAACAAACTTACTGTTATTTCTCTCTTGCAAGCCTCATCCACTGCAAATTATGTTGATGTGCGTTACTACAGGTCACCATCCTTAATTCAATGGAAATGTTTTCTTCCTGACTATTAAAAGTAGTGGGCCTCTTGATGTACCAACATTTTGAGCAGCTGCAACCAACTCATTGGTGAAACCACAAGAATTTTGTTGCGCTAAGCCAAACTCCATGCACACCACTTGATCCATACATCATCATTTCCACTTCCAAAACTTGAGCTAGCTAAACCTTTTCCCTTCTGCTCATCTCTGACCATAACTCACTCTCTTTCCTCCCTTGTTTGTTCCTCTTGCAAGAGTCTACTACATGGTTGAAGCAGTCACACAAATGGCAATAAAGAGGCTTCCAATCAAAACAAACCTACTGAGTAACCACACATCATCCAAATCTGCAATATTGATATTCTCCACCGGTGGCTGCTTTACGTTTTATTTCCACAATCACTCTTGGAAAAGAAATACTTTCCTTAGCCCTTGTAATAGCATCAATTCAAAGAGGCTTCCCCACTGCACTTGTTATCCTACTCAATGATTCTGCTATTAAAATATTCAAGCAACAAATATGGGAATTTAATCCATAACGGAATAACTTGCATCTCATTCATGTCTATCTTTATATGCCTATGCCACAATTTCAGCACTAGAGGCTTATTAAAATAAGACCAATGCTGCTTTAGGATCATCTCAACATGTTTCTTAGCCTCTAATTTGAACAAGTAGCCATTAGCATGCATTATGGCATGGGGTAATGTTGCTTTTCATCACCGCGCCTGTACAAAACCTTTCATACATACCCTGCAAGTGTATGCTCCCACTCCTCAGCCTCTTTGTACACGCTTCATTTTTCCAATTGCATCGTCACCATGCCGTGTTTTACGGTAGAGCTAGTAAAAGTTAACCCAACCCTTGCAGAATCTAGCCCAACATGACCTTAGAAATCTATCAATCTAACACAACTTGAACCTGACCTAACTCAACTTGAATCCAACTTGCAACTTGAGTTAACCTGAAACCCGACATCAACTTGTCTTGGTGTTAACCCGCTATCAACTCAACCCGCCATCAATTGTACTTGACAAGACCAAATTTGATATTAACTAGTTATAATAATAATAAATTATACATGTTTTATTATTTATTTAAAGCTTTTAAAAATATGTTGTTTTATAAATATTATTATTATTATTATTATTATTATTATTATTATTATTATTATTTTCATTATGAACATATTTATTCATCAACGATATTGTAATTTTATTGACATTTCTGCATAAAAACACAAAATAAGTCGTTAATGACACATTGTCAATTACATGCTTACATGAGGTTAAAATTAATGTTTGCTTATGAGGTTAATGAGTTGGATTAGTTTTGGTGGTTAATGTTCACTTTGATGCAAACCTGAAGTGATTTAATCGAGATTAGTTTGGTCTAAATCTAACTTGACCCATCAAAACTTGAAAAAACTCAATTCGTCAAACTAACCTTAACTTGAACCTTAACCCTAAATCACCTGAACACACGCTAGCTTGGCCCAAACTCAACCTGATCTGACATGCTACATCCCGACCCGAACACAACTCACCAGATTCGATTGCCACCTCTACTTAAATGGTAAGAGTTACAAAATCCAATTTCATACCCTGTATAGGGTTTCTATTCCCAGCAATGGTATCTCTTCAAGTAGTCTCCTGGATCGATTTATCCTCTTGTCCCAATCGATCCCAAATAGAAGGTTTAGCCTTCTGACTCCGTCCCACAACCTCCTCAATGTCATGAACCAAATTTGTGGTGCCCTGATTCATTCCCGATGCATGGGGTTGCATGGGGATGATGGTAAGAGACTCCTTGGCTTTACTAATCAATCCCTCATCCTTCTTCACCGCTACGTCAAACAGCGATTCCTGTAGGACTCTAGAATTTTCTGCATCCTTCAGCGCTGCATCTGACTTCTCCATAAAACCATCCGATGAAGCCTCAAAAGATTCAGATCCACCTAAAACTACTATTGCACGCTACTGATGCACAGATACTGGTGTCTGCCTGTTTAATTTCCTCCAAGCCATGGCCAGTGGCCTCTACTTTGCCCTTGGGGGGGGGGGACAGCAAGCGATGGCAGTCTTTTTCCAAATCAATTTCTGCTCGTCTTGGATTACCCACAGGTTCTAATAATAGCACCTGATTTACAATTCGAAACCACAATTGTAACATCTTGTCATTATTCTGTGTATTACCCACCAAATGCTGGTAACATCCTTTTTTTCCTTCTTTATAACTTCCAGATCCTTAAACTTGTATCAAAGGTTCCTTCTGCCTCTCGGACTAATGTATTAAAGATAATATGATAGTGAAAACAATCCACTCAATCTTCATTAGTAACAAAGAATGTAAGTCTTGTTATCTGGCTTGTAGTGACTTCATGCTTAATTGAGGTCAAAGATGGGGATTGCATGCATATATTCGATGTAAATCTTCTGTATTTGAAGATCCTCTTCTCTCTTCAGTGCTTCCTGTGATTCTTGCAGTCAGCTAGACTTTGTTTGGGTTCAATGTTTTGAAACTTTAGTAATGGATCATGCAGATACCGCGATTTGCTTTTGAGAAATTCCCTGGTTCTGAGCCAGTGCTGACAACGCAAATGAAATCTGTTGGTGAGGCTATGGCGGTGGGCCGCACATTTCAGGAATCTTTCCAGAAGGCTGTTAGGTCAATGGAGCTTGGTTATGCTGGATGGGGCTGTGCCAACGTCAAGGAACTGGATTGGGACCTGGACCAGTTGAAATATAGCATCCGGGTTCCTAATCCTGATCGCATCCATGCTGTATATGCTGCAATGAAGAGAGGAATGAAAGTGGATGATATCTTTCAGTTGAGCTACATTGATAAATGGTTCCTTACTCAGCTTAAAGAGCTAGTTGATGTGGAGCAATACCTCATGTCCAAGAGCTTGTCTGATTTGTCTAAAGATGATCTCCATGAAATTAAGAGACGAGGCTTTAGTGATAAGCAGATTGCTTTTGCCACTAAAGTCACGGAAGGGGAAGTTCGATCGAAGAGGTTGGCCATGGGTGTCATTCCGGCTTTCAAACGGGTTGATACATGTGCTGCAGAGTTTGAGGCCAATACTCCTTATATGTATTCTTCATATGATTTTGAGTGTGAATCATCTCCGACACTGAAAAAGAAGGTTTTGATCTTAGGTGGAGGGCCAAATAGGATTGGTCAAGGGATTGAATTTGATTACTGCTGCTGTCATGCATCTTTTTCCCTTCAGGTATGTAACTAGATAAATTGATCATTTTTTTATATTTAAAAAAAATGTGTGCCTGATAAATAACCATATAACACTGGTGCTTCATGTTATTTCTTATAATTCTTCTTCCCCTCTAACTCCTATCTATCAAGTTGCTACTTAAGATCGGAATATGTAGTTGGTTGAACCTGAAAAATAATTTATTGGAACAGCTTTAGAGGTGAGATGGACTTGCGGTTACCCACTTTTTTTTTTCTTTTTCTTTTTTTTTTGCTATGTATGGGGAAAAAAACAAAATGAATAAAAAAAAGGGGGGGGGACAAAGAAGTAGGGAATGTAGTCTGCTCTCGGTTAGGAATATGCCTAACCCTTGCCTAGATTCAGGGAAAGGGCTGTTAAAACTGCAATCATTACTTTTCATGATGAGACTTAGTGATTGCTCATGCAGTCATTACCATGTTTTTCCATTTTAAGCCATGTACTCACTTCTCAATATATTGAGACTTCTTTGTTCCTTAACAGGGTGCAGGATATGAAACAATAATGATGAATTCAAATCCTGAGACTGTCTCTACTGATTATGACACCAGTGACCGGCTTTATTTTGAACCTTTGACAGTTGAAGATGTTCTGAATGTCATTGAACTTGAAAGACCTGATGGCATCATTGTGCAATTTGGTGGCCAAACTCCTTTGAAGTTGGCTGTTCCTATCGAGGAGCATCTGAACAAGCATAAGCCTATCAGTGCTAGTGGGAGTGGGCCAGTCCGTATATGGGGTACGTCGCCTGATTCCATTGATGCAGCAGAAGACAGAGAGAGATTTAATGCTATTTTGAATGAGTTAGCCATTGAACAGCCCAAGGGGGGGATTGCAAAAAGTGAGGCAGATGCTCTTGCAATTGCTGCAGACATAGGGTATCCAGTTGTTGTTAGGCCTTCGTACGTCTTGGGAGGTAGGGCTATGGAGATAGTATATAGTGACGAGAAGCTTGTCACTTATCTTGAGAATGCAGTTAAGGTGGATCCAGATCGTCCTGTCTTGATCGACAAGTATCTATCTGATGCCATTGAGATCGATGTTGATTGTCTCACTGACTTGAATGGCAATGTGGTGATTGGTGGGATAATGGAGCATATTGAGCAGGCAGGGGTCCACTCCGGTGATTCAGCTTGCATACTGCCCACACAAACCATTCCTTCTTCATGCTTAGAGACGATTCGGTCTTGGACGACCAAACTGGCAAAGAGGCTGGATGTTTGTGGGCTCATGAACTGTCAGTATGCCATTACAACAACTGGGGGCGTTTTCCTGCTGGAGGCAAATCCACGCGCATCACGCACTGTTCCTTTTGTATCCAAGGCAATAGGACATCCATTAGCTAAGTACGCTGCATTGGTTATGTCAGGGAAGTCACTCAGCGACCTGAGCTTTGCGGAGGAGGTTATTCCTAGACATATATCGGTTAAGGAAGCAGTTCTTCCGTTTGAGAAGTTCCCAGGCTGTGATGTATTGCTGGGACCAGAGATGCGCAGCACTGGGGAAGTCATGACCATCTACACTGGTCTGGCCCTGGCCTTTGCCATGGCCGAAATTGCAGCTGGAGTAAAGCTTCCCTTGTCAGGCACAGCATTCCTCAGCTTGAACGATCTGACTAAGCGACAACTTCCAGGAGTTGCCCGGGCCTTTCTGAAGCTGGGATTCAAGATTGTGGCTACTACTGGGACCGCACAGGTTCTCGACTCGGAAGGTATCCCGGTTCAGAGGGTGCTGAAGATGCATGAGGGCAGGCCACACGCAGGTGATATGGTTGCTAACGGACAGATACAGCTGATGGTGATAACAAGCTCTGGGGATGCCCTAGATCAGATAGATGGAAGGCAGCTGAGGAGGATGGCTCTTTCATATAAGGTTCCAGTTATTACAACTATACCTGGGGCTCTAATGACTGCAGAGGCAATCAAGAGCTTGAAGAGGACCAGCAGAATCGAAATGTATGCTCTACAAGACTTCTTTAAGGAAAGTGGGAGTAAGAAGAAATTGCAGTCTCTCGCCTCTGCTTGAATTGCATAAAGCCTTCCACAGATAAGTGCAGTCTCCTGTGATGACTGAGTGATATGTATGTTCCTCTGTGTTTTGCGTCCTGCATATTCCTGTTGCTACTAGGACATGGTTTATTATTATTTTATCGTAGCGGGCCAGCTTTATGCTAGTTGTTCATGCTAGTTAGGAGTTTACTGCTGTTTACGTCACCCAAAAATAAAGATAAAAATCGGAGGTGGGACCAAGAATGGCCAGCTGGATTGATGTGCTCGCTAATGATAGTTTGGCCTTGTGTTTTTTTGATGCGTCACTGGAAAAAATATGAATGGTGATTTTTTCCTGATAGCTTGTTTTTTATATAATTTATTTGCTAATCTTTACCGTAGTTGTAAGACCTCGTCCTATTCACTTGATGATTCGGCAGTGGATTAGTCTTATTATGGGCTTTTGTGCTGTTAGTGGGACTGGCTGAACCTATCATAACTAGACGGGTTTAGGACTTTTGTTAAAGACTCAATGAACACATTGACACGATGATCGAGACTTTTGAATTAAGTTGTTCATAGATGTTAGCTAGACACAATTTGATCTCCACAATTGTGGGGATCTGTAGAACGATTGTAGTTTCAGCTGAGGTAGTAGTTGTAGCCACTCTTGCATGGAAACAGCAAGCGGGCACCGTTTTGCATTTTTGCGTTTCCTAAACGTTTTGAGGATGGAAATGAATGACCCTTCTATGGTTTTCCATCGTTAAAACCGTGAGAAATCTCACAATCTGCATCACATCCTCTGCTGATTCTAGATTTAGAATGGTCCATTCTTTGCTGATTCTAGATCTCCGGTGATTATGAATTTTGACCATCGCTGATTGAGCTCAGACTACCACTGGCCCACCGTGCTTGTGCCATATTTTTGCTTTCTTTATCCGATGACATCCAATTATTAGTAGGATAGTGATGATGGAGAAGCAGTTTCTATCTTTCATTTTTTCATTCTTTTCCTTTGCCATGGAACTGAGGATGGTTGTGTTAAGTTACTTAGGGTCGATTTGGCTTTAAGAAAATTTGGAGGAAGGAAAAACAAATTAAATTGAAAACATCTTCTACACGTTTGGATGCCTAGAAAAAGAGGAGGAAAGAAAATAAGGCCAAAAAGGCGGAGGCAAATTATATAAACTTATTTTCCACATAAAAAACTATGGAAAAAATCTGAGAAGTGAGGAAAATTATGTCATTCTCCCCAACGCTACCTCACTGAGAGATCCTCCTCCTCCCTTCAAGCCCATCTCATCATTCTTCAGTCGCCCTTCTATTCTCTTCAATTTGTGCTCCTAATGGCTCCCCCAAATCAGAATATTCACATCGACCAGCTGTCCACTTCAGCTTCAAAAGAAGCTTCCTATCAGTAAGCCTTTGTCTAATTCCTTGTACCTTCCCATGGCGGATAGGCTGGTGTGAGTTTGGTGTCCTCCCCATGCTCCAAGTTCCATTTGTTTGTTTTCCCGTCTCTTGTGGCCACATAATGATAATTCTTCCAATCCAAAGTTCTTAGTACTATTACGAATTATATCACTCTCTTTCACAACTCCACTATTGAGTTTGGGTAGTGTTTGTTTGATCCAGATTTGTGTTTTTGTCCTATTCTCAAGTTGAACTTTTATTTTTACCTATTATTTGGATTCTTGATTGGTGTTGCAATCTATGTATGAGCTCCATCCATGATGTTGATTTCACCAGTTCTTTGATTTCATTTTCTTTGTGTTGCTTTGAAGGATGTCATTTATGTTCTCGTTCGGTATGTTTGGCTAGGTTCAGGCATGTTTAATTGATCTCTTAGCATGAGGTGTCCTAGTTTCACCTCAACTAGTTTTGATTTCATATTTGAGATATGTTTGTTCTAGATCTATGGCTTTCTAGTCTGAGCCTTTAGTACCCTCTGTTCTCTACTAATGCATTTTGATTGGTATGTGATTGTGTTGGTCGATTTTTGGTAGGGATGTAAACGGGGCGGGTATACCCATACCCGTATCCATACCCGATAAGAAAATTCATATCCAAATTCGTATCCGTACCCGAAACCTTATCCGTTAATACATCCATATCCGTAACCGTTGGATATCTGTTATCCGGCAGATTATCCATTTATCCATTAATGAATATTATCCAGCGGATAATGGAATTTATTATTCGTTGGATAAACTCATTTAGAGTTAAGTTAAATGACAATTTTGACCTTAATTTATACTATATTTATTTTAAAATTAAGGGTAAAAGGGTAATTATATATCGGGTAAATGGATATAGATACGGGTATGGATATCCCATACTTGTATACGTACCCGAACCCGACGGATATTTTTTTTCTATCATTCGTATTCGTATCCGTTTAAGTATCCGTCGAATAAAATTCGTTAGATTTTGGATAAAATTCGCCCTATTTACTTTCCTAATTTTTGGATTATGATCACCGGTTATCATTAGTGCAAAATTGGGTTCATTAGTTTGAATATGATTGTTTGTCTGGCCTGATTTTGTGTTGGTCTGTTTTGGTCTTGTTAAGATGGTGTACCTTGTAGATATGTTGCTCAATATGTTTGTCCTCTTGCAGAGTTTGTGGGTTAGTTTCAGCAAGTATTTTAATTGCTCTATCAATTATTAGTATATGTTTGAAGGTTAGTGCAAAACAAGTATATGGAAGATAAAATAACAAGTTATTGATATTTACAGAACTAACGGCTATGGAGTTCTTTTTTTTGCCCTGTTATTTGAAATGAAAAGAATATGTAATATTTTATATATTTTTAGATTTTTTTAAAAAAACTATTGTAAGTTTTTTATGTAATATTTTAGATTTTTTTTAAATAGAAATGGCATCAGTATTGAGTTTATGGAGTATTTATATATATATTTTTTAAAAATGTATGAATTTTTTTGTGTTAATATAATATTTTAGTTTTTATTAAATATATGAGTACCTAAATAATAATAATAATAATAATAATCAACTTCTCTCATGATTTTCCTTCTATAAAATCAAACACCAAAATTACATTCTAAGAATTATATTTTTTATAAAATTTTTCTAACAACAAAACAAGCAAAGTAATAATAATTTTTTTTCCCTTTTTTATTTTCTACCAACCAAACAAACCCTTAACCAAGTTTACAAAAAGAGCGGACGAGTGAATGATGAGAAAGAGATTAGGCTTCCAACGACCTTATTAATTGTTGGGCTAAATTGGGTCAATGGGTTGGGTTGTAGTTTTTGTGTAGTCCTACTTTAATTAGTATAGGGTTTTAGTTACGTGGTCAAAATTATTTACGTAATTGAATATATAAATAAAAAATAAAATAATTTTTGACATCTAAATGAGAAGAATTATATTATCTGTTAGTCATATTACGGTTTTCAAATAATTTCACCTGCTAATTTTTTCTTTCAAATCTCCCCCCCCCCCCCCCCCAAAATTTTTTTTCCCTGTCCCTATTCCCATACTATTCTGGTTGTAGCAAGTAGTACTGGCTGTGAACGGCGATCATTCATTTGAGCAATTTATACTATAATATTAGTCAGCATGGTTTTAGACGGTACGACTTGTATGAGAAGAAAAAAAAAAAGATTCATGGAAAACATTACCCGACAAGATAATGTAGGGACTAGTTTTTCTCGATCCTCGCTCAATGTTAAAATTTTTAGTATATTTTACTTTTTTGTATAAAAAAATTATTTTTTTACATTTTTATATAAAAAATTATTTTGGAAAAGTTAAGTTTATTTTTTATATTTATTTTTATTTTTTTAATTATATATATATATATATTAAATAATTTATTATTTTTTAATGAAAAGTGTTAGTATAATTTTAAGATTATTTTTATTATTTTAATAGAAGTGTGTAAAATGACAGAATAATTTTTATTTTTTTTACACAGAAAGTATCTAATTTTCTTGCTCCTATTTTATCTGATACAACATCAATTCTAATCGGTAGCTAACAAAGCAAATGAAAATAAAATTTTCTCAGTTTCTCCGACGACTGCACTTAAAAAAAATAAAGTAACATTTTAGCGGAGGATAATGGAAAGAGAAAGTAAAATAAAAAATTATTATTATAAAAGTGTCTAAAAGAAAAGCTAAATTTAAAAATTGATCCAAATTGTACAAACAAACTAATAAAATAATACACCTAACCTTCATAAATAAATAAAAAAAGATTAGTAAAAATAAGCCTAATTTTTAATTTGGTTTTATTTATTTATTAGGGATGCATAACGGTTAAGGTTCGTGTTCGATAGCTTGCCGCAATCGTACTTGAATGATTTCTGGTCAAACGAAGAATGTTGACCGGTCGTGGTCTTTCTACAACTATCTATGTGCCCACTGCACACGGCACGTTACCCCGGAACAAGATTAATTTATTAGGCATACAAATTTCTATCTAGAAGCATTAGAAGTCAGGGGCGGCTTCTTCTTGGAAGACTGGTAGTGGTAGTGAGTTGGGGTTTTTTTTTATACAAATAATAATAATAATAAGCGCATATTATATTATAAAAATAAGTTAACCTTTTTATGAAGGTACAGTACAGTCCCCTACAATCATTCAAAATTAAATTAGTAGCAAAAGACGAACATACATCAACAAAGAGAAAATTTGGCTTTGAGAGACCCTAAACGATATCCATCTACCTTCTATAATATTCGCTTCCCTATAGAAACTAAACGAGCCTTAATTCAATTAATTTCTCTAAAATTTGGCTTTGATGCTTAATTCAATTAACCTCTCGAAAAGAGCCTTGCAAATTGCAATTTAACATGGGGATGAAAAGAGTTACACGTATCAATGAAGTTAACACTAGTTGGAATATCACACTCCACAGCCAATCGATTAATGTCTCGCTAGTGTAGCAAGCAACTATTTGTAGTCCGTCACATCACGTAGGCCCTACAGCTCACCGGTGAATATATTATTATTATTATTATTATTATTATTATTATTATTATTATTATGATCATTATTATTATTATTATTATTATTATTATTATTATTATTTATGGCACCTATTGTTCTGGCAGAACCTCTAGGCTCTATCTCGCTTCCCCGGCCCACTGCAACGTTGGTTGAGCTTGTACATGACCTGGGTCTAGCCCGATCCTCCTCCCTCGGAATAATTATTCGGCGAAACTTTTTTGACACGGTACGCACACAGTTTAGTATAATAAATGAATAATTTCGTATAAATTTAAGAATTTTTATTTGATAACATTAGTTTATATAAATTTAAGAATAGTTTTTTTTTTATATTTATAGTAAGGCAAGTGATTACGTGAAAAAATGTCTGTCTAAAAAATTATATTAAATTTATATAATGTGAAACTAAATTTTCCAAGTATAAAACTTATACTAAATTACTTATTTTATCATATAAAATTACTTATTTTGTTATATGAAATTAGGTGCAACATAACGTGGTACACAGAGATCACGTAATAACTAACCTAACCTTTCCTCCCTAGGCCGTCCGTGAATACAAAACCTAATTTGTGGTGCTTATATATAGCCTCACTCGATCTAATGTTGTTTATTTTAATAAGTTTAATTGACGGTGTAATTAGAAGATCTATATTATGTTTGATTTTATTTATATTTTTATAATAAATATGGTGTTTGCAACTACTTATTAAAAATAATTAGTATGATTTTTTTAAATATAAATAATAATAATAATTATTATTATTACTTATTTTAATAAATAGCTTCAAATATACTTAAAAGTCTCCTGTTAGCATTATAAATACGCAACTTTGGATCCACAGGAAAATTTCATCCTCATCCGGAGTTGGGTACAAGGCAGGTGGTGAATGGAGTAGTAGTAGGAGCAGCAGCAGCTATTTGAGTGGACTTTCTACATTTCATGTGCCGAACGAGCTGACCCGGCTGCTCAACGAACAATTTGGCTTTTGCGACCTGGATCAAACTATCTTTTCCGCTGCCCAGTTCATGCATGCCACGTCCTGCCGTAGCAACGACCAGCTGCTACACATCATATCATGTATGGATTTCTTTTGATAAGTTTACTACCCCTAAAGTATGTTAAGTACCATATTTCTATTCTTAACGGCGTGATCTAATAATGGTCATTCAGTCTTCTAATCTACCACGGTGCATGCATATTATAATTAATTGACCAATATTGCAAAATGTCTTTTGTATTTAATATTAATTCATGTCGTATGTAGATATGGCGCTCATGTTTGTCTTGATTTCACATTTTAGCTAATTCTACACTCCATGCATGTTAAAAACTAATGAGATGCCATCTCTTGACATCTCTAAATTTGTGTTCTTCCTCTTTTTCCTTCGCCATATTGGAGTGGAGAAAAGCGGGAAAAAAAAAACAAGAAGAAGAAAGAAAGAGGTCTAAAGATAGCAAATGTTAGATCTTTTGTCAAATTAAAATAAGATTCAGCAGCACAATAAGTCAAATTATACGGTGAATTGCATGTGAACGGTAAATAAATATAGAAAAAAGAGAGGAGAAATGATAATTTTTTAAACATAAAAAATAATTATGTGTATTTTTTTAATAAAAAAAATGAAGAAAAAAAAAGCAACAGTTTCTTTAACATCAGTGATCAAAAAAAGTTATAAAAACATTATAAAAATTAATGAAGAAAAATATCACCTACAAGGGCTAACAAAAGTTCATTTGACTCATATGACTTAATTAGACCTGTATAAAACCTAATCTGACATGATTCCATAAATTTTTAAACTTGAATTGATTCAAATTTGACTCAAAATTACTTCAATATGACGCTAATTCGAATATAAGTGATTCGATTCGACCTGACCTGACCCACCATTAATTTGACCTATTACCAATCTGATTCGCCATCAAACTAATCCAACAAAATTAAATTCAATATTAACCAATTATGATTAAAAAAAATACATATGTCTTATAATGTATTTAAAGCTTTTAAAATATTTTACTTTTTTTTTAATTTTATTGTGAACTTGCTTATTCACCAATGATATTCTAATTTTACTTATTTTTTCGCATAAAAACATAACATTAAAAAAATATAATAAATAAATAGCAATTAATAACACATTATTAATCACATGCTTGTATAAAGTTAAACTTAATACTTTCTAACGAGGTTAATGAGTTAGATTAATTTTGGCGGTCAATGTCTGATTTGATCCTAATCCAAAGTGATTCGATCCATGATTAACTCGCCTTGAACCTATCCCGATCCATTAAAACCTAATAATACCTGATTCATCAAGTTAACTCAAACTTAACCTATCAAATTAACTCGAACACGAGTTCGATCGGCCCAAAACATGACTCATTAGGGATGTAAACTAAGCGGGTTCAAGGTGGGTATGTCTATACCCATGCTTGTACTCGATAAGAAAATACATACCTATACCCTAAATGGGTATCTATTAACACATGCATATCTACAATGGATATCTATATGTTAACTGATGGATAATTCATTTATCCTTTTATGGATATTATCCAATAGATAAATCCATTACCCAACGAATAAAATCGTTTAGATTTGAGTCAAATGACAATTTTAACCTTAATTTATACTATATTTATTTTAAAATTAAGGGTAAAAGGATAGGTATATATATGGTAAACGGGTACCATAACAAAAAAAACATTTTTAGCAATGATATTTTTTGTTGATAAAGATATAAAGTAGTAGCAAAATATATATTGTAACGATAATTTTTGTTATGGGGTAGCAAAAAAAAAATAAAGCAATAACACTGGTTGTTGCAAATAAACTATTAAATGCAACAAATAATGTTGTTACCAAATTAATATCATTACAATAAATCACTTTACCTAACTGCATGTGTTTATATGTTACAATGACTTTTGTCGTTGTGAAATATTAATCCTACTTCAGCAACAATTTATGTCGTTGTAAAAAGTTGTGATTAGCAACGAATTTTGTCATTGAAAAAAATTAGTTGTACTTAGGTAAGAAATTACATCATTGTAAAAACTTGTAATTTGTAATGACGTATATCGTTATAAAATATTAATCTACTTCATCAATCTATTTTTGAAAATAATTAATGTTTTTGCTAAAGCTTGTTATTAGCTATAACAAAAGTCATTACAAATAAAAAATATAACATATTACAACAACAATATTTGTTATTACAAAAATAAATAAGTCGTTGAAAAAAAAATCAATATACTTTAGGAACAATTTTTATGCAGTATCTCTAATTGATACGGCTATATAGAAGCTACCTAATAGTACCAGGAACCCATAAATTTCTAACACTTTGAATCAAAACGACAACGCAGCGCCACTTGGTAGCCAACTAGGCCCACAAGAGCTTCAAGGGCTACCCTCACAAATCAATATAATTCCTTTTAGAAACTTCCTAGAAGGGTCATCTATCCTAAAAATTACTCCATGACAAGTATGCTTAACTATGAATTTTTTAGGATGGAATCCCCAAAAAGATGGTATATTATGTTGATATAAGTAGTCATATCAATTATTATAACACTACGTTCAATTTAGGGATATTGCACTTTATCATTATGAAAAATACATAATTACAACGATAAAGTCATTGCTAAAATTTTAACTTAAAACTTCAATATCCATATTTGTCATTGCGAAAACATACAATTGCAACGACACAATAGCCTAATTAAACACCGTTGCAATAAATGACATGTGAAATATGTAATCGATGTCCATAAATTATGTCATATACAAATGCCCCACTTAAATCAGTACAACCAAAATGTATAAAAATGATTCTTAACATATGTACCGAGAAAAAAAATGATCAAGTTGAATGAAAACTTATTAAGACTGGGCTTTGATTGTGCTGATGGATGCTGAGACAAATTGGTATGTCCAGTTGATATAATTAAATGAGGCTAGCACAGTGGAGGTAATATTGGGAATTGGAGAAGGCAGTGACAACAAGGAAGAAGGAGCCGAGGATGGAGAGAAAAGAAGAGAGAGAGAAATGGGGTTGGGGGAAGCTGGTTTAATTTTGTTTATAATTTTTTTATTACTTTTTTTCTTTGTCATTTTTCATATGTTTTGCAACAAGCGGATGTTGTTCGAAAAATAATAGGTATACTGCAACTAATATAGTCATTGTAATAAATTGATAAAATATTTGGTAACAAAAAATATCGGTTCTAATAGTTATATATATAACTTACAACAACAATTATTGTTGTGAAAATATTTTTCTTAATTTTTATCTCTTCACATATATTGAATCTGATGAGGGTAAATAAATTAATATTTATAACAACAATGTTTAATCATTGTTGTCTTAAGTCATTCTTCGCAACAATAAAGTATATATGTTTAAATAAAATTGTTGATAATTTTTGTAAGTAACAATTTGTTGTTGCGTTAAAATAATATAAAATTTATAGTCGTTGCAATAAATTCAATCAATATTTTGTAATAAAAAAAATCATTACAAAAATATTTTATATATTGCAATATATAAATATTATAAAAATATTTTATATATTGTAATATATAAATATTGTTGCAAATAAACCATTGCATATATTGCAACGACAATTGTCCTTGCAAAACATTTCTTAATAATCACCACATAAATTAATTATTTTTGGCAACAACTTTTTGCAATGTCATAAAATTTTTCGTTGTCAAAAGAATTTCTTTACAATAATAAAGTATTGTCGTTGCAAAAATATTGTTGATATAAAAGATTTTTCTTATAGTGTATGGATATGGGTACGTGTATGTGTACGGATATCTGATATATGTATCTGTATCCAAACCCGATAGATACTTTTTTCCATCACTTATATCAATTTATTTATATCTGTTGAAGTATTTCAGGGATAAAATCCATTAAATTTTGGGTAAAGTCCGCATCGTTTGTATCTCAAAATCCGACCCAATAAGCTAATCCGAAATAATTTTAATCTAACCTGACTCAATTTGAATTATCTTAACCCAAATTCGATTGGATAAATTAACTTGATATAATTTGGATCTGTAACGACCTAAATTTAAAACCAACCCGACTCAAATAATAAGACAACTCAAAATGACAGAATCTGATCCATAATTGACATGTAAAAATGACCCAAAAATAACTCAACTCGAAAATAATCTGATGTGAATCTGACTCAGTCGACTTAATTGACACCTATATCCACAACCATGAGATAAAATTATGGATGATAATTATGTTTCTAATATTTTTAAAACATGAACTTGAACCTTATCATTTACACCAACTATAGTAGTTTCGATCCTGCTCTCTCTTTATAGAACAAAAGAACGTTAATTTTATTATATTATTCATTTGGGTACATCTTTTAAGTATTTCGATAAGTACAATAGTAAAAAAAATTAATAAATAGAATGATATTTTATTTTTAATAATTATAAATATAATTATATTATTTGATTAGAACAACTATAATTATAATTTTAAAAACTATTATAACTATTAATGCGATTATTATCATTATAATACATATAATTATAAAATACTAATCCAAACTAAAATAACTATTAATATAAAAAAAGTTTAAAAAATATATCAATTAAAACTAGGGATGACAATGAGTCTCGGACCCAACCCAGACCCGCTAGACCCGCCTTATTTTTAGCAGATCTAGGTCCATATTTTTGAACCGGATGAGTTTGGATTGGATCTGGGTCGATATATACCTTAATGAGTCTGGGTCTAGGTTCAGTAGTTTTAGACCCAGACTCAACTAGCCAGACCCGTTTAGTATATATATGTATCTGTGTTTATATATATACATATATAAATACATATTAATATCATGTTTGTCATTATTGTCCTAATCTTGTTTGAACTCCTTATTTATTTATTTTTTAATTTTATTTTTGTATATTGACTTTATAAGCAATATGTACAATATTGTATTCTAAAAGTATTAATACACCATTTGAAAAGTCAACGTAACTATTTTAATATATTTAATTTTTTACTTAGAGGATTTTAAACATAAATAAATTTGTATTTGTATAGATTATAAATTATTTTTTTTTCAAAAATAGTCGGACGTATTTAGGATCTGTTTACCCGCTAGACCTGATGGATATGAATCTGGGCCTAGGTAATATTAACGAGTCCAGATCTGGGTATGGCTGGACCCGACCCGTTGCCATATCTAATTAAAATTTAAATAAACATTATAAGGCATTTTTCCAACTTAGTATATTATTAACATAAAAAAATCAATCGAAGCATACATAAATAATATATTAAAAATTATTTATGTAACTTAAATATTATATATTTAAACTTCGATTGTCCTTTATATGTATTTCAAAATTTGACAGATTCCCCCGGCGATGACGCAAAAAATACGCATGCTTTGACGTCAACCTCCCCCTCAGTGACCTCACTTAACCTTCGACAGTGCGGAGCCTACACACGGGGCCTTGACACACACACACACACACACAGTCACACTTGTAAGATGTAATTTCTTTTTTAGATATATTTATAATTAATTGTATTAAATTTATAAATTTTTATTTATAATAATACAATATTAATTTATATTTAATATAACTGTAATATATCCATAACTAATTATTTTATATTTATAATAATAAAAATACTAAAACTATATTACAACCGCATTTGTACCGTAATCGGAGCATGGACCGTCTGTCATAACTTCTCAAAAACACCCCACCAGTACCAACTCTGGACAAGACCAAGCGCCCTTTTTCTCCGCTTAATTCAAACAACTACAAGTATTTAGTAGCACTATATATATACAGTTAGTACTTGAGTAGAATCAAATCAGTACTGCCAGTCCTAGATCCAGTTTGTACTTCTCCCTAGTTAGATCTCTGCCTCTTCGATCTTGAATTCCCGGGTTAATACCCTCGCAATTCACATATATTCACACACACACATATATATACACACTTGTAGAGAAAGAGATGGAGTGCAGTGGTGAGACAACTGCAAAGTACCCTGCAGGTAAGAGTAAGACTACCACCTCCGCCGTACCTCCACCGTCGCCTCAATCTCTCTCCCCTTCCTCTTCACCGCCAGCACCACCGACAACCGTGGTGGTGAGTCCATGTGCAGCCTGTAAGATCCTACGACGAAGATGTGCCGAGAAGTGTGTTTTGGCGCCGTATTTTCCTCCTACTGATCCTCTCAAATTCACGACCGCTCATCGAGTTTTTGGTGCCAGTAACATCATTAAGTTTCTACAGGTACTAATTAAATGTTAGCAGTAAGCTTTGAATTAGTTAATTAGTTGATAAAAAAAATAGTAGTTATTAAATTCAAAACTCTCGTCCAGGAGTATAAATTAATTTACATTGTCATCTTTGTTTCTATCCGTTTGCTTGACCTTCATGGCGTACTACTTATTCATGAATTTGATCGGAGCGGTTCTAATTAATAGCCTTGCTTTTGGTAGGAGGTAACAGGGGTGGATTATTATTATTATTATTTAATTTATATTTTTTATATCAATCGTTTAGAAATAATTAAAATATATTTAATAAAATATCTATTTTTTAACAAAAAATATATAAAATAGATATTCGTTGGAAACATATATATTTTTTGTTTTATTTTAAATCGATCATATAAAATATATCAAGTACCAAACATTGCCTAAGGAGATTTATGGCTATAATTAATTTCATGAAATAAAATGGAATCCTTATCCATGCCTTGCATACAGACAGACCGTATAAAATGAGTGCGTTGGAACTAAATGATCACCAACCGTGAACAAAGTATCTTGATTCCAAGGGTCCGTCCATCCTAGTAGTGTTTTTCTTAATTTTTTTTTTTTTTTTGGTCTTTCTTTCCTTCTTTTTTTGTTATAGCTTGTTTGGCAGAGGATAACAGGGTGAGAAAAAAATTCGTTCTATTTTATATCAACTATTTAAAAGCAATAAAAATATATTTAATAAAATACTTATTTTAAAATCTAAAATAAATATTTATAAAAAAGGGTAATTATTTTATTTTAAATAAATTATACAAAACATATAAAATAAGAAAATAATAGTGATTCACATAACTTTAAACGGAGATAGGGAAAAAAGGGTGGGGGACAGAGGTTAGTGCCAAGTGAAATTACGAAAAAAGACAAAAGAAACAAAGATATGCACATCCTTGTAGCCAGCTCCAGTCCCCACGTATCCTGAACGAGATTAAGCGTGCCATGTTTGCCTGTCAGATCGATGTGTATGTGGTAGATTTCCTGAGTTGCCCCTAATTAATTCCGGGGTTAATTAATTGATTCTTTTGACCCCAAACGCCAAACGTACCGTAATAAGAGGACGCATGGGAAGGGAGTGGGGGGATCCGACAAACTGCGTACATACCAAGTACCAACCCGGCATTCTTCTCCCGGGTTTACGAACCACCTCCCCGGCAATGATTTCATATGTCGTATCTAGGCTTTCTCTTTTCAGAAGATTTTTATTTTTTTCTTTGTGTGAGAGAGTACTGAGTACTAACAATGTCAAGTGTTAAACTCATCATTTGGTCCCCAAAAATTACGTACCTCGAAGGAAAAAAGAACGGATGCAGATAAGAGAGCAGCTTTTACTTTTTGCCCTTACGTACCTGCTACGTACGTACCTTAGCATTCGCATTGCTTTGCATCGTGGTTTTAACTTTAAACCAACCATTCGGTCTCCGAATTTTTTGAGTAAGACGTACGAGTCCTCCTAACTTTTTCTTTCCTTTTGTTTTTGTCTTTTGTGGAAAAAAAAAAAAAACCTCTTGCGTGCTCGGCATGAATTCAGATAGAAATAGAAATTCATTTCTAATTTTATAAAATTATTTATAATACTAAATTGTATTTCCTATGTATTTTGATATACTGAACAAGAGATTTTCCGAAAAGATAAAAATGGAATTTTGTTTTAGGCGTTGATAACGGACAACGCGTACGCAGTATTAATTTAATACATCGAAGTAATAATTTATTATTATTATTATTATTATTATTTTTTATCCATCCATATATCGCTATCTACTAGCTAGGGAAATATTATCCATTTAATAAAATGTTCGGTACATAAATTTCAGGAACTACCAGAACCTCAAAGGGCTGATGCAGTGAGCAGCATGGTATATGAGGCTAATGCAAGGATAAGAGACCCGGTGTATGGATGTGCAGGCACAATCTGTCATCTTCAGAAGCAGGTCAATGAGCTCCAGGCACAATTGGCTAAGGCTCAAGCTGAATTGGTAAATATGCAGTGCCAACAAGCTAATCTTTTGGCCTTGTTTTATATGAAAATGGCTGTTCATGAACCATCATCTCCTCCACAGTCGTTGGCTGGCAGTCCGCGTAGCAACACCGTCCGGGTCCGGGAGGCTACTAACACATCTTGCTTTATTGATGATGACGGTTTGGCCTCAATTTGGGAGCCCCTGTGGACCTGATTTATATATATATATATATATATATATATATATTAGTATGATCGATGATATATGGCCGCAAGGGAGTCCACTGCAGTACTATGCGAGACTTAATCGGACGTTTTTATATATATATATATTGAGTTTTTGTTTTTGGATCATAACGTTTAGCTATTCGGCATTGACTAGCTAAGAAAAAATGTTGGATGAGTTCAACTTAACGAGAAAGCGCCTTACTTCACACTTCTCTGTACTCCAAGCTATCATAAAAGCGATGACGGGAAAGGAGAATTGTAGTATACTACTGGTTATATAGATACCTTGATCAATATCGTCCGTGTAGCTCTGATTAATTAGTGCGTGAAAAGAAGGTGCATGGTGATAATATATATACATGTTATACTTAGATCTGGTCAGCATATATATGTCCTACTCCTAAAGTAAGTGGTTAATTGGATGAGTCAATAAATTTAGTTAATTTCCACTTTCTTCGTGTTCTTCCAAAGTTGACCAAGTGATGAAAAGATGGAAAACCAGCTGAGTCACTGTACTAGTGTTCCAAGCGTTTTGCTGATTGAAGCTATAAACAACTTTTTGGTTACCTAATATCACTATTGCGCGTGAGAAAGAGGGGGGGGGGTGGTGTTAAGACTTCACACCTTATAAGATTCATTTTTATTTTTATTTTTATTCTTTTTTACCTTTTGACACATCTAGCCTTTTTATTTTACACCCGCGACTCAAATTTGCCTCTTTTCACACCTTCTTTTTCTCTATTTTCTAACTTCCTCAAACTTAATTCGACCGAATTTTTTTATTATTTAAATTAATCAATGAAGCACTATCTTACGGAAAACGAAATAGAATAAATTATGGTAATTAATTTTTTTTTATCTAATTTGAAGGCTAAGGATGAACTATCCGGATTGAACGACGCAACTACAGGTGAACTACCATTTGCCAAGAGTGTCAGGAGTGTGTGACAGGCGATCCACTTGAATGTATGGTCTAGGCACGAGCGAACCACCCATTATAAGCATAAGGCTAATGGGCCAGTCATTCATAGACTAAGCAAACTGACAGACAGTCCACTCGTAGCCAAACCAAAGAGATGAAGGATCCACCCGTAGCCTACGTTCAACAGCGGGAAGTCCATCCATAGCCCGACCAGTTAGCTCTTTCTTCTTCATAATTCGATATTTAATAATGCAATATTTATTTTTGTTAATTTCAGACGGAATACACTATAGGAATAATGGTCAATACCGATAATTTATATCGTCAATATTAAGAGCATATTTGTTGGTATTAAATCGTCGGTATAAGTGGGTCAACTATAATTACCGTCGGTATTATGCCTTAATACCAACGATTTGTTCGTCGCTGTTGGATATTTTGAATTCTAGATTGCTACTTATACCCTGAATATGATCTTTGACACTCAAACTCACCAAAAACAGAATGTAAGAATTGTGTTTTAATCAATAAAAAGAACAAGAATGAGAATGCATAACAGAACATAAGAAATGAATGAAGACAACATACAATTTTTGGCTAGCTTTATTAATCTGGAAAAATGATTTTCCCTCCTTAGTCTTTCCTGTGATTATACCTCTCATTATAATGTTGTCGTACTTCTCTTCTGACCTGTCGACCTTTCCTCCTTATATAACCAGGAGCACATCAACGGTCATATTACCTAGCATCTGATTAGGTGGTTTACAAGTAATAAACAACTAATCGGAAATAAGCTAGCTTAACTAACTAACTAACTCAGCTAATGTATGTGGAAAACCGGTTATATCTTAACAATCCCTCCCTTTGTCCATATACTTACAATAGTTCAAAATGTTAGTACAATGCCTAAAATTAACACTCTACATAGCCTTAGTGAGTACATCAACAACATTCTCTTCGGTGCTTACTTTCTCAGTTGAATTTTCCCACCAGCCAATACTTCCCTGATGAAATGCAATCTCACATCCAAGTGCTTCGTTCTCTCATGATAAATTGGATTTTTACTGAGACACAAAGCACTTTGATATCACACCATACCCTCACCTTATTGACTTGCATATGTAACTCCTTTACCAGCCCCTTTAGCCACATAACCTCTTTAATGGCTTAAGTACAACCAACATACTCTACCTCAGTAGATGAGAGTGTAACAATCCTTTGAAGTGAAGATTTCCAACTGATAGTACACTTTCCCAGTTGGAAAACATAACCGGACTGAGATCTTCTAGTATCAGTATCACCTGTATAATATGAGTCTGTAAAACCTTCCAAGTCAGCCTTTTCTATACCTTGTGATCCATATAGCAACCCTACTTCCTATGTTCGAGCCAAATACCCGATGATCCACTTAACTAACTTCCAGTGTTCCCTCCTTGGATTACTCATATACCTACTGACTAGGCTTACACCATGACACAAGTCAGGCCTTGTACATATCATCAAGTACATTAGACTCCCAACCAAACTAGTGTAAGGTATTCGAGCCATGTCTCTTATTTCACTTGCTGTCTTGGGTTGTTGATCTTTAGACACCTTGAACTAAGTAGAAGTTGGAGTGACAACTGGTTTAACATTCAGGAAACTAAATTTCTCAAGTAACTTCTTCACATAAGAACCTTGAGTAATGAATAACTCTCTGCTTTGTCTATTTCTCTGAATCTCCATACCCAGAATCTTCTTGGCTTCTCCTAGTTCTTTCATTTCAAACTTTGCTTGCAACATACTCTTAACCCTACTGATCTCAGCTTTGGATCTACTGGCTATCAATATATCATCTACATACAAAAGAAGGAACACCACTACAATTCCCTTCTTATGCTGTGTATAGACACATGGATCAAATTTACTTCTTTTGAACCCAATCTTCTGAACAAAAAGATCAAACCTTTGATTCCACTACCTTGGTGACTATTTAAGCCCATATAGTGATCTCTAAAGAAAACAAACCCAATCCTCTTTACCATGCTCAACAAAACCATGAGGTTGAACCATATGGATGTTCTCTTTCAATTCACCATGGAGAAATGCTATCTTTACATCCAATTGTTCCAATTCTAGGTCATTCAATGCCACCATTACAAGAAGAGTTCTTATTGAAGTGTGTTTTACAACTGGAGGAAAGATCTCTTTGTAATCAACACCTTCCTGTTGAGTGAATCCCCTTTGCCACTAACCTGGCTTTGTACCTTGGTTTCTCAACATCTTCAAAAGCTTCCTTCAGCTTATATACCCACTTGCACCCTACTAGTTTCTTCCCTTTTGGTTTAGGAACCAGTATCTAGGTCTTATTCTTCTTTAATGACTCCATCTCCTCAGCTAGAGCATGAATCCATCTATCTTTTTCAACACTTGAAATAGCAGCCTTATAGCTAGTAGGCTCCCCTTCAACTGAACTGCTTGCATTTAGAGCATATGCCATAATCTCAACATATCCATACCTCTTTGGAGGTCTCTTTTCCCTCCTCACTCTGTCCCTTACTAGCTGATATCCTGACAAATCTTCAGGCATCTCTTGCTCATTTTGATCATGTTCTCTTACCCTATCTACTGCAGAATCAGGGTGCTAATTACCCACTTCAAGCTGCACCTCCATTCCTGAGCCACTTCTTTTTGTACCACTAGAACTTGCATCTGTCAATTTAAGATCTTTATATAACTGATCTTCCTTGAATTTAACATCTCGACTGATTATTGTTCTGGATCCATTTCCCTTAATCTTGAGCAGCTTGTAACCCTTCACTCCTTTTGGATATCCCAAGAACACACATTTAACAGCTCTTGAATCAAGCTTCCCCTCCTTAATATGATCATAACACACACAACCAAACACCCTCAGGTGCTCATAACACACAGAATTACCAGTTTATCTTTCCACTGGAGTATCACAATCAAGTGCCATTGAAGGACACCTATTGATCAAGTAACAAGTTGTTTGTGCTACTTTTGCCCAGTATTTCCTAGGTAACCCTAATATAATCAACATGCATCTAACCCTTTCTAATATGGTTCGATTCATTCTTCCAGCAACACCATTTTGCTGTGGTGTACCATTTACTGTCAAATGTCTCTTAATTCCATGAGTTTTACAAAAATCATCAAATACTTCATTGCAAAACTCAAGTCCATTGTCAGTTCTTAATGCCTTAACTTTTCTTTCCAACTGATTTTCTACCATACACTTCCATTCCTTAAAATACTTAAAGGCTTCATCTTTAGTTTTTAGGAAATATATCCACACATGTCTAGAGTAAACATCAATTATAGAAAGAAAATACCTTGCACCTCCCAATGACTGAGCTTTAGCAGGCCTCTATAGGTCAGCATATGCATAATCAAGCACATTGTTGGCTTTGTTCATGCTGGATGAAAACTTGAGTCAATTTTCTTTGCCTTTGATGCATAAGATCCTTAATATCATTATCTCCTAATAGCCCTTTCTTACTGAGAACCTTCAAACCTTTACTGCTTACTTGTGCCAACCTGTAATGCCACAACATTGACTCACTCATTCTAGGGTTTTGTACTACTTTGTTGTGTTATTTTCAAGGAGTTCCCCGAAGTCTTTAGGATATATAGGACACTAGTTACCTCTCCCTTCAAAACCACTATAGACCCTTTTGTTACTTTCAAGATTCCCTTCTCAGCTTTAATGGAATATCCATCTTGATCCAGGGAACCAAGGGAAATCAGGTTTCTTTTGATCTCTGGTACATGTCTCACATTCTTGAGGATGAAATCAACATCTGAATTGATTCTTAAGATGATATCACCCATTTTGACAACAGTACATGCCTTATTGTTACCCATTAAGACATGACCTCCATGAGTTCTTGCATAACTAATAAATCTTGATTTATCAGGACATAAGTGAAACGTGCACCTTGTATCCATCACCCAAACATTAGAACTCTCATATCCATATGAGATTACCTCTGCATCCCCAGTTTCTTGATCCTTTGATGACTGTTTCTTTACTTGTTGATGCTTTTTGCTTCTCTCAATGGCAATCTTTCTTGAAATGCCCTCTTTTGTGACAATGAAAGTACTTCTAGTTCTCCTTCAACTGTGACTTTGACTGATTTCTTTTCCCCTTCCTCTCTCGTTTCTCAGATCTTCCCCTAACATTCAAACTCTCAGCTACTGATTCATCCTTTTGCACACTCTGCCTCTTCAATTCCTTCAAAAAAAGTGTTGTGATGACATCTTCCAGCTTAAGCACTTCGTGGCTATACATCATGGTATCTACGAAATTCTCATATTTGTCCAAAGGTAGTGAGTTCAGTAGAATGATGGCCTGATCCTCATCTTCTACCTTTATGTCAATATCCTCAAGATCCTATATTATCCTATTGAAATCATCAAGATGGTATTCGATTGACTTACCATTTTAAAGTTTAAATGAGTATAGCCTTTGCTTGAGGATGATTGTCTTCGTTAAGGACTTTGTCATCTACAAACTCTCAAGCTTCTTCCAAACAGCAACAACCGTGGTCTCTTTTGAGACCTCACAAAGCACCTTATCTCCTAGACATAGTATGATGGTGCTGTGTGCTTTCTCATCAATATTTATGGCCTTTGACTTGTCTTTGTCCACTCCTTTGCTATTCTTGTCATCAAGAATCGCATATTGGAGTCCCTGTTGTACCAACAAGGCCCTCATCTTAACTCTCTAGATGTTAAAGCCATTTTTCCCAGTGAATTTTTCAACATCAAACTTGGTAACAACCATAGATCTTTCACTCCGAGGCTCTGATACCAAATGTGAATTCCAGATTGCTACTTATACCCTAAATATGATCTTTGACACTCAAACTCACCAAAAATAGAATGTAAGAATTGTTTTTTAATCAATAAGAAGAACACGAATGAGAATGCATAATAGAACATAAGAAGAGAATGAAGACAGTAGACAATTTTTGGCTAGCTTTATTAATCTGGAAAAATGATTTTCCTGTCCCTACCCTTTCCTGTGATTATACCTCGCATTATAATGTTTTCATACCTCTCTTCTGACCCGTCGGCCTTTCCTCCTTTTATAACCAAGAGCACATCAACGGTCATATTACCTAGCACCTGATTAGGTGGCTTACAAGTAATAAAGAACTAATAAGAAATAAGCTAGCTTAACTAACTAACTAACTCAGCTAATGTATGTGGAAAACCGGTTATATCTTAACAAACATAATACCAATGATTAAGTAATACCGGGAAACAAATCCCTTAATATGGATGATATGAAATTTAAATTTTAAAAAATTTGAATTTGAAAACCCTTAATACTGACAATCTAGTCTTAACATTGATTGTTTTTCCTTAATACAGATGATATATCATTGGTATTAAAGCTTAATACCAACGATATATCATCGGTATTAAAGCTTAATACCGACGATAATAAATGATTTTCTCCCTTATTATCGATGATAATACATGATTTATTCAAGCTCTATTACTATTAGCATACTCATTACTAACAAATTATCAATAATATTTTCTTTTGAAAATATGATAGAAAATGAAAAAAACTAAAAATATTTGAGTTGTCAATAATAAATAATAAATAATTGATTTTAAACACAAATATTGTTATATAAACATAATTTATAAAACAAACATATTGTTATTACATTTGGCATGTCAATGGTAACATAAAACCTAACAATCATCTTCATCTTGATATTGATATGATGGCGAAGGTGGATGACCTTGAGACCATGCAGTCGTAAAAGCCCTCACTTGTCTTATTTCTTCTTCTTATCGGTAAAATGCTGCTTGTTGGCAGGCTATAATCTCACTCATTTCTTGTTGATTTTGTTCTACTTGAGATTTCCAATGTTGTTCTTGAACAAAATTACTATGCATCCAACTTAGGGATGGCAATCGGACGGGTTTTACCTGAAACCCGATGGGTTTTATTCGTTGGATATGTAAACGGATATGGATATGGGTATGGAGGAAGGGGATAAATATCCGCCGGGTTTGGATATGGATATGGGTAAGGGATCCTCAAATCTGTACCCGTACCCGCATCCGTTTACCTAATATAAAATTACATTTTTACCTTAATTTATTAGCCTTTAAGTATATTTTCTAAGGCTAAAAGTGAAGATATGATTAAATTTTAACAATCTAAGTATATAATTCTAACATTGAATGATTTTTACTTTATACTTAATGGGTTTTACCCGATGGATATGTAAACGGATATGGATAAACAGATATGGATATGGATATAGATGAGGAAATAAAATACCCGCCGGGTTTGGATACAGATATGGGTATAGGTTTTCCTATCGGGTTTAGGTAACGGATAGGGGGTACCCGGTCCGTTGCCATCCCTTCCAACTCGTGCGAGAAGTAGCACGACATGAGCCCTCCCCTGCAAGCCTTCGTCCTACACCTTTTCTATACCTGGGACGACTACCTAAGACCTCCTCTAGTATTGGTTCTTCATCAATTTCAAGAAGTGTAGGATCATCAGAGCTATAAGAAGTCATTTAGAACAAGGTCTCTGCTCGTCTTTGTAGCATATTATTCTGCACATATAAGTAAAAGTTAGACATATTATAAGGAATGTTATTAATATATATTATAATTAATTATATATAACAGACTTACAAAAGTCTCTTCACCTTGTGGAGTGACCCATTTATTATTTTTAAAATGCATTTCTCTATAGGTCTCCATGACATTCAACAAATTGTTTGTCTCTGGATTAGCATATACATAAGAGAAAAGTTAATACATTCACAATATTACATAATAAATAAATAATAAATCCAAAAATACCTTCTTGTAGCGATATTGTGACAACGATTGTGTACCATGACAAGAAGGGGTGGTTTGTTTTGCTCTATTAGCATCATTTTTTTCCTGCCAAAGCCTTCATGAACAAAATAGTAAATTTGGTCATGTTCTTCATATATATGTCATTTTATTCAATTTATATACCAAAATTTAATATTACATTTGCATCCTTCGAAGTCCAAAGATCAATACACCTTTGCCACACATTTGGTTCAAAAAAAAGAAGGCCTGTAATTGTTGTCTTCCTACCAATCCTTCTTATGATCGCATTTTTGATCTTTGTATCGATCAGCCATCATTCGATCAAAATTTAATTCAATTCGTGGCCATGAAGGATTTTCCCTCTATGGAGATAAATCAAAATAATTCTACATATATACAAAACCATAAGTTAGAAATTATATAATTATCATTTTATAATTTAATTAAAAAAACATAAAATAAACTTTACCTCAATTTTTGGAGGTACATGTGACCACCTCTTATTACACTATGGTATCTTGGTCCCAATCTTATTCCCAACACATCTAATAAATCATTTACTATGTGGACCTATCACATTTAGCGTGTTTGCTTGAAAATCAAATTCCACCTCAAATTTTTTCTATGAAACTCCTCCAACATCATTGAAATAATAAAATTCTTAAGGTAATAGTGATGAATCTAAACATAATGGACCAAATTTTATATCTTCTGAGTTTCGATACCTATAGTGTAATCTACGAGGATGCGATGGATCACTTCCATTGCCATTGCTACCATGACCTCGGGCGACAACGTCAGCCACATAGAAACTATCAAATATTTTGATATATAGAAAATATACATTATAATGATATACATAAATAAACAAAGTGCATAACATTGAACGGAATCCTAAATGTTAGTACGAAAACTCAACTTATTAAAAAATTACTAATTAGAATCGTAAATGTTATCGCTATCAATAAATTCTCCTTTGCTATCTCTATATAAAATTTTTTTGTTCCACATTGTCATCTTCAACAATGAAGTCTCTCATGTCATCTTCTTTACCGTTGTCGACCACAACACTATTAGCACCAACACATACAATATTTAAGCTATCAAGATCTTTGATATCAACATTGAAGTCAACACCATTCGATTCAACATCATTTGCTACGTGTATGTTGTCAAGAGAGTCATCATCTAAGTTCCACATATTGCGATGATTGACTTCCCATAAAAATTTCCAATTTGGACCATTGTACAAATCATCCACGTACCAAATTTACTTTGCCTGAGTTCAAAGAATATATTGGTTATCCTTGTACCACTCAGCCACGTCCAATATATATTATCTTATCACTTAATCTAACAGATGGAGTATCTTTATTGCAACTAGGGCAAACAATATATCCTTGCCCAATCTATCTTGAGAGATATGATCAAGTGGGAAAATCAATAATGGTCCATAGCAACGCTACATGCATTTTAAGCACTTGATTATGAAGAACATCCCATGTATCTACTCCTGCCCACAAATCTTTCAATTCATCAATCAATGGTCTAAGAAACACATTAATATCCATCGAATGTCCATGATGACTGGGGATTAACAAAGTCAACATAAAAAATTCATCTTTTATGCATTGCCACGGGGGCAAGTTATAGGTAGTCATAATTACCAACCACATGCTATAATTGCTTTCCATGCTAAATGGATTAAACCCATCAGATGCTAACCCCAAAAAAAACATTATGAGAATTTGCAGAAAAATCTAAATATTTCAAATCAAAATCCTTCCATGCTTGCTATCAATAGGATGTCATAACACCCCTAGCTCCCTAGAACGCCCAGTCAAATGCTATCTCATATCTTTAACAGTATGTCGGTAAGTATACCATCTCTTCAATCTCGGTGTCAGTGGAAAGTACCGCAATACTTAATGAGGTTTTTTTCCTTTTGTACCTTCGTGAACCCATCAAGAGGTTCCAAATACTGGACAACTATTTCTTTTAGCATTTTCTTTCCAAAAAATTACACAATCAAACCTATACACGTTAATCAATTCATACCCTCAACCAAACTTACTCATCATCTTCTTAGCATCGTAATACAATCTAGGCAACTTATTTCCCTCTGAAAGAGCTTCTTTCAACAACATCAATAGTTCATCAAATTCCCTATTACTCCATTTGTTCAACACCTTATGATGCATCAACTTTACTAAAAAGCTGAGAGAAGAGAAATTCTTGCATCCGAGATATAATTATATCTCCATCTCCTAAAATAATTCTTCATAATATTTATCCCTATCATTCTCCACATCACCACCTAAGGGTTCATTATCGTTGATGTCATCTGCATAAGGCTTATAAGTACCACCTAACAAATCACCCAAAATATGTGTCATCTCATCTCCTCTCTTATCAACTCACATTGACTTTGTTTCACCGTGGTATACCCATTTCACATACGTTGACATAAATCCAAAGCGTAGTATGTGACTTTCAATTACACTAGGATGGTGCCAAATATAATTGTTATAATTCTTACAAGGACAGGGAATAAACTCATCCGAATTTAGATAATTTTTGCCATTTCAATAAACACTTGAAGCCTATTCCAAAACTCGTTAGACCTACGATTTCGTAATTTCGTCCAACTCTTATTGATGGTCATCTTATATGTTAAATTTTTTTCAAATAAATAAATTTCACTTATCTTATCAAAAAATAAATTTAGCACCTACAAAAGTGGCATAAAATCAAAATAAATCTTACACCCTTATTTTAAGTTAACATTACCTTTATTTTATTTATTTTGATTTCACAAGGGTTCAACTATATAAAATTTTAAAAGTACCAAAGGTTTTAGTTTTTTAAATCATTAATTAATTTATTTTCATGTAATGTCAAGAATGTTTTATTTTTATTTTTGTTTAAAGTTATTAGAGATTATTAATTATCATCTAAATTTAATAAAAAAAATTATTTTCATATTTTTTGAAGTATTCATCTCTAATTTTTTTATTAATTATTAATTATTCTCTTCAATTATTAATTTTTTTAATAGCTAGGTTGAATCTTACCAATAATTATTATTATTATACAATAAATTGTTGGTATTAAGAAATAAATCATCGATTTTATTTTTTTGATATTTTAATAATTATTTTTGGGGAAAATCTTGGTGTCACTAAAAACCGGTGATATGTATCATTGGTATTAAGAATTTTTCAACTTTTTTTTCAGTTACAATTTTTTTTCGTTGCCTATTCTAATACCGATGATAAATCATTGATGTTACAGCTTAATATCGATGATTAAGTTTCATAGGTATTAAAATCATCGATGTTAGACCTTTTTCTTGTAATCGTCAGCATTAATTATTAATTATTAATTATCATTTAAGTTCAAGAACGTTTTTTATTTTCATATTATTTTTAATTATTTATCTCTAAAATTTTATTTTATTTTTATTAATAATTAAGTATTCTCTTCGATTATTAATTTTTTAATACCTTGGTTGAAGCTTACCATTAATTATTATTATTATACAATAAAAAATAAATTAGTTTTTCTAACCATTTGTCTCTAATGTTATTTTTAATTACATATATTAATTAAAACTAACAAGCTCACCAAAAATATAAAAAAAATTACATATCACAAATTTAAAAATCTAGTAACATGTTGCTTCTAAAACCATATGCACATACTAAGATATTAAAGTATATATTAATTACAGGCCATCAACTAAAATTTACTAATATTTTTTCTAATATAACATGCATAATAACATCAAATGACAATATATAATCTAATTATACACATTATCTAACTATAATAATCAAATAACCCAATTATATAAAATCTATTTAATCAATTATACAAAACTAAAACACAAGAATCTAATAAATCAATCAAACCCTAACTACAATAACATAATTTCAACATTATTTCAATTTAATTAATATATCAAATATTACCATAAATCAAAACAAATAATTAATGAATAAACCAAATTAATGTTGTAGGGTGGTTTGGCAGGCGGCGACAAGGTGGTAGAGTTGTTGGTGCTTTGACATTGGGCTACAAACCACATATAACAAACTATTATTAGCCATTTTTAATTCTAATATTACTTAAGGACATTATATTACAAGCATAAAAACTTTCAAATGTAAAAATAAAAAAACACAAAAATTGTTGAAGATTGAGATTAAAATTTGAGGGTAGCGTCGCAACACACAGAGAACTATGGGGCTCTTACCCGGAGCCTTAAGAAATCAACAGGTGACTTGCATATTGGTTCCCCTCCCTTCGCACTCAACTCACCTATTTGTCCCCCTACGAGCCATTCACCCATTTTTCCCAGTCCTATATCTTTCGCATATAATCAATCAAATGCAACGCAAATTATGCTACACAATGAATTTAGATATAATATATATATTTTTTAAAATCTAACACTTACATTGAAGAGGAGTAATTAGACCACCAAATGTAAAATGGGAGAGATTGAGAGAGGAGGGAGATTTGGCTTAGGGTAATTTTGAAATTTTGAAAAAAAAAATGAGGGGAAATAGAGGGGTGTATAAAGAGATATAGGTGTGTAACGAGAGGAGGTGGGGAAAGAGATATATGTTTCTCCATTTAGGCTCCATTGTGTTCATGGAAACTATTAAACCATATATATATATATATATATATATATATATATATATATATATATATATATATATAATAAAGATGATTTATTTATTTTCTTTTATTTTTTATTTACATAAATATTATTATAAGTATAGTAAAATAGTAGAGAATAAACTTATTAAAAATTAACTATTTAAAATATTTTTGATCCAAATTTTTTTTTTCATAAATTTTCAAAAACTAAATGGAACTTTAAACATATGTTTTTTTTTAATTTTATGATATGGGATGAGTTTAGGATCCTAACATAGGCTAAATATATTGATTATACCAATTCTTGCAAGATTTCAATTAATTGATTTACATAACACATGAATTTGATCAATTTAATATTTATAAATGTGTACTATACCCTATCATTGAATAAGTATATGCTCATAAAACAGTACTTTGAGATTTGCAACTTATTCTTAATGAGATCATGGTTCTTTTATTTCCCATCATGCATGGAAACATTATAGGATGAATCTCCGTAAAATACATAGCACTCAACATTGAACTTATTCAAAGTTAAGCATAACCTCAAAAACTATGGTTAAACGACAATAACCAAAAGAATACTATTTAAAAACTCCAAATCTTACAACCTAAACATACTATCTCAATTGCAATATTTAAACATAATTAAATCTACTCATCCATGACTTTGTTAATATAGTACAATACACCATCATACTTCAGATTTTATGGAAAGCCTAGCAGTGCATAAAATATAGAAACTTCACGTACAATCATAAGACTCATAAAATTATGAATTTACCAATTAATAAATGAATATAAATAAAATAAAAACCTAAACATGATTTATAGCAAAAAATATGATAGCAACAAAATTCATAAAATTAACACATAGCAATAACTACCCTAAACCAGAGACATATATATCTACCAAAAATTACTATGCTCTCTAAGCAATAAATACTTCTAATCACCTCCTTCCACACTTTGATCACTTAAAACAAAAATACAAGAATTAGATAAAAAAATATAGTAAGAGCTAGAATAGGATAGAAAAATTAAGTGGAGGAGAGTTAAAAATGGAGACTTGAATCAAGCATTTACCAATTAATGAATTTAACTCTTTTGCTTATAACAAGCACTAAAGAGTTTAGATTCAATATTTAAGAAGGTAAAGGATGAAGGCAAATGAAAAATAGAATAAGGGAGGGGATTGGCACAAGGGTGGCAACCAATAACAACAACTAAGAACAAGAAGAGAGGAGGAATGAGGGAGAAAAATAGAAATTAGAAATTTTCCTAAGTGACTAATGACAAACCAAAGGGACATATGGTTGTAAAAAATGGTAGGAGAATGAAATACCCCAAAACCTAATTTTAAGAATTATAACTAATTAAGGATTTATTATGAGAATAAATTATTTTTATTAAAATAAAAGGGAATGAATTAGGGCAATTCAAGAAGAAAATAATACATATTTTTATTAGAAATTTTTTGGTATTTTAGCTAATTAATGATTTTATTTTAGAAATTAATTAAAAAAATTATTTTATTTAAATAAGAGGGAATAAATAGGTTCAAATTAATAATAATTTAATAAATAATTTAATTGGAGAAACTTAGAGTGATTTGCTAATTGAAATAGAATTTATGAAAAACCTTTCAAAAATCCTAAATTAGCCTAAAAAGGGATTTACATATTATTTTATTTAAATATTATTATTTTTAAATATCCTAAATATCCTAATTAATTTAATTAACCTAACCCATTATTTTCTCCTTTTTTCCCTTTTCCTTTTCCTTTTTCTTTCTTCCTTTTTCCTTTCTTTTTCTTTCTTCTATTTTTCTTTTTCTTCCTCCCCTCCCCCGAGTTGGGCTTGGCCGCGGCCCATTCTTCTTTTTCTTTCTTTCTTCCTGTCGCGGCCCCTTTCTTTCTTTTCTTCTTCCTTCGGCAGCCAGAGCGCCGCGTTTTTTCTCTTTTCCCCCACAAATGCCGCGTATCATTTAAAAATGTTCCTCCTCACTGCCCGATCGGCCAACTCCCCTTTTTTCTTTTATTTCTTCCTTCTCCAGACCGCCGGTCAACCCCACACCTTCTTCTTCCCCCAGCCCTTCGCACCTGCCATTCCCACCGACGACCTACACCGCTGCCCAAATCCCTGGATTTTCACCGCCAACCTTGTCGTTGATTCGGCCAATCTCTCCTCCCTCCCCCTTGCTAACTCACAGTCCATTTGGACCCAACCAACTCTCCCCTCTCCTCGCACGTTCCCCCTTCTCCCAGCCAGCCATACCCTGCCACGTCTTCTTGATTTTTGCCGACAACAGTCGCCACTGGTGAGTCTAACCTACCTTCCTGATCCTCCTGCTCTTCCCTCTGACCTTAGCCACTTCAATTGCTCTATAAATACCCCATAATGAGCCCAGTATCGAGCTTTTGATTCCTACCCAGAATTTTTCGACCTTGCCACCGCCGCCCCTTTAAACACCATTGCCTCCGCCTCCGACCAACTTCGCCACCCACTTCGCCCACCTAAGCTTTCGTTGCATCGTCCTCTACCCAACTAAACCTCCCATATCCCTCAATTTTTCCTGCACAAGCCACCCCAGCTGTGCAAAGTTTGCTTCCCAATCAACCCTCTCTTCCACCTCTACCGCCCTTCGCACCACCTTTAGCCACCACTTCCGCCGCTTCCTCTACTCCTTTCACCTCCCAAACTATACTGCATACCCTCCTCTATCTCCCCTACCTTTCATTTCCTCTTTCTCCCTCTCCTCCTCTCTTTTTCTTCTTCTTCCCCATTTGGCCACCACCAGCGCCGCTGTCCGCGGCCACCTTTGGCTGCGCCGCCACCTTCATTCTACCTCTCCTTTTCCTAGCATTTAACTTTTCCCCTTTTCTTCTCTTTTTCCGACCATCGCCGTGCACCACCGCCGGTGCCGCCTGTCACCACCAACCTAAGGTTGAACCCTAGACCCTCTCAACCCTTTTTCTATATTTTTACAAGCTTTATTTTATTTTATTTCATTTATTTGAAATATATTATTATTATTATTATTATTATTATTATTACTATTATTATTGTTATTATTATTATTATTATTATTATTTCTTATTAGGGTTGACCCTATTTGGCTGAGTAGATTATTAGTATTAGTATTATTAATATTATTAGTATTATTATGAGTTTTTATTTTATTTATTATTGTTATTATTATTATTGTTATTACTATTTCAAAATTATTATTATTATTTCATTATTATTATCACAACTATTTTACTATTAGTGTTGCTATTATTATTATTATTATTATTATTGTTATGCGATTATTATTATTATTATTATTATTATTATTATTATTATTATTATTATTATTATTCTCAATGTTAGAATTATTATTCTATATAGGACTGAAATCCTATTGTGCCTATTTTGAATTTTAGTAATAGTATTATAAATATCAAGTCTTATTATTATTAATATTATTAACATTTATTATTATTATTAGTGTTATTATTATTATTATTATTATTATTATTATTATTTATTAAGTTTATTATTATTCAATGTAGGGTTAAAACCCTACTTCATTTTATCTTCGATTATTATCATTATTATTATTATTATTACCATTATGATTATTATTATTTTTTCAATATTATTATGGTTTTTATCATTATTATTATTACTATTTCATTATTACTATTATTACTAAATATTATTATTAAATTTACTAATGTTGTTATTAGTATTATTTTGGTGAAGGGTTGAAGCCCTTATTCCACCTTTTATTTCAACTCGTATTATTATTATTATTATTATTATTATTATTATTATTATTATTATTATTATTATTATTATTATTAGTATTAGTATTTTCGTATTATTATTATCGTTATTATTATTATTTTTACTATTATCATTATTATCATTATTATCATTATTATTATTTTAATATCACTATTATTATTATTAGGATAAAGTTTTCATACCTTATATTATCAATTTTTATCATATTACTATTATTTCCTATATCTTTAACAAAGTTAGTAATTGGTTAATGACATTTTTATTGATATGTTATTATTTTATCAAAAACCTAGTTTTAGAATAGATTAGGAATAATAGTATTTTTAGTATGAGGGAGTCTAATTTTTAGTTTTTTCCTCATATAGGTGAGACCAGTCAAAGTCTTAAGGAGGCGTAGGAGCGTGCTCCAAGACCGGTGTTATTTTAGGTAACGGTGTTATTAAGGCCTTATGTGTATTTATGTGCATTATATGTTTCGTATGCTATGTATTCTATGTTTATCATTATAATTATTTCGAATGTGGTATGACATAGAGTTGGAGTATGTTTTTGTGTATTTACATGGCATGTGTACTATATGTATGTAATGAAATATTATGGTATGTGATGTTATGTGTTGTGACCTTATAAGACATGTATGTGAGGATGTATAAAGTGGTATTGTGTGAGAAAAAGGTTGAAAATGGAAAATGGGAAATAAGTTGACTAAGGTGAGTAAGTTGACCAAAGGGGAGTAAGTTGACTAAAGGGGAAATGAGTTGACCATGGGATGTGAGTTGACCTAAGTATTTTAATGATCCATGAGTGGAAGAATAAAATAGAAAATTTTAGGGTTTTGTATGGAACCATGGGAATGAGTTAGTATGGACTTTATCCTAGGGTTACCAAGAACGCAACGTGGTAAAGAATCTCTTCTTGTGGTGGTAGATAGATTTTCTAAAATGGCTCATTTTATTCCATGTACTAAAACCGATGATGCCACGCATGTTGCTGACTTGTATTTTAGAGAGGTTGTTAAACTTCATGGTGTGCCTAAAAGCATAGTTTTAGATTGGGATGTCAAGTTTATGAGCTATTTTTGGAAAACTTTATGGCATACGCTTGGTACTAAATTGTTATTTAGCACTTCGCATCATCCACAAACCGACGATCAAACTGAGGTAACTAATAGAACTCTTGGTACATTATTAAGAGGTTTAGTTAATAGAAGCACTAAAGATTGGGATGTTAAGTTAGCTCATGCAGAGTTTGCTTATAATCATAGTCCATCTAGTACTACTCAAACTAGTCCGTTTGAGGTGGTGTATGGAGTGAATCCACACATGCCTATTAATATGATTCCTTTGAAAAAAGGTGAATTACAAAATTATGAAGCCAAAGATAGAGTAAAAATTTTTCAACAGCTTCATGAGAAAATAAAAAATAACATTGAAAAAGCTAATGCCAAGTATAGAGATCAAGTAAATAAGCATAGAAACCCTCATATGTTTTCTCCTGGTGACTTAGTTTGGTTACATTTGCGTAAAGAAATATTTCCTAATTTATGTAAAAATAAACTAATGCCAAGAACTGATTGACCATTTAAAATACTAAGAAAGTTTGGGGATAATGCTTATGAACTTGAACTTCCAGACCATTATGGTGGAATTTCAAGAACTTTTAATGTTGGTGATTTGTCTCCTTATTATACTGATGAAAATTTGAGGGCAAATTCTTCTCAACTTGGGGAGAATGATGTAGGAGCATCTAATAATTCTCATATTCCTATGGATTCTCAAGGTAAGGAAGAATTAGCTTTCTTAATATTAGAGCCAATCATATTAAATGTTCCTGATAATATGTCTATGCTTGGTATTGAAAACAATTCAAGTTGTTCTTACAGGTATGTTACATATTTGTAAGGAGAAGATGTTAACACACCTTAAAGTATACAAGCATTCAAAGCATACAAGACTATGGCATACATGGGATGATACTTTACAACAAGAAGATATGGTAATGATTATCATTAGTTGTATTAACTTGCTGTAAACCCTAAGTGTATTTTATGTAAGCTAGGGTTTGATGTAATTTCATGTATGTATCATAGTTGATTATATGGCTTTGTAATGTTAGTCATTAATATCATTTAGATCATGACATTGTGATTAAGATTATACATTATATGGGCTTAATTCAAGTAGGATAATTTAGCTTGAATTAAGGGAAGAAAACGGCTGGTTTAAGCTTAAGTGTGCCGGCTACTTTCCTCCCTATATATACCTTGTACACGCATAAGTTGAAGAAAAGAAGATCATTTGAATAAAAATTACCAAGTTAGGAACTTGTTTGTCTCTCCTTTGGAGTAGTAGCTAACCAGAAGTGTCGGGCATTTCTTCTGCATCCTTGTTCAAAGTTGAATGCAACTTCAACCATTCGAACTCATCCAACATTCCAACCTGAAATCTTTTCGAGTTTAATTCATCTAAACCAAGTTGATTCATGCAATTTCAATACACCAATGCAGCATTGGTATTAGATCCTGCTTCCTTCCCTCCACTTTGATCCACATCAGTGTCTAAACATACTTAACCTAACATTTTTATATGCACATAACATACAACATCACCTCCCAACATTAGACCCCTTTTAATCAAACTTTCACACACATGGCATTTTATACAGGATAACATGCCTTCTTTTTCGATTTTCCAAAATAACATTTCTAATCACATAATTAATTGTAATAAGTCATGTCTAACAGAAAATACATGTCAAAACCCTAATGTGCTATCGTATGATATCAAATATTTTAGTGGAGTATAAAGGTTTCCTGATTTCCTACAAAAGCAAACTTTACCGGTAACTACCTAAAAATGATTAGGCTCCATTAATAAAATTTGTGTGCCTAAAAATAATGTCACTAATCCCATATTAATATTTGACCAATGAAATCATAATTTTTATGAAAAATATTTATTAAATACCAATTTACTAAAATACATCTATATATATATATATATTAAATATTACCAAAATTAATTTAAAAACCTAAAACAAAACTCATGCTGAACGTATAGTGTGAGCCACACACACAAGGGAGGGGGAAATGGTTCAGATAAGAGGTTGGAGGTGTTGGTTTGGTTGTTGGGTGCATGAGGTGGGGGTGGAGATGGTAGCGGTTAGATGGTGTGGTGCAAGAGGATCGAAGGCAGTGATAGTGGTTGTGTAAGTTGTAAGATAGGTGGTGCAGAGAATGGAAAGGAGAAGAAGGAGGGTAGGTGGTGTTGGTGTGGCTATAGGGTGATGATGTAAGAGTGCATGGCGGTTGTGGCTGGTCATAGGAAGGCTAGGAGGAGTTGCGGTTGTGGAAGAAATGGAGGGGGATAAGGTGGCCAAATGGAGGTGGTGGAGGCAGGGTGTGTCAAGGGGAGGAGAAGGATGAAAGGATGGGAGGAATGACTGGTGGTATCAACTTGGGATCGTGCCATGATCCCTACCCTTTGCCACGATCCACCATCCCTGCATTCCCGTCTAAGGCAATAACTATTTTTGCCATTGCCACCCCCTCCACTCGAAGCCGCAAGCTCCTCCACCTTAAAGCCCCCCTCCATTTGACATCCTAAAATTTTAACAACAAGAAAGGAAAAAAAATACAAATCTCGAGTTATGACCACAAGTGATGAAGGGTAACACATATATCACCATAGGCCACGTGCTCATCATGTCATCATACTTAACCATATTACAACCATTTAATTATTCCAAAATATATCAAGGTTATCCCAAAAGGGAACCACCAAAATCATACATGAAAACATCTAAAATCACCACACCATATCTCATAATCATAAGGGATATTGCATTAAGGCAATCACCAACTAACATACCAAAACCAACTCCAATAGACCGAAGAGTAGTACACAAAGGCAACTATAAAACCAACATACCAAGACCAATTCTAATTAAATCACCATATAATAGTTACTTTCATTTTAAGTACTTAAGGGAATAAAATATAACCTTGAAGACATAAAGTACACCAACCATAGTGGTGCTCTAAGTCAACACAATACCCTCCATCCTTGCAACCTAGACATGTATAAAGTACTCCAGTAATACTAGAACACCAAGGTAACACGTCACAATCCATCCTAAAACACATAATATTTAAGTATGATTACACTTTAAGAAGTCCCAAGAGTTAATTAGAGTATATTAGAGCCTTAGTCGGAATGACGAAGCATTCAACACATCCTCCAAACCAAATTGACAATTGACACCCCATTTTTTGAGTAGCTAATGCTAAAAAGTAAACAATTCTCTATCTAAAGATCTTCTACTTTAAATATTAATATTTTATTGAAGTCATCTCCAACCATACATACGGCACATAAAATAATTATTCCATAATTAATCTTTTTCATTATTTCCAACTATTTAAGTCAACTCTAATGTAAATGGTATAAGTCTAAGTCAATGGTCAACTCCAAGATCAACCTAAAAGTTATTATAATCCAATTATTCGTTATCTAGGCATATTTAGTCATGAGTAACCAAAATGCCATTAAAGGTTATTTACTCCATTAATTTCCATTTTAATATCAAACATTAATAAAATTAAACAAACCTTATTCCATAGCTAGATAACATAAACTTAACTACTTTAGCACAAAATTAAAATTTTAGAAATGAAAAAATTACTATTTTGCTCTAATTCACTTTTTAAGCCCAATAGCATATAAACCTTGAACATACATCTCCAACATACCATAATTCACATGTTTTTTCATAATTAACATATCATAACACATACAAGGCATAAATGTTAGAAAATTACCAATTTCATGTGAAATAAAAAAAAGTACCTATAAGACACACAAATCTTAATTAAAACTTTTTTATGCGTAAACATGTTCAAATCTCAACATATTATATATCAAATTCTAAGTAAAGCATGTGAGAAATCTAATGATAAGCTAAAAATAGTGAAGGAGGTCTAGTAAAGGGCAATAATACCCTTGGATGAACCATTCCTTTTAGGCATACTTAATTATTTTACCACAATTAACCCTATTTTAGCATGCTATCATGCATATATTAAAATGCATAATTAAACATGATTACTTATATTATTTCATGGTAGTATACTTAAGGAAAAATTCAATGTAGCATTGCACATGCATAAATTTCATGAAATCACAAGAAAGAATAGAATCTCACTTTAAGCTTAGAAATATACAACCCTATCACACAACCAAATGATCTTTACATATTTAGTTGGAGTATAGGTTTACTTCCTTTCCAAGAACAACTAGAAAAATAAATAACAAGGAACCACCAGGAGCCATAGCCTCCAAGTACCCTTCTTATACTCCTTAAACCCAAAAAATAGCAAATACTAACCATAAAATAACAAAGATAACAATAAATATAAGAGAAAGTTAAAACAAGAAAAATGATTCATATCCAACAGTAGGATGGAACACCAAGATAATAAACAGAGGAGGGAAATATTAAAATTTTATCCTAAACCTAACATCCTTACACTTAAATAAAATATAACAGGACTCGACAAATAATTTATAGAAGATAATAACCAAGGAAATGGAGAAGATAAGGAAGGGATATTGATTTTAGTAGAAGAAGAATAAGGAGGATTTCTTCAACGCTTATGTAAAATTCAATATGAGATAGGGATAGAGCTCAAAGGAAGGATTTAAGTGTATAAAATGGATAAATGAAGCCATGAACACAAGAAGTGAAGTAGAAAATCTACTAAAGAAAGAGTAGAGAGGTGGCTTGCAACTCATTTGAATTATATCATGGAGGTGGAATGTGTGAGAGTAAGGTACAGTGGTAGGTGATGGTAAGTAAGGTGGTGTAAAAGTACCTTATTGAAGATTTTGTAGTTGAATGAATAAGACAAGGCCAAGATAGTATCAAATTAGATCATGGGTTAGGGTACAAAAAAATGAGGTCAAACATGGACGCGAATGGCCAATAATTTTTTTAAAGATAATTAGGTAGGAAAAAAGTCTAATAAATAGGGAATAAATAAGAAAATATAAAATAAATCAAACAAATTACCATAATTTATGGTCATGTGCAAAATGAGTTTAGGAACTCAAATATATAAAAATATAAGGCATGAAAAATAAATTGTATCCAAAATAAATAAATAAAACCATAAAAAAAAATCGACGTAGGTCGGTCATCTGTCTTAGCCATGAACGACATCATTTCAGTCGACCGTCAACCACTAAAACCTTGATTCTACCATTTTAACCTAATTAGTATAATATAATTATTACCCCATACTTAACACACATAAAATAACACTTCAAGCACACATCATCCATCTATAATTTCTATGATAAAAATCACATCATATAAAATAACAAGTTGCAACTTGGTTCTTAATTCAAAATAACTAAGAATTGGTTATTACAAAACATACTTAAAGATTAGCAGTTAACTAGCACCACAACCATATTTGTGTATTACGATGAACATTTTTACTACGAACAAAGTTATTGTAATAGGCACGTCTAATGTGACGGTAAGTTGTCATAGAAGGAGGAATTTGACAATCGGATAAAATGTGGCTACAACGACGATGGGGGGTCATTGTTGTATGGCTAGATAGTCTTAAACACTTTTTTTCTATTAATGTCTTGTCAAAATCTTATGTATTATTGTTAGTTCTCACTTTTTTGTGTGTGTGTTTTTATGGGCTTTCATGAATGTCACTAGCACTATTGCCTTGCACCACCACCTCCTCCTCCTTATCTCAGTTTAATCTTTTTTTTTTACTCTTTGTTTTAGTTTATTTTGGTTTAATTATTAATTTATTAAAGCTAGCAACTTTTTTGCTTAATTTTTGGTTTGATTGGAGGTCATCCAATAAGTATCTAGTCTAGAGCTTGCTATCGCCGTCGCCTCCTACTGCCTATTGAATGTGTTTTTTTAAGTGTTATATATATATATATATATATATATATATATATATATATATATATATAATTGTTAGATATGTGATTATTGTTAAAAAATTTATTGTGATATGGGATTATTGTTAAATATTATATGGATCTTGGTGGTTGTACTTATATATTGATATATTTGTTATGACACAAGCGCGCGCGCACACACGCTGATTGATATATATGGTGATATATAATTGAGATGCATATATTGTGATTCATAAAGTATTATTAAGTTTAGATAAAATATTATCAAAAGAGTAAAATAATAAGATAATAAAAGAGTAAAATTTTATGATTAAATAATTCAGTGGACTAATAAGATAATAATATTTTAAAATAATACGATATTGTTGGCCTTAAATAATTTATGATTAAAATTTAAAACAATAATAATATAAAATTATAAGATAATAAATTATTTTTAACATGTGATAAAGTATTATTAATATATTAGAATAATAAGGTAATAAAAATGAGAATTCGTTAAATGTTATTCAACTTTGAAAATTTATGATTAAATAATTAAGTAAAATAATAATATAATAACACCTTAACATAGTATGATATTGTTGGCTGTCAATAATTTATTATCAAAATTTTAAAAAATAAGAATATGAAAATTATATAATAAATTATTTTTATCTTTAAATAAAGTATTATTAATATAGTGGAATAATAAGATAATAAAAATGTAAATTAATAAAATATTATTATATATTAAAAAATATGATTAGATAATTAAGTGGAATAACAAAATAATTAGAGTTTAAAATAATAAGATATTGTTGGCCTTAAATAATTTATTATTAAAATTTAAAATGATAAGAATACAAAATTATTAGATAATAAATTATTTTTAACCTTAGATAAAATATTATTAATAGAGTTGAATAATAAGATAATAAAAATATAAATTGATTAAATATTGCTAAATATTTGAAAATTTATGATTAAATAATTAAGTGTAATAATAAGATAATAAAATTTAAAAATAATAATATACTTTTTGCCTTCAATAATTTATTATTAAAATGTAAAAAATAATAATGTAAAATTATTATATAATAAATTATTTTTAACCTTAGATAAATTATTATTAAAAGAGTAGCATAATAAGTTAATAAAAATGAGAATTAGTAAAATATTATTGGAATTTAAAAATTACTCTAATTCATTAGATATATTTCCCTTTTTTTGGTGATAGGATGTCTTTCTTACATGAAGTATGCTTTTTAACCTACTTTTTGATGTCTCTTTAGACAAATTTTAGATAACATGTAATATTGTTACATGATGAATTATGCCGCATGCTTGGGAAGAGTTTATATGCAGTACCATATAAGTTTAGGTCAAATTATATTTTGTATACCTTTCCACATAGTCAACCATGGTTATGGGTGAAGGCCAAATATATGGATGATTTTGGCCATAATAATTTTCTTTACCCTAGGTTTATTGAGGATGGATATTTTATGAGAGATTATAATCACATTATAAGGGGGTTGATACAGATTAATGACGAGTATAGGTCTTGGACCGAGATACTGCCAAGTATATATCCCAATTACCCTAATCATGGTTACGAGTCTACTGAATATATGGAAAAGAAAATGATTGTATGATAAGTATGGACTCAATGGTTAATCGATTGCATCTAAGGTGGAACTAGGATTTGATTTTAGTGAGGAATTTTAGGTTATAGTAGCTTTATTTCAATATGTATCATTCTATTTTCATGTATTAAGGTCTATAATATAGCTAGGATGTTGGTCCATGTTTCATCTTGTTAAACTATAAAATTAATAAGATAATTTTGGATTTAAATAATTTTATACAAATTTTGTAATTTGATTATATTTTGGTCACTAAGCTAATGAAAAGATCAATTTTGCAAATTTTATACTACTTTTGTAAAACTAATGTCTGTAAAACTTAGGGAAATGGATATATATGATTGTTGTAATTTTTCTTATATATTAAAACATGAACCATCTTTTAATTATTTTCATAGATATACAATGCCAATTAATAAGAGTTGGACAAGGTTGTGTAATCGAATATCCGATGAGTTTTAGGATGGTCTTCAAATATTTATAGGATTGGCAAAGGATAACTTAAGATAAGATGGTTTGACGTGTTGTCCTTGTAGGAGACGTGTTAATTTTGAATGGGCTATAATAGATAGGTTAAATATTACATTTTGTAGTTTGAGTTCATAGAAAGTTATGATACGTAGGAATTTCATGGTGAAATTAAAAGAGAACATGTGGAGGAAGAAATTGGAGATGAGATGGAATATGTATTGGTTGATTTATTAGGTGGTGATCCACGTATTGAAGACAGTGAAAGAGTCGAGACTATTGGTGATAAATTTAATGATAATAAGGTAATAGGTGATGACTCTAGGGATAATAAAGATCCATATATCAAGGAGTTATTTCAAGAGATGAAGACAAAGTTATATCTAGGATGTAAAAAAAATCTTCCTTAAATTTATTTTGTGAAGTTGATGCTGAAATGCCCTGAAAAATTCTAATTTTATTATTAAATAAGATTTTATTATGAAAATTAATTAAATAAGTTATTTTTATTAAAATAAAAGGAAATTAATTAGGGCAAATTAATAAGAAATTTATAAGTATTTTAATTAGAGGAAATTTGAGTATTTTAACCAATTAAGGATTTTATTTTAAAAAGTTAATTCAATAAATTATTTTATTTAAAATAAGAGGGAGAAGATAATTTATAATTAATAGGAATTTTATAAATATTTTAATTTATTAAATTTAGGGTGATTTGCTAATTAAAATAGAATTTATGGAAAATCTTTTAAAAATCCTAATTTAGCCTAAAAAGGGTTTTAAATATTATTTTATTTAAATATTATTATTTTTAACTACTCTAAATATTTTAATTAATTTATTTAACCTAACCCTCCTATTTTTCTTTTTCTCTTTTTTTTTTCCTTTTTCCTTTTTCCTCTTCTTTCTTCCTTTTTCCTTTCTTTTTCTTTCTTTTCTTCTTTTTCTTTTTCCTCTCCTTTTACCCGAATTGGGCTTGTTGCTGCCGGCCCAAATCTTTCTTTCCTTTCCTTCGGCGCGGCCCAGCCTGCGCGACCACCCCTCCTTCCTTTTTCCCCCCAGTGCCGCATTTTATGTTTTATTGTGCCTGGGCGCTGCGTTTCATCCCTACCATCTAATGACCGCGCCCGATCGTCCGGCTCTCCTTCTTTTCTTTTCCTTCTTTTCTCCCCCAAACCGACGGTTCCCCCCTCCCATCTTCTTCTTCCTTCGCACCTGCCCAGCCCACCGACCTTTACCTGTAACTCCACCGCAGCCACCAGCCGATAATTTGACCGGCGACTACGCACGTTCGCTGCCCACTTTCTCCCCCTCTCTTCCACGTCGACTCATTGACCACACCTGTCTGCCCACTTCTCCCTCTCCTCGCACGTTTCCCTTTTTCCAGCCAACTGCCTACCACGTTTTTTTTAATTTCGCTGGCAACCGTCACCACCGGCCAGCCCAACTGACCTGCCGATCCTCCTGTTCTCCCCCTTTGACCTAACCCACCCTTTCCCTCTTATAAATACCCCTACCTAGTCTACAATCTAGCTTTTCCCCGAAACCCAACTCTTCCCGACCTTTCCACAGCCGCCCCTTCAGACACCTATTCCGCCGTCTACGGCCAACACCGCCGCCCGTTCTTGTCGCCTAAGCCTTCCCTGCACCGCCCTCTAACTAACTAGACCACCCATACCCTTCGATTCTTCCTGTACAATCCACCCCGACCGTGCGAATTTCCCTTCTTAACCAAACAATTTTCTGCCATCACCGCCCTTCGAACCACCCTTATCCACCTCTTCCACCCCTGCCGCCACTTCTTTCACTTGCCAAATTATTCTGCAGACCACCCTCTACCTCCCCCTACCTTTCTTTTCCCCTTTCTCCCTCTCTTCCTCTCTTTCTCTTCTTCTTCCCTATTTGCCCACCACCATCGCCACCGTGCGCCGCTACCTTTGGTTGCACCACCACCCCTATTCTGTTCCCCTCCTTCTGTACAACCATAATCACCCATGCTTCCATCCTTTTTCTCTTTCTCTTTTTCCTAGCCCTCAACTTTTACCCTTTTCTTCTCTTTTTCCGGCTGCCGCCACCGCCGGTGCCGCCTATCCCCACAAGCCTAAGGTTGAACCCTAGACCCTCTCAACCCTTTTTTCCTATTTTTGCAAGCCTTAAATTATTTTATTTCATTTATTCTAATATAAATCCTATTATTATTATTATTATTATTATTATTATTATTATTATTTCCATTTTTAATATGTATTATTATTGTTATTAATATTAATGTTTTTCTTATTATTTTGTTGAGGGTCGAATCCATATTGTAATTTTTAATTCAATTTTAGCACTATTACCTTTATTATTTCTATTATTACTATTATTAAGATTAATATGTTATAAGTATAATTATTATTTCCTATTTTGAATTTCTATTATTCTTATTCCATTATTATTAATACAACTATTTTACCATTAGTGTTGTTAATAATGTTATTAATGTTATTATTGTTGTTATTATTATTATTATTATTATTATTATTATTATTATTATTATTATTATTACTATCATTATTATTATTTTCAAGTGTTAGTATTATTATTTTATATAGGGCTGAAACCCAATTGTGCTTATTTTAAATTTTAGTAGTAGTATTATAAATATCATGTCTTATTATTATTAGGGTTATTAGTATTTTTATTATTATTAGTATTTATTCTTATTAATGTTATTATTATTATTATTATTTATTAAGTTATTATTACTCAATGTAGGGTGGAAACCCTACTTCTCTTTATCTTCAAATATTATCCCTACTATTATTACCATTATGGTTATTATTATTTTATAATATTATTATGGCTTTTATCATTATTATTATTATTATTATTTAATCATTATTATTATTACTAAATTTGGTTATTTATTTTAGTATTATTATTATTAGTAGTAGTAGTATTTTAATAAAGGGGCTGAAGCCCTTATTTCACTTTGTTTTGAATAATTTCCTTGTTATTATTATTGTTACTATTATTATTAATCTTATTTATATTATTACTTATATTATTTTTAGTATCTTTGCTATTACTATTTTAGTACCATTATTATTATTAGGGTAAAGTCTTCAACCTTATATTATCAACTTTTATAATATTTCTATATCTTTAGCAAAGTTAGTAATTTGTTAATGTTATCTTATAAATATATTATCATTTTATTAAAAACCTAGTCTTATAATAAGTTAGTGATTAATAGTATTTTTGATAGGAGAGAGTCTAATTTTAGCTTTTTTCTCATAATAGGTAAAACCAGTCAAAGCCCTAAGGAGGCGTAGGAGCGTGCCCCAAGACCGGTGTCGTTTTAGGTAAAGGGTGCTAAGGCCTTTTGTGTACTTATATGCATTATGTGCTTCGCATGCTATGTATCCTATGTTTATTATTGTAATTATTTCGTGTATGGTATGACGTGGAGTTCAAGCATGTTCTTGTGTTGTTATATGACATGTGTATTATTTATATGTGATGACATGTTTTGTGACCCTGTAAGACATGCATGTGAGGATGTTGATATGGTTTGTGTGGGAGAAAGGATGAAAAAGGAGGATGGGGAAAGAGGTTGACCAAGGGATGTGAGTTGACCTAATTATTTTAATGATTCATGAGTGGGAGAATAAAATGGAGAATTTTAGGGTTTCATGTGGGAGAATCTGATTTATGATTTTTATGGTGTTACATGGAAGAATATAATTTATGGTTTTATATGAGAAAATCTAATTTATGGTTTTGTATGGAAGAATCTAATTGATGGTTTTGTATGAGAGGATCTATTATAGGGTTTGGTATGGATGGATCTTTGGTTTTTGTGGATTGAATTTAGGGTTGTGTATGACGGAATATAGGGTTTGCATGGTGGTATTAATGGTTGTATAGTGGTATTAGGGTTTGCAAGGTGGTATTAATGGTTGTATGGTGGTACTAGGGTTTGTATGGTGGTATTAATGGTTGCATGGTGGTATTAGGATTTGCATGGAGGTAATGTTGCATGGCGGTATTAGGGTTTACATGGTGGTATTAGGGTTTGTATAGTGGTATTACTGGTTGCATGGTGGTATTAATGGTTGCATAGTGGTATTAGGGTTTGCATGGTGGTATTAATAGTTGCATGGTGGTATTAATGGTTGCATAGTGGTATTAGGGTTTGCATGGTGGTATTAGGGTTTGCATGGTGGTATTAATGGCTGCATGGTGGTATTAATGGTTGTATGGTGGTATTAGGGTTTGCATGGTGGAGTTAGGGTTTTGCATGGGAGTTAATGATTGTATGGGATTTAGGGTTTGCATGAAAAGTTCAAAAGGTTGCGTGGGATGTGTAAAGTTTGCATGGGAGTAAAGGTTGATTTGGGATATAAGGAAGGTAAGGTAAGTGTTATTTGGGTGTTTGAATATTTTGGATGAAAAAAAGTACGTGGAGTTATATAAGGGTCCGTAGGAGACTGAACTAGGGTTTGTGTGGAAAATTAAGGTTTGTTGTGGTTGCTTAAAATTTTTGTACTATCATGTGTATTTGGTGATTTAAATGTAATTATGATGGTGGGATTTTATGATTTGTGATGTGGGAAGTATAAAGAGAATGATTCGTGCATGTCCATGGTGAAATCCTTTGAATAAGATACTTAAGACACTAATTATTTAAAGTGAAAGATTATTGAGTCGGGTCCAGACCGATCCACTGGTCAGGAATAGTGGTTAGGGTTTTACCCTATATGTGCGACCGATCCACCGGTTATAATAGTGGTTAGGACATGATGTCCTATATGTAACCGGCCCACCGGCAATAATAGTGGGGTGACTTGAGCTCAATAAACACAAACCAGAGTTTGCTAAGACACTTAAAAGATATTAATTACTTACAGTGGAACACCATGTGAGCAAGAACCAGACCGATCCACCGGTCAGGAATAGTGGTGTGGACTATTGTCCCGCAAGTGACCAATCCACCAGCGAAAAAAAGTGGTGTGGACTATTGTCCCACAAGTGACCGACCCACTAGCTCATAGTGGGGTGTTCCTGTACTTACATGGATTTGATAAAAGACATGGTGTGCATCGACTTCCGATAAAAAGATAAATTAAATAATTAATCTAGAATAAGTATGTACTTTATGTGTGGCATTGATCATTTATAAGTGGTATAATTTCTTCATGACCTTATGTACTATATGTGTGGGTTTGAAAGTGTAAGTTGAGTATTGTTTTGTATGATTCTATGTGCTTATGTGTTAGCCTTAGTGGTCGGTTACCTTACTCAGTACGTAGCGTACTGATCACCCATTTCATGGGTACTGCTCATTCCCACGAGTAGTATGCCCTTCTGACTTTGTGCAGGTGGGCAAGACATCAGTCCGGGCTATGTGTTGAGCATATTTTGGCTCAAAGTTCGAGAGTAGTGTGGCCGAATCCACTCTTCTTGTTATCTTATTTATTCCTATTATTTCTTCTTGTATCGGATTTATCCTGTTTGATTTATTACCTCATATTAAATATTTTAAATAAACCTTTTATCAATTGTAAGGTTATTCCCTCCAAGGAATTTTGATTTCGCACTCTGATTTCTATTTGATTCGTGACTCTTTACGCGCACTCTGATTTTTATGTATGATCTTTCTAGTTTTTTTTATGAACTATTGGTTTGAGTTTAAATGTTAATCTTTTCTTTAGCTTGAGCACTTGGTACTGAAATGGTCGGAGAGAACCGGTTTGGTACTAAGTGTGGTGATAACATCCCCAGAATTTACGGGTTTTAATTTGAGCATTTCTATTTTAATTACTTCCACTTTCCAAAAAAAAGTGGTGAATTTTGGGGTGTTATAGATGCATCACAAGGTGTTGAATAAATTGAGCAAAAAGTCTTTTGATGGACTTTTGAAATTGTTGAAGGAAGCAATTCCAAATAGTAACAGCTTCCAGGATCACATTCTAATGCTAAGAAGATAATAAGCAAGTTAGGATTAGATTATGAGCTGATCCATGCATGCAGGTATAACTATGACTTATACTGGAAAGAGAATGTTGATAGAGCTAATTTTTTGGTATGTGATACTTCTTTATGGGTAGTTAAGGCCACAAAGGGAAATAAAGTACCAAACAAGGTGTTGTGGTATTTTTTCTTAATATTGAGATTGAAAAGATTGTATACTTGTAGAAACACCAGTCAAGACATGAGATGGCACTTCAATGGGTGCTCTAGAGAACAGAGGATCTTACGACGTGCATTTGATGACCAGATATAGAAGGATTTGGATACAAATCTTCTGGATTTTACACTTGAGGCTCATAATTTTAGAATGGGGTTGGCATCATATGAGCCCAATCCCTTTGGTATGAGTGGAAATTACAGTCAATAGCCAATAATTTTGACGACATACAACTTATCCCCATGGCGGTGCATGAAAAATTCACTCTTTATATTTTATTTGTTGATTCATGGACCATTATTTCCTAATATAGATATTGATGTGTTTCTTAGACCTCTTATCGAAGAGATGAATGATTTGTGGGTGACAGGGCTGATACTAGAGTTGTTGTTGATAATAAAGTGTTTAGAATATGTGTTGCACTTTTGTGGACCATTAATGACTTCCATGCTCGTTTAATTCTCTATATGTGGTAAAGATAAGGGTATAAAGCATGCCCTAATAGTAATTAAGACACTCATTTTGTGGTATAAAGAATAATATGAAAGAACAGTATTACAAATTTTGTACGAGGTATTAATAGCACAAGGAGAATCTTTATATATTAGTATCTACAGCAAAGAAAGTTTGGTATATTGATGATCTACTAAATGGTCTATATTGGCAAGTTGTTTGCTAAGTTAGCCTTTTTCATATCTTAGATCTCAATGACGATGATGATGAGCATATTGGTGTTGTAGATGGGGTTGATTCATCTACTATTGATTTATCGATTGAAGTAGATGACCTTTATAACTTAACTTTTAAATGTCATAATGTCAGAAGTGAGGAAGTCCAAACTGATACTGCTCCTAACAATAAGTCCATACCTAGTATGACACATAATATTTTTGATATGGATGAGTATTCTTCAAACTCAAATGTTGAAGATGCATGTAGTGATAATAGTACTTATAGTGATGACTAATTTATCTTGTTGAAAATTTTATTATTGTGTATATTAGGATCCATTTTATGAATATTATCTTTGGTATATTAGAATTTAGCTTTCTGTGACTATTATGAAATTCCTTTTATTATTGTTCACTGATTTATTGTCAAACATTGGTAGGTATGGCGGATGTCATGATAGGGTACCACGATGCAGATGAAGATAATGACCCCCTTAGTGTCCTTCTAATATTCCATTTCAGTGCAAATTAGGTAATAATTTGTTTCCCTCTATATTAGATAACAAAGCAATGTATATTATTTTTAATTATCTGGTTAACTAATGTGATGCATGTTGTAGCTCCAGCACGTCTAAAATGCTCCAAGTCAGAATCCATTAATATGTGTGAATAGTTTAGGAAAAAATGGTTAAATCAAATTCCACCTCTAGTGCTCATCTCAGTTTGATAGTAATTGGAGACCCATAGGTCGTAACGGTACATTATTTTTGAGGCATGTAAGGAATGAGATTGGAAACATGATCTCTATATAATATGACGATTGGGATCATGTTCTAAAGGAGGATAGAGATAAGATTGCCTTCCAAATTAAGGTAATAGTCAATCACAAGCATCTTTTAATTTATAATGTTTTTAGTTGATTAATTGGTGTTTTTGTTTTCTTTATAGAAATATTTTGACTTGGATGAGTGGAAGGAGACATCACATTGGCCACGAGTATGGGAAGTTGTTTGTAGATCAATCTGTGAAACTTATTAATGTATAAAACGTCAGAGTAAGAATTGGTCCCAAAAAACCCCAGAGGAGAAACTAAATGACTTCAACAATGAAAATTGGAAGAAGCTTTAAGAGTTTTGGAATAATCATAAACAAAATTTATTTATGTAATATTATATATAGATAAACTTAATATGTATTAATGTTAATTAAGTGTTATATTTCTTGATTTGTAGGCAAAATCAAAAAGAAACATAAAAAATAGAAGCAGGCAGCGATATCCTAGCCTCCATGGATCATCATTGATTTCTTAATTTCACTACAGTAAGGTATTGTATACCTACTTCATAATTTCATTCATTATTTATAATGTTATTCATAAAGTTCTATTATTTGTTTTATAAATATTGGTCAACTCTAACTTCAATAAAATTCCAGGTGAGGTTAAGAATTTCAGAGAGATGCACTTCAAGGATGGAAAATGGGTGGGCGAGGATGCTAAGTAGAAGTATGTAAGTGTATAATTTTCTAAAGGAATTTATTTGATTACATTTTTTTTGTAAGCTATTTATTCTTAATTTTGACTTTTCTTAAAGTAAAAAATGGTGGAGACGCAACAAAAGATGATGGAAGAGGCTCGAGTCCAATGACTTAAGAGTGAATATGGGTCTAACAAGTCTATACAAATTGACAAGGTGACCATTATACATGACATTTTTTTTACAATGTCAAGCTATGAGAGATTTATTGGTAGATTATTGAAGAGTTCTTCATCAGCATAGTCTTCAGCTCTGCCAACACCAACATCACCACCTTTTTCTAGTACTAGAAACAACGCTTTTGTAATTGAGGAAAATTTTTGCAAGCTAACCAAGATCTCCCAAAAGTACAGCAAAGCGCTAAGGGGTCAAAAATAAACTATCAAGTTGCAAACTATTGTAATACAAGACCTTAGATACATACTTAAGGAGTCAAGGGAGGAGGTAAGGGATGGGGATGAGTAGGGTCTTGTTGTTTTTGGCAGATAACGAAATTATAATGATAATTTTAAATTATGAACAATAATTGTATTTTGAATATTTTTTTGTTTGATATTATCAATTAGATATTAATATTAATATGAAAATAAAATTATGCATTATTAATGGTTTCAATTAATATTAAAAAGTATAAATTTAAAAAACAATATTTTTAAATTTTATGTAACCATAATGAAAATTTAGAAAAAATAAGTTTAGCTACAGTAGACATAGAGTTGTCATAGTAGGCTATAATTTTTCTTTTCAAATTAAGGATTCAGTGACAATAAGGTTGCTACAGTAGACCTATTGGACACTATAATAGGCTAATAAATTTATTTTTTAAATTGGGCATTCAGCGATAACAAGGTTGTTGCAATAGACCCATTAGTCATCATAATACATTGAATTTATTTTTTCAAATATCATCCTTTGGTGATGATGGGATTACTACAATAGACCCAAAATGTCATTTTAATTTTTTTTAAAAAGTTATATTGTTGTCACATTAGTATTATAATAACGCGTTGTCATTGCAATATGTGTAGTTTTTAATAACGACTTCCGTTGGGTCTTTTATTAAGAAGCATTTATGACAACACTTTAGCAATAATGGATTGTCACAATAGACTTTCTATGACAACTTCTTAGGTTTTCTTCGATAACTTTCGTCATTACAAAGGACTGCATTTATATTAGTGAGTGGCTACCAAGTATGTTTTACCCTAGTTCGACTCTTATCTTCCATCTATTGGGGAAAAGAGGAGTGGAAAGTGATTTTGACTCTTATCTAATGTCTACAATGGAAATATGAGTGGAAGTAATACAGGTAGCTTATTGATCTCAATGTGATTATGTGATTGGAAATGTGTGATCACCTAAGTATGAATCCTAATACAATTCTTTCTTAAGTCTTATCGTATCATGAGCAGCTCATGCATGTGTATTATCTATCTTATTATATGATTTTTATGTGATATACAAGTTTTGTTCTACTGATGTGTTATGTTATCTTTCTCAATGTATAACACATTGATCATCCTTTTCATGGGTGATGCTCATTCTATGAGCAGATGTCAACTTGTCTTGCATGTAATGGTTCATTTAATACTTTTGATGTGATGCGTGCAATGAGTGATTCTAGATTAGTCTAGCGTATGGTTATCTAGATCTATTCTCTCTAGATTTTTAGTCATTTTTTTATATTGTTTATAATCTGTTTTCTCCTATTATATAATCTTATATCGTTATGGGATTAAATTCTTCTCATGCTTGATCTCTAAATATTAGTTACCTTTAACCTTGCACATGATATAGAGTAAGTATAGGGAATACATTTTCTATATTGGATGTAGCATAACACCGTCTATTTTTTGTTTTTAGCATCTAAAAAACCTATGTTACAGAATTTTTTTATTTGTGAAAATGGGGTGTTACTTGTTATCTCAAATCTAAATATTCAATGAATAATATTTTTAATTAGTTGATTTTAGTGAAGCTTTTGTTAAAAAAAAGGTATAATATAATCACTATCAATTAGTATATTGATAATAATAACAATAGTAGTAGTAGTAGTAGTAGTAGTAGTAGTAAAACATTATTTTACTAATTTAAATTGCCAACTACTATTGCTTACCATTATTATAGCCAAACATTTTGTATAAGTAATTAATTTTATTAGTTGGTTAGTTTACTATCTACTAATAGTTAAATAGGCCCTCAGCATATTTAGGGATGTAAATGGGGTATATTTTATTCGACAGATAGTTAAACGAATATGGATACGTATATAGAGGATAAAAGAAAATACTTTTTGGGTTCAAATACAGATACAGGTAAGGGATATCTATAAGCATATCCATATCCATATCTCTACCCATTTATCCGATATATAATTATATTTTTATCCTTACTTTTAAAATAAATATATTATAATATTAATGTTAAAATTATCAGTTGATTTAACCCTAAATGGATTTATTAGTTTGATAATGTTCACTAACAGAAAAATAGATTATCTGATGTATTAGTAGATACCCGTCTAGGTATGAATTTTTTTATCAGGTACAAAAATGGATATACATATATCCATCTCTAAACCTGCCTCATTTACATCTCTAAGCATGTTTAAACTCTAGTTAATATAAAAGTGTTGTAATACTAAGAAATGATAGGGGAATTTGAATATGTGACATCTAATATCGATGAGCTAACCTTAACCGCTAGGCTAAACCTTACTGGTTTTTCTTGTTTTATTTGTTAGTTGGTTTGTATTTAAATTCAGCATAATTAATGTAATTATTCAACTTTAAAGTAGTAGAAAGTGACAACTAGCTTGCCAAATTAAAAATACCTACACTACATGCAAATTATATTGTCTTAAATGCAACGATTTGCATGTTCTGTTTAACATTTGTTTATTCCTATCCAATTGTGTCTTATAATACTAAGAAAATGAAGATAGGCGAATATTAATTTTTTATCAATAACGTATAATTCTAGATCCATCCCTGGGATTGAGCATATATAATACATCAACTTGGACACATAAAGTTGACTTCCTTCCGGATGGAACAAATAATATGATGAGATTACAGGCGTACATGCAAGATCCCATGTGCATCTACTGTGGTATATTACAGATTGCCTTAAAAAAATAAAAGAATACAAGGATGTATGGATGCGTATATAATTGAAGAGTAAGTTAATTAACTATTAACCGGGCCAGTTAGCTTGTTGCACAAAAATGTTAAGTTGAGGCTAATACAATATATGATCAAAATACATTTCCTGTCTTTTGGTCAAGTGTGGGGGAGGAGAAGTTATTACAGTGCCAGGCATCACCTTTGGCTCTATTGACTTATTTTATAAGTATAGAGCTAGGCTGCACCGCCCCGCTTGCTAGCTATATATAATTATAAATACCAATACTGTATGAATAAATATATAGACGTAGGTATGTACGTATGCATAGCTGGAGAAGGTAGGTTAATACCTGTAATCAGTTAGTAGGAAGGATCCATTAATAGAGAAAAATTAAGTATGGTTGGAAAGGATTAATTAATACATAATTAATCAACAACGTATACCTTAGCTAGCTAGAGGGGGGAAACTATTTAATAGTATGTGATGTGTATATATGGTTGGAGTATTGAAAAAATGAGCCCATTAATTAGGGCCTAGAAGCGCCTGATAAATAAGAATCAAAATAATCAGCAGATTAAAGATGGCATCTAATGCTGCTGATTGTAAGAGCCCACCGACAGATAAACCTGTGCATAGGAGGGGGAGTATTGGTGGAATTGTCAAGGCTTCCTTGTTAGTGGTAGCACTAGCAGCTGCATGCATCGTTCTCTATGATTATGAGACCGGCTATGCTTACAGTTCACAGATTTTCTCCAATACATTCCTTTCTAACTCCATGGAGCGCGTTCGTCAGAGAAATTCTACAGCTGAAACCACGGTTAGTTCGGTCATTCATAAATTAATTACTCCGTCTGTAGCTATCTAGCTGGTTGCAGTAGCAGCTAGCTAGGTAGATAGGATCTTCTTGTTCATTTTTTTGTATATATATATATGTATACATAATAAACATCTAACTTTTAATCGATATGAATAGTAATAACTCGTGCTTGCAGGAGGAAGAAGATGACTTATTAACTGCACTGAGAAAGGCTTCGATGCCAGACAACAAGACGGTTATACTGACTTATCTAAATGAAGCATTTGCCGCACCCAACTCCATATTTGATCTCTTCCTCGAGAGCTTCCGGATTGGGAATGGTACGTCTTGGCTGCTACAGCACGTGCTGGTAGTAGCGCTAGATGGGGAGGCTCACTCACGCTGCAGAGAGCTGCACCCTCACTGTTATTTCCTGCGGGTTCCGGGCCTTAATTTTTCTAGTGAAGCATATTTTATGACACCCATCTACTTGAAAATGATGTGGAGAAGGACTGAATTTCTGTCAAGTATATTGGAGTATGGCTTCAATTTTCTTTTCACCGTAAGTTCATATTCATCAATTAATACATGTGTGTGTGTCCATATACATATATATATATATATATATTTATCTTCTTCTCTACCTAGCCACCTAGCCTACATATATAGACCGTGCTTGATTTTGGAAATTACTACCGTGCATGCATGCAGTAATTAATTAATTAATTAGCTTGCTATGTTAGCTAATACTCCTATCTAATACCATATGTATAGCAGACATCAGTCGCTCGAATTATTACCAAATACGTAGGTACGCGCTTGCTTGCCAGTCTATAAGTTAATAATAATGATTCTCCATCGATCTTTGCGCGCAGGATGTTGATATCATGTGGTTCCGAAATCCGTTTCTTCGGTTTTTTGACGACACCGATTTCCAGATCGCATGTGACGACTTCAATGGGAATACATTGGATAGGAGGAACAATCCGAACGGAGGGTTCATTTACGCGCAGTCCAACAACCGCACCATCGAGTTCTACAAGTTTTGGTACGAATCACGGCATACCTATCCCGGCATGCACGAGCAGAATGTGCTCAACAGGATCAAGTTTCATCCCTTCCTCCGTCAGATCGGGCTCAGGATGAGGTTCTTGGACACCGTCTATTTTGGCGGGTTCTGCGAACCCAGTAGGGATCTCGCCAAAGTATGCACCATGCATGCCAATTGTTGCAAAGGCCTCAACAATAAAATCCAGGACCTAAGCCTCTTGCTAGAGGACTGGAAGAGTTTTTTGTCACTGCCGCCTAATTTACAGAGGTCCCAGCTGTTTCGTTGGTCGGTTCCTAGCAAGTGTAAATTTCATTGAATACCATGCGTTTTCTGCGTTGAATTCCGGTTGTTTAATTACATGGATGCTGCGTGCAATCTAATTTCGGTAAAAGTATATACTCATGTGAGTGCTGTGAATAGTGATTCAATGTCATACTATAGTTTCGGCCCATTTTGATCGGGGATAGTAGATGCCATGCCAGGACGGACGAGTTGTAGACCAACAAGTGTGGTAAGTAAAGGTTAAGCACTACTGCAATTAGTGGGCGGACAGGGGAAGGAGGCTGTTACTACAATTAGCGGTCGGTTCTACTTCTACACAAATTCCAATTTGATTCACAAACACTCCCTTTGAGTAGAAATTATTAGTTCAGTCCGGTTCCCCATAAATCCAAACCTAAAGAAATATTGCTACCGCCAGCCCGCCTGCCTGCCTCTTCCTAGCTACGCCACCGCCACGCGGAAACGTGGCCTTCCGTCTCTCTCTCTCTCTGAACGCCTCCAATGCTTCCGTCTCTCGACTCGTTCCTTCCTTGTCGACCCATCCAAACGATCGGTCTCTTTCTTCCCAAAGCATTCTTGTGCTTTTTTCTCTAGATTCTTGCCCTTCGGCGGCTTTAATTGGCCCTTGATTTGCTTCCCCGTCTCAATACAAAACTTACTAATACTACTACTTATACCTCCTTTAATTCAATCATTTTACTCTTTTCTTGATCCAACCATATATCCCTGCCAGTCCCAAAGCCGGAGGCTGCTCCTTCTGTCGTCTGCTGATACATACAGAGGGAGGAAAATGGTTCGGATGAAGGAGCTGTGTCCTCCCGTCTTTTCTTGGTATTTTCATCATGTGTTGTCACGTTTATGATGTACAATTTCGTTTATAGTATTCGATCCTTAGCTGTTTGATTCTTGTTTGCCAAATTTAAAAATAATAAAACAGACAGGTAAGTAGGTGTTTGATCATGAGTCGTTCTCAATTCGATTGGGTTGTTTGTTTTACAGCAATCCTATCCCAGGACAATTTGTTTTTTCCCGGCCGGGTAGTGATGATGATGATGATGCACCTTTTCTCGACCCTTACGGTATGCGATGTGGATAAGCTCAAATTACTTCTATTATTATGCATATCTAATCTTATTTACCTACCAAGCATTTTAAATTATTTTATTTAAGTATCTTGCATTTTACTTCAGTATAAATGTTACTATTAAATCTTAGATTGCTAAGATGATTAAAATTTTAATCATTACATATTTTTGGAAGCTAAATTAATAGGAAAATCTAACATTTTGATGGGTCTCTTCTTCGTAAAAGAAAATTATCAAAAAAAAAAAAATTGGGGTTTCAGATTTCTTTTTAGTGCCCTTTTTTAGGTAAATCAAGAAGATTTCAAAATATTTAGAAAAAAAAAGTATTTGTATTTTCTAGTTCACTGTAAAGGTTATTTAATCTTTTTTTTTTATCATTTTAATAGTTTGAAATTATTAATATTAACAAGATAGTAACAAAATAATTAAAATCAATTAAGAATATATGATACTTCCACGAAATTATTTAGAACTAACTTTCAAGGTAGTTTAATTTGTTGGTGACCATAAACTTAGATTAAATGAAAAATCTATTTGATCAAAGGCTCTCATCGGTCTTGTCCCTGATTTGCGTGCACAAAGGAGCGAAAGAATGAACAAAAATGAAATCAATCGTCTTACATTCTTTCTCACCATTGTCCCTGCTTAGTGCTCTACTCACTCCACATACGACATTCTCTCTCCTTCTCTGCTCGCTTCATTTTTAATTTGTCGGGGTCGTGAACTTCTTTGCCTTCCTTCTTTTCGATTCGGTGTTCCATCTCATCTGTAACATCTTGGATTGAAGTTAGCAACTAACCATGTATATGAGCACCATCATCACCCCACAACTATCAGTGTCGCCGCTTTCTAATTCTGTTGCCGCACAACACTGCTTTAATATTATTACTTCTGTCATTCCCTAAACTAAGTGTCTAGGGATTGCCGGAAGCGATGCCTCCATGCATTTTGAGTGATTTAGGACAAATGTTTGTGAATACTATCAAGCAAAACCACTATAATAAATGCACTTTTCCAAAAGAGGAATATAGTTAGCTATTGTTAGTTATTAGTCTGTTGTTATTGTTATTTCTATTATGGACTACTCCATAAATAGAAGAGGTGTAACGGGTTGTACATATACTTTTCATTCTCAATAATATACAAACAACACATGCTCAATTCATTGTGCTCTATTTTTTTCTTACTCTCTCTCTCTCTCTCTCTCTCTCTATACTTTTCTTGTTTCCTTTCTTGGTATAAGAGCATAGGAATAAGGATCTTGAATATCTTCATCGCTCCTTAGAAATCATGGTAGGAAGAGAAGTTCAATCCTCCAAAGTTGATCTCACCAAAGCTCATTCGGAAATCTAAGATGCTAGTGGTGTCATATTAGCAGGAGATGATATTATGAAGGTGGTGGTAACTCCTCTTAGTCAACTAATCTTTTTCAAACTAGAGGATGATAATTACCTTCAATGAAAATTTCAAGTTGAGTTGACCATTGTAGAATATGGCTTGGATGGTTACATTGTTAGAACTCAAATTGTCTTAGATTAGTTCTTGACCGTAGAAGACACTTCTTCCATGAATCTAGCCTTTGTTTCTTATCAGAGACAAGACAAATTACTGGTATCTTTGCTATTTTCCTCAGTTAGTTGGTTGTAAAAATTCCCATGAAATCTAGAGCACTTTGGCACAACAATTTATGTCACAATCCACAACAAAAATTATGCTTTCCAAATGGCAAGTAGAAACCTCAAAAAAAGATGGGCTCATAATGGAGGATTACATAGGAAAGATTGAGGTAGGACATAAAGTGACTGAGATAAATCATATTCTTGCGATCTCGAATGGATTATGTAATGAATGTGAGTCAATCATAGCTATGCTTCACAGGAAACTCCTCACAATATTAAGACTATAGGTAGTCTGTTGTTAGCAAATGAGGGTCAAATTAGTCGGAAATTATCACCCCAAATGAATGTGAATGTTGCATCTCAAAGTGTTAAGTACATTAGTTTGAGTACCACAGGTGGTGCTAGAAATTAGTCTTCAAATGGTAGAGGTGGCTACTCGCAGAACCAACAAGGCTGGAGAGGTGGTAAGAGAGGTGTTAATAGAGGAAGAGTTAGAGAAGGAAGAACTAATAGCAGGCCTCAATGCCCACTATGTGGTCGTATAGAACACACTATTCTAAAAGGGTATTATAAGTTTGATACAACCTTTACTAGATTTAACGACGGTGGCAACAATGGTCATGGTTCTTTTTCAACTAGAAGTTCTTCTCAACCTATTGCTAATGTAGCTCAATAGGATTACGTTTCATGTACTTCTCAAGATACTTTAACTTAGGTTCTTGCTGCTCATACTAGCCCCAATATGCAATATTGGTTTCCATATTCAGGGGAAACCAATCACATTATAGCAGATATGAATAACTTGAGTTTTGGCACCAAATTCTCTTGTAATAACCTTATCTTTATGGTAATGGAGTTGGTTTGCATATTTCACATGTTGGTCAATGTAATTTCCCTTTAAAATCTCTAAGTCTATTGTGTTAAAGGATGTGTTGCATGTTCCCTCAATAGCTAAAAACTTGTTGAGTTTGTCACAATTTGCAATTGATAATTGTGTTTTCTTTGAGTCTTATACTCACTCTTATTTTGTGAAGGATCTAGCCACCAAGTAAGTACTTCTTGAGGGGTTATTTGAGATGGACTCTACTATTTTAACCTGTTAAAGGATAGTTCTAGAAGAGAAGGCACTAAAGAATACAAGGTATCAACTATTGCAACTAAATAATCTATCAAGAAGATGTGTAACGAGTTGGTAGCAAGGAGTTAAGATGATGTAGATTTTGTTCTTTGATATAGAAGATTAGGAAATCCTTCAAATAAGTTTTTTAAGAAAGTTTTAGATGATTGTAATATGGATTGCTCAGTTAAAGAAAGTTGAGTTTGTGAAGCTTTTTAATTAGGAAAAAGTCATAAGTTACCTTTTCTAGTTTCTCAAACCATGTATGTTGAACATTTACAACTAATTGAAATAGACTTGTACAGACCTTCTCCATCACCCTCCATTTATGGCTTTAGGTTTTATATGAGTGTGGTTGATGCTTATTCTTGATACATTAGATTTATTTATTGAAAAACAAGGCAGAGGCACACAAGTGCTTTGTACAATTTAAATCCCAAGCTAAGAATCAAATTAACAAAAATATTAAAATGGTTCAAATAGATGGTGGTGGAGAGTTTAAAATTTTAGTAAATTTGTTCAAAAGAGTTGGAATAGTGCATAGAATTACATGTCCTCATTCTTCATAACAAAATGGTGTGGTAGAGAAGAAGTATAGGCATATTGTTGAGACCAGTTTGAATGTGTTGGCTCAAGCACAACTGCCACAAGAGTTTTGGTGTGATGCTTTTTCTAGTTCACTATATCTTATTAATAGGTTACCAAATGGGGTCCTTCATCATCAAACTCCTCATGAGGTGTTATTCAAGTCTAAACCTGATTATTCATTTTTAAGAATCTTTGGCTGCTTGTTTTTTCCTTGGTTAAGACCCTTTTAACTCTCATAAAATGGAATATAGGTCGGTCCCTTGTACTTTTCTAGGTTATAGTTCTTATCATAAAGCGTATAATTGTCATGTAAAGAATGGTGGGATTTATATTTCTAGACACATTGTGTTTGATGAACGTGTGTTTCCGTATGCTTCAAATGCTTAGTATAAACAAAGCGCTATTAAGTCTACATCTATTTCTGAAATACCAATTATTAAAGCCATTCCCGTGTTAGATTCTGAGCTAGTTGATCAGAATGCTTCATCACTTCACACTTTGTCTAGTCCTTCTTCCTCTTTTCATCATTCTTCAGACAATTCATTAAACACTAGCCCTATTTCCTTTAGTGATTTGGTTTCAAACTCTAAGTTAGCAGTTTTAGATGATGACTTCTCTTCTCCTTTAGGAACCATATCAATTGTCCCTAGTAAACATGGTTCTCAGGTCCATAAATATAGTGCTTTACCTACTCAGAATAAGGAAAATGAGCACCCTGTGATTACCAGGTCTAAGCATGGTATCTCTAAGCCCAAAGTGTTAATCTTGATGAAACATAACTAGGGGATCATATTCAGGCTTGGCAACATCCTAAGTGGACACTAGCGATGGAAGAAGAGTTTGAGGCCTTAAGGAAGAACAAAACTTGGAGCTTAGTGAGGTTGCTAGAGAATAGGAATACAGTGGGTTTTTGTTGGGAGTTCGGATTAAAAAGGCATCATGATGGCTCAGTTGTAAGATATAAAGTAAGGTTAGTTGCCAAAGGTTATACTCGAGCTTATGGATTTGATTTTTCAAAGACTTTTAGCCCAATCGTAAAGCTTGTCACATTTAGAGTTGTGTTGACCATTGATTTAGCAAAATAATGGTCGATACATCAACATGATGTGAATAATGTTTTTATTAATGGAGAATTGAATGAAGAGATCTACATGGATCAGCCATATGGCTTCATTACATAGAGCAGTAGTGGGTTTCCTTTAGTGTGTAGACTGCATAAAGCCTTGTATGGCTTGAAATGAACACCTATGGCATAGTTTGATAAGTTGAAGAGCTGTTTGGTTAGAGTAGGGTTTAATAACTCCAAGGCATACCCTTATTTATTCTTTAGAAGTGTTAGAGGAGTTACATTGTTTGCTCTAGTGTACGTGGATAATATTATTATTACTGGGTTGTGTAAGGAGTTACAAAGGTTGATATTAGTGTTGCACAAGTATTTCTCACGGAAAGACTTGGGAAGATCACGTTACTTCCTAGGTACTGAAGTGGCAGAGAATGAAGCCGGTCTTCTGTAACACCCCAAATTTTTATAACTTTTATTTTCGGGTGTTTAGCCATTTCATTTAAAAATTAACTCTTAAACTTTAGCCTAATTATTTTATTAATGACCTTTGACACGTAACCCAAATATTTTCTTAAATATTTTTTCCACTTACTTTACCTTTTTCTTTCTATTAAACTTATCCTAAACCGAATTATTTTTTTCGATATATTTTATACCCAGTATTCTAACCTATCCAAACTAAATCTAAAGCTAAAAAAAAATTCCTATTCTACCCTATCATTTTACCCCTGATTTACCCCTTATGTGCCCCCATTTTCCTCTCTCAATTACTCTCCTTGTCTCCCCTTACCTCACTCAGCTGCCCATACCCCTCACTTGTCAGATCGTCCCGCTCGACCATCCCCATCACCTTACCCCTTTTCTTGTCTGCTTGAAATTATACAATACATGCAAACACAACACTCCTTCCCTCTCTTTTCTTGTTCGAAAACCCAAACCATTACACCATCCCTTGAACCATACCCCTCACCACCATCTACACGTATAAATATATATATACATATACAAACACATGTGCACCCTTCCTCTTCTTCTTAACCAACCAAACTGAACACCCTTCCCCTCCTTCCCTCTCTCTTTCCTATGTTTGACTCTAACGCTTCTCTTCTTTGACCTCATTTGGTTTGCTCGACAATCACTACCCCCTTATTCTTATTCTCCTTTTATTCTTCTCCCTTCTCCTCCTCTCCTCCCCCAGTCTAGATGATTTTCTTACCTGCATAGTCATGCCTTGCTACATGACATGTCGTGCTTCCTCCTCTACATTGTTGTGCGTCAATCAGCCAATTCCAGCCACCATGCACAACCAAGCCAGCTCCTGCTCTCTCTCCTCTATTTGGTTTCACTCCTAGAAAAAACCACCCTCTAACATCGATGATTTCCTTCTTCTTCTTCTTACCTTCTTCTCCTTTCTCCCCTTCCTCTTATCGGCTTTGTTTGGTTTCACAGAAACCATCACCAAACACCTCCAACCATTACCATTGTCTTCACCGCCGTCAACCCTCCTCTTCTCCTTATTCCCCTTCCTTACCCCTACTTGCGACACCTTTTCTTGTTAAGTACTCATGGGAAGCAACAGAAACTATCATTATTTCTCCCTTCACTTTAGCTCCCTCCTCGCAGCTCTATCTTCCTACACCGCCCCTCACCGCAACCCTCGTCACACCGTCACCACCTTACAGCCACCAACTCACCACCCAACAGTCTTTCCCTCCTTCTTGCACTGCCTTATTGAGCCCAATGCCACCACTACCATCCTCCATCACTGCCTTTCAACACCAACCATTACTAGGTCATGGCTCCTTCGACGTCACCACCACTGCCGTCACCGCCCACAACCATCACCCGCAACTAAGCCAACCAACTAGCACATCCCTTTCCTTAGCAGCCTAACCCCCTCATGCGCCCAAGATCATGTTACATGCACATCATGAGGAAGTTTTCCTCTAATAATTTTTGGTACCTATTATTAATAAGTAAGGGTATTTTGGTAATTTTAAAAAATAAATATTTTATTATTATAATTATTACTTTATTTATTAATTATTAATTTGGTAATTGTGGCATTATTTTTTAGTACAAAAATTTGATTAGTAGGCCTTGTAATGTTTAGTAGGATAAGACTAATTTGCATTTTTTGCTGAAATTCAAATAACTTTTATACTCTCCTAAAATATCAAACATCGCATGATAGCACATTAAAAATTTTGTGAATGAAATATATTAAGCATGATTTGTTATATTAAAATTTATGTTATTTATTATATCATAAAAATTGGTAAAAAGAGCATGTTATCATATGTAAAATATTTCATGTGCAAAAGTATGACAACAATGACTTTTTATGATTATGTATGGCATGTACGTGGAAAATGATAGGATGAACATGCTTATATAAATTTGTGAGATAATTATTATTAGTGTGTGCCCTAGGGGCAATTTGGTCATTTTATGTGTGTTTTGATATTTATCATAACAAGCATGTCTAATGTGCATTATATGTTGTGGACCATAAGATTATGTGAACATATATGTATTAGATACACATGCTAGGGTTTTAAGTGCCGAATCTGGGATAAGGGAAAAATGGTCATTTAGCTTATTTAATAATTTAATTACATGATAGATTATTTAATTATGATGTTTTAGTTTTTTTCATGATAATTTAAGGCTTGTTTGGAGTTACTTATCAAAAGTAGTTATTTATAATAATTATTTATTTTAGAAATTTTTTAGGCTAAAAAGTTTTTAAAATAAGTGATTATTATAAATAACTAATTTTGATAAGTAGATCCAAACATAGGCTTAATAAATAAAATAGACTTAGTAATTAAAAAGTATGTTAGAGTGGTAATTTTGATCTCAATGATATTTTGGTCATTTTTTACCTAATGCGCTCAAATGTGAATAATTGAAACTAGAATGGCCTTAGTGTGTTTTTATGATTGACCTTGGTAATGATCTTATTTGTGGTTGTCTCAGAATAATTGAAAATGAGTAAAATGATTAAATATGAAAATTAAACCTATGTAAATTATATGCGATTTTGTGGTCACCTTAATAAAATATTAATATTTAAAGTGAAAGATCTCAAGATCAAGAACGGTGGCTCTTTAGGGATCTCTATTCTAAATAAGTGGTTTATCCCATGGTTGATTTTGAATTTTTTACTTATGAGCCTTAGTGTCCCAGCCAGGCCTTATATCTTACTCTATTTAGTTCTGCACTCTGATAGGATTTACGCATGCTTAGATTCGATATCCTTGTTAGTAGGGTACTATATTACATTTGTGTACCAGTGCGACTAGGGTACATTTGCATCATTGGGTTAATAGTCGGTAAGATATTATGATGCCTTGGTGTGCCAATATAACCAAAGTACCTTAGTGTCCGAGTTGATTGATCTCCCCTTGAGTAAATAAAAATAGAAATGATTGATGGATTATTTGATTACTAGATTATTAGATTGGTTGGTAGAAGCGTTTATGCCTATCTATGGTTTGGTAGTAGCCTTTGTGTCTACCTGTGGTTCTGTAGCACCCCTCCTGCCTACTCGTGGTTTAGTAAGAGCCTTCTTACCTACCCGTGGTTCTATAGGAGCATTCATGCCTACATGCGGTTGGGTAATAGCCTTTGTTCCTACCTTTTATTTGGTAGGAGCCTTTGCGTCTACTTGTGTTTTGGTAGCAACCTTTGTGCATACTTGTAATGCTATTGATTGTTATTGGTCTATCCTTGTAAGCCTATCAATGTTATGAGATTTATTGGTATTGATAATGAGATATGTGATATATTATTATTGTCTTGGTTTTGGGTTGAATGTTGTTTCTAATTATACTTTAAAGAGCATATATTGGATGTTCAATTGGTAAGTTTTAGTTTACTCTAGATGAATAAGTATGAATATTATATGACCTTGGTGGTATGAGGTTATATGAATGATCACTGTATTTCAATCCCCCCCATGTATATTTAAATGTCTTGTATCATATTTTTTTGTATGCCTTGTATGTGTCTAGTTTTTCATTTGGTTAAGTATAAAGGGTTACTTATTGTTGTTGTGTTAAAGGGTTCATTTCGTGGGTCCATGCCTATTTAATGGGCAGTGCTCTTTATAGGTCAACTTTTGATTTCGGTCGAAAGCTGATATTTCGAATTGAGAGTCTAGGATTATTCTATATCTTTTGGTATATGTGATTTCGGTTGTAACACTTGTGTCCTCCTTTTCTTTCTCTTCTTTGAGTTTTGTAATCACTTATGTTGCTTTTATTTAGCACGATACTTATTTGTTTGCCCTCTCTATTTTGTTTCTGATAATCATGTTATTAATTTGAGTGGAGTATGATTTTAACCTTAATACTTAGTATGAGAATGTTAGAAAAAATCGGATGTGTATCAAGTGTGATGGCAACACCCTTCATTTTTATTGTTTGAGCTTCTGCAATTAACTCTTTAAAACGAAATTATCAAGTCCTAAAAGTCAGGGTGTTACATCTTCATTTGTCTCAAAAGGAGTATATATTGGCCTTATTGAAGAAAGTGAAGGTGAGTGATGCAAAGCCCTTGCCAACTCCTATGACAAGTGGATTGAGATTGTCCAAGTTTCAAGGTGATCCTATAGAGAATATTTTAGAATATCGTTCAATTATGGGAGCCTTACAATACATAACAATTACACTACCTTAGGTAGCCTTTGTTGTGAATAAAATCTATCAATTTATGAAGGCTCCTCATGATGTCCATTGGAAGGCAGTTAAGAGGGTGTTGAGATACTTACATGGAACTTTGGATGAAGGATTATAGCTTTATAGGTCGAGGCATCTAAGATCAAATGGTTTCTCAGATTTAGACGGGCCCAATGAACCAGATAATAGGAGGTTCACTAGTGGTTTATGCGTTTATTTGGGAAAGAATCCGATATTTTGGTGTTTTAAAAAGGAAAAAGTAGTTTCTAGATCAAGCACCGAAGCATAAAACCAAAGTCTAGCTAATGTTGCTACTGAAATTTTGTGGTTATAGTCACTACCTATGGAGTTGTCAAGTTACGCTACAGTTATACCAATCTTGTGGCATGATAATATAAGTATGACCGATCTTTCTACAAAACACCTAGAGTTTGACTTATACTTCTTGAGAGAGAAAGTTGGAGCAAAGAAATTGAAAGTAAATCATGTGCCCGCAATAGATCAAGTGGCAGATATATTTACCAAAGCTTTATCATTTCCTTTCTTTAATAAGCTCAAGGATCGTCTTGGTATGCTTGTTAAGAGCGTAGAAGGCAACAGACTAAGGGGGAAAAAAGAGGAATATAGTTAGCTATTGTTAGTTATTAGTATGTTGTTATTTCGGTTATGGATTACTCTACAAGTACAAGAGGTGTAAAGATTTGTACATCTGCTGTTCATTCTCATTAATACTCAAAACAACTCACGCTCAGTTAATTCATCTTGTGCTCCGTTTTTCTCTTACTCTCTCTCTCTAATTTTCTTGTTTCCTTTCTTTCCAGAGCTTTATAAAGCTTATAACCATCTGAGAAAGAAGAATAATATCGTAAGTTTAGGTTTCCAATCATTATGGATGGTGTAGATTAATTACGTTGCGCGCTTATCGCCATCATACAGCTTTGGTTCCCTCATAGTATGCAGTAGGTACTAGTGGAATGGGTTTGGAGGCGAGTCCAGAAGGGCTTGTACCACTTACGCTACAAGCGGTCGGTAGCTAGGTTCCTCTATTTTTGTAACACCATTCCTTTTCAGTACCCTTTCTCTTTGCATGACTAGTCAAGTTCTACTACCTGACTAGATATAACTGTATCTTTTTGCTGGCAGTATTGGGCCTATCCTTATCCTTGATTTGCTTGTGGCACATGACACTAAAAATTGTTAACCATAAGAGAGACCACAATATTTATCAGAGAGCGAGAAATCCACCGAAATAATTACACAATGGTTCCAAAAAAACCAACAAACAAGAGAGAAAAACGTAGCTAAAAACAAGCTCCAAAAGTAGCGCGTGCGTGCGTGGGTACGTACTTACTGAGATTTGAAGGCACGTATCTTATATGTATGCCTCATGTACAATGTATACCTGTTTGTTACACGATAGGCGCATGCAAGCATGCATGCCAACTTGAATGCAAGGCGAGGCAGGGCCGAGTCTAACCATACATATGCATATGATCAGAAATGTATAACGCTGGGTTGAGCCTTTTCCATGCGAGTCTCACCATAAGGCTCCTCGTTATCCATGCGCTTGTCGTTTCGAAGAGCAGCATAGGCAACCACATAGAAGATGACGAGAAGGATCAAGACGACGATGTTGATAACGGAGACCTTCCTCCAGCTCTTCTTGAGGCTGGCAAGCACGCCAGCCTTGCAAGAGTCACAGGTATAGCAGAGCTGTTGTTGGTCGTTGTTCCACCTTGTGCAGTCGGCGTTCGTGCTTACGAGCCCACCGCCTTGGGTCCACACTGTCTCGTTCACGTATGAATAGCCGCATTCTGTAGGAGGCTTGCAGCAACCAGACTGCATGTATGTATATAAATAAAAAATAAAAAATCACACGGTTTATACATGTACGCATACGTTCAGCTCAAGTTTCATCATTAATCAATGTACGCTTATAAACGAAGCATAGGATCATTCGGAATCTAATTAAGCAACGACAAAGGTAGAGGACGAGTCAACGATTTCTGCACAGCATATCATATCACACCACATCTATAGATGCCGCTGAGTTGACGCTGCTGCCACGTAAAGTAGAAGTATAAATATCTTAAGAGGTTAGGGAAGACTTATTATTCTAACTTCAATTATTGATGTCTTTCCTATCGTTGTACATTAGTAGTATTAGTTACAATGTCAGTGTCGGTCAATGATTCATGATATTAGGCGCCCGATTCCATCATTATGAATTATCTTTACAGTGTACGAGTACTATATATCACGGCCACCCCATCGAGATTATCGTCATTACTGAGCAAAAATAAATAATAATAATAATAATAATAATAATACAGAGGCTCTTGGTCATTGATGACTCCATTGTTCCGTACCAATATGGTAAAATACGATTCGTTCCATCTTATCTTAACCCAAAAAAAACTAAATCATCATTAATTTAGCTATTAAAAAAATAAAATAATTATATAAAGATAATTATTAAATTTTTCTCAAAATATAAAGAGGCTCGCATTGAAATGCTTCCATCGTCAAAGAAAGAACTGTTAGAACTAAAATTTTATCTGCAAATAAAGTAAAAAAATTCAATATAACCAAAAAAAAAAAACAACAATAAAACTGTACTAAAATTTTAGGTCGGAAGCGGCTTTGTTATCCAAAACTTGAGCACTTACAATTACTTGTCACAGCGATGCAGCGATCAGATCAATCATACATAGAATATTTATAGAGCATATTATTTATAATTATCGATAAGGTGATTAAATGCAGTAGCTATATATGTAGCTTTGGATGGACAAGAGGACCACCCAACAAGACAAAACGTATACTGCTGGAATTTACACCGAAGAAGCTTTTACAGGCAACGCCATCATTTTGTTTTTCTTTGTAGATTTCCATTCCAAGTCCAACAGAGAAAAGAAAGTACGATGCAAGACACGCCAGCCAGGTCCAGGCCATTATTATTAGTATTATTATAATAAGCTAGCTACGTACCTAAACCTGCTCACATGGATGACGGACCGTATCAAAACGTAACGGACCGTATCAAAGGTGACCGCGTAGCAAAACAAACGAACAACGCCTTTCCTTTTTTACATTTTTTATTTTTTTATTTTTCGTTCCCGGTTCCCTTATTTCTGTCCCATGACAAACGCACAACAATCGATTGGAAAAATCTTAATTGCACCCAACACTTGTCGCCAGCAGATACCACTAATTCGATATCATAAACATAAGTACTTGAATATTTTTTACTAATAGAGAGATAATAATAATTTAATAATAGAATATAATAATTTAGAAGTTTTTTGGACGTATAAATAAAGATATAGTCTTAGTTTTTCATGTCCATTGTTGTTAAAGTAAAAATAAATAAATAAATCGGCATGACAACATAAATTTATGCTGCTACCCACTGAAAGGGAAAGTTAGAAAAACAAGAGCAACACCGCCATATGAAATATAAATGACCCATGTACCGGCCACCACCCCAAAGTTTGATTTTTTTATTTATTAATATTATTATTATTGTTCATAGAAGATAGTAGAGTCAAAGTACAAAACATCACGCAATATAATTATTATCACATTTGCATGCACGATACTTGTTCTGATTCTTCTTGGACAATTAATACCTCCAACACAAGGCAAGTGTGGGCTATTATAATGACGTTGACTAAGACTTTGTTAGATAGATTTACTTACGTCCGAAAGAAACTTGTATAAGAAATTAATCAAAAAATTGAACAGACCGGTATTACGTAATAGTAATATTTTTATATGAGTAAACGGGAGAGGTAGAGGCCCAGGCGTAGGAGGAAAATTTTGAGGAATTTGTTTACTTCTTGCACTTATCACGTACAAATAATGGAAGCTTTGACCAAAAAAGGAGGAGGTCCGCCCACAAAATAATGTTTAGAGACAACACGTAGAATGGATGACTCACCGGAAAATAGCACGTCTTTTAAAAAATCCAATATCTTTGTGTTTACTCCTTGTAATTGTAATGTTCTGTTGAATCTTTCTTTGATTCATATAATATTAAGTACATTTAACGGAAAAATATCCGTGTAACACGGTTTGTTTTTAGCCTCCTATTATAACCTGGCGTATCCAAAATTTCTTCTTAATTGATGAATTAACCTCTTAATTATTAACGTCCCGTCCATGACACTAATGATGAAATTAACATTATTAGGCGATAAGATATTTAGTACTGCTAGTACATCACACGTTAACCAACCGTGGCCCGTAACGCCATGTGATGTGAGTGATGATGATAACCATAGACTACGTTTTCTTTCCCACCCCCCTAAATATCAGGCAGGTCCCATGTGGGGGGTGACCCACATGGTTTAATCAGTGGCAGTAAGTTAGGCTTTAAAATTATATCATGACATGTCCAGTCTTGACTAACCCGTCTCAAGCCCACAGAGTTTTATCATAAAAATTATTCTTAAATTTATATAAACCAATAAATAATGTAAATTAAATAATATATATATATATATATATATCATGTTAAATTTTTTAAACTTTATACAAAATTATTTATTTTATTATATACAACTATTTACATCGGACTTATCACATCCACAGAGCCATATGATGCATCTTACACTAATTTCTCCCACCCAGCTCAGAATATCAATCTTTCCAAAACTATATCTTGGACACCACGGCCAGGCTAAGGCTAAGGCTAAGGCTAAGGCTAGTCGTCTTTTTTTTTTCTTTTTTTGATGTGTGTGTGTGTCTATATACATATAATAAGGAATACAATAAACTTTCCCTGACTCTGATATTCAAACCGATAATTAAAAAGTTTGGTATCAGACAAAAGTACGTAGGTCCAACTAAGAGGAATTTTTTTATTTATTTTTGGATGAAGAAAGAGTTCGAAAAGTTACTTTAAATCAAAATCTAACTACTGCTGCAACTAGCTGGGAAATTTATTGAGGATACTAGTTCATTTCATGCATCGTCAACACTTGCAAATTCAATAATCGATAACATCAAGAAGCTAATTAAGTAGGAGGAAAATAAAAGGAAATTACTAGTCCTACCCGGTAGTGATAGTGGTAATAAAGGAAGAAGAGACTAGTCGGCCGACATGTACTGTACATATATACGTACCTGAACAGGAGAAAGGTATCGCCGGTAGAACATATCCGCAGATTCAGGAACCCCATTAACCGTCCTACCCATCTGAGCACAAACCTTAGAATCTCTGATACAAGATCCAATCTTATACCAATACCCATCATTATCAACCTTCTCTTTTAACCAACCCGAATAATCCTGTAAGTAATAATCCATGTATGCCCGATTCATCAAAGCTCGACCCGAACCTTTATCAGTAACAGCATAAGCAAAGATGACGAAACCCACGAGAGCAGCAATGATGATGAACATAGCCCACATGTATAGGTACATGAGGCAGGTGTTCCGATAACAAGAACCAGCGATTCCAGCAAGTGAAACGACCATGATTGATACACCAATTACGATTAACGGCCACTGAAGGAACTTCAAACAATCTGTGTTGTTTGCTCTGCTGCTTAACCATATTCCTCCTCCTAATATTGGGACTGAGAGTAGGAACGTTAGGAAATTTACCACTCCTATTATGTGGTTGCTTGTTCTCATCTTTCCTTCCTTCTTTCTTTCTTTCTTTTCGGTTGAGTTTATCACTGATTTCTGCTGTCTCTGCTGTCTCTCTCTCTCTCTCTATCCTGTTGGCTGCCTCCTGCTTAGCTAGCTTTGTAAATCTGCACTGCTTGATAGGCTTCTCTGTTTTTGTGGAGATGGATGGATGGGTGGGTGGAATAGGAACAAGTGTTACCAAAAAGAGAGGAGCGGGGTCTGGGGAGGAGGAGGAGAATAAGAAGGGGGGATGACGGATGAGGAGATCTTACTTTCAATGATCTCTCCTCGGTTGATGGGGTGTGTGCGAAGCGAGAGGGCGGTGCTGCCTGGAAGCTGCTGCCGAGGAGATGTGTCAAACTCAAATGTGTGAACCTATCCATGAATATTAGTACTATAAAATAAGGACCGACTTTTACTTTTTCAGTGAAATTGATGCGCCCGGACCCGGTTACGCGTATATTCCTACTACTGTAGCACTACTACAGTAGTGTGTATATTCATCACCTTTTGGCTTTTAGCATATGCCAATACGGCTATATCATTAATTATAAACAATATTTGTGCGTAACTTTTTTGATATAAGTGTAAATTTTATGATGTTATAAAAAAAATAAACTTACAAATTAGTTCAACCAAACAAAAGTTAATCACTTATTTTAAATCTACTTCTTAATAAATTCTTAATTTTATTTTAAATTAGTTTTAAACTCACTATACAATTTAACATAATTTCTCACTGAAATATATATTGTTTATATTATCTAACATTTTAATGCGGTACTTAATTTTCAAAAACATTAGTTAACTTCAACTAATGTCATCAACCATAAACTTAGTACATTACCTTCACATCTTCACAAAAATTGGTTTACTTGTCATCGCCATTCTTACATAATGAGAAGTGTTGCATGCTAACACTTTTGTGAATAAACTTTAAATTAATGTATTTACTTAGAAATATTTTAGAGTAAATTGTTCTAAAAAGTGTGGATAGATTTTACATTAAATAATGTGTCGCATTGAATAGGATATATCGATGATATCAAAATAAAAAATACTATTAAAGATTATGGTTTATTTACAAATGTAGCAAATATTTAGCATTTGTTTCATTGTTTTTCCTTATTCTCTCTTACATATATATGAATAAGCAATTAATCAAAATCCAAGCTTAAAATATAACTAAAACAATATAACATTTATGGTTATGTATTCTTACTTTTTATTTCTTGCAAATACTTTTGTATCAAATCGTTCTCTATAACCTAATTTATTGAAGAATTGTTTTAATTAGAGGTAAAGTGTTATTATATATCTTTGAAATATTTGATTATACCCCTTCAAAAAATTTAAGTATTTGTTGGAATTTTAGGCTTCATCCCACTATTTTAGTCATTTTCTCGGTTGTGAAACTTTGGTCATTTTCTCTAAAATGTAAATTTATGGTTTACAACTTTTAAACATTCTATTTTATTAATTACGGTACTATCAACAAAATTTGTAAATGAATTTTTCATTTTTCTCTAAAACGCACTCTTTTTCTAAGCTTTTTGCAAAATCTTTATTCATGTCTAGGATACCCAAGCTAAAATTTAAACTATTGTTAGAATATTTCTAGTAATATTACTTTTGGGTTCTAAATTATTAGGAGCATATATTTGGTAAATTTTATAATTTTAATTTTCTTTTAAGGATGTGGCTCCTACATTTGGGTTATTAGTTTATGTATTTATTCATATAGAAAATTACTAAATTTTGTATGTGATTTCAAAATGGTATTATTAAGTTCTACTCTAATTTTTATGAATTTTAGAGCTCGCTTGTTTGTTGTTTTATATGCTCTTAATTAGTTATTTTTATAGTTTAAAATCTACAAAACTTTAGAGAGCATTGTTATAATACCCTAAATTTAATCTAACCTTAATTTTTGGTAATTAATATGTCAATTTAACCCTAAACTTGAATAATTAATATTTTAAGTTTACCCTAATTTCTTAATTCTAAATTTAAATATTATTTTAATTCTAATCCTAATAGGGATTTAAATGAGGTGTACTTTACTTGAAATCCAATGCAATAGATATATAAATGGATGCATATATAAAGAAGAAGGAAAAAAATTAATAGGGTACGGATAGAGATAACTGTCTCCATATCCATACCCGCATCTATATCTGTATCCGTTCCCACATCTATTTACCTAATATAAAATACTTTTTTACCCTTCATGTATATAACACATTAATATGTTTCTTAAGGTTATATGAGAAATTACATTAAAATCCTAATAATCTATTAAATCTAAATTAAATTAGATTATTTTCAATTAAAAAAAATCAAACTTCATAATTCTTTAATTTTAACTTCGCACTACTAAATTAGACTATGAGTCATAACCGATAACTCTATCCCTCCCTCGAGTCCTCCTCAACCATGAAACCTTGACTCCCTCACCTTTGTCTCTAAGTCTCTCTATCTCTCACAACTTGTTTAGTTGTGTTCTTCATTTTTTTCAGCTCATTTCATCCTCAGGACCAAACCAACAATGCTAGTGCAACAACAACATCACACCATCAGCATAGCATATCACCTCACCTTCCTCTGTTCCTCTACCTTAGATCTTTTCATTGTCGCCTTCCTCCATTCATGTACTCCATATCTCTTCCTCATCACCTTCCTCCTTTCATCTACTCTAGATCTCATAGTCGTTGCTCTCCCCATTGCATGTTTTCTTCCTATATACCAGATGTAGTCATCATCTCCAACATTGCTCCTCGCCTTCCTCCATTCCTATATTGTAGGTTAGGTTGTTTGTGTTTTCATTTTTGGAATTTTAAAAATAATATGATTATGGTTGGCACTTAGCAATTTCATTTTCTGGAATATGAATTATGGTTTAACGATTGTTCCTTGATAGAATATATACTTGTAATTTGTGTGTATATTTGATTTTCTGGTTGTTTTAACTAACACAATAGGTTATTAGGTTATGAGGTTTATACTGAAAATGAAACAACTAGTATCTAGGATCTAAAGCATATGTATTATGGTTCAATGGTTGTTCCTTGTTTGGTGTTCGATTGTATACCTGTAGTTCGTACGTATATTTAATTTTTTTTGATTGAGAGACTAATCATCTAAAATGGCTTGAAGACTAACACAATAGGAAATTCGCTTCTGAGATTTAAACTAAAAATGAAACATATAGTATCTAAGATCTAAAAATCAAACTACAAAAAAAACCTACAACTTGTTGATTATAGTTAGTAATATATAATGTAGTGTATATTTAGCTTATGGTATGATTTCCAACATCTAAACTCTTAAGATATGTTATTTGTTATCTAATCGACATGTTTATTGTATATTGGAATGGTCTCTAGCTATTTTGATAGGTTTTTAATTTTAGAGGTTCTTAGTCGAAGGTAATTATTGATACAAATATATTATTGATATATGACAAAAAAAAGTACATAGTAAAATAATTTGATATATCAATAAGTCGTTCTACAATATAAAAAGAATGATGATATATATTATTTTCTAATTTTTAATAAGTGAGAAGAACAATAATAATTTAAAACTATTAATGACAAATATGTTGAAATCATGTAAATGTATCTTGATCATAGTGTATTCAATTTCAACATCACAATGTGCTAATTATTAATGTATCTTGATCACACCATCTAAGACAATGTTATCTATGATTGAATTTTGCACATAGGATGGATCACCACAATCATTGGTTGAAGAAAACTTTATTCTGCATATGAAAATAATAGACAATTAAGAATGTAATGCTTTTATAAATGATAGAGATAATATTATTCTACATAAATAAGTAAGAGTAATTAAATATTTTATTAATATTGCATGAAATTGTTACCTCGAGTCGAGTTCTTTTAGAATATTATTCTTTGTAATGATTACAACATGATTTATCAATATAAATGTGATGTTATCCAATATTAAATACCTTTTACAATAACTAACTATTATAATATGTGTCAAATCATTGATACTATATGCATGAATTATTATGATCTTATTAAATGTAATTTTGTCTTCTTATTGTGTAATATTTGATATTATTAACTAGTTTGATGACATCAAGTATCCAACCTAATACTGATTCACAAAGTCTACCACTTTATTCATCTGATGCAGCTATTAACCCTACACCTAGTGAACCATAAACCATTTAGGAGGTAGAAGAAGTGTATCCATTTTCTTTAGTGAAATAAATAAATAAAACTTCAATTGTTTGGGATCACTTTAAAGCAATAGAAATTAATGATGTGAAAAAGCCAATTTCTAAATGTTGTAATAAAAGTTTGAGTGGTGATCCAAAAAATGTTACTTCTCATTTGCATGATCATATAGAGAAATGTATATGTATAAGGCCTATACGAGGGGTGGACCAAACTAAGTTGAATTTTGATCAGAAGGGGGAAGGAAAAAGGTTGTTGAATTTAATCAAGATGTTGCATGGTGTGAGTTGTATAATATGATAGTTATGCATGAGTATCTACTTTGTATAGTGGGATTTAGAAGAAATCTGGCGGCTCTTCAACCATCCTTTAAAATAATTTCAAGGAACACTCTGCGAAGCGATATTTTCAAGTTGTTTGAATATTAAAAAGATAAAACAGTGTCATTATTGAGTAGTAAAAAGAGTCGAGTTTCAATCACAACATATATGTGAACATATTAGAAGAAAAAAAAAAGGATTTCATGGCTATCACAACTTATTGGATTAATAATCATTAGACCTTGCAAAGTCAAATAATCATGTATACTAAATTCATATGCATCAATAGTTCTAAAATATTAATATTATGTAATTATATATTGTTTTTTGGCTTATTGTTGTATCCTTATTTTTTGTGGAAGGTTTGTCTATATTCCAAGTCCACATCCATCTGAGGTTCTATATGATGTCTTGGTCAGCTATTTTATGGAATGGAATTCAAAACTTACTACATTGATTATAAATAATTAAACCACCAATGATGCTTTGATTAGAGATTTGAAAAATAGATTTAAGTTGAAGTGTTTTTAATTGCATAGGAGATATTTTCATATACATTGTGTCTCTTATGTACTTAATATTTTTGTTAGGTATGGTATAGAGATCATTCAAAAAGCTATTGAGAACATACATAAGAGTGTGATATATCAAAAAACCACACCAAAAAGGCTAGAAAATTTTATGGAGTTTTGTCGTTAAAAAGAAATTTTGTATAGGATCCTTAACACATGATTGTAGGACAAGATGGAATTCCACATTTTTGATACTTAATGTTTCTCTAATGTATGAAGATGTTTTTTCTCGCTTGGCATGGTTAGAATCTAATTTTAATTGTCATCCTACAAGTGATGAATGGGATTTGGCTTGATTTATTTGTAAGAGATTGTCATTATTTTATAATGTCGTTTTGATGTTTTCTAGGAGTAGATATCCTACTACCAATTTATACTTTTACTCTACACACTCCATTTTACTTCTCATGCAACACCTACATACAACCATCACCACCCTCATCCTATAGCTACTACCCTACTCCTAACCATCCTCTGCAACCATCACTATCATCATCACCTTGTAGCTGCACCATCATCACCATCACCATCACCATCGCACGCCCCTAGTTCTTTTTCTTCTTCCCCAATTCACACCACATACGCATACATGTATATATGTATATACTACACACTCGTCTTCCCTTCTTTTTGGTTTGCCTCCATTATGCCATTTTGTGTCCAAAACTCTACCCAAACACTCCATCTTCTTTCTCCTTTCCTCACTCTCGTTGCTTCTTCTTCTTCCTCCTCCTTCTTTCCCTATTTTTAGTGTGCGCACCACCAATCTACCACCGTGCACCACCTCGGCCGCCACTCACCGCCCATTGGCTAGTGGATTGACCACCAAGGTCACCCCAACCTTCCCCAACAATGTCGCCACCCATCATCGCCGACCACTGCCTTTTTTTCCTTCTTCTTTCCTTTGTCTGTCACACTTTTGCAGAGTGCACGGCCTCAGCACGATCATGTTGCAATTAAAATATCCTGCTGCACAGCCGTAAAACTTTTTCACTGCTTGGTTGTGTGTTACTTTTTCTCTTGACCAGGGCTACACCGCTTGTTGTACAACTGTGCAACTTTCTATTTTTTTCCGTACACCCCTATTACACCTTAAACCTTATCCAAACACCACTAAAATTTTACCATAGCTCCACCACACATTCCTCTACACATCCACACATCTCAAGATCCCATTTGACTACGGTTATTTCTATTTTTACCCTCTTTACCTTGATTTCTCCTTTGATTTAACTCTTCGAGACTAACCATAAATTTTATTATTTTTCATAGGTGGTATTCCAGTAACTTTGGAGGAGGAAGTCTAGGATTTGAGTGCTTAGAGCCTGGTATCCTAGTTGATAAGGATACTATTCGATGTTTAGGATTATTGGTGTTATTTGCTTGTATGATTATATGTGTTTTCATGATATTGTTGATATATGATGTAACATGTGTTTGATCATAATATTTTGTGATGATGTAAATATTATGTTGAATAGGAGTAAGAATGGGTGAGAGGTACCATTATGTTATGGTCTTTTTTTGTGATCATGTCATATTGTGGAAATATATCTTATGGTATAAAATATGGGCTTAAGGATATTATGTTATTAAAAGAAAGTAAGAATGGGTAAGAGGTACCATTATTATTTTGTTGTGATAATGCCATATTTATGGAAATATATCTTATGGTATGAAATATGGACTTAAGGATATTATATTATTAAAATAAAATAAGAATGGGTAAGAGGTACCATTATTATTTTGTTGTGATAATGCCATATTTGTGGAAATATATATTATGGTATGAAATATGGGTTAAATGAGTTTTGATAAATTGACTTAAAAATTCTCATGAGGTATGATGATTAATTGTGGACTTGGAAAATAATATGCGTGGAAAGTATAAGATTTTATAAAATAAAGGTTTTATTTGTGCTTAATGGTAACTTGGTCATTATAGGATAATAAGAAAATTTTGGTATTTTATATGTTAGGAGGATTAAAATATGATAATAATAGCATGGAAAATTCTTGGAAGTATTATTATTATTTGGGGTCCTTAAATGATTTAATGGATAATTTGGGGCAAACTATCTTGTAATGGTAATACCATTATTCCATGTATAAGATCTAGAGGTTATTCAGGTTTCTGAATACGTTGTTAATGTTTGACCTTATGAGGTTAACTATCGAAATTGGTAATCATATAAATTTCATGGGAGGTGTTATGAAAAAAAAAAGAGGGGAGCTTGGGTTTTGAATATTCTATGAGTAATATATCAGGATGAGATTATTCATGTATGTGTATGAGAATTAGATCGTGCATTTTGGGTATGGTAATAATGATGGGATTTGGAGATGATATAATATAAGTTGTGTGAACAACCAATATGGGACAATGAATACTAAAGGATGTGTAATTAGGATTTGAAAGGACTTAAGGACTTCGACCTATACTATATGTATATTTGTTTTAATGTACTCTATGCCTGAGAATCAATGTTGAATAAGCTACTAATCACTTACAGTGAAAGAGAATGTGAGTAGGGCCAAGGTGATCAATTTCTATATATATATCTCTGTGTGTGTGTGTGTGTATTCCCATTCCACCAAGGAAAATAGTGGCTCGGGTGCGTTTTTCCCCAAGAAGATGTTTTTAATCTCCATTCTACCAGAAAGAATAATGGCTTGGGAGCGTTTTGTGCCAAGAAGGTGCTTCATTCTATTTCACTGGATTAAGAATAGTGGGGCCCCTACTCATCGTGAAATGAAAATGTATCATTATAACTTATGGAAATGATACTAATGATTTAAAGTGAAAGAGTACGTGAGTTAAGACCAAGGTCATCTATTTTTCTATATATATATATATATAGTAGCTCAGGAATGTTTTACCCCAAGAATATGTTTTTAATCTCCATTCCACTAAAAAGAATAGTGGCTCAAGTGTGTTATTCCTGATATGATGTTTCAGACCATTCTACCGGTTTAAGAATAGTGGGGTTTCTGCACTCAACGTATATAAAAGAATGAAAATGGATTATACTTAATAAAGGAATCGGAATCATATTCTATCTTATGAGTTGCTTCATTTATTTGGTTATTACCTTAATGAGAAAACATGTGCTATTTGTATCCCTGTTTCGATAGTATCATTTCCTTACTTAGTACGTAGTGTATTAACCACTTGTTTTATGGGTGCTACTCATTCCCACAAGTAGAAGGCCCTAAATCTTATGTATAGGTATCAAAAAAATCCCCTAGATGATTATGTTGCCTATGACACCTTATGTGGGGATGAGCGACTTCATCTATGTTAGGGGTTGGGTGAAGAGTAATTGTTATCCGATTGATGTATTTAACTGGAAACCCTTTCTGGACTCTTGATCCATGGTATCACCTCTTTTGTATTTTTTATTGTTAATCTCGAAGTTAGGCTCCAAACTCAGTATTGTACTATAAATTTTCTTTTGTTTCTAATTTCCGTGTGATACTTTAAATGTTTTAGCCTTGTGATTGATGTAAGGGTGGTTGCATAAGCCAGAATTATGTCGATCACAGAGGTAACTCCCAATATTTTACTTAATTACTTCCGCTGCAAAACAAAAAATTTTAGTAGTAAAAATCAGGGTGTTACAATCCTTAATTAAATGGTCTCTTGATCAAAATGAAATTATTAGTGGCATGGTAGCAAAAATGTTAGAAAATTTTGACAAATATTGGGATGTGATTCATGAAATGATGGTTACAACAACTATTTTGGATCCAAGGTATAAATTAAAGTTGGTAGAGTGTTATTATTCTATCATTTATGAGAGCACCTATGGTGAAGAGGTAGATAATATTCATAAAATATGTTATGAATTTTTTAATGACTACAAGGAGAAGTATAATCATATGGAGATAAGTTCATTAATATCGCATGTGGTTGAAGTGTTAGTAGTATGACTCTAGGTTCTAGAGTCTCCCTTAAGCTTCATTATAACTAATGGTTGGCGAACTAAGGCTTGTTTGGTATACCATAAAAAACTAAGTTAGATTATTATTTAGAGGAGCCTGGGATGATATATGGACGACTTTGATGTGTTATCATGGTAGAAGACAAATATCAAATATCCGATTATGCAAGGAGTGGATAGGGATATACTTTTCATCCCTATTTCTATAGTTGTTTTTGAGTTGGCTTTTAGCATAAGTGGGAGATTTGTAAGTCATCATCACAACTTATTACACTCAAATACTCTAGAAGCATTACTATGTGGTAGAGAATAGTTTTGGGATGCTTTAAGGGACTTTTATACCTTTTTACATTTAAATAATTATAATAAATATATATTGTTATATTTGTTTAATTCTAATGTTCCAATTTTTTGTTTTGATTAGATAATGATTGTATTTCAAACTCAACTAATCATAGGTTTACCTTGCAAAATGAGTAATCCAACTCAAATATTAATGAGTATGATGTAAAACTTGTTATAAATATTATTAATAATTAAAATATTTGATCATACTTAATTATTTTAAATATTTATGTTTTTTCATTATTTTTTAGATGGATGGATAAGCTATGGAGCTCATAGATGGAAAAGTTAATTAGTTATATGGAATTTTTGGAACTCGACATGAACAACTTCATCTTAATATTATTTTTAGCTAATCAAATTTATATAATTATGCTTTAGTATTTATTGATTTTAATTTTAATTATGGGAGTATTATATTTGTATTAACAAATATTATTGGTTGTGGTGTTTTTGAGCCAGACTTGTATTGTTATTGCTTGTTTGATAGTTTTGTGAATGGTGATGATGATAATGAACTTACAAGTTGAAAATTTGAACTTGTTGGAGTAGTTTGGAAATTTTATCTATTAAATCATCTTATTAAAATGATAGGTTGTTTGATTGAATTTGTAGATTTTTATGTATGATAGGTTGTTTGGAATGTTGAATTAAATACAAATTTAAACGAGCAACATATTTATCAATTATATAATATCCACTAAATAATTTACATGAGTAATGAATATTTGATGGATATGGATATATTAACGGATATACACTCAAGTACGGGTAAGGATTCGGATACAAAATACTTATCGGGTATTGGGTACGAGTATGAGGGTACCCGCCCCGAAATTGATCTGCCTACATCCTTAAACCCATAACTCCTTCTTTCTTTTTCCTTTTTCATTTTCCCTTTTCATACTCCTTTTCCTTTTCCATTTTTTTTCTTATCCTTCCTAGTTTTCTTCTTCTTTGCTCCACTCTGTGTGTTTTCTCTCAGCTGACCAAATCACCATGCTAAGCCTCCAACATACCTAGATAAATTCATCATCACCACCATTCCCTCCCTCACCTCATGGGATATATCATTGGAAAATTTTGCTAAAACCCCGATCTCTATTCCATGACACTATATGCATCATTATATTTGTCATCCCTCACCATTCACACCACCTCCTTTATATACCCCTCACTTCTCTCTCTTTACCTCATTTAATGCCTCATCAAACCCTCCCCAGATTTTCTTTTCCTGCCTGCAACTTCTCTATGCGTCATTCCATCACCGTCTGCCATTTTCAACCTACAAAACTCTGTGTAACTTACCTCACCTCTTGTTGTGCTATCTTAACTATATGAGAAGCTCACATTTCTCAGCCTTTCCTGCATGAGAAACTCACGTGATCCACCCCCTTTAGCACCCACACCTCATGCATGACCACCTCTCCTACACCATAACCTTATGCCACTAGTCTCCCATCAATGTTAACCCTTCACACCACCACCCTCCAGCAACATGAGAGCCTCACATAAAAGCCCCTATTTATGTGAGTCCATCACACAACTCCCCTTGTTGCACTACTTCCTCACGTAGCCATCTCCATCTATGCCACACTTTTTCCACAACTTGATTTGCTTTGATTCTGCTCCTTTTCCATCTTTATTTTCCCTAATCTGTCCTTAGTTTTTTATATTACATTCTAAACATATATTATTCTTTGTTTTAGGTAATTCTTTAGTGTTCAGGGATGAGGCGTCTTAAAGTTTTCTTTAGTATTTAGAGACTGATATTGGTTTCGTAAGGCTACATGTCATATTTATGAATTTTTGAATACTATGTGAATTATCATGTTGGTATGATTATATTGATAATTTCATGTTGTTAATGTTCTTATATGATAATGTGGTATCGTATTATAGAAATTTAGTAATATGATAAAGCATATGCTTATGTGATATATCACTCGATAAGTCTTATTTTGGAAACCTAAGTGAGGTAGTATATGCACTATAAGAAACTGGTGCATAAATGACCAATTTAGCAACCAATTTTTTTATGTGATATTAATATATATTATTAATGACCACAATCAAAATTCGTTCCTATTAGTATATCTATTATAACTAATTTAATGTTTGGTCATTAATCGTTAACTTATTTGGTCACTATATATGTTTTAAAGTGAAAAAAAATCTCAAATTCTCTAGAAAAATGTGTGAAATTATTACTAACCACTTTAACTTGTATAAAAAGAAATTTTAATTTTCAAATCTTTACTCAACGGTTTTTTTAAACAAACTTTAGATGAAAACACCATTTTATCATATTTTAGATACATTACAAAAAAAAAGTAGGTTGGTCGATCCCCCTAGCCAATCAAGAATATATTGTAGGACCCTGGATATAGGTTGTATAAAAGAAACCCCCCCCCCACAAACACACATTTTCTTTCCTTCTCTCTCTTCCTTTCCCATTTTTTTCCTATGTTGGAAGACTCAACCCCTCTACTTCCTTTATCCTTTCCCTTCTTGCTCTCTTATTTGATTGTGATCTTCAGCCACCACCTCACTACCTCACCATTGCAACTCCACCACTAAATGATAGTCATATGGGATCAAGGCCACAATAAGGGTGGTTAGACAAGCATCACAAGCAGGGAAGTGGAATAGGACACTTGACCCTGCTCCAACGCCATCTCCACGACGCCATCATCAGCAAAAGATCCTCAACCTCTGACGAAGCTCCACTTGTAATACCCAAAAAAATATCATAAGAAGAAATAATAAAATAATAAATGAAATAAAATATATATACACATAATAAAAATAATAATACAGGATTTAAGAATTATTATTAGCCTTATTTTGAGGTATTATTTTAATTATTTAGCCTAAAATAAATTATAGGTAAATAATAACAATTTTTAATTATTTTTTATAAATTTTAATAAATTTTCCAAAAATCCAGCCTAAAAATCCCACAACCTTTTTCCTTTTCTTTTCCCTTTTTCTTCCTTTTTCTTTTTTCTTTTATTCTCTTCCTTCTTCTTCCTTTTTTCTTCTTTTCCTCATCTGGGTTGGGATGCAGTGGCCCATGCACCACCTTTCTCCTCTTCTCTTCCTTTCTCCCTCGACCAACCCAACTCACTTCCCCTCTCCCCTTTTTCTTTTCCCCAGAGCAACAACCTAAGCTCCCTCCCCTCTTTTCTTTTTTTCCTTTTTCTCCCTCCCTTATTTCCCCTTTTTCCTTTTCTCTCCCAGTCCCCTACCTCTCACCCTACAGACCCACACGACCCCTTCCATTTTTGCACCCCTACAACCTACAACTAGCCAACCTCCCCTCCCTTTGTCCCTTTTCGGCCATGCAAGGCATGCACGTTGGTATGCCCCTACATGACCTTTGCATCCCCTACACTACATTGCCATACACCTGCCCTATGTCATCCTTACCTACCACTACCATGTTACCCAACAATAGACCATCCTTGTCCTCATCCTTCCCCTACAACCTATAAATACTACCAAACTCTTCCCCTCTTTCTCCCTTGCGCCTCTCTACAATTATTATTCGCGACTAGCTTGTTTAACTAAATAAACAAATCGGCCCACTAACAAGCCTATCCCATAAAACTTACAAACCACCACTATTTGCTTAAAATCCTAATTGCACCACCTACTAAGCATTTCATCCTGCTATTTCTCACCTTCCTTTCCCTTCCCTAAGCCTAAAAAGTGGTTAGGTCACACCACCTTATGCTACCCTGCACCACCTCGCACCACCACCACCAGCAGCCCATTCCCCCTTCTCTGCATTACCGCCACACCTCAACCTCCTACACAGGAGCCCAACCTATGTAGCTAGCCCTCTCCACCACCTTTTCCCTCCATTTCCCCCTTTTCTCCTTCCTTCCTCTCAGTTGTGCCACCACCGGCCGTCATGGATGCCGTCATGACCCATCTCCCTCCCAGTAGCCTACCTAGTTCCAACACCACCCTTAACCCCCAAAAGGCTAACCCCACTCTTTTTCCTAGCCAAAAACCACTCCTCACCTTGTGCCACCTCCCTCCATTTCTCTTACCTATCCTGGTCATCACCACTTCCCTTTTTTCCACTTTGAGTTTCATTTAATTATATTATTATTATTATTATTATTATTATTATTATTATATTTAAGGAAATAAAAAAGGGGAGGAAGAAAAAGGATAAGATAGCCTAATTTTGGGTGTTCCTATTTTTAGGTACTATTTCAATGACAACAGGAAAGGAGGCATAGGTTTTTCTTACTTTAAGACTGGAGCTGTTTTGGTAAGGATACAATCATAGCTAGGGCCTTGTGTTTATGTAATTTTTTTATATTTTAAGTGAATACCTGCATGAAATATTACATGTTCTAGAGTTGCTTGTGTAGCTTTGCTTGCAAGGATCTAAGGTAAGAATATCTGTGGACATGATTGTGTTGGTTCATATGTTGATATTTAATTCTATGATGTGGTATTGTATGTTTTGGGGATTGTTGAGAAGTTATTGTATTTTAAGCTATGAGGCTTAGGTAGGGTTTTGGAGACCTAGGGGATTTTGGTCAATATTATGGAAAAAGGCATATGGGAAACCCTAGGGAAAAAGTTAGTTAAATATCCTTTGGAAAATGTTAAATAATAATTATGATAATTATAAAAGATGATTAGTACGGATATTACATGGAGAGGGTTGACCATGCATGGGGTGAGTCAAACTTAATATGGTTTATCTCTCGGGGTGACTAACTGAGGGATGGTTGTTAAGAATGGTTATGAGGAAGATGATGGCATTGTTGGGTAGCTAGGTAACAAATGGGGGAGTCTTTGGATGCTAAAGGATGGGGAGAGTACTAAGTAAGGGGAACTAGGGTTTTGGTGGTACAAAGCCCTAGTGGGAGGTCATTATCACATGTAAAAAATGGAAGAGTTGGGTTGTGACTCTGTACTATAATGTTGGATATGCTTTGTGAGGGTTGTGTGTTAAGTCTGATGATTAGGTGAGGTAAGTAGGAGTGGATACAACTACTAAAAGGAAATTAGGGTTTTGAGAGGAGTCATTTGGGAGGTTATTATCACATGTGCAAAATGAAGGATTTAGGCTACAAAACTTAAGTGGATGGATAATTATGGTGACATATGCTCGGTTATGGAAGATTAGGGCTAAATAAGTAGAAGGGAAGAGGTTAGACCCATTTGGACTAAACTAGGGTTTGAGAGGTGACTTTTGGGGTCAATTGTTAGCATATATGAGGAACAACGGAAACAAACCATGAATCATGCATGAAAGGGGTTTCTAATGGCATATTTGGGGGTTTTGGACACATTGGGGACTCAAAGGATCATTAGGGGGTGAGTTTATACCTGTAATACTTTACAATTTTAAAACCCCTACTCTAATAATTAACCTTCATTTGGGATAATTTAATTTTTAAATTCATTAATTAAATTATTTTGTGGACTTTTGGGTGTGTAAAAATGGATATGATTATTTAATAAATTAAAATAAAGATTTTTCTATTTTATCATACTTAATTTATTTAAATAATTTTTCAAACCCATATTTTACTAAAATTATCCTCTTAAATTAATATCTTAAAATTTAAATAAATTAATTTGTTCAATTAATTTATCCATATAAAGAATTAAATACCCTTATTCCAAAAATTATTTTAATTTTAATTCCCCCCTTTTCCTTTCCCCTTTTCCTTTTTCTTTCTCCTTTTTCTTCCTTTTTTCTTTTCCTCCTTTTTCCTTTTCTTCTTTTCTTTCTCTTTGGGTCATCGACCTACCTTTTTCTCCTCCCCTTCCTACTAGGCTGCTGACCCTTTTTTCTCTACCCTTCTTCCCACGTCATCACCCCAATCTATCTTCTTCTTCTTCTACTACTACTACTTCTTCTTCTTCTTCTTCTTCTTCTTCTTCTTCTTCTTCTTCTTCTTCTTCTTCTTCTTCTTCTTCTTCTTCTTCTTCTTCTTCTTCTTCTTCTTCTTCTTCTTCTTCTTCTTCTTCTTTCTTTCCTTTCCCCCAGATTGGGCCAGCTCAACCCTCTTTTTCTTCCTCTCTCTCACACGTACAGGCCGACACTTCCTTTTCCCCCCACCCAGTTCGCATGCCTCCCTTCTTTTCTCCTTCCTTTTTCCTCCTCCTTCCTTCTTCAACCATGGCAGTCTACAACAACATACAACAACCCCCTGCAACCCTGCCATTGTAGCCTTCCTCTCCCTCTCTTCCTCATCCCTTTCCTTCCATTTTTTGCCACACAATCCGCTGCACCACTCCGCTGCATGCCCCTCATTTCCCCTTCTTTTTCTTATTCTCCCTTCCACCGCAGGCCATGCTACTGCTGCCCCTACACCCTCCACCTAACCCGACCAGACATGCCTTTTCTTGCTCTCCTTTCCTTCTTCTCTCGCTCATTTTCTCCCCTACTCGAGCTCCCTATTTCCCTGTAGACATCCCCTTTTGTCACCCAACCAACCACCACAGCCATCTCCTAGCATCCCCTACTATGTCCCTACACCACCCAACAACCAGCCCTAGCCCCCTGCAGCCACCCTTCCCCTCCTTTCTTTTTTCTTTCCCTCTTCTCAACTTCTACCCTACACCACCACCATGTATCACTATTCCCCCTCTTGCACCACCTCCACAGCTACCCCTCTACCCCTTAGCACCTCCTCTACCACCACCCTTACTCCTTTGGCCGAAATTTCCCTATAGCCCCCTCTCGTCTTCCCTTCTTTTCCCTTCCTTCTTCTTCTTCTTCGCCCATCCTTACATCTAGCTTCTCAGCCCTAGAGCCGCTGTCTCTACCTCCCTATGCCATCAACCTTTGACCCTTAACCACCACCTACACCCTTACTCTCTTCCTACACTCATCCACCGCCCTCACTCCCCTCCACAAACCCTCAACCCAACCCCCAAAACCCTTAACCGAACCAACCTCTCCCTTTCTCCTATCCTCTCTTAGACCCTCTTTTCCTTCTTTTCATGCATGTAGCTCATGCTGCTCATGCACCGTGAGTCCTGCTGCTCATGTAACTTGAGTCCAGCTGCTTATTTTAAGTAAGTTTTGGTTAAATTTTGAGGTATAAAATAGTTAGTATTAGTATATATTGATTAAGATTTTGATAAAATTTTCTTCTTCTAATATGCTAATTTTTTGTGTTATTTTTAGGTATTAATTTTTACTAATCAAAGCTCAAACCTTAAACCGGGGTACCGGTAAGGTTTAATTATTTCTGGAAATAAGGTAACCATTATACCCTACTAAAACGTGGGGATATACATATGCTAGCACATTAGGGTTTTTAATATGATTATGTGCATGTTGCATGATGTTAAGTATAATATGATTTGTAGCATATGTTGGTTGTTGAAATGAAAAGCTTGTTAATTTATGTGTCATGTATAGAAATGATAGTCAAGGAAGAAGCCTTATTGTTAATGAGAATATTAAATGTATGTACATGACATGATTAGGTATGTGGCCATTCATTGCATAGATAATGTTAATATGAGTACTAGAGGCATTTTAGTAAAATTTCCTATACAAAAGGTATGGCCTAAATAAGTATGTGCGGTAAGTGATAATGAGTATTAGCAATAAATAAGAATAATTGATGGTATTAGATGATGTATATTGACCACGCATATTAATGTTTCATGTGGTAAGGGTATTTTAGTAAATTTTGCATAATAAGGGAAAATTGGTAATTTATAAGAAAAAAGGATAATATGATAATTTAATAAGTAAGGAGGGCATCTTAGTAAATTTACATAAAAATGGGATATCTTGGTAATTTTGTGAGTAAAAAGGTACATTAGTAAATTAATTAAGTGAGAATGGTATTTTGGTAATTTTAGCATAAAAGGGGGACTTTGTAATTTTGTAAACATAAGGGGATAAAATGGTAAAATAATAAGTAATAAGGGTATTTTGGTAATTTTGGCATAAAAGAAGGGTAACTTGCTAATTTTATGAGTAAAAGGGGTAAAAAGGTAAATTAATAAGTGAGAAGGGTATTTTGGTAATTTGGCACAAAGGGCAATTTGGTAACTTATCTAACCAAAAAGAGAATTTGATAATTCTAATAGGTATGAAGAGCAATTTGGTAACTTATCTAACCAAAATGGGAATTTGGTAATTTAATAAACCTGAAGTGTAATTTGGTAATTTTAACAAGTATAAAGGGAAGTTTGGTAACTTAACAAGTATAAGGGGTAAAGTTGATAATTTAATAAGTTTGGAGGGTAAATTGGTAATATAACAAATATAAGGGGTATTTTTGTAATTGTACAAGCATGAAGGGTAATATGGTAATTGGACAAGTAAAAAGAGGTAACTTGGTAACTTTACAAATAATAGAGGTATTTTAGTAATTTTATAATTATGAAGGGGTAAATCAGTAAATTGCAAATAACATGTCAATGGATTAAATAAGCCTCTATAATAAGACATAACTAATATTAAATAATAAGATAAGGGTATTTCGTTAAATCGGTTAGTATCACAAGGACATGGCATGACATAGGGTTGAATGGATAATTAAGGGTGTGATATGGTATTTATCTCATATTCATATAAGAGGTGCCTTAATCATTAATTATGCATGAAAATGTGTGTTAGACGTGATAGAAGTACATGTTAGGGTTTAAGTGTTACATGATCCTTCGATGTGCACTACCAGACTCTAAGATTGTATTATGATTATGATATGATAACCCTTTATGGAATATGAATAAATGGAAACAAATTCTGAAATGGAGATGGCCGATAAAAGGATGGCCTTAGTGGTTTATTTAAGTTAACATGGATAACCATATGAATAAGGATTTCTTAATAATAACATAAACAAATGGAAATGATAAAGTGTGTGGTTGTTATGTTTTTCATGATCACCTTACTTAAGACATAATAATTAAAGTGGAATACCTCAAGATTAGAAATGGTGGCTCTTTAGGGGTCGCTACCCTAAAGACATAGTTTAGCCCACGATTGTTTTAGTATTTGCTGATGTGCCTTAGTGCCCTATCCAGGCCCTACATCTTACTCTATCTAGCTCTAGGGAACTATTTAGGGAGGTATGCATACTTATAAATTAGGTATCCTCGTCGGTAGGGTATTGTGTGTCCTCGTGCATTAGTGTGACCAGGGTACCTTTATGTCCTTGGGTTAATGGATGGAGGGAATTGTGTTGCATGTATGCATTAGTATGACTGGTGTACCTTTATGTCTCCGGGTTCGTAATCTCCCCCTCAAGTTAAATAAATGGAATTGTTGTGTTAATTAAATGGAAAACACTAATCATGTAAACTGAAAGATTCTTGAGTCGAGTCTAGATGGATTATATCATTTGTATTGGTCCACCAATTATAATAGTGGCTAGGTGCGTGTTGTCCTGGAGTGTATTCTGATCCACCGGCTATAATAGTGGGGGATCCCAAGCTCAGTAATATAATCCTTGGATGATAATGAATTATGGGAAGATACTAATCACTTATAGTGGAACACCGTATGAGTCGGAGCTAGACCAATCCATTGGCGATAATAGTAGCTAGGAGCCTTCTGCCTTAGAGATCGGTCCACTAATGAATAATAGTGGCCAGATGCATTCTGCTCTGAAGGGTATTTCCGATCCACATGTTATAATAGTGGGGTTCCCGCACTCACATGAATATAATTTGAGAGATGATGATGAATAATATTTAATTAATGGCTTAACACCAAAAGTGTTTCTTTCATCCTTATGATCTATTCATATGATATAAGTATGGTCTTGGTGCTTGTCACCCTTGGTAAGTGATGGAGGTGTTAAACAAATGGACTTCGTGTTGTACAATTCTTATTAGTTGATGTGTGTAATCACTCTTATGTGGCTACGATTATTTATATGCTTGCGTATGATACTATCTTTACTTTTGTCTAAGTATGAAGTGTTGCATGTGGGCCCTACCTTTTATTTTGGTATAAAGGATTACTCAGTACCATAGTACTAAAGGATTCTATTTGTGGGGCCCCTGTCTATTCAATATGTAGTGTCCTTTGCAGGTTTGTTGGAGGTGTTATTCATGCTATTATTGGGTAAGAGCGTAAGGATTGTCCAGGAAGATTTTAAGGTTTCTCTTTTAACCTTTTATTTCCTTATTTAAATTATTTTACTCTTGTAATCACTAATAATGGGCTTTACCTCTTATAATGAATTTAATGCCCTACTCTAATTTAAATGAAAGTCTGAATTTGTGTAAATCGTGCTATGTTCTTTTTGGCCTTAGCACTTGTTACTAGAATGGTAGGAGAAAACCAACCTGGTACTAAGTGTGGTGTTAACATCATTGAATTTTATGGTTTTTGGCTTTGCTAAATTTTAAATAAAACAAAATTTTGTTAGTAGTAAATTTTGGGGGTGTTACAATACCGGGCTTAGGGAACTAGGTTTCCAAGGGGGCAAGGTTGGCCTAGGGTGCTAGTTGGGCAGGAGTCACATTTGATTTGTGTATGTTTGTGTGTGGCATTTGAACAAATAAGATACGAATAAAATACTAATCACTTAAAGTGTAAGATTGCTTGAGATGGGACCAATTGTACCTTATACATGTATACCGGTCCACCAATGAGAATAGTGACAAGGAGCATGCTGCCTTAGGTTTGTATTAGATATATCAGTACACCGCTGAGAATAGTAGGAGTCCTGAGCTCAAGTAATAAAACCCTTGGACAATAATAACCTATAGAAAGACACTAATTACTTATAGTGGAATACCACGTGAGTCGGGACCATTTGTACCTTATATATCGGTCCACCGGTGAAAATAGTGTCCAGAAGCATGCTACCTTGGGTTGGTATTGTATTTAATGGTCTATCGGTGAGAATAGTATCCAAGAGCGTATTGCCCTGGGCTGTATTGTATTTACCGATCCACCGGTGAAAATAGTAGGGTCTCTAAACCCACATGAATATAATTCGAGACATGAATACTTGTTACACTAATGTCTTGAGTTCAGATAGTAATGAACAAACTATTATAACCTACTTATGTGCCTTTATATATTATTTTAGTATCATTCTATTCCTGCTTGACTGTATTGTTACCTTACTCGGTATGTAGCGTACTGATCGCTCCTTTTATGGGTGCTGCTTATTCCCACGAGTAGTGTCCTATCCTGAGTCTATGAACATGATTGAGGAGGCCTTATATGACGTTGCTACTTATGATAACATGATCATGGCATAGTGTTGTTGTATTCATACAAGGTTGGGATCCAGAGAGGGTGACAACTGACTATTAACTGACACAAATCTTCAAAGAGGATGAAGATTGGTGTGAAAGAGTTGAAGTTTAGGATTGTTTTGGCTTGAAATTCATAGAAGAATTAGAAAATTCAAACAAGAACTCAATCAAAAAATCAAAGAACTCAAAAAGATTCAAATAAACTAGTTTGAATATCACCAATCTAAGATTATTCCAAATAGTCTTAGAATGGGTATTCAATCACAAGGACATAATTAACCAAGTATTTACTTGAGTTATATTTCAATATCAAAATTATCAAACATGTTGCAATGAGGGTCGACATTCCATGCTTATATAAGGGTTGAGGACATTGCTAACTAGCACACTAGTTTTAGCCACTTGACACACAAATGACTAACTAGCACATATCTAGTATTACATTGTATTTATTTTCTATATAATACATGGGTCAACAATACTATTACAAATAAAGTAAGCTAAGATTTCATGAAAACAATTTACAAGAATCCTAATCAAGACAATGGTGTTTACTTTAAAATGTTGACTAGGTCTTCTTAACTTTGACTTTCATGCACAACATAGCTTCCTTTGCAATAGCTTGTAATATGTGAAAATCTTGGGTATCTTAACTTCTTATATGATTTGATCATCTTCCTCAAAATATATTGCATACCTACAAGAATGACTTAAGGCAATATCATCAAAGTTAGTCTAATAATTATCATCAAAGACAAGCAATCTAATTGACTCCAAAAATTAGTATGCCAAGTCAATACCTTGAGGATCATCTTTGGATGCACCTACATCATTATCCTCAAAATAAGAAGAATTTGTCTACAAATTGACGTCATTAAAATAATGAAACAAATCACCTACATTAAATGTCCTTAAAACACCAGCATATAATTCAGGTAGTTTAAGTTCGTAAGCATTATCCCTAAATTTTCTAAGGATTTTAAATGGTTCAACCGCTCCTGATATTAATTTATTTTTCCTTAAGTTTGGAAAAATCTCCTTACATAAATGTAACCACACCAAATCACCAAGAGAATTTTGCATTGGCTCTTTTTATGTTACCCTTAATTTGTTGATGAAGCTTTTAGAAAAATTCAACTTGTTCCTTAGCATCATAACTTTTAAGTTCACCTTTTCTTAAGGGCACCATATCGACTAGCATATAAGGATTCACTTCATACACAATTCCAAATGGACTTGCTTGTGTAGTACCGGAAGGAATATGTTTATAAGCAAACTCAACATGAGCTAACTTAATATCCTAATCTCTAGTACTCTTACTTACTAACCCTCTTAACAATGTTCCAAGAGTACGATTAGTAACTTCAGTTTGTCCATCAGTTTGTGGATTGTGTGAAGTACTAAATAATAATAACTTTATTCCTAGATTTTGCCACAATTTTTTTCCAGAAATAACTAAGAAATTTGACATCCCTATCTAAAACAATACTTCTAGGTATGCCATGAAGTCTTATAATTTCCTTAAAATATAAATCAACAACATGTGTAGCATCATCAGTCTTATGGCAGGGAATAAAATGATTCATCTTAAAAAATCTATCCGCCACGACCATTATAGAATCCTTACCTCATTGTGTTCTAGGAAACCCTAAGATGAAATCCATGCTAACCCCTTCCCATAGTTGACTAGGCACAAGTAACAGTGTGTATAAACCTTTATAAAAGAAACTCTTACTTTTCTTACAAGTAACACTTCGACTTATAATATTTTATACACCTTTAGTCATGTGTGGCCAATAAAATTTCTCTTGTAATGTTTCTAAAAAAAATTTACCACTAAAATGCCCAAAAATTGCTCCTACATGTACCTTCTTGATATGTAAATCTCTTATACTCGATCTTGGTACACAAATTTTCTTAAGCTTAAATAGAAAACCATCATGCATAGTATAATTTCTATAATTTCCATTACTTCTATTTTCTTTACACAAGTGATATTTTTCGTGAAAGTCTTCATCATTAGGATATATTTCTTTTAACATTTCAAAACCTAATAATTTTGCATCTAGCATGACAGGTAAGATAGATCTCCTAGAAAGAGGTTTAGTTAATAAAAGTACTAAAGATTGGGATGTTAAGTTAGCTCATGCAGAGTTTGCTTATAATCGTAGTCCATCTAGTACTACTCAAACTAGTCCGTTTGAGGTGGTGTATGGAGTGAACCCACACATGCCTATTAATATGATTCCTTTGAAAAAAGGTGAATTACAAAATTATGAAGCCGAAGATAGAGTAAAAATTTTTCAACAGCTTCATGAGAAAATCAAAAATAACATTGAAAAAGCTAATTCCAAGTATAAAGCTCAAGCGAATAAGCATAGATACCCTCATGTTTTTTTCTCTTGGTGACATAGTTTGGTTACATTTGCGTAAATAAAGATTTCCTAATTTACGTAAAAATAAGCTAATGCCAAGAGCTGATGGACCTTTTAAAATACTAAGAAAGTTCGGGGATAATGCTTATGAAATTGAACTTCCAGACCATTATGGTGGAATTTCAAGGACTTTTAATGTTGGTGATTTGTCTCCTTATTATACAGATGAAAATTTGAGGGTAAATTCTTCTCAACTTAGGGAGAATGATGCAGGAGCATCTAATGATTCTAATATTCCTATTGATTCTCAAGGTAAGGAAGAATTATCTTTCTTAATATTGGAGTCAATCATATTAAATGTTCTTGATAATATGTCTATGCTTGGTATTGAAAATAATTTGAAATATTCTTATAGGTATATTACATTTTTGCAAGGAGAATATGTTAACACACCAAACAAGACATAAAGTGTACAAGCATTCAAAGCATACAAAACTATGGCATATATGGGATGACACTACAACAAGATATGGTGATGATTATCATTAGTTATATTAAACTTGTTGTAAACCCTAAGTGTATTTTATGTAAGCTAGGGTTTGATGTAATTTCATGTACGTACCATAGTTGATTGTGTGGCTTTGTAATGTTAGTCATTAGTATCATTTAGATAATGATATTGTGATTAAGATTAGGCATTATATGGGCTTAATTCAAGTAGGATAATTTAGCTTGAATTAATGGGAAAGACCAGCTGATTTGTAAGCCTTAATGTCGACTCCTCACCTATATATATACCTATGTTGTACACTTATAAAAAAGGATAAGAAGAAGATCATTGGAATAAAATTTCCATGTTAAAAACTGGTTGTCTCTCCCTTTGGAGTAGTAGATATCCAGGAAGTGTTGGGCATTCCTTTGCATTCTTTGTTCGAAGTTGAATGCAGCTTCAACATTCAAACTCAACTCAACCTTCCGACCTGCAACATTCATAGAGTTTAATTCCCCTAAACCAACTTGAGTCTTGCAATTTCAATCCACCAACGAAGCTATCCATTGGTAATAGATCCTGATTCCTTCCCTCCCCTTTGATTCACATCAAAAGAACTCTTGATTGAATATGATTATGGATAAACATGATAGTAATATATTATTAGAATTTATACCTTCCATTTGGTTGCCCTAGTAACATACACTCCACTTGGAGGATAAATGGTGGGCTTCTTTATGCCCTTGGACAAGATAGGAGGATCAAAATTTTGACAAGTCTTCCAAGCATTACATTTTACAGAGAAGATTGAGGTAGTTTTATAAAACGATGAACTTGTTAAGATAATGGTTGAATGAAAATAGGGAAAGGAGAGTAAGTTATTTAATGATATCAAAAATTAATCCTATCTAATGGATAATGATAGGATTGTCCATGACTTCATTTTTATTTACATCGTGTTCATCCTATACAAAATTTTCAAACTTATCTACGCAAGCCTCCCATACCAAAGGGATGAGTATATACTTTTTGACATCAGGATTAAACTAGTCCTACTTGAAATCCACCAAGATAAATATATGTTGAGACTTAAACTATTTTTACAAAGGATGGTAGCTCTTTAATAATTTTTTTTTCTATTGGTCTGGATGGAATAAAATATTGAGGCTAATGGAAGAGTAAGAAATTTGAAGAAATTCTTGAATGAATCCATTGTTGGCATGCCTGCCATTATTCTCTAAGCATTGGGAATTAATTGAGCAAGTTAAGCTAACATTCTTGGAAAAATTCCTTTATAAATGGGTGTAAGGTAAAACGTATGCTAGCATAAAGTGTCTTGACATATAAAGTTATGCATATGCTAGGTAGATTATTAGCCCTGTTTGAGGAGATCAGCAGGAATAAAGTAGAAGAAGAGAGAATATGGTATTTAGTGTGAAAATTATAAGTTGAGCCTTCTTAATATTACTTAAAGAATGGTTTTAGAGTAAGGATGAGGGTTCAAACATATTAGATGAAACGGGAATATTAAAAATGGGTAACGGAACCGATAGGTTTGTAACTGATTGGTTTGTCAAAGATAAAAAGGGGGAAGGAAGAACCAAGGATGTGATGGATGTATTTAAAGACTCATAAATAGATGTATTAGAAGAGTTATTAATGTGTTGGAGAAATATATCCTTCAAAAGAATAGGGGATTTACTAGGATGATCAAAAAAGTTTGTGGTTGGTGTGAAAATGACACAAACTCTACAAGTTTGATAACCATCAGTAAGCTAATTATGTTGAATTCCTATGGTAGGAGGGGTTGTGTAAATGTCTATGGATGAAGGTAATAGTGGTGTGGGTTGTGGCCTAAAAAATGATGAAAATGAAGATTTAGATTGTTCATGCTTCAATATATAGAGAAAAAATTGAAAAATATAAAAGGAAAAGAGTAAGTGGAGGGCGTATATATATAGTGACATACGACGATCAAAGTTACATCATTTTTTATTGGAAAGATAAAGATTTTTTATTCATCATGACATAAACCTCTAAGTAATCTTACAATTAGAAAAGATAGAACATCAAATCAAGCCTCAATCCTCACATTTTCTTATGCAATATAGAAGCATTAGAATGAATTTCCTTCAATGACCTGGAAACATGTTCCTTTTATAATAACCATTGGAGGGATCATTTGGCCCTTTTTTAAAGGCTTCTCCTATAATTTAAAGCCTCATTTTGGTATAATGTTTTATTTTATCAAATTTTAAAATTTAAATTTCATAAAAACTTATGAGATTGGAGCAATTTTTTTCCTCTACAACAATTGTCGATAGACTTTACAGGTCTACCAATACTTGATATTACATATATATGTTGTATGACATCTTTTTAATTGTAAGCGCCCGATGGTATTTTCTATGTAACTTTATTTGTAAATGTTTGATAGTATTTTATGTAGAACCTAATTTATCTTTATTTACATACTTTCCTAACACGGATATTGATCAGTTATTGTGTCCATTGATCTCTCAAGATGTATTTTTGTTTATTATTTTGCATTAGGAATGTTTGGGTTAGCATATTATAACATGTGACATTGATTTTCAACAGTGTTATTGAATCCTAGTATGTCCACACAAGAGAAGTATCTGGTATATTGTCGATAATATAACTGAAGCTTAGGTTCTTTGCCCCAAGGGAGTACATGGCGTGGTAGATGAAATTTTGAAGTGAGTGATAATATAGATATTTTTTTTTCAACTAGTATTATTCAACCTTAGAATGCCAAACAAAAGAACAAGATTTAGCCCAAAAGGCTTATAGGTGTGCTCATATGTCTTAGACTGATCCTGGACTGTTAGTTAATACCGATCCTTTACTAGGTCATTCCTCTACTTAATAAATGATTTTTTTTATCCTCAACCACAAATTTTTGCGATAGTTATGTCTTGGCATATTTGTGCTAAACATGAAATAAAAATGGTCCAAAATGATTTTTGAGCTTTCAAATAAATTCTGCCAATTTTAGGCATAATTAGCCATCCAAGTTCAATTTTCTCTAGAGTAAACCTATCTTAGAAACCTAATTTTGTCTTTATAAAAAATATCTCAATTTTGTGCCTATATTTATAATATATTTGAAATTAATATTTAGACATTATTTTTTATCCAAGGCCTAATGTTTTTAAGACCTAGTCTCTCCATTATTTTGTTGAATGTTTTACCATTTAATAATCATAAATATCCTTGAATACCTTAAATATTTAAAGTAAGACAAAAACTCTTCAAAATTTGTTCCTATCTCACCATGTTCATCCTAAGAAGATCCTAAACCAACCTCTTTAGCATCTCCTTCACCCTCCATTGTTCGTGCTCTATTTCTTGATTTTTCTTTTTTAATCTTAATTTTCAAATCATTAATGTTTTCTTTAAAGAAATGTGTTATAAATTAAATAAATTGCATAAAAATATTTCTAATATTTATACTAGGTCAGTACTCTACTTAAGAAAGGATATTGTTACCCTCTTTCTTTTCCCTCCTTCCACCCCTATATATGGGGCCTTGTATCCATTTTGGGGGATCAAAAATCATAAAACAACTTTCTCAATTTTTCTCTCTCCTCTAATTTTTCCTCTTAGCATTCTATAACTTCTAATTATTGATCTAATTTCCTAAAAACCCCTTGGTTCACAAAACATTAACAATAGCCACCATAGTCAGTAGTGCTATATGATATTGTGTTATTGTGGTTTCCTTTAGTTGGTGTGCCTTAGATATTGTGTGGTTTCTTTAGCCACTGAGCTATGGATGTTTCTTATGGGTTCCTTGGTCATCGTTCCTTGGGTGTGAATAATATTATATTTTGAAAATAGATAAATCAATCATGTTATCATTTGAGATATAAATAAAATAAGTGGACTATAACTTTATATATATCAAAAAGTTAATAAATATGGAAAAATTGTTGTGTGATGCCATAATATGAAGAAGAATAATAAGTTGGTTTCAGATCAATACTAAAAAATTTGATAAAGACAATGTGCAAATTATAACACTTTTGGTTATCGTTGTAGTAGGTGTATATCAATAATGAATTCTTTTACCCATTATTAGCACTCATAATTAACAACAGTTCTATGAAAATCATTTTAAATATTGATATTCTACTATAATTATCTTAAAACCATTGTCAAAAGATTTTAAATAGAGCACAAAATTATAAGTGCTAACATATTTCAACGCAACACCAAAGTGGAGAGCCCTCACACAAACTTAGAGCAGACGTTGTTCTTCAGACTCAATTTAATGCCATTTTTTATTGTTCAGTTTCTTTCATCGATTTTCTGATGGCCACCATGATCTAGCAATGCTTCTCTCTTTTCCTCATCCTCCCCAACATTTGGTTTTTCCTTTACTCTTTTCTACCTCTAATGCTACCATCACTAACGACTACCTCTACTAGCTTTTTTGAGTCCAGAAATTCATCTCCCTTTCTCTCATCTAATAATTTATTTATGGATTGATTTTCAGATTTCACTTTTAATTTCTATTTTAATTTTCAATTTCTTGAGCTTCTTAAAAAAATTTATGTTTCAATTATTCTATATTTTAAGTTTCAATTATTCTTCCTTAGTGTAGAATTTTATAATAGAGAAAATATTGTGATTGAAGGAATTTGTTATTGAGATAGTTTTTTTTTTATTTTGTTTTCCCCCATTCAATTTTTTGGGAGTGGGCATGATAATTGAAATGCCCCAAAAATACTAATTTTAAGAATTTTAGTTAAATAAGGATTTATTAGGGAAATTAATTAAATTAATTATTTTTATTAAAATAAAAGGAAAATAATTAGGGCAAATTAAGAGGAAATTTATAAATATTTTAATGTGAGAAAATTTGGTTGTTTTGTTAATTAAAATGGAATTTAGGAAAAATCTTTCAAAAATTCTAAATTAGCCTAAAAAGGGAATTTTATATTATTTGATTTAAATATTATTATTTTAAATATCCAAAATATTCAAATTAATTTAAATACCCAACTACCTAGTTTTCTCTTTTCCTTTTTCTTTTTTTCCTTTTCTTCTTCCTTTTTCTTTCTTTTCTTTCTTTTCTTCCTTTTTCCTTTTCTTCTTCTTCTTCTTCTTCTTCTTCTTCTTCTTCTACCCGATAGGGCCTGCGTTCCCCGACCCATTCCTTTCCTCCTTTCTCTTCCTTCGGTGCAGCCCAGGGATGAAACTCCATTCTTTCTTTCTTCTTCCCCCGAAACACAGCATTCTGTTTAAAATTTTTATCCCATGCTGCTGGCCCGGTTCTTCCCTTTTCTTTACCTTTTCCCTCATATAGGTGAGACCAATCAAAGCCCTAAAGAGACATAGGAGCGTTCTCCAAGACCGATGTCATTTTAGGTAAGGGTGTAGCTAAGGCTGTTGTGGGTAATGTGTTTTACATGCCTTACATGCCATGTGATATGAAATATGATGTATTTTATGTTTATTTTTATAACTATTATATATTTAGCATGGCGTGGAGTTGAGGTATGTTCATGTGATATTTTATGGCATGTGTATAATATGTATAAGATGTGTTTTTATTGTGATATGGTGTGGCCCATAAGACATGCATGCTAGGTTATGTAATATGAAGATATGGAGTGAAATAATGTGGGGATTGACCTAAATGTTATATGACCATGCATGGAGGAATCTAAGGTTTGCATCGAGGAGTCTGAGGTTACATGGAGGAATCTAGGGTTTTATGGAGGAATCTAGGGTCTGCATGAAGGAGTCTAGGGTTGCATGGAGAAATCTAGGGTTTTGCATGGGACATTAGGGTTTCACGTGGGAGCGTAGGGTTTTGCATGAAAAAGTTCGAAGGGTTGCATGGGGAAAGTTTTACGTATAGAAAGTTGATATGGGGTATGAGGTAGGTAATAGAAGTGTTGTTTGGGGGTTTGAATACTTTGGGTGAAAAATACTACATGGAGAAATCTAGGGTTTTGCATGGGACATTAGGGTTTCACGTGGGAGCGTAGGGTTTTGCATGAAAAAGTTCGAAGGGTTGCATGGGGAAAGTTTTACGTATAGAAAGTTGATATGGGGTATGAGGTAGGTAATAGAAGTGTTGTTTGGGGGTTTGAATACTTTGGGTGAAAAATACTACATGGAACAACATAAGGGTACGCAGGAGATCATGCCAAGGTTTGGTGTGGTCATCTGGAGTTTGTTGTGACTAATTAAGGTCATGTGGTAGCACGTATACATTTGGTGATTAAAGTGTGAAGGTGAGTGTGGAATCTATGAGTTGTGATGTGTGGAGTGTTAAAGTGATTTGGATTGTGTAAGGTGGAGTAGGATAGGCCATGTAGGTCTAAATTAGGGTTTTGGATTAAAACCCTAGAGTGAGAAAGTGGATGGACTTTGAAGTGTAAGGTAGTGGGCTTTGACCCACACATGTGGGAAATGGGCTTTAATGTGAGTTAGGGTAAAAGAGGAAAGGGTGATGGGCCAAGTTAGGAGGTACATGAGACTTTGAAGTGAGACGGGCCCTTTTGGAGGATAAGCGTAGAAAAAGTTAGTCATGCATGTCTGGGGTTAAAAAAAATTCTAAATAAGATACTTAAGACATTAATCATGTAAAGTGAAAGAGTATTGAGTCGGGCCTAAACCGATCCACCGGCATAATAGTGGCCAGGTATCGAGGTATTCTGGAGACCGATCCACTAGCATATAATAGTGGTAGGGCATGTTGCCCTAGGTATATCTGATCCACCAGCCATAATAGTGGGGGACCCGAGCTCAGTAAACCAAACTCTACAGTTTTCTAAGACACATAAAAGACACTAATACTTATAGTAGAACACCATGGAGTAGGGGCCAGACCGATCCACCGACATAAATAGTGGTTAGGGTATGTTACCCTATAAGTGACCGATCCACCGGCTAAAATAGTAGCCAAGCGCCAGAGTGCCCTGGAGACCAATCCACCGGATAAAATAGTGGGGTTCCCGTACTTGTGTAGACTTGATAAAGAGCATGGTGTGAAAAGAATTCCGATAAGAAATTAATTAAGTAATTAATCCGGACTATAATTGGACCTTTGCATATTCACCTAAATGTTCATATGCCTTTATGTTATTATGTTGGACTTTATACTCTTTTTATTATTCTGCATGGTTTATGTGACTTTGTTTGTCGGCCTTAGTGCACGATTACCTTACTCAGTATGTAGCATACTGATCACCCTTATTATGGGTGTTGCTCATTCCCACGAGCAGGCGGCCCATCTAACGTGTTGTAGGTAGGAGATGTTTTCTTCGATGCCATTGATATCCATGGAGCATAAGGCAGAGCCGAGTGATGATCTTGGGCTGGATTGAATTTTAGAGTGGCGTGGCCTATTTTCCCTTCCTATGATATCATTATTTCTTTCTATCATTATTTCCTTGTATTGAACTTTTCATAATGACTTAAATGTTCGTAGACATTATTCCTTTCCAAAGAACTTGCTTTTGTACTTTGAATTATGTAAACTATTATGCGTACTTTGATTCCCGTATTATGAACTTTTGTTTCAAGTATTAACTCAAGTTTAACAATAATTATTTTAGCCCTAACACTTGGTACTGGAATGGTAGAAGTGAACCGGTCTAGTACTAAGTGTAGCGGTAATATTCCCAAAATTTACGGGTTTTAAATTTAAGTGTTTCTATTTAAAAAAAATAGTGAATTCTGGGGTGTTATAATAATAATTGCTACAAACTTGTGGAGAGTGGACCTAGATAATCTTGAATTCATGAGAAGATAGCTAGCATTGAAGCTTTTAGGTTGTTTTGTTGTTTGGAATATTGGAAATGAAATTGTTTGCAATTTGATAATAGTTCGGGTTGAATTATGGTATGGTTATCATGGTTTGTATTTATTTTTTTAAAATGTAATTAGGTTATTACCATATTGAATTATTGTTTTCCCCTTTAAAGTTGCTTGAGTTATTTTGGTTGATTCCACTAATTAAACTTCTTTGTTCATCTTTTTGATGTATGTATATGCATACCATGAAAAGAGAATTTTTTTAGCAAGGAGTAGGTAAGTCTTTCTATTCTTCATGTTAAAAAGCATGACTTATTTCTCACATATTTGTTGCACATCTTTTCAATATGAATTCCCTTTTAGTCTAGTTCATTAGTTGAGATATGGAGCCCTTAAATCTTCGATGTTGATATCTCTAATGGATATTAATAGTTCCCCTTTTATTATTCTAACCTATGCAAAAGGAATTTTTACTGAAGATTAAACTTGAAAGAAAAGAAAAAAAAAGTGAATGGTTAAGGAGGCATATGACTACACTTTCTAGTTGCCATCCAAAAACAATAATAAAATATACACAGAAGGAAATAGAACATCTTGCTATAAAGGAAAATAGGTTGCATGGAATGCGTCTAAAAATGGTGCATAAAAAAAGACTGTGCATCAACTAAATATTGTGCTATGAAGAATGTCGTCCATAAACTACATGTAAATTATTATAGAATGCATCAAGAGATACCTATTTGATTGATAAAAAAAATACTAATTTTGATGAATTTGTCTACAACCAAAACTGTCTTAAAAAAAAAGTTGAGTTACCCTATGTTATTAGCCCATAATTATTAGTAATATCTTGATGAAATTCTCAAACCCCAACCTATATGGTCCTAACATTACTATTTTATTTATGCTTTGGTGTGAAGTTCAATTTGCTAGACTTGATTTTTAGGGTTACTCATGTATTGTTGTGTTTTATTCATCACTTCTTGTAAAAGGATATGAAAGTTTGTCATGCAACATTGTTCCTAACTGCTTTACTATTGAATATAATTCCACATGTTGCTTACTAATTTGTTGATGTCATGTAATACTATAAATTTTTTGTGATTATATTTTTTCTTCTAAAAGGCTAAATGAAATTACTTTTTGATCAAGCTATTGGTGCTAGTACTTCTTATGATAATAAAACTTATCTTAGATTATAAACCAAAAAAATGGAAAATTTATGTTAATACAAGAAACTTTGTACATAGTGGTACACGCATGAATCGTATGGAGATTAGTGCCCTTTCTAACTAAGGATTTTTTTTTATATATAATATGTTGTATGTTATACCTTTTTTTTCTTTTTAAAGGGGATTGTAGGTGTTTATATGTGCCACTTTCTAACTTCTATGTATTTTATTTAAGCACTAATAGTATATATATTCAAAGGAGACTACTCATTTTCTTTTCATTACCCTTTATTGGTGGTCACATTGCTCAGTAATCAACAACTCGATGCTCTTTTTCTAACAATTTTCTTCCCTTTTAAACAAATTATGTAAGTTTTTCCTCCAAGTCCACACTTCAAATTCATTCTCTTATCTCAATCAATAAATGTAGTTTAAATGTGAAATCGTTACCTACATTCCCTTCATTGACCTTAGATCTCAATTATTAAAAAAAAATAGAGAGTACACTTGCATTTAAATAGGTGATAATGAACTTATGCATTTTTTTTTCAAACGAGAAGATAGAATGATGATGATCAGGAAAAAAATAGAAGTATAATTTTAAGCAATGGAATGTAATTTCATTGAGAATAAAACTTCATTGTTTTTTAAATAAAAACTCATAAGAGCATTTAATACCATTTAATGAAGTAACTTGGTAAAGTCATTGAGAATCTTCATATTTAATTAGAAATAATTAACAAGTGGAAGCACAATTTTTTTATCCTTCCTTTACATCACTTTCGTTAAAAGATACAAGGTTTTACAAAGTTATAGCCCAAAGTTCAAACTAAGTTATCACCTAACAAAATGCACACAAGACACCATAATAACTACTCATAACTCAATCTAGCATTTCCATTTATACATTTGAATGCAAAACAAGAGGATGAGAGACTAAAAAATATAAATATTTTTAGCATATACATTTTAGTTCTATATTTTACTTGAAAAATATAGTTATTTTTTAATTCAAAAGATATATGCTTGTGGATGTATCTGTATGTAGTGGCTATAAATATATTATTATTATTATTATTATTATTTTCTACTAATGTGGTGGTCTTCTCCCTTTCAATTGTTTGTTATTATATTTTAGATTATGTTGGTTCAAATGACGTATCAAAATGTATGCTTTTTGAGTCACTCTAGGGATTTGGTTCAAGACTATCCTTGAAAAATAGTGGTAGAGATTGGTATACTTAGTGACTTTTCCTCAATTGGCATGAAATCATGCTTTAGGCAACTATGAGTCTTAGATTTTCTCAACTTAAAATTTCATATCTAATTGAATATTGAATTGAGTATGTTAGTCATATTTTAAGCGCACAAATGAATCCATCAATTAAAAGTTTATTTTATTATGTTTGCCTCATTTCATTTAGTGTTATGGATAGGATAGCAATGTTTATTGTTGATATTATATGATGAGATTCACAAAAGAAATTATTGAAAGCATATCACAAGATACTCCTAAAGACGTAAGTTAAACATTACATAATATATGATGCATTATTATTTTGAGTCATATACGGAATAATAAGAGGTTGTTGAATGTATATTACAATGCAAACGTATAGGAATTGAGCTTACGAAGACATGAAGATTGAAGTGAGAATCATGTGGGTATATCAAGTTCTAGAGTATATCAATTGAAGAATACATTTTGGCACAATATATATTTGGATCATTCCATTTGTTTTCATTTTCCTTGTTTTGGTTATTGTTATGATATGTGATGAGTATATTTATAAACTTTGACTGAGTTTGGATTAAGTTCTAATTATTTTTACGCTAATTAGCACCAACATCCTTGTCTCTATGGTGACCATGACCGATGTGTAAACATCGTAATTTTGTTTGCCCTTGAACATATAAATATGAGCATTTGTTCTATGTGGATTTGTCAATAAAAATAGAAGGTTTTATACAACAAATAACAGGTTTTATATATGTGTGAAAGATAACGTTCATGAATCTTATTCTTATATTATTATTTTGACAAGGACTACTATTTCTAAAACATTGTACATGTTTTTTCACAATGGTTAATTGATAAACAATAACGATTATAGAACTATTGTGTTTTTTACAACAGTTCATAAACTATTGTAATTAGTTGATTTTTTCAAGCTAGTGAATGAAAGAGAACAATTCTATATGTTAAAGACAATGGTTATAGAACTATTTTAAAGCTAATAAAAATTTCCAAACTGTTGTAGATGTCATTTATCCAAAAAATAGATAAAACAACAATTTTTTTTTATTAAAGACAACGGTTTTACAACTCCTATAAAAGTCTTGTAACATTCCAAAATTTACCATAAAATTTTTTTATTTTATGAAATCATAATAACAATATAAATAAAAATTGGCTTATTATACCATCTTTACATCAATTATGAGGAAAAATACTTAGAACTCAAAATAAGATAAAACAAAGAGTAATGGAACTTATTTATAAAACTTACATAAGCATTTAGAGATTAAATCCAAGTATAATATAACAAAATATAATCAAAAGGGATTCATTGGAAATAAGAGTCCAAAAAGATATCCAAGCAAAACTAATAACCAGATAACATCAACTCTACGTCCAAACCCCAAGATATAAAAATCACTCCTCCACTTGTAGATAATCAAAAGTCAAGAAATCATCTAAGCGATCCTTATTGACCTACACAACAAAAGTTTGGGTCGTCTGCTCATGGAAATCAGAAGTACTTATAAAATGGATGAGCAATGTGCTAGTATTAAGTAATGTAACAATATAGTCATAGCAAGGGTAGGCAAATACATAAGATCACACAGAAGAATAAATATGTCTATTGATAGAACATGATATGACATAAGAGAAGAACTTAACCAGAGTTCTTGTAGCACTCCGAAATTTACTAATAAAAATTTAATTTTAGCAAAAGTGTAATATCAACATAAACATGTGTTATCACAGTAATCGACATAAGCATAGCTTACCATATTATCCTTATATTGAAAATAAGGTAAACCAAGACTTAAAATAAGATAAATAGATAATGGGAGAACTTTATAATCTTAAATATGAGTTTGGAGGTTAACTTTGAGTACAATATGAAAATATACAAAAAATGATACATTAAGACTAAAAGTCCCAAAAGGTATTTGGACTAAACGAGATAATCAAATAATATGACTCTATGCCTAACCCTGATGCATAAGAATCACTCCACAAATAAAGCATTATAAGTAGCAAAGTCATTCAAAGGATCCTTACTAATCTGCATAAAAACATCATGGCCTTTTGCTCATGAGAATGAACGACACCCATGAAAAAATGATTAGTACGCTACATACCAAGTAAGGTGACTATACAACCAAAGTAAGGTTATATAGAATTATATAAGTTCACATAAGAAAATAAACATAGACGTATATTAAAATAAAGCGATGCAAGGTAAAAAATGATTCCACAACTCATTATGAGATATAAACATAATTTGTAGTTTTATTTATATTGAGTTTAGGGACCCCCACTATTTTTGATTTGATGGAACAGATTAAAGCATCTATCAGGATAAAACATACTTGAGTCACTATTATCGTCCAGTGGAATGGATCCAACATATACCAAAGCAATACACTCCTTACCACTATTCTTAAGTCAGTGGAATGGTTCGAAGCACCTCTCAGGGGAAAACACACTTGAGCCACTATTATCGTCTGGTGGAATGAACACAACACCTTGGTTCCAACTCATGTAATCTTTCACTTTAAGTGATTAATACCTTATTTGTTAGTAACTCATCTTAGAATCATATTATTACACCCCAAAATTTACTACTGAAAAATTTTATTTGTAGAGTTAAGCGTGGAAGCTAAAACAATAAAACAAAGGGTGTTACCGCCACACTTGGTACAAGTCCAGTTTCCTCTACCATTCTACCAAGTGCTAAGGCTGAAATCATTACTCTACTTAAATTAATAACATGATTACAGAATTTAGAATACAGAGAACGTTAGATAAATATAGTGCTAATTAAAAACAAAATCAGCAGTTTACAAAACTCAAGAGAGAAATTACAAGAGGACATGAGGGTCCAAATATAACCGGAAATAATATAGCAATAGAGACACTGGATAGTCCTACGCTCTAAAATCTGAACTACCAGCATTTGACTGAACTCGGAGGTTGACCTGCAAATTCCACTACCCATTGAATGGGCAGGGCCCCACGAGAATGAACCTTCAGTACTACAGTACTGAGCAACCCTTTATACCAAACTAATAAGATAAAATAGCATGGAACATATGCAAGGTATACAACTAACATGGTATAAGGCATATACATACACATACAAGGATTGAGATACAATAATCATTTAGATAATCAAATTCCATCAAGGTCACATACTACTCATATTTATTCATCTGAAACAACTGAACTTACTAATGAACATCCCATAGATACTCTCTGAAGCAATAATTAAAACCCAACTCTACACCACCATTTTAACCTTCACAACATAATTCATGTCTCAACATAAATCCCAACCAATTACATACATCACAGGTATGTTCACATGTATAATATACTAAGATCCATATCAACCTAGGTATACTTGCAGGTAAAATATAATAAAAATCCTTAACATCACATGTATACTTATAGGTACAGTATAATAAAATCCATAACATCACAGGTATACTTATAGGTATAGCACAATAAAACCCACAACATCACATGTATACTTATAGGTACAGCATAATAAAATCCATGACATCACAAGTATGCTCATAGACATAATACCAACATAGATAGACATGAAGGCTGCTACCGAAACCACGGGTAGGCATGAAGGCTACTACCAACACCAGAGATAAACACGAAGGCCACTACCAAAACCACAGGATATAGGTAGGCACGAATGCTACTACCAAAACCACAGGTAGGCATAAAAGTTGCTACCAAAACTAGAGGCGGCAAACGGGTCATTTGGGTCGGGTTAGGGTCGGGCTAATATGGGTTGGGTCAACTTTTATTTACTATACAATCTAGTCGGGTCTGGGTTCGGGTCGGGTGTAATTCGGTTCGGGTATGTTTTGGGTTATGTTGCTTTAGGTCGGGTTCGAGTTCGATTCGGGTTAATTGACGGGTCAGATGTGATTTGGGTCGGGTCGATGCTAGGTTCTTCGGATTTCTCGGGTTCGGGTCTATTTCGGGTTTGACTCGGGTCTATAGAATTTGGGTTAGGTTTGGGTTCGGGTTCGGGTTCGGGTCACTATATGGGTCGGATGTGAATTATATCAACTAAGTGTCAGATCTATCGAGTTTTTCGAATTCGGGTCTATTTCGGGTCTATAGATTTTAGGTCAAATCAAAAAACTCAAATTAAATATTATTTATAACAGTATGAATCATGATCGAGAACGAGTTTGAACATAAAAATTGGAACTTGTATGAAATAAAATAAAATTATTTTTAATTTTTACAAAATTAACTTTAAGTATTTTTAGAATACTAATAAAATCTTTGAACATAGCACCATCACAATTTAAAATAAGAGAGTTTTTTTCCTAGCCATAATAGTACGACATTATCCTATTACTATTAGTTTGGTTTTAGCTTCTTTTGCTGTGGTTTTTTAATTTCTCAGTGTGACATTGTCACTATTTTTCATTTTCAATAATAATTTTTAATATACAATAAATAAATATGTGATAAATGAAAATCAAAATCATCAATAACTTTGTGAAAAATGAAATATCAAAGTTGTCTTATGATTATAAACCCTACCCCACTTCCAATGAATTTGTCTCAATGCCTAACTTAGTAAAACAATACTCCGTCATAGCACACTAAACTCTATATTGTATGTCTGATGTCTTAAGACAATTATCTATATTATAAATATGTCGATAGATATTTATAATGGTCACAACATAGCTAATAAGTGACAATATATCGCCTTTTACACCTTAAATTACAATTATAATTTTCATGATTTCTTACATTACTTTTCCTGCATTGTTCATGTTTAATTTGCATCAACATGCATATCATCCATCTCCTTCGTTCTTATAATTGCTAACATGGTGGACCATGCACTTCCTTTGTTAATTATTTCATTTCTTAATATTATGGCATAATATTCTAGAAGCAAGTGCATGACATCCTCAATAATATTCTTTGGTCATTGAATCGGTGCAGAGTCATTTGATCTCCTCCTATTTCAATTCCTTCAAATAACCTATATTAGTGTACACGTCATTTCTAACGTCTCGTCATCTAAATGTTAGATGATGAAATAGACTCAATCAAATTCAGTGTCTTTTTTATTTTTTATAGCATACAACTTCACTATGGATTATCATCATCCAAATAAAACACTTGGGTAATTGGGTAATCATTAATCTCATGCACTAAAGTCTAAGTTACTTGTTCACATATCTCACACGTTGGTCCATTCGTACCTTTCTTAATCAACCTATTTTTAGTTAATAGCTACTCCTTACAAGCCTTTAACTATTTGAAGTATTAATCTTAATCTGATATTCTCAGTGAGGATTGTCAGGTGCTATATTTTTTGTCATTGCAAACTTGATGATGACTACTCATCCTTGACTCCCTTTAGATCTTTTATCTCAATATCATGCCTAGCTAATATTATCCCTAGTTGGTTGTAAAGTTAATAAAGCTTTAAAATATCCAATAACTTTATAGGTTGTAAAATAGGTCATAATAAAATTGTATTATTTTGCTATGAGCCATGATCCAACAATTTCATGATATATCTCATGTGCGTTGCATTTCAATAGTTATAAACTCATTTTCTAATCTAAACTATTTGGATGAAGTAAAAAATACCTTCTATTATGGCTTACTCATGCATTGCATCCTCCTATACCTGTATATCTAATTCATCTCCAACACATTACACACAGTTTCTAGTAATGTGTTGTCATAGATTCTATGATATGCTAAGATACTATTATATTAGGGAAATTCAATATATAATATGAAAATATTGAATATTCATATATAAAAGAAACCTATTTATTAAATATCTCATCATTAGCAAAATCTTTTTATTGTCATTTTTATTCTTATACTAATAATTTATGTTATTAATAGCTTGTAACTTTGTAGTACCAACTAATACCCACTTACAAATAAACCTATGATATAATATGATTATATTAAAAATCCAGTGGTAAAAGACAATGATATGTATCTTTAATTAACCTTTATATTGATATCAGTGTTTTATTTTATTTTAGTGTTAACAAATGAATAACTATAAAATAAATATTACCCATTTTGGAAAATAATATATTTTTATTAATTTCCATAACTTTACATCAAAATTTCCATATCATTTTTATTATTATAATGATAATTTAAGTTATAATTTTGAACTTTATAGTATCAACTGAAACTTATTTATTAAATATGATAAGGTGAAAATCCAATGAATTATTCTTAATGATCTACCAATTTTACAAATAAACAAGTTTTAGCAAAAATAATATATTTAATTAATTTAGTACAAAATAATGAGTTCAATATTTATGAATTGAAATTTCACTAAAATGAGAGTATATTTTTAAAACAAAATGAATAAATATTGCTTTAGTTAAAATAAATTAAAAAAATGATATAATTTACATATGAGGTGGACTATTAGTCTATTGATAATTTGATATTATGAATTAAGGAGTAAAAAATCATATTACAAATGTTAAAGCTATAATTAACGTAAAAAAATTTATACATTAAATACTAAATATTTTTTTAATACTTTGTCCCTTATTAAATATTTCACTTAGTTCTTATTTTTCTAACCCCCTTAATTTTATATAAACTATAATAAGATATTAGTTAAAATATTTTTAATTTTCAAATAACTTTATATTTTTTTAATATTTCACCTAAATCTTATTTCCCCCCCCCAATATCTATATTTTATTTTCCCTCCAAATTTAACATATTAGAATCAGATATCATCGATCAAAATATCTCGCATGTATCTCTAGCTACAGCTACGCTACTACAACTACTTACTACTATCCTACACTACTCACACAGACGCACGCAGCCTCACCTCACACTGTAGCTTACACTCAGTCACTCTCATTTGCACGACACAAGACATGAAGACACACAGACACAGCACTGGCTGGCTCACTCACACTCACTACTTCGTCGACTCGATACTCTATCGTCACTGGTCACTCATCATCACCACCACAGTTTCGTGTTTGGTTTTGGTCTGAATCGTGTGATTCAAACCAAACGGGCAGAAACGATCAAAGTGTAGTCCAGAGAAGTGGAGGAAACCAGATAGTGATAACTTCTACAAATGCATCGTCAGACCCAAAAACAGGATAAGTAAGACCCTCTTTCTCAGCGAAACTACTAGTAAATACTAAATACCCACTGTAAGTAAACCCAACCCCCCAGTTGCTGACTATCTCTTTTGTTATTAATAACTACAGGGACCGGTTCGGCAACAAATGGGTATCTTACTATTCATGCCAACGGTGGCCTGAATCAAATGAGAACAGGAGTAAGCAAGCTCGCTCCCCTTCCCATACATTTTTTTTATCCACCACGCAATCATATCATTATATCTGCGCATTGCCCCCCTTTCCTTCTTTCTTCGCCCTCACAACATCTGTATTGATCCCCAGACTTGCGACATGGTAGCCATTGCAAAGATCATGAACGCTACTCTCGTTCTTCCTTCCCTTGATCATGACTCCTTCTGGACTGATCCTAGGTACGCACACGCAATTTTCCCCCTCTTTTGATCCATCTTGGATCGCACTTAAATTCAACCGACACCATCTCTAATGTTTTCTTTTGGGGGGCTAAATATTTTACAGTGATTTTAAGGACATTTTTGATTGGAGGCACTTCATAGAGACTCTGAAAGATGATGTTGAGATCGTCGAGTCATTGCCACCCAAGTATGCTGCAAGGAAGCCCCTCGTCAAGGCCCCAATATCCTGGTCTAAGGTATACAAATACTGATTATCAGTATATTTAATATTATTGTGTATTGTGTATCATACAATGAGTGTATGATGAAATGCTGAATTTGATTGTCAGGTCCTCATGAATCATTAATACAATGAGTGTATTATTATTATGGTCCAAAGTGTAGAGTTTAAGTTGTAGGAAGTTATCAAACAAAGTGAAGCAAAAATATAAATTTATGCTTATAAATGTTTGCATTTATTTACATGGTTTCAAAAATTAATAAGAATATGGAGTTAAAAATATTATATATGAATAAGAATAATCAATTATCGGTTCAAGTCTGGTTCGGGTCGGTTCGGGTTCGGGTTAGAGTTCGGGTCGGGTTGGGCTCGGGTTGGAGTTCGGGTCGGGTCGGGTCTGAGGTGTGCTCGGTTCGGGTTATTATTGATTTTGGTCACTTCAGTTTGGGTCAATTTAGGTTCGGGTCTTAATCGGGTTAGCTAAATTTGGGTCGGATCTAAATTGAATCGGGTTGTTTCGGGCTTTCGGGTTATGAACGGGTTTTATTTTTTGGGTTACTATCGGGTTTCAAGTCGGGTTATTCGGGTTGGGTCGATCGGGTTGGGTCAACTTTGCCAGGTCTAACCAAAACCATAGGCTACAGGTAGGCACAAATGATACTACCAAAACCATAGGTAGGCACAAAGGTTGCTACCGAAACAACATGTAGGTATGAAGGCTACTACCAAGACCACAAGTAAGCACAAAGGCTACTATCAAATAATCTAATAACCTGATAATCATTATTTCAATCAAATCATATCATTTCTATTTTTATTTACTTTCTTGAGGAGAGATTAATCAACCTAGAGACATAAAAGTGCTCCAGTCATACCGGTACACCAAGGCAATACAGCATCTTACCAACTATCAACCCAAGGATACAAAGATACCTTGGTCGCACTAGTACACAAAGGTAATACAATACCCTACCGATAAGGGCACCTAATTTGTAAGTATGCATACCCTCTATTAGTCCGTAGAACAGAATAGAGTAAGATGTAGGGCCTGACTGGAGTACTAAGGCATACCAGCAAAAATCTATAATATTAACCATGGGCTAAACCACGTCATTAGGGTAGCGACTCCTGAGGAGCCACCATTTTCTCTCTCGAGGTCTTTCACTTTAAGTATTAAAATTTTATTAAGGTGACCACGAAATCGTATACAATACCTATAAATTTAAATTCCATGCTTAACCATTTTCGCTTATTTCCAATCATCCACGACCACCATAATCAAGGTCAATATCGAGGCCAACATTAAAAAAAATACTAAGGTCATCAGGCTCAATTATTCACATCTAGACCCCTTTAGGCTAAAAAATACCAAAATACCCTTAAGACCAAAATTTTTAGATTATCATATATTCAAATACTAATTCCATTTTATTTATTCTTTGTCATGAAAAGGCCAAAACGCCGTAAATAAACTATTCCTTATGCGATTTAAATTATCAGATATGCCAATTGACCATTTTGTCCTTATACATAATTCTTCACATAAAATCCTTTTTCAAACCTTTAATCCATCCAAAATACATGCTCACATAGTCAACAACACCTAATACATATTGAACATTTTTTTGGGGATAAAAATCATAACACACCAAATTACCCTTAGGGCACTTATCTATAATAATTATTCTAGAATTATATTTAAGCATGCTCAACTTATTATTTTATACATACCTATTATACGAAATATTTTCCTAACATAATAATCATTTTGATCACACATTCATACTCGATATATTTTATATCAGATAACATACTCATTTTTCTGATTTTCATGATACCAATTAATAATAAATAATTATATCATAACAAATCATGCTTAACACATTTTACACATAAAAACCTTAATATGCTATCAAACAATATTTATCATTTTAGTAGAGTATAACGATTACCTGAATTCTAAAAAAAATATATAAATAGTGGTATCCTACTAAAGTTATCGGATCTTGCTAATCAACCTTTCGTACCTAAAAATAATATTGCAATTATCGAATCAATATCTATCAAATAAAATAATAATTATAATAATAAAATATTTATTTTTTAAAATTACTGAAATATCCTTACATTTAATATGGGTACCAAAATTTATAAAATCCAAATATTTCTCATGTTGTGCATGCAGGGTGAGCATCAGGCAAATGGGGGAGGGCTACAAGGGTAAGGTAGGGAAATGGGTGCAAGGTGGCTGCTGGTGGCATTGGTGGTTGAGAAGGTGTTGTGGCTGGTCGATGGTGATGGTTGGTGGTGCTGGCTATGGGTGGGGGTGTTGTTTGTGTTGGACTACAAAGTGAAGGGTGGTTGGTTGCTACTTGGTGGTGTTGCACGAGAAGGAGAAAGAAGAGGAGGAAGGGTGAGGATAGTTGGCTGTTGGGGTGGTGCGGTGTGGGTTGGTTGTGCTGGACAGCTCGGTGGTGATGTGTAGAGGGAGAAGGGGAGGTTGTGACTCGGTGAAGATGGTGGGATGGTGGTTGGCTAATGGGAGGATGCGTTGGAGGGTGGTTTGGTGAGGGAGTGGTGGTAGGCTCGAGGTGGTGCAAGGGATGGGTGATGGTTGGAAGGTAGAGGCTGTAGGGTATTGGATGGTGGTTGACGATTGTTGTGGGGGTTGGTCGGAAAGTGTAGAGGGAGATGGAGAAGGTGGTTAGGTGTTGTAGGGTGTTGGATGGTGGCTGGCTCAGGGGGCTGAAGGCAAGGGCTGCGATGGTTGGAGTTGCAATGGGGAAGGGGAGTTGGGTGCACAGGGTACTGTGAGGGTGAGGGAGGTTGATTGGTCATGGCAGACATGAGGGTGGTTACATGAGGGGGGTTTTGGTTGGAAAACCCAAACAAAATAGAGAGAGGGGAGTAGGGGCTGGGTGATGTGATGGTTGGTGAAAATGAAATGTATATGTATATTAAACGGTGTTGCGTGCGTATGTGTATGTAGCGTGTAAACGCACATTATGCAGAGGGTGTAGCATGAGGTAAGAAGCTGAGGGAGACAGGGATAGTGATTGGGGGAGGGAATTGGGGCAAGTAACGGGTAAGTTCAGTAGGGTAAAAATGGTAGGATAAAGTAGGTAAGTTTTATTTTATTTTTAGGTTTAATTTGGATAGATTAGGGTGCCAGATAGAAAAATAATCCGGATTAGGATAGGTTTAAAATGGGTCAAAAAGAGTAAAAAAAATCGGGAATAAATTTCAGGGAATTATTTTTGGGTTAGGAATCAATAGATTATTAGTAAAATCATTTATGATAAGATTTATAGGTATAAACTAGAATTAAATTAAATAACCCAATTTCTATCAAATTTTTAACCTGATTAAATTTATCCTTAAACCGTTGTAATAATATAAATATTAATAACTTTTTTCATGCTAAACCTCATAAAATAATAATTATAACTAATCACACATAATTAAGGTTTTTTTTATAAAAAAAATAGGGTATTACATGTATTTCCATCCATATTGAAATTAGGGAAACAATATTATTAATTTGGTGAAACAAATTGATGCAACTCATAGGAGAGAAGGCTTCCAAGCTACTATTATCGTCTCGTGGAATGGACACACAATACCTCGGCCCTGCCTCATGTGATATTTCATTTTAAGTGATTAATATTATATCCATAGTTTTTTTTATATTAATATCATCATGAAAGACTCATATAGATATGAAAAACACATAATTGAAACACGTAAAGCACAACCACATGGTTATCTAAGCATTCTCCAATGAAAAGGTCTATAATTCCCCGACGAAACCCTAATTTTCCAAGATGAGTGTAACTTCTCCCATATGACTCATCCCATCATGAAATTTAGTACACCGCCATAAAATAATTAATAATATAACCAAAAATAAAGATCTAAATCAAACATCATATACACACAATAACGAGCCTGGATCTAGGGTAATTATTCATGATTCAAGTCATCCTCTCATTTTATTATACTTATGCCACTCATTATCATCCCTAATATTTTGAGTCTCACACTTAGTATATTTAAAGTATATTTCCCTTTTAGAATCACCAAAATTTCATTTTTAACCTTTATTGACCAAAATGTCATTATTTTATCGAAAGCCTCAAATATCATATTAGATAACTTATGGATTACTCAACCATAATTTAATGACATTACTTATGAAATAATTTATAACACCTTCAAATCTTATCATGCCATGATTATTTTCCATACTATCATCAAATAACAAAATTACCCTTACAATAGCCAAAATATTTATATTTTCACAAAAACTTATGAGTCCCAATATTAATGATTTCCAACCTCTAATATATATATCATCATAAAATTCATAACCACAATTATATATAGATATCACATATCTCAATTCATGACGACCAATAATATGCACAAGTGCATACTTTCACAAGTTCCTCACTTTTTCATCTTACAACACAATAAATCATATAATAGCATTATCATAATAACATCATCCATATAACATTACCAAACATGATATCACATACAAATATACAAGTCACATATAAAATCCTTAGCTACGAAATGTATCCTTACCAAAAATAACATCAATCTCTAAGCATGTATAAGCCTAACCCACCACCTATGAGATCATAAAAAATTACCTACAAAACAAGAATAATATATAATTAGAATTTAAGAATAGAATCAAGGAAAATTTAAGGTAAAGGATGATGCAAATGGGGATAACTAAAATAAGTGGAGGAGATTAGGTTACATGGGAGTGTGGTGGAATGCATTAAGCAATAATGAGTGGCACACGGTGGTGCTAAGGTGGAGAACGGAGCATGATAGAGGGGAGGAAATGATTATGCCAAGGAGAAGGATAAAGGGACAAGGCATGCATGCAGCACATCTATGGGTTGAGAAGGAAAGGTGCACATAAAGGAGGAGGAAAGAAGATCATAGACTATGTGTCGTGTGAGGGATTCAAGGTTGTGGCGTGAAAGGTATGCACGCATATGTGCCTCAACAAAAAAAATGAAATAGAGCATGAGTAGGAGATGAAAATAAGTAGCTTGGGGTGGTGATAGTTGGGCGATGATGAGAGGGAATCGATGGAGAGGTAGTGGTGGTTGGCCGCTATAGAAATGGTGGTGCTTGGTGGTCAGTGGTGGCAAGTGGTGTTGGTGATGAATAAAAAAACACATAGGGTAGGAAGGAAGGAGAAAAAAGATGTTTGGGGCTATGGTTCTTGACATAAATGGAGGGAGGGGTAAGTTAGATGAGCAATAAATGAGGCAGAGATATTTTGGGAAGGTATATATGCATAATTCTTGCTTCTATTACCATTAATTCTTTGATTATTCTCTCCTACATATACATCATTATCAACACTTCGCTATTAGATCCTAATGGTGTAACTGGTATTAGAGCTAAGGGGAAAGGTAATTAAGGTTTATTCTATCATCATTTGTTTATTTCTATACTTATTCGTAATTCCGAGTCATTTAGAGTTTAATGCTTGGTCGTAAATCTTATGTTAGGTAGTAAGCCCATTCATCATACCTTCGTAGGATTTATTCTTGGTTTGGTTTAAATAAACATGAATCTATTTTTTTTATCTATCTCTCTTTCTTCCTCTTCTAGCATTTTGTAGAATCTAAAGAGAATATTGTTAATACTTAGGAATATGTTCTTAAGTATTTTCAAGGATCTATTGGTAACTAGAAAATCCCAAAAATTCATTATGAATAAATTTACAAAACTTCAAAATGGTGGAATTTTTGAATAAATTGAATAATAGGATATACAAATTGCTAATCCTTTGAAACCATTCAATTTCTTATACAAAAGTCTATGAAAAATCACATTCAAATGGCATCAAATATATTTATTTAGGGCTGGTGTAGGTATGATTCAAACCATTAACCATGGAAGGACTGAATACCTCAATCTTGACCATCCTATGTGATGGAAGACTCAAAAAATGCGAAGAATCAATTCTAGGAACCATTAAGTCCGGTCTTTGCAATGGTCGTATCTTTTTCAATTGCTTTCTAAATTTCTCTCCTACTTTAAAAGATCCAAACCTCATTCAATAACTTATTTTACAAATAAAAACTCATGGTTATGACATGCTCAAATGATCTTATACCAATTGCTATGATCTATTAAGTTCACTATAAAGTTATAAAAAATGCTTTCAAAACAATATCCAAAATCCAAAATACCAAAGGAGAAACTATCCTCCTTCAAGTAGTTCCCACTAGAGCCAACACGGCTGTTCCTCATCTAATTATATGGAAGGATGTTACCCTTTTATAAGATTGGCTCATTGAAAAGGCTACACCACCACAAATTGAAAAACCTGAGTCTCTTGCTGAACTAAACATATAACTAAGACAAAATACCCAATTCCAGCACAGAACTGTAAAAATCAGTTTCCAGAGATCTCTTAGCCACTGTTTCTTTGACATGACCTCAAACTCATCCCCTCTCAACTTAAGAAGAGTTTTAAAAACTCCCTTTATGGTAAATCTTCCATATGATTAGAGAAGATACTCCATTTTAGATCTACCAAATGCTTCATTTCAAACAACTAGCTATATTTCATGAATTACCTATTTTGTCTATACCAGACAACATCAACCATAAACTATTAAAACTCCTTGAGATATGAAACCTCATATTCCTCTATAAATTCCCAAACCAACACAAGATGAAAATCCCCCTCCTAATTCTCCTAGCTTTTTTGAAATCACAGAAAACCTTATAAATGTCATTGAAAAAGAGTTTCAAATTAACAAGAAATTATTTCTAGATGATTTCTATGGCTCACATAATTTGAAGAAAAAAACATGGTTTTGTAAACATTTTCTTCACCAACATAAAGAAATCCAAACAAAAAATTACAAGTTTATTCAAAACAAAGAGAACAAATCCTATTATTTGATTGGTTTGAAATATATTCAATACAAGATAATATTATTTTTCCTTTCCAAAATATCAATCATGTGACAACTTGAAACAAAACTAAAACATGGCAGACTAACAAAGGCACAACCGAGTGTGATCATACTCCTATACAAAACATTAAAATATCCTCAAGAGATAACTCACTTGAGCTAAAACCCTTTTGAATGTTAAAAAATGAAGATAAAGATAATATTACGATTATCCTTCTTCAAAATAACTTCATTAATATCCATATTAATACAACTCTTTCACAACTATCAAAACATGATAGGAAAAATTAGAAAATTTTTCTTTTAGCCTTCCAGGTTACTTCTCCACCCCAAATCCTAGAAAGCAAGAAAGTATCCATCTTCAAACCATTCTAGATTTATAGAACCAAAATGAAAGAACTAAATTCCTCAAAGTAATCAAAACTCAACTTAGTTAAATAAGTCATACTTCCTCTTCAAACCAAGTTCAAGTTTCAAATACTCTTGAAAAAATCTCCAAAATAAATAGTTAGGATTATCATCCTCACCACATCAAATGAAAGATGAGCTTATTGAGGATCTAACCCTCTCTCTCCTTTATAGAAAAATGCACAATCTTCCTCTTATAAGGCTATTATTTCCATAAACATAACTCCTGATATTAGCCTTGAAACTAGGCCGAACAAAGTATTTCAACCAAATTATGAAGCATCATCCCTTTATGAATGGAATATTGATGGAGTGTCTGAATATAAGGTCCTAAACATCCTTCAAAAAATTATCATGGCTGCTAATGCCTACAAAACCCAAACAATTACTTTTGATAAAGCAATAGTAGAACTCTTGTTTGCAAGGTTCTCTCACTAACTCAAAGGACGATGGGATTTCCATCTTACCTCTGAGGAGTAAAAATGCATTCTTAATGCTATCAAAATGAGGGACGAGGACAACGTTACTTTTAAAAATGATGATATCTACCAGGATGTTGTTGCCTCACTTATCCTTTCTATTTCTCTTCACTTTATTGGTGACCTTTCACACCTCAAAGGCAAAAACATTGAACTATTTTCAAACCTTCATTGCAAAAAACTTAGTGATTTCCAATGGTATAAAAAAATTTCTTACTCAATGCTCTAAGACAATTCAAACTAACCTTTCAGCAAAGAAGAATTTATTGCTAATCTACCAACCTTTCTTGAGGAAAGAGTTCAAAAGAAAGTAAAAGAAGCCCATGAAAATTAAATTCTGTATTATAGATTCACCTATGGTGAACTAATTAGCCTTACACAAAAAGAAGGCCTAAAAATGGGTCAAGACCTCAAACTCCAAAGACATTTAAAATGTCATATGCATAAAACCAAGTAAGAACGTGGTACTTTCTACCAATAATTTAACATTCTTAGCACTTCAAATAGAGAAAAACCATATAACAGCTCTTGCAAACCAAACTAGCACCCAAAGAATTATAGTAAGATATCTTTAAAGAATCAAAACCTTCCTCCACAAATACCATATTATAAGAAATATCAGCCTTACAAAAAGTTATTGTAATATTCTTTCCAAATATCTCCCAAAAGGGATGTCACATATTCTAAATGAGGAAGAAAATGACACATATCAAAATATTATCGTCTGAATAAACAAATCTGTGAGCTGAATCTCAACGAAGAAACATTGGGAAAAATCTAAAACCTTCTCATCAAATCTCACCTTCTTCTTTTTCTTTCTTCAAACATGAGTAAGGATATTTTTCAAAACTAATAAATGTCCTAACAAAAGAGCAAAGACTCACGCTTGAAATTTTATAACATATTTTGGATCCGTTTAAACAAAAAGAATACCTTGAGAAACTTTATGAGTCTCTTGAAAATGGTGAAAGAACTCCTCCTTTATCTAGACTTATGGCCAAGAAAAAAAACTTATGACCTAATATCTATATTCAAATGACAACAACAATCAAAAAAATTCATTTTCATGATTTAATAATTCTAACAAGAAATTAAAGTAGTTAAAAATGAATTAAAATAACACCAACAAAAACAAAACATGATAGTAACATTATACAAATTCTCATTTCAAAATCTTTGGAAGATTCTTCACTAGTTCCTAGTGAAAAGGATAATGATGATTCTAATGATCGATCCATCCAAAACCTTTTTTCTCTAGCTGATTTCCTTAACATTCTCAAGGAAATTACATCTCAAAACATCACCCTAAAAAATTTCAATGATTTCCAAATGAATACCATAGCTCTTTTCCATATAGGTGTTGATCTTAATTGTATTAAAGATGGTATTATTCCACAACACTTCTTCTCTCCTACTACATAAACACTTTCTGCATAAAAAACTTCAAACTTAAAATAAAAAACAATGGCAAAGTATACATTATCTGTAACAACCTCAAAACAAAACCAACTTACCTCACAACATTTGATATTAGCCAAAGTATAATATTAGGCACATCTTTCATTAACATTATCACTCCTTACTAAGTAAATTATACTAGCATTACATTCAAAGAAAAAGGAAAAAAATAATCCACTTTCTTTCTTGGAAATTCCTAAAAATAGAAATCTTAATCTCCTTAAAGTTAAATCTATTTATCATAAACAACTCAGTCTTCTTATTTAAAGTAAACAAACTTACCTTCATCTTATAAAACAAGGAATTTCTCTTTCAAAAATCCAAAATTAGTTATAAATTAGCATTATCAAAACCAAACTTTTCAGTCTTCAAAATCAAATTAAGAAAGAAATATGTTTAGATTTTCAAAATGCTTTCTAGGTAAGAAAATAATACATTATTGGCCTACCTTTTGAATATTTTTTCTTTAAAAAGAATGTCTCTGCAAAATCTAGGTTGATTCAGATGAATGTTGAATTAGAAAACCACTATTGGGTTAAGATTACAAACCTAAAGAATAAACACATGATCTAAAAATATCACTCTACTTGGTTTTGTACAACATTCTATATCAACAAACAGTCGAAAATCGAACAAGGAACTCCTCAACTTGTCATCAATTATAAAACTCTTATTCCATATCTTAAATGGATTTGCTATCCTATTCCCAACAAATGTGATCTCCTTCAAAAACTTCATTCTGCTATAAGTTTTCAAACTTTGATATAAAATCAAGATTTTGGCAAATCTAGATCACACCAAAAGATTGTTACAAATCTACTTTTACTGTCTCTTTTGGACAATATAAATGGAATATCATGCCTTTTTGACTTAAGAATCCTCCCTTTAAATTCCAATGGATTGTGGATGACATCTTTGGTCCTTTCTCAAAATTTTGTATTGTTTATATTGATGATGTCCTCATCTTCTCCCATTCTACTAATCAAAATTTCAAACATCTATGGACATTCATTTTAGTCATCAAAAGGAATGGTATCGCTGTCTCAAAATCTAAAATCTCTCTTTTTCAAACCTGTATCAGGTTCCTAATTCATTATCTCTTGCAAGGAACTATCACCCTACTCAAGATATCTCTTGGTTTTGCTTTCAAATTCCCTAATAAGATTATAGATAATAATAAAAAATAGAGATTCCTAAGAAGTCTTAATTATGTCTTATACATTTTTCCTAATCTTAATTATTTATAAAAAAAATCCTCCATGATAGGTTAAAGAAAAATCCTATGCCTTAAACTCAAGAATAGATAAAAAATTTCAAACATATCAAAACACAAGTCCAAAGCATCCCTTGTCTCCATCCTGTTAATCTAAAACTTCCTAGAGTTGTTGAAACAAATGCTTCTGATATTGGTTATTGTGGTCTTCTCAAACAAGTTCAAAACCAATAGGAAAAAATAGCTCAATTAACTTCTTCCCATTGGAATGATACCTAGAAAACTACTCTACCATCAAAAAATAAATCATCTCCATTGTACTTTGCATCCAAAAATTCCAATATAACCTTTTAAATCAAAAAATCTAACTCAGAATATATTGCAAATCAGCAATAGAAGTACTTCAAAAAGTCATTCAAATTTTTTCCTCCAAATAAATATTTGCTAGATGGCAGGCCATCCTCTTAGTATTTGACTATGACATAGAATTTATCAAAGGTGATTCAAATTCTATCCTTGATTTTCTAACTAGAGAATAACTTTAGGGAAAATCTTGATATGACTCCTAAAAATAAGGGTAGACAACTTGCTTCCAAAAACCTCTCACAAAATCCAATCAAATCATGATATAAGTCCACAGTTGAAGATAAATAAAAGGTCTCTTCGTCACACATGCCTCCTATAGACAAACACTAGGATATGAAAAACTAGGTTACTAACCTTACAAAATCCCTTAAATCCCTCATGGCACTACAACAAATCATGTAGAGTATATCTCCTTCATTGATATGTATAATCTCTCTCCTATTTTAAAAATAAAGGAGGGATCTTCTACTCAAAACCCCATTATTAAAATCTGGTTTCAAAATCTTCCTTTTTAAATCTTGTAATTTTACTAACCCTATCTTCAAAACAAATTATTCCAAAATAGAAAGATTTTCAAAAATCTTCTGATTATTTAAAAAAAAACTCATTTCCAAATTATTACAAATTGTGAGGATGGTTTTTTCTATCATAACCCTTTATTATCTTCACAAAAATCTTTTATGTTTGGTTTTAAAAGCCATGGGACTTATAAACCTTGGCCTTATTATATGGTAATCCTTGAATTTATCGGTTGTCTCCTAAATTTCTCACGTAATGATTCTCCAAATGAACTGGCTTACTCTACTTTCAAACTGCACAAAATCATCCATCCTTCTCATTAAGCCAGAACCCTTGAAATCCCAAGATCAGTTCTTGATTCCTATAAGACCTAATTAAGCTACTCCCTTTTCTTCAATTGATGGGATAACCAACAAGCTTAGTATAACACCTCACAAAATATCTAAAAAGTAACTTTTAGATTCTCTCCTTCCAAAACTTTACCACAAATAATCCTCCTATCTTGTTCATAAAATGGTGGAAAGACATTGTCTCCTTACAAGAAATCTTACTAGTCACATCATGAGGATATGAGGGAATAGTGTTTATAATAAGGTATATGTAGGAAGAAATAATCAAAGAACTAGTGGTAATAGAAGAAAGAATTTTGATATATGGATAAAGGATGTTAAAAGATCTTTTGCATTTGTATTGTAGATAATGTTCAACACATGAGCTCTACAATCATAGGAGATTACAATGTTTGAGATAAAAGAATATAATGTTTTTGAAGCAAAGTAAATTGGTGACTAAAAACAATCCTTCAGTCTTCAATTTATAAATGGGAGACTCATTGATGTTTGAACAACATCATAATGTTTTTTGATCCTTATGGTGGAATCAAATCTAAAGAAATCCATCGAAAGGTATTTTGTCTATGAGAATTATTTGATAGGCTGTTCTTTTACATAAAAACACTGAAAGATGCTTTATACTATTGTTAGTAGCTTGTCCTATCCTATTGCATAAACAATCAAAAGATGCTATGTTTTTTCCTAGGCCTAAACATGTTGTTTTGAGAATTTATCGAAGGCTTGCAACTTATTTTACCATTTGACTTTAAATTGTCTAACGATGTTCAAAATGTCGTCAATGGTTTGATGTTTTAATTTTCAATAGAAAACCTATGGATAGAAGAACTTTGAATAGAGATGAAAAAGAGGAGCAATTTGTTTATCTTTTGGACTAAGACAAAAGAGGGTTTTGAAGGAATCAAGGGCATCCCTTACCTGTGGTGGTAAGATTTATGGCAAAGAGCTAAAGTCTTTCTACCATTTTATGAACTAGATAGGAGGATTATTTGTGGTAAAGTTCTGGAAGAAGATAATCCAACAGTGACTTTTCTAGGTATTTTATTAGAAGAAGTTGTTATACTAGGCTTGCGGGCAATCCCAGTAACTAAAGGAAATGGAGTACTTATATGATTTTTTATAGGAACTAGGAAGCCATCATGGGATTTCAAGGTTTCTACTCCAATCCAAATTATGGATGATATTGTGTATTTTGCAATTAGATTAAGACAATTCATTTGGAGAATCATTATATGAGAAATGTTTGAAGGAGACAAAACTAGTCAATTAATAGATTGCCATATATTATGGTTAAAGTTTATGTAAGTCCCAACGTTTGTAAATCCAACCAAAAAAGTTTTAGTAAATACAATAAAGGGTCGGGATAGAAAAGAAAACATCTTCATAATTTTTATTAATTTAGAAATGAGTTTTTTTTTTAAATAATCAAAAGATTTGTTAAAATCATTATGTTTTAGAACATTTTGTTTTGAAGATGGGTTTGGTAAAATTGTAATATTTGAGAAGGAATATTTTGAAACTAGATTTTGAGAAGGGGATTTTGAGAATAAGATCCTCCACTATTTTTAAAATAGGGGAAGACATTATACATGTTAACAAAGGAGTCATGCTCTGCGTGATTTGTACTATTGAAATGAGGGATTTAAGGGATTTTGTAAGGGTAGCAACCCAGTTTTTCATATCTTGGTGTTTGTACAAAGGAGGTTTTTGTGATGAAGTTACCTTCTTTCATCTTTAATTGAGGCCTCATACCATGATTTGATGGAGTTTTGTGAGACGATTTTAGAGGTAGGCCATTTGCCTTTCTTTTTAAGAGCCATATCAAGGTTTTTCCTAAAAAAATTCTATGGTTAGGAAATTATGGATATAATTTGAATCACATTTGATAAATTCTATGTCATAGTCAAATACTAAGAGGATGGCCTACATCTAGCAAATATCTGTTTAGAGGTAATGTGTTGGACGTCATTTTACAGTACTTCTTTTGCTTATTTACAATCTACTCTAAGTAGGAATTTTTGGTTTGAAAGGTTATATTAGAATTTTTGGATGGAGAGCACGTTGGCGATGATTTATTTTTTGATGGTAGAGTAGTTTTTCTAGGTATTATTCCCATGGCCAGAAGTGAACTAAATTATCTATTTGTGCTGGTTTTGAACTTTTTTGAGGATACTACCATAAATAATGTTAGAAGCATCTGCTTTAACCTCTTTAGGAAGTTTTGGATCGGTGAGATGGATATAGGGGATGCTTTGGACTTAAGTTTTGATGTTTTTGACAATTTCTATGTGTTCTTGAGTCCAAAGAATATGATTTTTTATTTATTTATCATGGAAAAGTTTTGTTAAATGATTGTCATTAGGATAGAAATATAAGACATAATTAAGATTGCCTAGAAATCTCTATAATTGTTTTTCATCTAGACTCCTATTAGGGAATTTGGAATCAAAATAAATAGATCTCTCGATTGGGGTGATAGTTTCCTATGAGAGATAATGACCTAGAAATTTGATACACGTTTAAAAAAGAGAGAATTTTGATTTTGAAACAACAAGACCATTCCTTTTGATGAATAACATGAATTTCTTAAGATATTTGAAATGTTGATCAGTAGAATGGGAGAAGATGATGACATCATCAATATAGATAATACAAAATTTTGATAAAGAACCAAATATATCATTAATAATCCTTTGGAATTCAGAAAGAGGATTCTTAAGTCCAAAAGGCATAACATTCTATTGATACTGTCCAAAAGGGATAGTAAAAGTAGTTTTGTAATGATATTTAAGTGTTATATGGATTTACCAAATGTTTGATTTTAGATCACATTTTGAAAAGATGAGAGGAGAATTAATTTTTTTAAGGAGCTTACATTTTTTAGGAAGAAGACAGTAAATCCATTTAAGAGATGTGTTAAGAGGTTTATAATTAATGACAAGTCAAGGATTTCCTCATTCGATTTTAGACTATTTTTTGACATAGAATGATACACAAGACCAAGGGGAACAAGATTTTGAGATTAGGTATTTGTTTTCTAGGTTTGAAATCTCAATTTAATAGTGGTTTTCTAATTTGATATTCATCTAAATCAACTTAGAATTTGTAGGGATATTCTTTTTAAAGAAATAATATTCATAAGGTAGGTTAATATATGTTGTTTTCTTGACCAAAAAGCATTCAGAAGGTCTAAGTAGATTTCTTTCTCAATTTGATTTTGTAGACTGATAACTTTGGTTTTGATAAAGTTAAATTGTGACCGATTTTGGATTTTTGAAAGAGAAATGTTTTATTTTGGAAAATTAAGGTAAGTTTGTTTACTTTGAACAAAAATATTTAGTTGGTCATGATAAATGTATTTAGCTTTAAAGAGGTTAAGGTTTTTAGTTTTAGAAATTTTCAAGAAAGAAAATGAATTATTTTTTCCTTTTGTTTTAAATATAATAATAGTATAATTTACTTGGTAAGAAGTGATAAGGTTAATGAAAAGTGTGCCTAAGATTATACTATGGATGATATTTGATGTTATGAGGTAAATTAAATTTATTTTGAGGTTGTTACAGATAATGTACGCTTCACATTTGTTTTTTATTTTAAGTTTTGAGTTGTTTGTTGTGGAATACCTTTCTTTAGTAGGAGAGAGGAAGCATTTTGGAATGTTATCATCTTTGATATAAATAAGATCAGCATATGTATCGAAGAGGTCTATGGTATTCATTTAGAAATCATCAAAAAAAATTGAGGGCGATGTTTATAATATATTTTTGAAATGTAATTTCCCTGAGAACATTAAGGAAATCATCTCGATCAAGAAGGTTTTGGAAAGGAATAATCATCAAAGTCATCATTATCCTTTTCACTGATAATTGGTGAATAATCTTCCATATATTTTGAAAGAATAGTTTGTATATTATTATTATTATTATTATTATTATTATTATCAATTTCTTATTTTTTATAGGGTCGTTTTAATTCATTTTTAACTCCTTTGATTTCTTTTTAGAGTTTATAAGTTGTGGGAATGGAATTATTTATTTATTTTTTGTTATTTGAGAATAGAGGTTAGGTCATAAGTATTTTTTTTCCTTGGCTGAAAGTTTAGATGAAGGAGGAGTGGTTTCACCATTTTTAAGAGACTCACAATGTAATACCCCAAATTGAGGGGAGTGTTATGAGGATTGATTTGGCTACTTATATTAACATGGTATACCATCCTTTTGGTGATTTTGTCCTAAGAATTCCACAGTTAAGCGTGCTGGCCGTGGAGCAATTTTGGACTCGTGTTGATCTGTGGGGCCAGCCGATCAATCCAAAAAGCGCTTCAAGGTAGCCCCCGCGTGGTCGTATCGACTCGGGGTGTTACACACAAAGTTTCACAAGGTATTCCATTTTGTTGAGGGGATAGAAATATGACAGACATATTCAAGCACGAGTCTTTATTCTTTGGTTAGGACACTTATTTACCTTGAAAAATATCCATCCTCATGTCCGAAGGAGGAAGAAGAAGAAGAAGGTGAGTCAAGTTCATTAATTTGGATACCATATTTAGAAAGGTCCTCTTCTAGAGACTTGCTGTTAGAAAATTTGATGAGAAGGTTTTAGATTTTTTTTCCAATGTTTCTTCGTTGAGATTACACTCATGTCTTTGGAAGGAAGATTGTGCTAACTTTTTCTAAGGGTAGGATTTCTTATAATATTTCTTACAATAATGCTTTGGGAAAAATTTTGGTTTTCAAGATTCATTACATGGTTTGAATTTATTTAAAGTGCCAAGAATATCAAGTTATTGGCAGAAAGTACCAAGTTCTTACATGATTATATGCATTTCCCATTTTAAATGTTTTCGGAGTTTGAGGTCTTGATAGATTTTTAGACCTTATTTTTGTGTAAGGCTAATTAGTTCACAATAGGTGAATATGTAATACAGAATTTGGTTTCCATGGGATTCTTTTATTTTATTTTGAAATCTTTCCCCAAGAAGGATTGGAAGACTAACAATAAAATTTTCTTTCAAGAAATGTCGATTTGAATCATCTTGAAGTATGAATCAAGTAAGGAAAGTGTTTTTATACTATTGGAAATCACTAAGTTTTTTTTTACAGTGGAGGTTTGAGAGTAGCATAGCATTTTTATCTTCGAGGTGTGAAGGGTCACCAACAAAGTGAAGAGAAATAGAAATGATAAGTGAGGCAACAATATCCTGATAGACATCATCACTTTTGATAATAATGTTATCCTCTTCATCCATTTTCCTAGCATCAATAATGGAGTTTTGCTCCTTAGAGGTAAAATGGAAAACCCACCATCCTTTGAGTTGGCGAGAGACACCTACAATCAAGAATTCTACTATTGCTTTATCAGAAGTATCATTTTGGGTTTTGTAGGCATTATCAGCCATGACTTTTTAAGGAGGTTCAAGATGTTTTATTCAGACATTGCATTAATATTCTATTCATAAATGAATGATGCTTTATAATTTAGTTGAATAATTTTGTTTGGCCTAGTTTCAATGCTAAGGTCAATGGTTGTGTTTCTGGGAACAATAGCCTTATAAGAGAAAGATTTTTCATTTCTTTTGTAAAGGCAAGAGATGTTTGGTTCCTCAATGAGATTATATTCCATTTGATGTGGCGACAAACATACACACACATGTATGGTGTGCGTGGCAAATACATATAGAGAAGGCAAGGCTAGGACGAGGCATGATGGGGAAAAGGTCGAGAAAAAATTCAACTAGACATATCCTAATATTTTATGGGAGGTGATGGTTGAGATGGGTCAAGCGTTAGGAAGCTTGATAGGGGGAACTTGGTTTGGGTAGAGAGGAAGGAGCACATGAGATAGAGAAGAGGAAGCAAATCATGTAGGAGAAGAAAAAAAAGGGAAACAAGGAAAAAATAATCATGGGATTATGTTTAAAATTGTGATTAAATAATTAAGGTAAGATTAAAATATTAATCATGTAGGATTAGATTGAGGTTGAAATATTAATGATCCAAAATAAATATAAGGATTTAATGAAGCCATTAATTGCTCGAGATTAAGCTTAGATAAAATTTGGAGTATTATAGTTCCATCATTAGATATAATTGTAGTCTATTCTCTTATTTACGTCGAGTTCAGGCCCCCACTATTATTAATTTGGTGAAACTGATTGAAGCACCTCTCAAAGTAAAATGTTTATAAGCCACTATTATCGTCTGATGGAACGAACTCAACACCTCCTAGGGAATCACACTCTCAGCCAATATTATTAAATCGATGGAACAATTTGAAGCACCTATCAACACCTATCCTAGGTAAAATGCTCTTGAGCTATTATTATCATCTGGTGGAACAGACTCAACACTTTAGTTTTGACTTATGTGATATTTTACTTTAAGTAATTAATGTCTTATTAAATTGTCAATTATATCAGTATCATAATGCAAACATATATATATAACTGTGAGAGGCACATAATTAGAGTTAATAGTAATATACCAAGCATAAACAACATAATCTAGATGATGGTTGGGACATTCCCTAATGAAAAATGCCATAATTCTCTTATGAAACCCTAATTTCACAAGATATTCATAGCTTCTCCCATAAGACTCATTCTATCACCAAATTTAGCTCACTATCCAAGTATAACATTATTAATGACATATCCAAAAAATAAGGTGTAACTTCAATGTCTTATACATTCGATAATGAGCCAACCTTTAGGGTTACTATTTACAATTTAAGCCATTTTCTCATTTTATTATACTTATGCTCCTTATTATTACTCCAATTATTCCATGTGAAATAATTAACATATTTTAACCCTATATCACTTTTAAAATACCAAAGATTCCATAATTAACTCAGATTGACCAAAATATCCATTTTTATTACAAAAATGCCTCAACTCATATTTTGGACTACTTGTATCCTAGCCAACCATCATTTTATCATAACACTTATAAAGTAATTTATAACTTTAAATAATTATTATGCTATAACTATTTGAGCACTTTCTCATATAATGTACAAAATACTCTTAAGATAAGCACAAGACCTAACTTTTCACAAAACCTTACACGTTTGATATCATTGTTGTATGACCTTCAACTTATTATATCACCATAAAATTTGACCATGTTCAATTCCTACTTTCCATACTTCATCAAAAGCATAGATCAAGCTAACACACTTAGGCTTGCAAAAAAGGACTTATTGCAACAATGTCACATAAGGGTATGGTACTCATTTTCCATGACTCGATACCATATTTAAATACAATGAAATTATCAATATAATAATAATAAACTAATATTTCATATAAAGCACACAAAAAAAAATCCTAACTATGCCATATATCTTTACCTAATTAGCATAAGTCTCTAAGAATAAATAATCCTGAAATGCCTCCTCTAAGACCATTATAAAATCACCTAAAACCAAGAGTAATACATGGTTAGGAATTAAGAAAATATACAAGGAAAAAATAAGGGAAAGTTGAGTGAATAAGGAGTAAAACCAAACCAAATGATACTGTAAGAAAATTTAGTACGGCATTGAGCTAGTTGCTTGAGTGGATGACACAACCATGGGGTGACGTGTGTGGGATATTAACACAACCATGGGGTTTCTATGTTAAAGGATGACATAACTAGGGTGGATATTGTGTGGGAGGTTTATGCAATTAAGGAAAGGGTGTTATAAGGCATGGGTTTTTTTTTTTGCCTGAGTTCTGTCGTTGATGGAGGTAGGTTGCGTATGGTTTAGATGTAACTTAGTTTTGTGATGAATTGACATAGGTAGGGGTGGATTTGCCTGGGTTTTTTATGTAACAAAGGTTGGGTTACATAAATTTGGATAAGCTATGTGGAGTTTGTCTATAAGAAAATGGTGAATATCAACTAATCAAAGCATTGACAAGTTGTGGAAAGAGAGAGGAATAGTTAGGGGAGAGTTTGGTGAGACATTAAATGAGGTAATGAGAGAGAATGGATGGGTATATATAGTTGAGGTGGGGGTGGTGTGCGAAGTTGAGAAGGGCAAAGAGTGACACATAGATATGGGGTAAAGGTAGGGGATTAGTGGATTTGAAGCAAATGTGCCATAAAGACACATTATACGTAATAAGGGAGGTGATATTGGTGAATATAAGTTAGGCTTAGGTAGGATGTGGCTAGGGACACAACTGAAGGGATTTGGTATGGGAAGGAGGGAATCTCATAAAGAAGAAGGGGAAGAAAAAGATCAAAGAAGGAGAAGAATGAAAGGGAAAAAGAAAAGGAGAAAGAAAACAAAAAAATAGGAAAAATGAAAAGGATAAAGGGGAAAAGGAAGAGGAGTTTAGGGTTAGGATAATAATTAGGTTTAAAATTAAGATTCAAAAGTTAGAGTCGGATTAAATTATTAATCATCTAATATTAGGGTTATTTTAAAATATTAATTACTTATAGTTAGAATTAGGTTAAATTTGAGATATTACAACTCACAATGGTAATATAAACCGTTGTGAATAATATCCCATAGAGATAAAAAAAAAGTGTATCCACATCATTTTCTTACTAGTGTTGTTGATGTTACTTTTCAACCATTATCATTATAAAATTTTTGCAGTGGTGCGTGTCTATGAATTCTATTATTTTTGTGTTTGGTATTAAATTCTAAGTATGCATATCATTTTAGGGTTTTCATGAATAGTAATAAATAGTTATGAATAATGTGAAAAGTGGGTTTTTAAGTAAATATTCCATTTTTTATGTATCAACATGATTTTTGATATTCCTTAGTGTAAGCATGTTTCTATATATATTTAACATGTTCGCATGTTATCGCTTTTAGTAGATTATGTTTATTTAGTACATTTATCATACCGATGTTATGCATTTTCTTCAAGTATTTACGTACAGAATTAGATGTGGAAGTTTTATGCTGGGACGTAGACTGCGAATGTGATGTTGGGGTGGGGCATATACTAGAATTATATATATATATATATATATATATATATTATCTATATCTATTTATACTCAAATCTAACTTAATTTATGCATATAAATATCTTTTTTTGTTACTTATTTTTACTCTATCTGATTTTGTAATATCTTTTTATGTCGTTTTGTGATCTCATATTGATTTTAGGATAAGATATTTGTCACACTTGATCATAGGATATGATACTATTTTTAGCTTGATATTCAACATAAATTGATTATTGAAATCTCTTTCTCTATGTTGGATGTGGAGGTAATGCGTTGGATTTCTTATTTTTCTTCAACAAAATTGTTTTAAAATGAAATTCTTATTTAATGAAAATCAGGGTGTTGTAAAATGACAAATCACATTTGAATAACATAATCTATTATCATAACCACCCAATGTCTTTTTTCCTAAAATTCTCTATGATGTTTTCTTCATGGTTAATTAAGTATGAGAAAATGTGAATACATGTGCCACAAATTTCTCACTACTTCTATGCTTTTTCAATTTTTGATAAGAGATCAAATGCTATAATAAATTTGTTAATTAGAGACTAATTTGATTATTAATCATAACTTAGTTGATACAACTAGAATAAATTTGAATAAATAAAATATTAGAGGATCAATGTGAATTGTGGCTTAGCTAGACTCGTAGGTTACATGTGTAGGGTGACCCCTACACAGGCCCCATAATTTTTAACAACACCCAATTAGTTAATTAATTATTGGTCCAAACCTTACAATACAAACTAGCTATGATTAGGGGTGTAAATGAGTTAAGCCAAATTGTAAACTATTTGACTCACCTTTTTTGGTTTAACGAGCTAATTCCAAGCCCAAAAAGGTTAGGTTCGACTTATTTACAACTTTTGCTATGACGTAGTGGATAAGAAGTCTAGTTGTTTTTTGGCAGTCTAAGGGTTTGAATCTATACTGGGATAGTACTTGTTTCATGACGTGTATAAGAAGCCCCCTAATGTGCTTTATGTCAAAGGAAAAACAATTGCAAGATTATGATACAAGAAAAAAAAAGCTGATGTGTCCCAAATTGTCAATGGTGTAGTTGCTAGACCTTATGCACATCACTCATTCACTCACTCACTCTCTCTCTCTCTCTCTCTCTCTCTCTCTCTCTCTATATATATATATATATATATATATATATATATATATATATATATATAACACCTTTCGATCAATCATAACAATTTAGTGTTTAAACAATGTACCATCATTTTGAAGAAGCTTATTGGCTTGGACTTTCACATTGCACTTTGGTAATGTATAAAAATTATTAATTACGATTGGGAGTGTGTGGTATTTTTCAAATACTATATTGATTTCATAGAAACTATTAATGAATAAAGAAATTTATTTGTAATAGTAATAATTTATTTTAAAATTACATCAACGGATATAGAATAATACATTCACATATTAATATATTATATTTTGAAACAAATTAAATAAAATATTATTTTATATCTTGCATTTTATACTGCCAAGATGATACTATGGAATTGATATTAAGCCTCGCAATTGCCCATATATAATTAGAGAAGGTAACATAGGAAAATAAGTGAAAAGAAAAAGTTTGTAACTAGATGTTATAAAAAAATATTTTGTTCCTTTGGAATTTGAGTAATTTTTTGTACTTTAACAATAAAAAACAATCATAATATGATTATTTTCTAATAAAATAGATATTTCATGTTTAGGCAATTATAATTTTATTTATTTAGTTCATGTCTATTTTCTAATTTTAGAACGCATTGCTCAAAATATTTGAGATATCCTTGAGCTTAGTGTGAACCCCCTCTGACTTCCTTACATATTTGAGATGTCCTTGACCAAATGAGATTAAAGAAGACCACATCACATATTTTAATTAAGTAGAAGGGGTTAAAGGACAAATCACTTACAACTAAACAAAAGGATAGAGTGATAATGAAGGGCTAATATATTGGAAAGGAGATCAATATAGCCAATGAAGAATAAATAGTAAAGGTAAAAGTTAAAGTTATATATTGACTTTTTTAAAATCACTTTTGTCTTTTGAACACAAATTTCATCTTAAAATAATTCTCTTTTTTAGAAAGGAACAAGTGAAATATTAAAAAATTTGATATTATTAGCACCAAAAAAGTCCTTTTCATTTAAATTTATTTTTCGGTCTTACTTTGATGGTCTTGCCTTTAGTAGTTATGAATAATTTTTTTAAAAAATACACACACACATATTAATGCAGATGCAGTTCTAGTCAATAATTTGTTTTAATTTTTGTTTCGTTTTAAGGTCTCCATCCCAGATTCACACGAAGAAGTGGTTTTTGATAATATCATTTTAATTTACCTATAATAAAAAGATTGATATTTCTATTCCCCAAAAACTATTACAATTTCACTTTGAAAATTTAAGGAGAATGAGGAAGATAAAATAAAGAAAGACGTATATAAATCTAATAAATTAATAAATAGATAAATCACGTAAGTTAAAGAAATGTGCACAACTATAATCTCTTGACAATATTAAAAAGTTCTTAAAGTGTTAAAAGCAAAACTAATCCCCTACATTACCTTTTCTCTTTATTAAATTAGAAGGAACATTAACATCACAAAAATTATTACACTTGAGCTTATTAAACTTCGAATTATTTCATACAATGAAATTGCAACAAATAGCTTTGATTTCTAGACCCCTGTACATTGATTAAATGATCGCATTGAAAATTGCCAAGGTGATTCCTTTCCATCAACAACTTAACACGTTTGAGTTCTCATAAATTTTGTTCACAAAAGTTTGAATGCTTTTGATGTTGCAAGAAAGGATAGAGATCCGTGGATGGAAGCTAAAGAATATTTATTATTATTATTATTATTTTTGATAAACTTCTTGATGCTCCAATTTTGTCAAAAATAAGAGGACCGATGAAGTGTCACCATCTTTTATTTATATATTACTATAAATAATCTAGTGGTTTTTAGTTTTTAGGTCTAAAAATATACCTATTTTTAGGATAAAGTTGGTTATGATATAATTTTTATCTAATTTTATTTTAACTATATTTAAAATAATTTTATCTATAGATATAAAGTATTTATTTTCTTTTCTTTTTTTTATTCTAATTTATTTACTTTTGCTATGTGTTATTCCTAGTTAATTTTTTATACATATATTTAAAAAAAGAAGAAAAAAAGAAGAAGAGGAGGACTGGAGGAGGAGGCACGCGTACAAATATAAAATCGATTTGCTTACTTAATTTTCAAATACGGAACGATTTACCTCATGTGGGGACGATAAACAATTTAATTTTCAAACCAAACTAGTCCCAAGGCCAGTGGCAACTGAGAACTGACGAAGCTCGCCCTTCGTCATTCCCACTCTTGTCCTTCTCAGTCACCGTCTTCTTTCCCACTCCGCCTGCCTCTTGCCTCTATAACCGTGCAACACAGAACCCACTACAGTTGTGAATGGCAGAATGAATGCTACCCGTCTCCCACTCTTTCTTCCGTTCTCCTATTAGTAGTAGTATTATTATTATTACTCAAACTGGTCACCCCACAAATCCAGGAAACAGAAAGAAGCGCATTTCCTCTAGAGACAGCGAGAGAGCACCTGATAATTTAATTGCAGAAGACAGATTTCAGGAACTCAAGCGATTCATAAACGCTTCAGAAAATTTCTGTCCATTCATTCCGCATGTTAGCACAAAATTATCGCCTTTTTTTTTTCTTCACTCTTCTGTTTCATTTCATAAGAAGGTGAGAGAGTAAAATTCAAGCTTCAATTTTTTTTCTCTGGAAATACCCAAAACATGTTCATCGTCTCTTTAATTTGTTAGCGGCTAGCGAGTCGAGTTTCATCTTTTGAAATTTTATTTTTATTCATTGGAGTAATTTTGTCATGTATATACTGTGACCGATAAGTAAATTGGACATCAAAAGGATATCATGACGATGCTTTTGAGGCTTTCTTTTTGGACTTGTCTGATGGATGAGATTCTCTCCACTTTTCTTCTGCTTTCTGTAAATATTCCCCCCCCCCCCTTCCCTTTTTCCGTCTTTAGCCTGATCATAACTCGTAATGTCGCTGCGTTACGTGTGCTTTGTACTAAATATTTTTCATGTTATGACTGTTTAATGTACCCGCCCTACTAAGAGTGTTAAAGATATCTTGTTTCTGTTTGGAAGTTCTGAATTTTCTATTGCTGTGGTAGAGAAGTAGAGTCTTGTTTGTGAAAGTAGTAGCGGCAGGCATCCCTGGATTTCTCAACCATATCTTAGCTTTTTCTAGTATTGTATCTGCTGTATTGAGCTCAAAATTCTGCCAGTGGCAATGGTTTTTTTTTGGGGGTGCCATAATTATGCTTTCCTTTTGTATCTCCCACTTGCCAAACAACAACGTTGGTGCATATCCTTCACGTAGTAAGTTATCCCTGCAATCTTCTCCTTTTCATAAATTTACTTTCGCAGAAAACTGAAACTATGAAGCCAATCGGTGGGACTAACCGTATATAATCTTGTTGTGCTACCATTAAAGGATTGGAGTGTAATTGCGGCCAAATTTAACATCAGCCTTCTGTCTACTCCCTTTCTTTATTTTCTTTTGTTTACTTAGGTTTTCCTTTACATTAGATTATACTAAAGAATAAGCTTGGAAGATATTAAATCTCAGCAACACCAAACCACTGGTAGAGTTGAGGACGAAAAGATTGTTCCTCGCCGGGTAGTAAAGAAACTTACATGAGTATTACATACAATGATGGATCCTTTCCTCTTTTTTGATTAGTTGTTAGCTTTCCATGCTAATTCCTAAACAACAGTTATTCGACACCTGCAGAAAATGCTTGCCCCCTTCCCCAATAATTTTCTTTTTCTTGTTGCAGCTTGTACGTCTATCTACTACTCCCTTGTGCTTTCAATAATGTTGCTTGCTTTAGCAAATGGCACGAACAACTTTGATGTGAAGTGTAAATATATATATATATGTTTTATTGTTGTTTGTGAGTCTTGTGACTTGTGACAATAATGTGTTTAATAGTTGGTACGCATTATGTCTCAATGTGTTTGTCAAATTTTCTTCTCAATGGAATCTCTTTATGCAATTTTGACATGAAAGAGAAATAATCTGCTGTTAGTGTTACGAAAACTCCTACACCCCTCCCCCCAGGGGATAAGAGGAAGAAGAAGAATAGTTGTCCTTTTTTATAATACTCCTGTATAGCAGTATTCGTGGAACATTTATTACTTGTTCACGCGCCACCTTTCGCATTGGATCCCAACATTAATGTTAACTGTCCTAATGTTGTGGTTTCTCGTCTCACTGTACGTACTTCTTTTGTCTTGCAGGGCTTTGTGGGTCTGAACAGAACAGCATTGAAGTAACCTTGTGAAGATTTTATAATCCAACCTTTTACTCCCCTTTCGGCTCTGCCCCCCCTCCCCCCTTCTTTCTTTCTCATCCCCATATAATTAAGGCGTAGTAGGATTTTCACCATGCAGACTCCAACAAAGAGGTACCTTTCTTCTTTTCTTTTCCTTGCCTTAGGTTACGGAGCTTTATTTTCTACAATCCGTGTATTCTCTCCTCTTCTTACTTTCTGTGACTGCTGTAGAGGTTGAATTATGGCCTCAAACAAACTTAAATCTTGTAATGCTGTCATGCTTTTTAATAGTCCCCCCCCCCTCTGAGTACATCCTAGCTGATGTGAAGTTGCGTATCCCTGGCATAGTTGTTGTTCTACTCTGCTGCGTAATGTTCTTTTACCTGCCCTTAATAAAGTTTCAGCAAATTATGGTTTTGTGTTACTATTATTGCTGAGCTCAACCGTGTGTATCTGACCCTACTCAGTTTGATAGGTTTCTCGTTCTGTGTTGCTTGATTGTTGTTTGTAGTTTGTGCCTTCTGTTCTGGTTCAAGTATACATTTCCTTCTTCTGCTCTCCCCCCTTTGCGTACGATGTTAATCTTCACTTTCAAACTTGCAAATTTTAAGCTGCTGCATCAATTCAATATTCGTCTAAGGTTCTGGGACATTATGGACCACCTGAGGTTAACATGGTATTTTTTTACTTTATGTTGATTATCATGCCCTTGATTTTGTAAATTTTCACCACAGTGAGTAAACTGGTGGGAATAGCTATGTGTTTGGTGAAAGTTTTCATCAGATGGAGTCGGAGAGCAGGGAACGACTACTTTCGGGTAGCAGCAGTTAACCTGGACCATTTGTACAATTTTCCTTCAACAAGTATCTTTTTGTTTACCTTTTTTGGAAGCAGAATAGTAGTAGACGAATGTTCATGAAATGGAAAACTAACAAGAGCTGGCATGACTTAGCTGTCTATTGCTTTCTGCGTTTAATGTTGGAAATCGATTGGTTAGTAGTAGAATTATGATATTTGTATGACTGGCTATTCTATTGAACATTTGTATGAAGAATTAAGTTGTATTTGGTAGCTCAGGCATTGAATGTTAGGCCAGAATGGGCAGACGTGCAGTGCTGTTCTTCATGATTTCATTGTATCAGAGAAGACATATCAAGTAACTTTCAAAGCTTTTTTAGTTTTTGGACCGGTACTGATCATGATGATGGATCATGGGTACATGTATCCTTCCATTCCCCCTTCCTGATTCAATTGTTCATAAACATGTTTTAATGCTATAGCAGTTGATCATAGGTGAGCTAATGTAATTAAATACCAGGGTATCTATTTATGCTGCCATTTAATGTGTGTTGATCACTGTTCATTTGTGGCTGATATTAGTGGTATGCGAGGTTGCCTTTTAGCTGGTTATTATGATTTGCCAGCGTAGGTTTGATTCCTTTCTATGTTCTGATTGATTTGATATTCTCTGATAATTTGGAGCAGAACTGGTTCATCAGAAGCGCCTCAAAAGATCTCTTCACGGGTCGCACCAAGGCTGAAAATCAATTCAGTTGGTTCTGGCTCTGGATCTCCTTCAAGTCACACTCGAACACCGAATCAAAGTCCTAAAGCTGTTGAGCGCAGGTTATCAAGAAGCCCAGTTTCTACTCAGGTGATCAATCTTTGAACTGTAAAATTAGGGCATCATATATTCTCTTTTTAATTGCTTTCGATGCTTTTATCATGATTTTCTATTATATCTTATGGCGTGTTGTTTTAGCTTATTCAATTTGTAGTCTCTTTAGTATACATTTGTCATCTGACCAACTTAGGTGGTTGTTTAAGCTTATTCAATTTGTAGACTCCTTAGTATACATCTGTCATCTGACCAACTTAGGTTAAAACCTAAGTTGGGCAAGTATTCCTTGGCTTTATTGCGCGGAGCAAAAGATTGAAGAGCTATATACTCCTGCTTCCAGGAAAACCAAACCCTTGCTATTTTTTTTGGTGCTGCAGGGGGTACACATTCTCTAACACTTTTTTCCTATTTTCTTTACTGATTTCTCAGAAGAAGCATCCTGGCAGAGCAGTTGAGTTGGAGTCTCAGATTTCTCAACTTCAGGGTGAACTGAAAAAGGTGACAGACCAGCTATTATTATCAGAATCATCAAAAAAGGAGGTTCAAGCAGAAGTAGAAAAAGTGAAATCCCAGCTTGTAGTAGCATCGTCAAAGTTCGAGGAATCTCAGAAACAGCTATCCGAGCTGACTTCATCAAAAGAATCAAATGCTGTTGAGTTTGAAAAGAACCAGGCATGGGTGCCTCAGTTAGAAAGTGTTCAAAGACACAATCCCAAAGTTGACTCAGATGCTTTAGCTTCTGCTTTGGAAGAGATTCAGAGGCTGAAGCTGCAGCTTGATACAGTGGTAGAATCTCAGGGCAAACAAAGTAAATGCAGAGAGTCGGATGATGCTGAGCACCAGAGTTTGAAAGAGAACTTGGCAGAAACTCTTTCAGTTATTGAAAGCATGAGAAACGAGCTAAACGGTTGCAATGCATCCAAAGCACAAGCACAGGAGCTTGTGACTAAAACTTTGATGCAATTGGAAGCTGCTAAAGGTACTGTTAATTCCCTTATAACGAATGGCTCCAAAGCTACAGAAACATACGAGTATATTACCTTGGAGTTAGAGCAGTTGAGGGTGCGTGTCAACTTATTGGAAGGACTTGTAAGAAATCTTAAAGCAGATGTTGTTAAACCCAACGACGACGTATCTGTGGAGTGTGATGAAGAAGGGAATGATCACAATGTATCAGGAAATCAGGACAGAGCAGGGGTGAACCAGCTCGAAGCTGAACTTGCAGCCCTGCGGTCTGAGGTAGGGCGACTTAAATGTACTTTGGAAGCCGCTGAGAACAGAGACAATGAAGATCAGTCTCAAAATAATGTGCAAACAAGGAGTAATTGCGAAGGGGCAGACCTGATAAAGTCTGCGTCAAATGCTAGAGAGGTTGAACTTGAGGTAGAACTGAGGAAAGCAAGAGCTGATATTGAGTTGTTGAAGGCAAACTTGATGGATAAGGAAAATGAGCTGCAGGGCATATCCGAGGAGAATGAAGTCTTAAATATGAAGATCAAGAAAACCACTTCCAACCAGAGGGAACATGTGCTGGAAAACGAACTGGAAAGGATGAGGAAGGACATAGGGGAACTGAGGGCGAAGCTCACAGACAAGGATGCAAAACTTCAGATCATATCAGAGGAGAACACGACACTCAAGTCGGAGATGAATAAGAAACAGGAGGCAGACACAGAAGGTCCAACAACATGTAACCCAGTCCCTTCTGCGGGTGAAATCGAAGCAGCTAGAGCTGCAGAGGGGGATGCCCTGACAAAGCTCGGTCACATGGCAGAGGAAACAGAGAAGAGCAATAAGAAAGCGGCAAAGGCGACAGAGCAACTGGAGGCTGCTAAAGCAGCGCATGCTGAGATGGAAGCAGAATTAAGAAGGGTCAAGGTGCAGTCTGATCAATGGAGGAAAGCTGCGGAAGCAGCTGCTTCTATGCTTGCACCTGCAAGAAGTGATGGGAAGTTTGTTGAAAGAACTGGTTCCATGGACAGTGGATACAGTCCATTTAAAGGGAGAATTGATTCGCCCTGCCTGGATGAATACGAGGATGATGCATTTAAGAAGAGAAACGGAAACATGCTCAAGAAGATTGGTGTACTGTGGAAGAAACCACAGAAATAATCGAAGAGCGAACACCTCCAACATGCTTTCTGGGATATCTGCACAAACCTCTACACCGTGTTTTGAATGATGAGGTATATGTAGGTTATGATCATGTTATGTATCACCAGGTAGTTTGGCGGCCAGCCTGGCTATCTAAAGCAATGGTCGTATACATGTCTGTAGTATGTTACGGAGGCAGCGACTATATAAAAGCATTTTGAACGCTTGTCGGGTTTTGTCGTAGTCATGTTGCTTGTCAAAATTATGTTGGGAAAACAGCTATCGTTGTAGGGTTAGAAAATGAACTTTTGCTTGTTTTGTTGCCCTTGTATATGTCTGGGAGGGCTGGTCCGGCTGGATGCCTGGATGACGTGCAATATCATATTTGCTTTCCACACTCTGATCTGATTATTCTTGATCTCAATGACATGGATGTGATGCCGCCGCGAGTGCGCGACTGTGTGTATTTAGATCCGTTCCATGATTATCGAATTTAAAATCCAACGGTAAATCATAGAGAGAACAAAGGATTTACTTATTTATTTTATCATATTTTCAGGTCAGGGAGGGAAACCCTGCCATCGCCTTTTTCTGTTTTACCCTTTAGGACTTATTTGGTATAGAAATAATAGGGTTGTAATTTTTTTTATTTTTTATTTTTTATTTTTTATTTTTTATATTAAGTATTTAATAATAATAATAAATATATTTTTAATAAAATATTTATTTTAGATTAAATTAAGATCTAAAATGGATATTTATTAAAATAAAATATTTAATTTTAATTAAATTATATAGATATATAAAATATTAGAGTAATTTTTTTATCTCTATTATTTTCTATCCAAACAAGCACTTAATATTATAGTCCATCTTTTCTAAGTAAGGGATATTATTATTATTATTATTTTAAATATGGAACCTCATCTGTTTGAGATTTTGCATCGCAAATCCTCTCTATATATATAATTTAAAATAAAAGTATTAAACAAAAATAAGATTAGAATTAGGGTTGGATTGAAAAATAAATTGAAAATAAAAAATAGATTGAAGATTGGATAAGATTTAAAATTTTGATTTAGGTAATAATTAAGTTGGAATTTTTTTATAAAAAAAAATCAAATGTTGAAGTGGATTTAAAAATTATTTTATATATTAAATATAGATATGGAAATAGAATTCCATCCTCGGCCCATCCATTTGCCATCCATATTTTATTTTAAAATAATACTCGTACCGATTATCGGAATATATACTTGGGGGGGGGGGGGGAATGCGGAGCGGATCGAGGCCCCTTCTTAATCTGGCTAACGTAGGGCGACCCGGTAAATAGGATCTACTACATGAGTTTTAATGAGCCCTTGCCGGATCAGGCTAATTGTTTGCTGCAGACGGGCCCATAAGCTTATTGTAACTTGTATCTGTGAAGATTTGTGACCACATCCTGGGATCCATATTTAGGAGCCGCAGACTTCATACTAATACCAGAAAATTATATTTACCAAGATATACCCGACTGACGTGAAGGTGATAGGAAAACAATAATGAAGATGCGAAAGTTTAATAAGGCATAGCGCGTTTTATAAGGTGATGCTAAAATTGAGAAATTGAATCAATTTCGTATCTTAGTTACGTTAGAGTGTATGTATTTTATTTTTAATTAATGTTTATCTTTCTATCCTTTTAATTAATATTTATTTATTTTTGGATAAGTAGTTCAAGCATGATGTATCATTCCTTGATTAATATTTATTATTTTCCACCCCCGTTCACAGAAAAGTAGACTAAGGTGACATAAACATCGTTTTTTAGTTTATTTTTTCTAATACTTAAATATTATAATTTTTGTGAGTTATTTATAATAATTTTCTCTATGTAATAAGAATAGTTTACACCATTAAATATAGTAGTTTCTTTAACTGAAAGTGCTAGTTCATTATTTTTATAAGAGAACTATTTTTTATTAGATATCTCTCCCTCTTCTCTATCTCTATCTATACAGGGTGGTCTTAACCCCATGAAGTAGATGACATAGTTAGTTTTAATGTCTAGTATTATGGTGATGCTCGAGATTTTAGGTACAAGCCCCGTTCATGTTTTTGGTTTTTTTAAACATAAATATTTTTGAAAATTAAAATTAAAATTAAAATGGAGAAATACACATATTACTCCTCTAGTCCTCAGTAATGGACATAGTTAAGACTTTGGAAATCATCATTAGGCTATTAGTAGTTCTTTTCCCACGTCACTCTAGGCAAACTAAAATGACAATTTTATTTATTTAAAAAAAAATAATTTGTAGATTTTTCTGTTTTTCCTCTTTGCTCCCTCCAATGTCTCTTCTATCACTAGTGTGTTCAATCTTCTTTTGAATCTCTCCATCATTTTCTTCTTAGTTACTTGATCTATTCGGCTGTCCCTAATTTTCTATGATTTTTTTGCTAAATTAAATATACATTTGAATGTTGAAGGTATTGTTTCATTTATTTGATTTAAGTTATATTTTTTCAAACTTTTGGTTTTAATTTTATGATGAGTTTTTATAATTCTGTTATTTGTTGTCTTTTAAAATTTAACTATAGATCTTCACATTATCTATGAATTCCATTCCTTGAACATAGTACATTCGGCCATAATATAACTTTTTTTTTTGCTTGGCCTTCTTAAATTTCGAGACTGACTTTGTATGCTAATATACAATTTAATTAAAATTACTGGATTGTCGTTTTATAACTCTTTTATGATAATGTACTTTAATACATCAAGTCATTTAAGATGTACTTTACATGGTCAATCGAAGTTTATAATATTTGAATTGAAAAAAAAAAATAGTACATTGGACAAATGAGCAATTGGAACAATAATTTTTAATTGAGATTTGAATTTGGTTTTGAAGTATTAGATTTAAGGCTCGAATTCTGTGCTTCATGTGTCAATGATGGATTAAAAAACAAACACATTTGGCAAGAAAGAAAAATTAGTCTTTCACTTTACTCCAACAACCAACTATTGCCGTATTCTAGACTATAGTATTAGTAAGGTGCATGTGCTGAGGGCATTTTGTACCACAGTAAGGGCTACCATCACGAAAGCAATTGAAAAAGAACCGGAATATAATAAGCGTACTAGTACTACCTGCTCTGGTAATTGTGATAACCATCTCTGGCACAGGACCTTTGTTGATCTATTTATTTGCTCCCTCGAAATTATTGAAGATCTTGCGGCACGGCTTTTAATTTTCGAAAAGGAGGCCAAAGAAACTACTGCACTATGACATTCTAGGAGTTGCGGTTTAAGTTTCATGGTGTTTTCGTAAAAAAATATCAATATTAATAATACGTAACATTTAAATATATTATTTTTAATAGTTTTATAATATTATTGATTGAGTTTTTATTATTTGAAATTGATCCAAGATGGTGTCATTACTAATAAAATTAAACATATCTTTTTATATAAATATTACTAAATAATTCACAAACTAGTTGATAAATTATGATTTTATAAAAACTGAGAAATTTAATTAATTAACAAAGCCTAACTAATTCAATCAAACCAAGATTTTTCCAATCATAAGAAATTGTAGTCGACTAAGAAATTGAAATCAATCCTCGACCATTTTCAACATATCTAATTTTCAATAACATGATTCATAATGTAATAATCAAAAGTAAGGGTTTCTTATAATATCACTACTTAATTAAATTAACTAAATAAAGTGATATCTCAATCATTACCCGAGGAGGTTGAATTGGATTTTGCTAATTATCTCAATGCTAAAGCAGTGGATTGACAATGGAGAGTATTGGCTACATGATGCACTGCAATCGATCAATAGATAAGAAAAGTGACACCAACTACAATCCTTTGAAGAGTAGTGAGTTATCGACAAGTCACTAAACAATGGACGATGTTAATGTAGGCATGAAGCGATGAGGCACATAGTAGGGAGAAGAAATGAGGTAAAGGTAGACACGTTGGAGAAGGAAGATGAATTAGGGTAGAGAGTTGTCAAGGCCTTTAGGAAGAGGGGAGATGAGGATAAATGAAAAATAACCCAAAAGAAAAGAAATAATGACACCCTATGCCAGAGCAAAATGGGTCATTTTTCCTTTGTAAAAGTCTTGCAAAAAGTGTTGGTATTAGGATTCAATCCCTAGACCTTTGGGCAAATAAAATATAGCACCCCTAGAGTCTCAATCATTCAACCATCTCGTGTTTATTACATAGTGGCCTTCCTATATTTTATATAAACATTAACTAATAAATGAAAATATTCAACACTCTAGTGCTAGGGGTCGTGGTATTTGTGATACCATGTGGAAATCCTACCTTTGCCATTGCATGTAATGGTGTGAGTTGATTTATTCATAGTAAAAAAAATCTAAGTTGACCTCAACTTTGATGATGGTTTGATCAAAATTATTATATGTTAAGTGGTTGAACTTGACCTCAAACTCATGTACTTCTCAACTAACTCATTGATGATCTTACTAACTTTTAGACACCATTTGGTAAACTTATTATTTTCTTATTATTCAATAATATTTACTTCATGTTGTTAATATTTTTGATCTTTATAATACTATTATCTACAACTTTTTTTACAATTTACCATTACTTTATAAGCATGATCCACTCATTCAACTAATTAATGCTAAAAAAACTATTTATTTTTATCATAGAAATATCATGATGATATGGGTCTTTCTCCAACTAACACTTTGGGTCCAAGGAGCGGCAACCTAATAAAAGAAGGATAATCCAAAGATTTTTGAACAGGCCCATCCCTCAGGATGCTCACATGGTCTAATAGAGGCTGTCTTGCCTTACTGCGTAGAGATAGTTGGTTGTTTTGACTACATAGTATTTTCCCCATTACCCTCCTTCCTAGTCTTACCTCTCTATATACAAGATCTTGTACCTATTTTTGGAGATTTAAAATCATTAATACAATTTACTACTTTTGCTCTCTCCTCTAAGATTTCCTCTCGACACTACTTAATTGTTTGATATCTCATTTAAATTCCTAAAGACCCTTAAGTTCACAAAACAACAACAACAACATGCACTGTTTGTAGGGATCTTGAATAAAAAGTTATGTCTCCCGTCCAACCTTAGGATAGATTTAATCCTAGTACTAGTGACCCTCCTAGAGAGGATAATTTAATAACTACTTCTTAGCTTCAAGCTATAAAGATTGAACTTCAAGCATTTATGCAATAAATAGTCTTGAACATGCTAACTCCACTAGCACATACCCTCAGTAAGCTGTTAAAGCTCTTAGATCAACACCATCAACACCGTTGTAAAATGCCCCAGTGACCCACTCCATGAGAGACTCTAGTAGAGGCGTTATACCTTCAAAAAAGAGATCAAAGGATCAAGCTGCATGGTTTCATCATCCAAGACAAGAAATCCAATTCAATGGAAGACACACAACCAAAGAGAACTAGAAGTGATAGACAAAAATTATCTTTAAGCCCTCTTAATGCATAAACATTCGAAGATTAACTTATCAAGATAGAAGGAAGCGAGCGTTAAATTTGAAAATATTTATTTACCCTAAAATATTAAAATAATTTGAAATATTATTAAATTAGGATTCCAACACATCTTTTGGATCGCAAATCCTAGTTTTCTACACAAATTTATGACCATTTTACCATATATGTGTCAAGCTGAATTTCTATACACGAATGAATAAAGTGTTGTAATTAGCCTTATGGACGCCATTATATTTTCATATTTAACATTTAGGTTGTTATTTACTTATTTGATAATTATTTTAGGATATTATTTAGTGAATTTATTTCCTTAATCATTAATAAAGTAGACATGGTTTATCTTTTATCTTATGATGTATTTTATCTTTTTAAGATTTTATTAGGATTTAATTGTTATGATCATAGGATTAAGTGGGTTAATATTCATGTGAATAATATCATGAATAGTAATTTCATTAGTGTCTATCTTATTTAGATTTATTTTAGCTTATTATTGAGGAGATTACATAAGGAGGTGAATATTATCCTGTAAATATCCCATGTAAACTCATTATTTGAGGAGGATAGTTGAATTGAGTTATTAAATTAAGTTTTCTCTCGTTGAAACCTAGTGTGAGTTTCTATTCTATGTTTACATTATCTATGTGAGTCGTAAACTAGACATCTCTCTAAATTATCTTATCTGTGTGAGAGATAATTTAGAAACCCTTTATACCTTTCGTTTGTGGGCTTGTATAGAGTTATCTAGTAAATTTTACTATGTGTTTCTTCATTAGAGATCATTTGAGAGTTATCTGTGTAAGGCTTTCAAATCTAGTTTGAATAATTACTTTGTGTGATCATTCATCATATCCTTAGTTTAGAATTCACCATTCACTTATCATTATAAAATAGGGTATTTTTGAAACCATTCATTCCATCACGCATCACCTCCTAGACAAGACAAGAGAGAAAGACGTTGAAGTCCAATAAGGGATCATGATGGCCATTGAAGTAACATAAATGATGAGGAATATCATGGGCATGATAGTTGTCGGATTAGCATAGATGATGAAGAATACCATGGTTATGATGGCCAATGGCTTGCTAGAGGCGAAGCTGATTCTATCTGTAGGCTGATAGACCGAAAGGTAAAAGAAGATTTAGAGGCTAAAAGGACGAAGAAAAATGGCTCAAATGATTGCAATTGGCAAACACTCATCACTAGAAGTATATTTGAAGCACCAACATTGAGAATAAGAATTCCAAAATTTGAATCATTTGATGGCTTTATAGATTCATAACACCATTTGAATGCTTTTAGAAATATGATGTTATTGGTTGGAGCACAAGAGGATACTCTATGTAAGGCATTCCTAGGCACTTTAAAGGGGTCAACGTTGAGATAATTAGATAAACTCAAGGATGAGTTGATAAGCTCCATTTTACAAATCGTGATGGGTTTTACGGAAAATTTTGACAAGTGCCAATGACCTAAGAAAGATCCATCCTCTTTGATGGGATTCTCCTAGACACTAGTAGAATTTGTTAAATCTTTTTTGAATAGGTTTGCTAAAGAAGTCTGATAGATAGACAAGTTGGACAACAACATTGCCAGATCTTCTATTCTTAGAGGCTTGGCTGACAAATACCTTGTTGAGAATCTATGCTTAGTTAAGAACCAATCACACACCTCATTGAGAAAGGATTTTCAATATAGGATAAACTCCAAGGAAATGACCAAGGTAAAACATCCAATGGTCGTATAAGCTGACACGTCATCAATGCCACGATATAGACCGAAGAAGGGAATATACATGTAAAAGAAGGAAACCATGGAAATTTAAGGCCAATGGTAACTAATTGCACAACGGTCTTTAATAGTGAGGTTAGACAAATATACACCTTTGGTGGCTAGTCTAGAGTACATATATGATGTTGAAAGTGGTTAGCAAATGGTTCCAAGGCCATTCCCATATGCACTAACATGAAGCATAAAAACCTTAACAAATGGTGTTTATATCACGAAGAGTATAACATAACACCGAGGAGTGTAAAGCCTTAAAAGATGTTGTTTGCAAAGGTTATTTGAAGCACCATGTGCAAGAGCCTAAGACAAGACAAAATATGTGGAAAACGTGTCAGTTATCTCAGTTGTCTAAAGTTAAGGTGTCATAGAAAATCATACATACCAAATGGGAGAAGATTCCCTAGGTCAAGCAAGTAATAAAACTTTGAAAGTATACTTTAGGGAGGTTGATTTCTATAAAATAAATAAATAAAGCCGAGAGTAGATAATTGGGAAGCTAGTTTTACAACAAAGAATGAAGGGCCAAGCATATTTGAGAATCATGAAACTACTACGGTAATTGAAGTGTAAGTAGGGCTGTGCAAAAATGAATATCCGTATCCGTTTGAATTTTTTTTCCAAATATCCGATCCGATTGGATATTTAATAACCTATATCCATATCCGTATCCATTAATAGCGGATATCCAAAAAATCGGATACGGATATCAGATACATCCGGTACATCTGATTATCCAAAAACTTGTTTTTGACTGGATATTTGAAAATTCGATGATTTAAATTCGGATATCCAATATCCAATATCTAAATATCCAAATGTGGATATTTTAACCTGCTAGAATTAAATTAAAATAAATTCTAAAAATACTTATTATGGTAGATTAGTCCAAAGTCTAAAATGCATAAAACAAATACAACAATAATCTAAAGTCCATAACACAAATACAACAATAATTCAAAATCCATAAATCCATAATTAAAAGAAAAAAAAAATTAACTAAATAGTTTTCCAACTAAGAAAGTCATCAATCATCATAATATCATGTCTTCAAATTCTGAAATATCCAACTCGTCGATGTGCACAATAGGCGGTAAGCCTACAATATCTGAAAAAAAAGATAAAAATTTTAAAAATAAAACACATGAAATACTTAAAAAAAGTATCGATAAAATAGAATAAAAGAATATCAGCTTCAATGTTTTCAATCTCCTCAATGTTTTCTTCTACTTGAGGATGATCCGAATATGACCCTATCCAATATTGCGCACAAACCAATGCTTATACCATACTAGGAGTCAAAGAACTATGAAACAGATCAAGAACGCGACCTCACATACTAAATGCAGACTCAGATGCAACTGTGGACACAGGCATAGTTAAAAGATCCTTAGCCATCAAAGCAAGAACTTCATAATTTATAGCATTATCCCTCCACCAACAAAGGATATCAAAACTTGCACCAATAACAAGCAAGTTATCCTCCAAATACTTGTCTAAATCATTCCTTCCATGAGTTAAAGTAATCTCAGTGGCCACTGTTTCTTCAAATTCTCTACCAATTGGATCGCCATGTTCACAAGTGACCTCACTTACATTCATAATTAAAGATGACTTAGGGGATGGAGAAGATGTAAGCTTAGAGGCATAGAAGGCATACAATTCTTTCAAAGTTGTATCAACCTTAGCATCCATGTCAATTGCAAGTTTAGATTCAAAATACTTGTTTATTTCCCAACGCACAAATCTCATCTTCCTCCTAGGATCAAGAATCACAGCAATAAATAGCAACACATTGAAATTTTTGGTACTTCCCCAATATTTATCATATTTGGATTTCATACCCAAAGCCATTGCACTTATGTCAAAATCATCACCATCTCTAGCAACACTAATCATTTTCAAAATACCATAAATCTGTTAAAAATACATGTTACTAGTGACATGTTACCAGTGACATATTTCAAATACATGTTAAAAATACATGTTACCAGTGACATACAAAGAACCAAATATCCTCAAAGTTATCTCATAAAAATATTTCAAAAAAGGAAGCAACACACACACATGCTCCTAATCATCATCCACTGGCATGTCCTTTAATTTGTCCATTTCAACACGATATTTCTTATCTCTTTTCATCAAATCAAAAGATTTTTTAAACTTGAAGGCAACATCTAACATAATATACGTAGAATTCCACCTAGTTTCAATGTCTAAACATAACATTCTCTTGGACTCTAATTTCTCTTGCTCAACACAATTCTTGAATTTACTCAATCTAGAGGGAGATGATCTCACATATCTCACAGAATATTGAACTCTAAGAATATGAAGGGGTGAGGGGGCTAGTTTCGGCAAAAGGAGGTGTGGGGGTGGTAGAGAAGGTTACAGGGAGTAGATTGGTGGTTTTGTTGGCGGTAGAGGCGGCCTAACGGCAGCGAACAGAGGGGTTGCAGGGAGGTTGCCAATAAGGGAGAAAAAGAAGGAAAAAGAGAGGATGGGAGGAAGAAAGGACTGCAGGGGCTCGAGGGGGGTATTTTGGTGATGCAAGGCAGGAGTAGAGGGCATTAGGGAGTGGTGCAGGGGGTTGGTGTGGTGGTTGAAGCGGTGAAGGGGGCGGCGTAGCCAAATCAGGGAGGAAAAAGGAAGGAGAAGAAAGGGAGAAGAGGGAGGTCTGGGAAGGGGAAAGGCTTGAAGAAATGGGGCAGGGAGAGGTTGGAGAGGTGAAGAAAAAGGAGAGGGAGAAGAGAGGGGAGAGGTGGTTGGTCGGTGGCATGTCGTAGGGTGGCAAAGAGGTGGTAGGGTGGCAGGAAAGGGAGACGAAGAGGGGGAAAACAGGGCATGAGGGGTGGTTTGTAGGGCTAGCCAGGTTCAAGAATGGGAAAAAATGATGGGAGAGAGGGAGAGGCAGGTGGTGGCAGGGGATGGTAGCGAGAGGTTGCAGGCGGTGGCTGGGCGTGGTGTTCGGGGTGAGAGACCTGGGCGATGAAGACAGGTTGAGGGGCATCAGTTGGGGTGTAGGAGAAGAAAAAAAAAAGAGGAAGAAAAGGAGGGCAGCAGGCCGGGCGTATGGGGAAGAAATGGGTAGGTTTGGTCCAGGGGAAAGGAAAGAAAGAAAAGAGGGAGGCTGGGTTGGTTGGTACGCGTGGGAGGAAGAATGGGCATGTGGCCCAAGCGTCGGGGAAAAAGGAAGGGAGAGAGGAAGATGAGCCAGCGGCCGAGTCATAGGGGAAGGGCTTGCAGGCCCTCCTGGCGGCCCGAAGAGGAGGGAAAAAGGAAAAAGAAAGAAAGAAGAAAAAGGAAAAAATGGAGAAAGAAAAGGAAAAGGGGGAAAAGGAAAATAGGACAAATAAAATAATTTAATTTATGAAATAAAAAAATGTAATATATTTGATAAATCGTTTAATTTAATAATTTAATTCAATATAATTTAATATATTGATTTAAAAAGGATAATTTTAGTAAAATATTAGTATGAAAAAATTATTTTAAAAAAAGAATATGATAAAATAAAAAATATTTGTTTTTAATTTATTAAATATTCCTATTCAAATTTATATTCTCAAAAGTCCATAAAATAATTAAACTAAATAATTTTAAAAGCTAATTTTTTTCAAATAAAAGCTATTTATTAAATTATAGGTTTTCTAAAATTTTGGGGAATTACAGGTAAGGTGAGAGGTATGGGTTTGTTGTATGAGGTAAAGAGAATATAGGGAAAGTGGCCTAGGAAGGCTAATGGGGCACATAAAAGGTAAATTAGGGGGTAAAATGTTAGGGTAGAGTAGGAATATTTTATTTTAGTTTTAGATTTAGTTTGGATAGTTTAGGGTATCAGGTAGAAAATATATCGGGGAAATATTATTAAGTTTAGGATAGGTTTAACTAAATGGAAAGAGATAAAATAACTGAAAAAAAATATATTTAAGAATTTATTTAGGTTATATAGGTCAAAAGTTATTATAAAAATAATAAGGCTAAGGTTCAAATGTTGGTTTTGAATAAAATGGATAAACACCCAAAAAAAAAGGTTATAAAATTTTAGGGTGTTACATCACTACCCCCTTAAAAATAGAATCCATCCTCGAAGTTTATGCCACACTACTCGAAAAATGCACAAAGATGCAATGTACCCAGGAAGCAGCTACCCTATTAAAAATGGGAAACTCTAATCCAAAGCTTTAGCAAGCGCAACACCAAAGAACAACACAAAAGTAACCATTTCAAAGTTTGTAATCCTACTAACTCCAAAAGATGGACTCCTCTTCAAACGGTTATGTCTTGGACATCCTATAAAAAATTACTGTAACACCCCTAAAATTCACTACTGAAAAATTTCGTTTTATTAAAAGATAATTGCGGAAGCAGATTAATAAAACATGAACTTTGGGAGTATTACCGCCACACCTAGTACCAGACCGGTTCACTCATACCGTTCCAGTACCAAGTGCTAAGGCTAAGAAAATGAAATACAACTTGAAAGAAATTCAACACACACAAATCAGAGTAGTGCATCAAATCGTTTACAAGAATAAAATCCACCAACGGTGGTTACAGTAACACATAACATTAAAACCAGGAATTTAAAGAGAAAGATAAAACCCTAACGATACCTGATAACTCCTTACTCTCTTTCCCGTAGCCCACTTGAGTAGCACCTGAAAATACCTGCAAGGGCACTGCCCATTGAATAGGCAGGGGCCCCATAAAGGGAATCCCTTCAGTACTACGGTACTGAGTAACCTTTTAATACCACACTTAAAGACAGGCCCGCATACGGCACATAATGCAAGCTACACACATAAATAATGAGAGGTGCACACATAACAATAACATGCACAATAATTCATAAATCACGATCGATACTTTGGGCCTTAAGCCATGTCATGGTGTAAGATCAATACATTCGGGCCTTAAGCCATTATTCCGTCATCATTCCATCAATCTCATATTTGGTATCCATGTGAGTATAAGAACCCCACTATTATAGCCGGTGGACCGAAAGTAAATACACAGGGCAGAACGCTTCTGACCACTATTATTGCCGATGGACCGGTCTGGCCCCGACTTACATGGTGTTCTACTATAAGTGATTAGTATTTTTCCATAATTTTATCCACATACAATACTGGTTTTATTGAGCTCGGGGCCCCCACTATTTTAGCTGGTGGACCGGAATATATATAAAATCATCATCCAGGGCACAACGCTCCTGACCACTATTATAACCGGTGGATTGGTACTCATAATCACATACCAGGGCATCACGCTCCTGGACCACTATTATATCCGGTGGACCGGTACTCAATATCACATACTAGGGCAACACGCTCCTAGACCACTATTATAACCGGTGGACCGGTACTCAATATCACATACCAGGGCAACACGCTCCTGGACCACTATTATAACCGGTGGACCGATACTCAATATCATAATCATCTGGGCCCGGCTCATTAATATTCCACTTTCAATAATAGTATCTTTCCTTTTCTTTAATCAGCACATCAATCATATTTATTTACCTCGAACGAGAGATCAATAACCCGGGACACAAAGGTACACCGGTCGTACCGGTGCATATCAGCTACTCAGTACCCTTCAACCACGAACCCAAGGACGCAAAGGTACCCTGGTCGTACTGGTGCATAAAGCTAACTCAGTACCCTACCGACAAGGACACCTAATCCATAAGTATACATACCCCCTAACTAGGTCCGTAGAGCTAGAAAGAGTAAGATATAAGGCTTGGCTGGGGCACAAAGGCACACCAGCAAATACCAGAATAATCGTGGACTAAACCACATCCTTAGGGTAGCGACCCCTAAGGAGTCACCATTCCCGATCTCGAGGTCTTCCACTTTAAGTAATAGTGTCTTAATTAAGGTGATCATGAAAAACACGATAATCCGATACTTATTCACTTTCAATCGTTCTGATATCATTAATCATTTCTTATTCAGATGATTATCCAGGATATCACAGAGAAATCATTAAGGCCAGACTAATTATCAAATACTCTTACTTGGCTAATCAGCATTATTTGAATCATATTATAATGTTCCACAATCTCAAAGACATGTTAGGTACAAATTACTCATTTGCCCTTTAATTATGTAATTGTTAAGTATCCATTCCTTCCTCGCCAAATTACCATATTACCCTTTGGGTTACATAATTACCAGATTACCCCTTATATGGTTTAGGTCACCAAATTATCCCCTACACTTTTTAAATCACCATTCACTCCTCATAATTGCTACACTTATCATATTTCCCATTTGGTTGGTTAGATTACCAAATCGCCCTTCTCCTTTGTTCTAATTACTAAATTGCCCTTGAGTTGGATAAATTACTAAATTACCCTCCTTCATTATCATGATTACTATTTTGCCCCTTTAGTTGGTTAAATAATTATCACTTTACCCCTTAATCGGCTAAATTACCAAATTGCCCCTTCAGTTGGATAAATTACCAAATTGCCCTTCTCCTTTATCATAATTACCATTTTACCCCTCTCAATTATTTTAATTGCCACTTTACCCTTCTTAATTATCATAAATCCCAAATTACCCTTCTTCATAATTACAAATATTAATTTGCCCTTCTTCATAATCATAATTATTAATTTACCCTTCTCCATATTAATAATTACTATATTACCCTTCTCCATCATTAAAATTACCATAATGCCCTTTAATTGTTTAATTTATCAAATTACCCTTCTATAGTATCATACTTATCCAATTGCCCTTCTACAATCATAATTTAATTACTAAATTACCTTTCGTCGTTATAATAATTACCAAGTTACCCCTTACTCCCAAGTTTACCATGATATCCTTTTATTTACAAAATTACCATTTTACCCTTCTTTCTCACAACTTACAATTTTATCCTTTACTTATAAATTATCATTTAATCCCTTTATTTTTAAATTACCAAAATATCCTTTTACTTATAAAATTACCGGAATACCCTTTTCACTTATAAAATTTCCATTCAACCCCTTTATTCACCATTTTTATGAATTTACTAACACTACATAAAATAATGATATTAATACTTCGTTTTTATCATCTAAGTCCATCAACTTGTCATTATTCAACATAATACTCATTAGCAACTACATACATTGATTCACACACCTCATAAGCATAATTACTAAAATACCCTTAAACAATAACATCATTCATGCATTAGCAACATGATACATTATAAACAAGCATTTAACATTTCCATCAATAATCAAACTCCTTCCTTAATTAACATACCTACATATGGCACAAAAGTTATCATGCTTTTCCTTTTTATCAAACAATATAAGGAACCATATACATATCATGCTAAGCACACCAAACATGCATAAAATCATACTAAACCCCTAATGTGCTAGCATACGTTTTTCCATATATTTAAGGGAGGATTAACGGTTACCTTAATCCCGAAAAATATCAAATCTTACCAAGCATAATTAGCAACTCAACACCTAAAAATAATATCCATCATTATTGTGTTAGAAATAAGAAACCAAGCATAAAACTTTGTAAAAAATTTAATTAATAGAACACTTAATATAAAATACCATTATACCTTAAAAATTAGCCAAGTAATTTTCAAAATAAGGGGGAGCTCACGCTGCATGAGCAGCGTGAGTCTCATGCAAAATCATGGGGAGAAAAGGGCTCAAAGAGGGTGAAGGGAGCAAATTTTGTTATTTTCGGGTTAGGGTCTTTAGGCTAGAAAAGAAGGTGGATGGGGGAGGTTCTAAGGCAGGGGAATGGTGCAAAAGTGAAGAGGGGGTGTAGGTGGAGGCTAAGGGTGGTTTCACGGCGGCATAGGGTGGCGGAGACGGCGGCGGCAAGGCAGCGAAGTTGGCTGCAGAGAAGGATCGAGGGGAAGGGGTTGTGAAGGAAGGAAAAGGAGAGGGAAAAATGGAGAGGTTCAAGGGCTGTTTTCGGCCAAATAATGCATGGCGGTTGTAGAGGGGGTTGCAGGGTGTCGAATGGTGGGTTGGGTGGCGGCAGAGGTGGCCGGATGGCGGCGGAAGTGGCGGTTGTAGGTGGCTCGGCGGTAAGGGGGGAAAACTGGGGAGAGAAGAAAAGGGGTCGAGAAGGGAGGGAGTGTAGGGCTCGAGGGGTGGCGTGGTGGTGCAGGGTGGTAGTAGGTGGTGGCAGGAGGCGGCGCAGGGGTTGGGATTGGTGGTTTGAGCGGCGGCGGGCGGCGGTGATAAAAAACCGGGGGAGAAAATGGGGAAGGAGGAAGGAGAGAGGAGGGAGCTCGGGAAAGGGAGTAGGGCTCGAAAAAAAATGGGGAAATGAAGGCTTGGGAGATGAAGAAAAAGAAGAGGGAGAAGGAAGGGGGCAGGGATGGCCGGTGATCGGTGCTGCAGGTTGCAGGGCTGGTCGGTTGGCAGGGGAAAAGAGGGAAGAAGAAGGAAAGGGAGAGGGGCATGCGGGGTTGTGGTCCAGGGCCGGTTTGGCTCGAAAAGGGAAGGAAAATGACGGGGGAAGAGAGAGAGGGAGAGGGAGGTAGGTGGCGATGGCAGGCGGCCGCAGTTGCAGGGCTGGCATGGCGACGGGAGCAGGTCGGGCTTGGGAGAAGAAGAAGAAGGGAAGAGAGGTGCTGGCGGGCGGTTGGATCGGCGCAGCAAAAGAAAGAAAAAAAAGATGAGTCGGCCGGTCCAGGGGGAAAAGAAGGAGGGGCGGGCTGGATGTGCGTCAGGCACGGGCGAGGGAAAGGAGGCAGAAGCGGGCCGAAGGCCCAGTTGCGGGGGGAGGAAGGAAGCAGGCCGGTGCGGGCGGCCCAAGGAGGAGAAAAAGGAAAAGAGAAGAAAGAAGAAAAGGAGAAAAATGAGAAGGAAAAGAAAAAGGAAAAATGAGAAAATAGGGGAAATAAATTAAATTAATTTATAAAATTATAAAATGTAATATTCTTGATAAATTATTTAATTTAATAATTTAATTTATTATAGTCTAATATATTGGTTTAAAAAGGATAAAGTTGGTAAAATATTAGTTTGGAAAATTATTGAAATAAAATAATATGATAAATAGCAAAATATTTATTTTTAATTTATTAAATACTCTTATCCAAATTTACATACTCTAAAATCCATACAATAATCAAAATAAATAATCTTAAAGCAATTTTATTCCAAATAAAAGTTATTTATTAAAATATAGGTTTTTGAAAATTTTGGGGTATTACAATTACATCGTCGCATCATTAGGTTCCTAAAGCATACAAGGATTCTTCTTACGATCATCGACTACCGTTGTCACATAAACAATTCGTCATCTTAGTTGGCTCGTCTGAAGCTCAACGAAGAAGTGGTGCATCCTCATCTTTATGCCCATAGGCTCCATAAAATTCCCCTTAGTTGTGAAGGGATCCCAAATCTTGAGTGAAGACCATGTCGGTATGTGCACCAACTCAACACGATTCACGAGGTGCCATATATGCCTTCTTTAGCTACAAAACTAAAACCACATTAAGAAAACCCTAACTTACTAAGCATATAAATACATAAGCACACATCAATGTCACTTAGTCTACTCACACTCGTATACTCACAAGACTAATCTGAGTTTAAAATCATTGAGAGAAGGTAAATACATTTTTCGATTAAAACATTTAGGATCGTGAGAATCAAATCTTTGACCAAAACCCGATTATCAAAAACCAAAAGCTCCGATAACAACTAATAACATCCTAATTTTTAGAACTTGAAAATTTTATTTTAAAGGGTTAATCATGGAAGATGAAATTATATAATAAATAAATAAAGGGTGTCACTACCACACTTGGTACAAGTCCGATTTTCTCTACCATTCTCAAACTAAGTACTAAGGGAAAATTATTATTCCCCTTAAATTAATAACATGATTATAAGAAATAGAATAGAGAAGATAATAGATAAATATTGTGCCATATAGAAGCAACATTAGGGATTACAAAACTTAAAATGAAGAAGAAAAGGAGGATATGATGTCCAAATATAACCTAAGTTTCAATACCAAAAAAGAAAATGGATAACCCTAAGCTCTTAGTCTAATCTACCAAATTTTGATTGAACTTGTAAACTGACTTCCAAAGACCGCTGTCATTTGAATAAGTAGGGGCCAAAAAAAGGAGCCCCTTAGTATAATGGTGTTGAGTAATCCTTTATACTAAATCAAAGTAAAAATCTAACATGGAGCACATATAAGGCATCACAATAATATATGGTATAAAACATCTAAATGTACACACGTCAATTAAAATACAATAATCATTCATATAACCACACACCACCAAAGCCATATAATATTTATACCTTTTCATCTGGAACAAACTGAAATCTTTCCAATTGAATATCTAAGAGATGCTCTTTGAAGTATAATTAGACACAACATCAACCCAAAACCAAGACAATAACAATATATCACATATCTTATTATTAATAAAAATAAATCTCAAAACACAAGTAGGCCCACAAGCACAATCTAATAACAATTCATAGTATCATAGGTAAAGGCTGCTGCCAAAATAGAGGTAGGTACGAAGGCTGCTACCAAAACATAAGTAGGAAAAAAGGCTGTTACTGATATACAGGTAGGCACAAAGCTACTATTAAATGACAGGTAGGCACAAAGGCTGTTACTAAACCATAGGTAGGGACGAATGCTACTATCAAACCACAGGTAAGTACAAAGGCTATTACCGAACTACAGGTAGGCATGAAGGCTACTACTGAACCACATGTAGTCACAAAGGATTCTACCAACCAATCCAATAATCCAATAATAAAATAATCCATCAATCAATTCCACTTTTATTTACTCAAAAGGAGATCAATCAACCTAGAGATTCTAAGGTACTCCATTCATACCAGTACACCAACGCAATATAATATTTTACTGATCCAAAGACACAAAGGTACCCTATTCATACTAGTGCATGGAGGTAGCATAATACCCTATCAACAAGAACACCTAATCTATAAGTTTGCATACCCCTATCAATCCTCAAAGTTAAATAAATTAAGATGTAGGGCTTGGGTGGAGCACTAAGGCTCGCCAACTAAAAACTAGAATTAATTGTGGATTAAACCATGTCTCTAGGGGTCACTACTTGTTGGTCTTCCAATCTAACAACTTGAGCTTGAAACAAATCTCCATTAAGGATGGAAGATTTTAATATAATCTTCTTAGTCTCCAATTTGGAGAATTTGGTTTAAAGGGATTCCTTCTCAGACATCTAAGTTGAATGTGATTTTTAACAATCTTTGTATTCATTTTCTATCCACTAGAAGCATTTGGAACTTTGAGAGAAACAATAAAAAATTTCTTTCTCATGAAAAGTTAGCATAGATAACAAATATAAGTTTAAAAAGAATAAACTATCAATTTGAAATAAGAATTAGGTATGTAGATGAAAAGTTAAGTTCATATCAGTCATAAGAAAAATGATTGTCATTAGACCTTCGATGATCTTTTTATCTTAACATAACATCACAAACTCAAGCAACTCAAGATCTATATAATCATCTAGATGATAGCTAAAGAATGAGTAGCCTTTAGATATGGAAAAAGAAGATTCATTGTCCTCTTGTAAGACCTTATTGCCCTTTGAAGAATATATTTCCTCAAAAGAAAATTATCTAATCTAAGAACCTCATTGTTGGGACCTTTTAGTATATCAACAATAGGAGTAGGACAATTATCGTTTGAAGGTTTGGTGCTCTCACTCGCCTATTTCTGATGGGGGCATAGTATTGACTCCCATAGGAACCCTAACACATCTTGCTACTTCCTCTTAATTGTTGTTTTCCTTATCAAGGAAAAATTTCCATTATTAAGAGTTGGAATAGAAGACAACGAGGGTTCTCTCAAAAAAGGGTTCAACGATCTCTTACCTTTTTCTTTGGGAAATTTTTAAGAAGGATGGGAGGGTTCGTTTATTAAAATTGGGGCTGACGACTTTGAGTCAAGGGTGAGAGGGACAAATTAATGTTTAACCTAACCAGGAATAGATTTTAGAATCTTCTTAGCCTCCAAGACTTTGAGGATGGAATTTGGTGGGCCTACATCCTATAGAATATAAAAAAATCTTAAAGAGAAGATAGCTAATAGACTAATAACTAACGCTAGTAAATTTAAAAATACCCCTTACCTTATTTAGCTATGCTTTTTATTTTTCTTTGGATTTTCAAGGTTAACCTTGGTAACCCCTTCATTCTCTTGAACATGCAGCAAGGGATCACCTGATACTTACTATTAATTAACATGATTTCTGACATACCTTAAGAAAACTTACTTTTCATCTAGATCCCCTGATAATAATTGTTCTACTGAAATGATGTGAAGTGGGTTTTTTACACCCTTTACTAATTTAGGAGTGACAATATGTTGTCAATCTTTCTAAACATTACATCTTATATAAATATTAAAGGAAATAATCTTGTGAGATAACAAATAGAGTAGAACATCAAAGAAATTAAACCAATGAGAGAAAAATATTCCGCTACCTGACTTCAGAGATCAAAACTATCTTCTTCAAGATGATAGGATCATTAACAACTTCATTATTATTAATGATGCACCCTTTTTGTACAAAAAATGTTGAATTTATCCATGAATGCTTCTAACTCTAGAGTGAGGGGCCTTCACTCATATACCTTGGAGTTAAAATGAACCCACTTTGGTATGTTCCACTTGGAGTCACCCAAAATGAATAAGTATTGTGACTTCCATATCTTCATGGAGGACCGATACTCCTTAATAATTTTTTTCCCTTTTATTTGAGTGGAGCAAAAGCCTAGAGCTTAAGGATGACTAAATGATGTAAAAAAGTGTATGAGGAGGTCCATGATCGGTACGATCTCTAACAAATGGTATCCATACAAAAAGTCCATTAACATCCTCCAAACATTGGAACAGACCATGCTGGGCTATGCCAACAGGCTTGGAGGATTTATCTTAAGAAAGGATGTAAAAGAAAACATATGACAGCATAAAGAGTCTCAGCGTAAAGGGATATGGACTTGCCTAGTGAACTACTAACCTTATCCAATGGAGTTGGCACGATTTGGGCAAGATAAGAGGGAATGAAAATGCTTTTGTTAGCATTAGTAATATAGCTGGAAAGGAGAGAGTTTGGTTTGAGTGAGGAAGATTCATCCATAATGATGGGTAAGGAAGACCGAGAAAGGGACGAGGAATTTGTAATCGACTAGATCATTGAAGATAAAAAAAGGTACAAGGGAAGCGGACGGTGTTGTAGATGTAGGTGAATATTCAAAAACAAAAGGATATTTAGAATTAGTAAGATGTTTTAAGAAAATATTCCTCAATAGAGTAGGGGATTTACCAGGATGGTCACAAAGATTGGTAGTTGGAGCTACAACAACGTGACTCCACAAGTGTGATTCCTATCCAATAGCTCGTAATTTTGTACACCTCCACTTATAGCAACTGTGGGAGTAGTTGTGATGATAAATATGGACGTAGATGATATTAGAGTGAACAATATCCTAATATATGAGGGAAACAAAAATGTAAGGGGTGAAGGGATGAAGGTTTGAAGATGTAAAGCAAGACCAAAGGGAACCTGGAGAATGATAATCACAAAGAGTAAAGAAGAAGAGAATAAATGTGAAAGAGGATGTGTGTATGTATATATGTATACGTATGTGTATATATATATATATAAAGTGATGCAGGTTGAAAGAATTTACCTCTCTTTTTCTGTTCTTTTTTCTTTGGGAAGATGAATAATTTGCACTCATCACTGACACAATGGATATGTACATTTTCTTATGTAAAATGAGGACTTAATGAATAATTGTAATAATTGAGGAAGTTGGTCCCCCTTTTATAATAATTATTGAGCATATCATGTGACCCTCATTCAAAGAGTTTTTTCACGATTTGGTGGTAGCCCACGTTGCTGGTTTACAAAAGATGATATATCCTTTAGTGACTTAGAAGTAGAAAGATTAACTTACAATCTAAAATTTTAAAGTAACCACTAGTCGAGTTCAAAATAAAAGATCATTTGCACCTTAAGAATGGAATTACACAGGAATACCTCCGGTCGCTTAAAGGTATAATAACAAAAATGATCGTCATACATTTATAAATATTGCTCATGTGCATCAAGGGATGTTGGAGAAGAAAATGTCCATCAGTAACTTAAAAGTACAATAGCAAAAAGATGGTTAGATAGTGGTCATATACATTAACGTGTGTTGGAGAATTAAGCCCGATAAGCAAAGTTTGTCGGTAAGTCCCATTAAGAGAAAAATAAAACCAAATTAAAATCATCAATTAACGTAAAATTTAAAATTTGAATTTTGGTAAAAGCCAAAATGGCACCAAAAATAAATTTTATAATCGGTGTGATGATAGTTTAATGATTAATGTTGAATTTTGAGTACCCGGAATCTTGCATTTAAATTTCTCCTCATGTTTTGGACATCTCTGTTATAATTGTAATGAACCGAGCCTTTACAAGCTATGAGTTGAACATAAAAATTTTTCCTCCTATTATTTTATAGTACTCAATTTCTAAATTCTTTCATTTCCTAAGAGCGACTTGTTAGACCAAATCAAGGGTGTTCAGATTTCCGTCTTCGTTCCGATTGTGTGCTAACATTGATGCAGTATAATTTTATATTATATCCAAACTTAATTAGGGTCATGAACGAACCTACTCTGCCCTGAGGGTAAAAATGTCTTTATGCGAAGTCATGAAACATTGGCGCCTTTAGGTGGGTGGAGAAAGCCGCAATGTTCTTTTTTGATAAGAAAAGCAGGAGTGGTCTATTTTTCAAAGATGAGTATGTACTACTGACCAATGAGAATGCGTGGATAACTAACTCACATGAATAATATGATCAAGGCCCAGATCTAATCGCGGATCGAAGACCCAAATACACTACCAAGTCTCGAGTCATAGCCAGCTCCGATAAAAATATTGTAGTAGTACGTACTAGTGTGAATTAAATTAACACTAGTACTTTCTTTTTTATTTTTTATTTTTGCATTTTTCCAAACTGATATCTTACAGAACCAAACAGCACGCTCAAATCTTGAGCTAGATTTTGTCTGGCTGAGAGTCTGCAAATAAATATAGTAGTATTAAAGAGGGAAATCTTGTGCTGGGAATCGGCGCTCATGCTTCACTGAATTTGTTTTTTTTTTTTATAAAAAAAAAAAAAAAAAAAACGTGCATGCAGTAGTTGTAGTAGCAGCATTCGTACTAGGACTTGACTTGGGGAATAGAAGTGATCCAATAATCAATGACATTATCTTTCATTCAATTAGTAAATAATTGCTCATAAACAATTTATTTTTATTTATTTATTGTTCTTTTTGGTAGTAAGTTGTAATGATGTATGGATCATGTGGATTATGTCGATCCTCATCGGACTAAACAACCATGCAAGAACATTTGCATCGATAACACCATCGGATTGATCAGTAATCCACTAATTAACCAGTGACTAGCTACCTAGCTTGCAAATATATCTTCCGACGGATCTCCAAATTTCGCAATAGTATATATATTAAGAAGTGTTAAAATTTAGAATAATTGATATAAAAATTAATTAAAATATTTATATTATAATTTTAATCCTTAACTGTCACGGGATACAGTGATAAGGTGAAAAAAAATAAATTAAAAGATATAATAACAAATGTTTGTTAAAACTTAAAATTAATATATTTTATATTATAAAAATTATAAGTTAAAAAATTACAGATCATTTATTGTAAAATAAATAACGTAAAATTCGATTACAATTAACGGGGCATCAAATTAGTATTACTATTCAATTTCGATTCTGATTTTCCTTTAAAAGGAAACTTGTATGTTGTGTGCAGTACTAGTAGGATTTGTTTTGAAAATACTTGAACCCTTTTCGATTTCTGTTAAAGAAAGATACAAGACTTATGTAAGTATACAGATCTCGAGGGAATTTCAACATGAGAACTCCAATGCCCTCCTGTGTTAACTTTACTTTCTCGGTTAATGAGACGACAGCACAACATACATATTTGCCTTTTTTTCCCCCTTCTCCCTCTCTTCTTTATCTTCCACTTTGCTAGGAAAATAAGAGTGCGTTCCGAACTTTTAATTAGTCCAAGCGAACTAACTGCTGGATTTATATATTAAATGAGTCGAGTTAGTAAAATTTTATATTATATATATTCTTAAGTTTAAAACTTTCAACTAGACTAATTTATTAAATAAATTTAAAATTATTATTTAGGAGTAATTTATAAGTTAAATGAACAAGGTGAGTCTAAAAAGTTTACGAACTGATTTCGTTCGCTTACAATCCTGTTTACCAGATCTTTTGCTAGATAATAAAGTGGCCAAATTGTACATGAGAATATTTGAAATATATACATCATTTCAAACATTGTATACGTGATGGAAATCAAAACATTCTCTTTTCAATCCTATAGAAAGTTCATAGTTTTAGTGCTAGTTTGGTACAAAGGAATAATAAGCACTACTATGGTATAATTATTTAACTAGTTACATTTCCCCGTGCAGTGCATGAGTGGTATATTAATTATTTATATATTATTATATAAGAGATGAATAGTTTAACAATTTAATTAATATGGAGGAAATGAATAGTTAGATATATATGTTCAAGTAATTAATTAATAAAATACTTGATTAATATGTATTGTTCGACATATGTACACCAGATGAATAGTTATATACATTTATTGCATGTAGGATATGAATAGTTGTACTGTATTAATGACAGAAGATGAATAGTTATATGAATTTGCTGTTCGCATGAAATGAATAGTTGCATTCATATATTCATTAGTTTGACAATTCAATTAATATGCAGGAGATGAATAGTTGACCGCATATGTTCAAGTAATTAATTAAGAAAATACATGATTAATATGTGTTGTTCGACATATGTATAGCAGATGAATAGTTACATTCATATATTCAGTAGTTTTACAACTCAATTAATACGTAGGAGATGAATAGTTAGCTGCATATTTTTAGATAATTAATTAAAAAAATTCTTGATTAATATGTGTTGTTCGACATATGTGCAATAGATGAATATCTCAATTAATACGCAGGAGATGAATATCATTTTGTTGTTATGCAGCATAGGAGATGAATAGTTTGACAAATCAATTAATACAAAAAAGTATTTCATCATTTATTTGACCTTATTATTTAGTAATAATATATGGCAGTGATAATATATGATTAGTAATAATAGGTATAGTTTAGGCCGAAAAATTTGTCTGCCAAACAACTCTATTTTTATATAATAACCAATGTTGTTGGTTATGTTATTAGTTTTTTTCAATAATAATTATATTATTAATCATGATAATATTCATAATAGTAATAATCAATTATATTAATATTCATTATTATCATAATAATAATTATCATTATTATATTATCAATTATGATAATAGTAATTATTAAAATTATATGAATAATTATATTAGTATTAATTATATTAATAGTTATAATCATTATAGCTAGATTAATAATAATAGTCATATTATTAATAATTAATAATAAATAATAAAAGTATTATTATAAACAATTATTATTATCATCATCATCATCATCATCATCATCATCATCATCATATTTGATTGATGTTGATCTAACCTTAAAAAAAAATAATACTTCATTAAAATTAGTTATATATATTTGCTAGTTGCATTGTATTAATGACAGCAGATGCATATGTGTTGGTCGACTGGTTTATGCACTTTATTTGGTGTATTAATTATTTATCAATTATTTATATATTAATATGTAGGATATGAATAGTTTGACAATTAAATTAATACACAGGAAATTAATAGTTGACCGCATATGTTCAGGTAATTAATTAAAAAAAATATTTGATTAATACTTTATTGAAGCAAATGAATACGCACTTTAGTGTATTGATTATTTATATATTAATATGCAAGAGATGAATAGTCCGACAATTCAATTAATACACAGGAAATGAATAGTTTTCTGCATATGTTCAGATAATTAATTAAGAAAATATTTGATTAGAAAATATATAGTTAATACTTTATTAAAAATAATTGTTTGACATATGTGCAGTAAATAAATAGTTATATACATTTAATGCACATAGAAGATGAATAGTCGCATTATATTAATAAATAGTTATATTAATTATTCCATCTTATTAATTAGCAATAATATATGACAGTAGTAATTAATGATTAGTAATAACTGATATAGTTTAGGCGGAAAAATTTGTCTGTATATTGTCTGCTATAAAACTCTATTTTTATATATATATAGATAATGACACACAAATGAAGTTTTCCTAAAAACGGTTGATAAATATATCAAATTTTGTGTGCAGAAATGCTGCGCATGTTTTAATAATAGGTCTATACAAAAATCATTATTAAAATATTACAAAAAAGCGTGCAAGTTTTAATAACTGTTATTGCTTAACCGTTATCAATATATATATATATATATCAGTGCAATGTTTTGATAATGATTAATATCATAATCATTGTTCAAACAATTATGTTGTTCAAGAATAATAAAATGTAAAACAAAGAGCATAAGTTTAACCTGTTGTTTTCCTCTTCTTGGTTAATATATTTCATTTCAAAATTTTGCTCTCTTCTCTCTTACTTTTCTCTTGTCCTCACTTCTCCTCTTCCTCTTGCTGGTCGACGACCACCTTTGCTCCTCCTCTTCCTGGTCGACAACCACCTTTGGTTCTTCTCTTGCTCTCTCTCGCTTTTGGCTAATCTTGCTCTCAAGGACCAAAATGTACTCATATTTTACAACTCTTATGTAATAGTTTTGAATAATACCCAATTTAATTGGGTTATTATTTCATCTAAAATGGATATAAATTCAAAATTCTATTTGTCATTTTCAAATACACTATGTTATATATCCCGACTTGAAATAAATGTTACTATTATTTAGAGTAGAATTTTACACTCTTAATAAGAAAGTATGCTAATTGACAATTGTGTATTTATTAAATACACCTCATTAAATAATGTTTATAGTAATTAAAAATAATAATAAAATACTGGGTAGAGGTTTCTTTAAAATAAAAAAGGGTTACCTTTTGCATTGAAAATTCAAAATGATGCTTTTTCAAAGAAAAATGCTAAAATAACGTTTATAGTTATAACTCAAAGGTAGTATAAGATATACAAAATATGATATTATCTCTTCTGGTCCTATCACCCTTGTACCAAAAAGGCACTTCAGACGGTTATGGATAAATATCATGTGCCAGTTGTAACTCATGATGTGATCAAAGAAATTATAGGCAATGCTTCTTATGTTCCTACTATTTTTGGTTAAGACAGTTAGTATCTGATATTAGTGTAGGTGACAACAACTGATCTGATAGTTATAATTCTAGTATATGAAGAAATCATCAACTTTGGAAGTTGATTACCATTAAATGAATAAGTTAAGAAAGAGCAAACCAATGGTGGTTTCATGATAATAATATGCTAGTACTGTATATATATAGAAGTACCTTACGGCAACAAGAATGGAAGTTTGGGACATATATATGATGGAGTACAAACTACTGCTAAATATTTAAGAAGCTAATTAATCATGACATTGGATCATATAATAAATGATTTTCGACGCCTTAATTAATTCTAACTTGCAGAGAATGATCCATGTTTGATCATGTAATTAAGCGCTAGCATCTGGGTTGTAATCATCCATGCCTTAATTCTATCAATGTTTTTGGTTCAAGTTACAGACAAAGTGAAAGAATTAAAGCCAAAATGCTGTGTCATGAAGTACTAGTAATCAAACTATAGATTGATGTTTTCATTCTCTTACCTAAATTTGATTTTTTATATAATTTATTACTATTTTATTTCCTTCCTTCTTCCTTTTCCCCTCCCGGCAGTAAAGGATGTGTGTCAAATATAATGAATAAAGAACAGGTAATATCAAAGACTTGTCAGAGAACAATCTTAAAACTCATTTAATTTGATCTATTTAATTTCCAACCAGTAAACTCATCACAATCAACCAAGTAACAGAGGTGGAGGGAAGAAAGGAAAGAAGGTCAGCCCTCCATACCATCATTCAAGATTGGTATAGATGCTCGCAGTAAGTAAGTGCGTACATACTATTGATCGAACGAAGGAAAAGAAAGAAAGAGACCATACAAGTAACACTAACTTAAAGAAAGATAATACACTAAAAGAGCTAGAGAACTTAGTTAGTAAGGTACTCGATCGCCAGCTAGATTAAGGCGCTATTGAGGAGGGTACCGGAACCGTGCCAAGAGGAAGGGATGAGGCCGTGGACGTTCCAGCTGTTGCTAATTTCTCTAACACCCGCAGCAGAATTTGAGGAATCATGAATTAAATCACCACTTCCTCCAACTCCAATCATAGCAACCCCATCATGATGATGATGTGATCCATTCAGCTGCTGCCATGGAAATCCCGAGAATAACCCTTCTCTTCCTCCTGAAGCAGCAGCAGCAGCAGATGTACCGTTATTAGTAGTGTTGCAGCATGCCTCTTGCTTGATCACTGAAGCCGCTGTTGGTGTGGATGGAACGGTACTATTAGGCGTAGTGTTATTACTACTCATGATCTCTTGTTGACGATCGTAGGACATGGTTGTAATTTCCTCACTGGCTGTGGTAGATCTACAGCTATCATTATTGTCGCCACATGCAGCAGCAGCGTTTATATGGTGATCCACATCGCCGTTGTTGTTGCCGAAACCACTGCCTCCGCCTCCGCCGTAGTAAAAATCTTGGAACCCGTTACTAGTGCTGATCATATTATTGATCATCTCCGGATACGAGGAAGCAGGAGCAGTACCATTACCAGTGCCTCCCCTAAGCGAACTAGAATCAAGGAAATTAGTTGCAGCATGATGATGATGTGCTGAAGCATCAACATGGTTGCCAAAGATGTCGGATAAGTGAGTAGCGGCACCGTTAGGGTTTCCGAAGAGAGAAATCCCGTGAGGCTGGTGCTGGAGCCGTGCGAACGCAAGAGATAGTTCATGATCCCCGCCGCTGATGTTGGCAGAAGAGTCATAGCCAGCCGACATCAATGCCTGTTGGAGCGCCGAATTAGAAGGGCCACCAATAAATAGCCCAGCAGCCGGGTGGTCGGCCACCGAACCATTATTATGATGATTAATGAAGAGGGCCCCGGACGCCGGAACATGCTGGTGGTGGTCATGGCTTCTCCTGATTAGGCTAGAGAAATTAGAGGGGCTCATCATGGCGCAGGGTGAAGCGGATGTGGACGAAGAGTTGGAGGAAGCTGCTGATTTCCTGTTCTTCCTGCAGCCGCCGCCTACGGGAACGTTGCGGAGTGTGCCGCCTTTAGTCCAATACCTACGGCAGGATTTGCAAAAGTACCTAGGCTGAGTGAGGCTGTAGTTGTTGTAGTAGCAGAATTTGGTGTTGGAAGAGTCGCATCTCGGGCATTTCAGTGGTTGTTCGTCTGGCGGTCTTGGTTTCTTCTCTTGTGGGGGCTTTGGGCTGACCATCATGTTCTGATCCTCCATCGTCACTACACCATCTCCACCGCCTTCAGATCTGCCGCCCATTACGGCCATGTCCTGAGATCCAACGTACATCACTCACTCATATCATTAATGGATAAATGTCATCTTCATCAATCATACATAGCTAGGACAATTAAACACGTTAATTGGTGCGGTCCAATCTAACAAGCAATTCGAACGGACGAACATGTACTAATCGATCATACTCATCATGTGTACTCATGTACGTACGTGTCCACACACACACACACACACACACGCACGCACATATATATTGACACACACGCGTAGTGGAATCAGAAGTGCCAGTCAATCAGTTACCGTATAATTTTAAATTCATGTCGGATGAAAGAGCAAGGCGAAGGTTTTAATTGTTCAAATATATATTGCCAGACAGATAATTCATGTACGTAGTGGGAGTTGTTGGATTTGATTTGACCAAAAAATAATAGGGTCGACATGCCCATGGATTTGACCGCTGGACTCATAAAAAACTGTTCGCTTGTTTGGAGAATAATTGAAATTCAGAAAGTAAATATACCCATGTAATTAATAGCCTGCAGCTATTTATTCATTTAATCTAACTAACCAAAATTAAATTTAAGCGATGCATGCTAAATTAATTACCCATCCACAGCTGCAGATTAAATTGAAACCGACATAGTACTAGCTATATATCATGCTATAAATGATCTAGCCCTCATACCAATCGAAAAATCACGAAAAAAAGAAAAACAATCAAATTAAGCTAGGCATATTCATATACGTTGTAACTAAAGTAAGCATATAGTAACTACTTAGAGATTTCCATTATTGATTAGAAATACTACTACTGCTACTAATTTAAATAAGCACCATGACTCATGAGGGAGGTGTATTTATGGTATACAGATTAGATATATACCTGATGATGATGGTGTTGTGCAACAGCAACACAGGATGAATCCATCATATCTATCATTTATATAGATAGATAAATAGATAGATAGATCTCCGGCCCTCTCCTCCTCGTTTTTTCGGAGATAAAATGCTCGGTAGCTTATAAATATGTGTGTATATATGTATGTGAAAATATGTGCTGATGATTAAATCTTATTGCTGTCAAAGATCAAACTATATATGATGTATCAGTTGATAAAATATTTTTGATCTGCTGATTTTGAGAAGTTGCTACATATATATATACACAAACACACACTGTAGAGAGATTGAGAATTGTGTGGTTCTGCGTGTTTGGAGAGAGTTGAATGAAAGGGAGTGTTTTGGGGGGGACGGGTGGGTTCTGAGGAGGCAGGCTGCTGCTGCTGGCTAGCTGGGATTTCTGGCAATGAATGAATGAGTGCAGTAACAAAGGCTCCCTCCCCAAGTGGCTTTATATATACATAAATACACCATGACATAGAGTAGAATGCTAGCTACCACTAGCACTAATAATCTATAAATAATAATAATAATAATAATAATAATAATAATGAATTAGTAAAGCAATCCTCGGGAACTAAGGTGGGGTACGATGGTCGTAGTGGTACAGTGGAACCACTTTTGTTACTTTTATTTATTTATTATTATTTAAATTAATTCCCTCTGCTGCTATTGCACTTGCTTTTTCTCATCTACATATGTTATTTAATTGTTTGTAAGGGAAATTATAGTTAGGGTTCCTAAAATTGAATATTTTCTTTTTTTGGATATTTTTTTTACATATTTGTTTTAGGTTATTTAGATTGAATATTTATATTTATTCAGATTATTTTTAATATTTTTCTATAATTTTTAGATTAGATATTTAAAAGATATAACTAGAATATGAGTCTAATCCGAAAAATATAATAAATATATTTTAAATTTTCAAAAGTATAAAATCACAATATTATGATGTGCTATTAAAATAATTAATAAAATATTGTATATATTTTTTTTTAAATTAAATAATTCGTTTAAAAGATAATTATTTAAAATATTAGATATCTTTTTAACTAAAATTAAATTAAATATTTTAAATATAGGATTGAATTTTTTAAACTGTGAGGTCGAGAATTATCTGCACAGTGCTAATTGGAGCGACCGCTCTGTAATATTATATACAGGAGGGCTGGTTTGGGGTGGGGACGGGGAAGAAAGAAGGGGATGGACCGTACAGGACGATTAGGGCTGAAGAAAAGCATTTCTTCTGCGTTTCATCCTTTTTCTTCTTCTTTCATTATTACTTGTATTATATATATATATTATACAGATAGCTGTAGTAGTTTTCTTTGAACTCATGCACCATCTCTCTCTCTATCTCTGTCTCTGTCTCTGTCTCTATCAAACCGAAATCAAATAACGGAATCAATTTGTCGGTCTTCGACGTCTGTGGGCCATACCAGCGTGATTTCGCACCTGTGGCCCCCACTCCTTGTCTATCCTTGCCTCCTCACCCTCTCCTTCCCCACACGCATCACCACCACCACCCACACACACACAGGCTACTCCCAAACAGTTAGCCGCGCTCGCTCTTCTCTTCGTCTCAAGTCTCAACCAGCGCAGATTTATCATCCGATGGCTTGGATCTACCGACTGTTCTTATTTTTTGTCTTATCTATTTTGCGCACTGTTCTCTTCTACAAATCATATCCATCCATATTGGAACTTCATCCACGATTTCGATAGACAGACAAACCCAGAAATCAATACTTTTATCATTTTCTTTTAGTGTTCGCAGGCGTACGCACAAATGAGATGAAATGAAACAGATCGAGATATCCACAAGATTTGGGAACTTCACATTATCGATACATTGTTTCACATCTACTAGCACGTTGACCAAAAAAAGTACTACCTTTGAAAAGTTTGCCCAAACGAAAGAGGGTGGAAATAACCTTTGCACATAAAATAAATAAACATAGATGTGTCAATATTAATAGCACTAACAACATTTTTAGAATTAGAAGGCCATGATAGTAATAATTTATGGTCACCGGATTCTAACAGTTACAATACTCTTCCACGTTTTTTTTTTTTGCTTGCAAATTTTATATGATAATATACAGTATTCCATCCAACTATGTTCTCCATCTCATAACTAATTTAACTTGTTGAGTTTGGTGCTTTAAATCCTTGGTTTTAAAAGGTTCAAGTTCATATTCCTGAGCCAAACATGACCTTAGTGTCCTTTCCAACACTCCTTATGTTGAGTTCCCATAGAAAATGGGTGAAGAGCACTTATCAGAGTAGAACACGTACCCCGATGTTGACGGGTACTTTCCAGAATAGAAAATTTCTTCATAAATCATTCTTGAATTCGCTTATGTATCGTTATATATCCTCCTAATAAATATTTAGGTTTGAGATGTCTACCATTACCAAATTTAACATTCAAAAGTTTGATGGTAAGATCAACTTCAACTTCTAAAGCGCCCACTGAAGGTTCTGCTTATCCAGAATGGGTTGAATAATGCTATAGAAGACAAATCCAATAAGATTATAAGTATGAATGAAGGGCAATGGATAAATTAGATGTGATGGCACTGCCAACAATCCAATTGTCCCCATCGAAGGAGGTTCTACTTGAGCTTGTTCATGATATCATTGTATCAAGCTTCTAGCTTAGGCTTAGTTCACTTTATACGACAAAAAGTATAACAAACAAACTTTTATATGATTTGTGTATGGTGGAAGGTACTCCTTTAATATCCCATATAGATGAATTTAATTCAATTATTATTGATATAGAGAATCTAGATGTGAAAATTGATGGTGAGTATAAGGCTATTTTATTGGTTGTCTCTTTAGCATCTACCTTTAAGCACTTCAAGAAAATTATGATATTTAGGAGTGATAATTGTCTTTCATTTGAGAATGTTAAATCTAATTTTCTAACAAAAGAGAAATTTGACCTTGAGGTTCGTTTTGATGATAAAGTCATGGGATTGTTTTAGAGGTAGATCTAATGACCGAGCTAATAAAAAGAACAAGAAGAACCTGCCTAAGTTTAAAGGACGTAATTACAATGTGACCAGTAGATATTGCAATAAATTTGGGCATAAAATTTCTAATAACTTTTAATTGAAAAATAAGAAAAATAAGGAGGAAAAGAAAAAGACACTACACAATTCTACTAATACTAAAGCCAATATTGTTGAAACAGACTCTGAGAGAGATATGCTCTTAGCTGCATTTGATGACAAAAGGTTCAAGTTTGAGTGGTTCCAGATTATGGTTATACCTACCATATGTGTCCCAATTGATATTCATTCACCACTTATGTGTAGGTTCATTGTGTTATTGTTTTGATGGGCAATAATGACCATGGCAAGCACAACACCTTTATTTAATTCAATTATTATTGATCTAGAGAATCTAGATATGAAAATTTATGGTGAGTATAAGGCTATTATATCCAAAAACCCTAATTTAGAAAATTATAATAAAATAGGAATTTATTAGTGAAATTAATTAAATATATTATTTTAATAAAATAATGGGGGTAATTAAGAAAAAAAGGAGGAAATAATAAAGAATTTAATTAGAAAAAATTAGGGTAAATTACTAATTAAAATAGAATTTAGGAAAAATTTACCCTAAAATTTATAATATAAAAAGGAATTTAATTATTATTTTAATATTTTCTTATTATTTTTAAATATTTAAAAATACCAAAATATCCTAAAAACCCCAACCAACCTATTTACCTTTCCCCTTTTCCCCTTTTCCCCTTTTCCTTTTTCTTCCTTCTTTTTCTTCTTTCTCCTTTCTCCCTTTTCTCCTCTTTCTCCCCCGGATTGGGCCTAGCCATCGGCCCAACTCCCCCACCCTCTTTTCTTTCCCCCACGTAGCCCAGCCTGCTCTTATTTTTCCTTCCCCCCTTGCCCACTCGGTCTCCTTCTTTTTCTTTCTTTGCTTTTCCCTGACTGGCCGGCCCAACCCCCTTCTTCTTCCTCCTCCCTTCTCCCCGTCCTCGTGTTGCAGGTTGCACTAGCGACCTCCCACCGTCCTTCCTCTTGTCCTGGTCTCTAAGATGACCATTGTGAGGTGAAGAATAAGTAATATATTATACATTTGCCAACTCCTTCCTATTAGTAATTACTCTTTGAAAAATGGAACCATATTTTTATTTATTTATCTACTTCAAATCCCGTTTAACAACATGTTTCCTTGAACAAATTCTGAGAAAACAATCCATAGTTTCACAACCAAAGGTAGGAACTTTCCATCCGCCTTCAAAAATTGGGGAAAAAAATGAAAGGACTTCTCCCACTGCTAATTTTTGTTGAAAATTGATGATAGTTAGGGAATTGTTAGAAATAATAAGGCCATAAAAGAAGGTAGTAGTAGATGGAAATTTATCAAGACAATCTAAATTTACTAAAGCCTTATCAAGCTTAAAAATTATCTCCCCATCACCACTTCTTTTGTTAGACCAAGTAAAAAATAACCTTTAACTTGGATATCAGAGACACTAAGATGATGGTAGCATTAGTTAAATCAAGTGCCTAACCATGGAACTTTTCTATAATGTACTCAACAACATTGAAGTCTTCCATGATAAGCTAGGGTTCTCCTTTAAACACACTAGCAATCAACCAATCCCATAATCTTATCCTTTTCTAACAAGTGTCAAGAGCATAAACACATGTCATCTATAAATCAATGTCATGTTGAGAGTGAGAGATAGAGTAGTGAAAAACTTGATCACAAGACAACAAGTGAGAGACATGACAATCATTTGGGTCCAAAATGACCCAAATTATATGTATATAATGAAAATCATGATTAAACAAACAATTCCAAGAATGGCAGGCCTTATTAAATACTCTAGGGAATTCATTTTGCTTCACACGAGTCTCCAAATTAAAAACTAAAGATAAACCAATAGTCCTACAAAATTGATTAACCTCTTTGTGCTTTTAGGTCTTATTGAGGACACATATATTCCATGCACTAAGCATGACCACCAAGACTAATGCTAAGGCTAACATTGCTCTCCATTTGTCCCTTCGCTTTGTAATTATTTTCATAACTAGAAAGTGCTACACTCTGTGGTCGCTTATTGGCCTTACTTCTAGTCATGATTTTCTATATTGGTTTAATGGTAGATTTGGGGTTCTCGTTTTCAATTAAAGTCCAATTCAATTGAAACAATGAAACAAATATGTCTAATGCTTGGTAAAACCATCCTAGTTGTAAGCCGACAGTAGAGAGAATTAAATATGAAACTTAAAGGTATTTAGGAATTTAATTAAAGAGGATGGTTACTTTTTTTTTGGAAATTGAATCTCAATCATCCACGTATACCTTTAATGCCAGAGCTATCTAAATAGTTAGTTCTAGACAGATACATAAACTTTAATGTATGTTTGGACCAGTGTTTTGTCTCTAACAATTTTTTTTTCAATTGTAGATGGTTAAAATGTATTTTATTTTTAGTAAATTTATTTTTTAAGTTAGATGAAATGTTTTAACAACTACCACCGATTAGTAATTACTTTTTGTTCTTTAACAAGGTCTAGCTACTAGCTGGCTGGTATATATATAAGTACAAGTCGCTAGAATCAAAATTCAAATGCTGCTTTAAAACCCACAAAGTAGTAAGTAGTAGCTTATAAGTTAAAATAGTGACTAGTGCGGTTTGAAATTCAAAAGGTTGAACCTGATACAATTCAAATTTACACTAACCTAAAATTGACTCGACCAATAAAATAAATAAAAGTGACACGAATCCAAAATGACACAGCTCGACCCAACTAATAAAATAATTCTAAATGATTGGAATTCAAAATGGCATAGCTCGGCCCAACTCACCATCGACCCCACAAATAAAAAATGATGTGCAAATATCCCGAGTCACTAAAAAGTGACCTAAATCGCCCAACCCAATTGCCTCATCTAGGTAGAGGTAGTGATAAGTTTGTTTATTTGTTAACCTATGATCAACCCGTCTAATCTATATATTACGATGGGTTGGATTGACAATTATTAATCATTTACTCCAATGAGTCATGAATTAGACCATGGATCACATGAATTATATGAGTTAAGATTGTATGAAATGAATTAAATTATGACAATCCGTTTGAACACCCCCGCCTTCGGACATACATATATGCCCAACAAAGCATAAGACTTTGTTTTTCCATGGGAGAGTTTTTTTCTGTTTTTCATTGGAAGGTTTGGTTTTTGTTCATATGATTGCTACCATTGAGTATGCTAGAGGTGAAATGTGATGCGTGGAAGACGGATATAGTTGGCCTAGTGTAGTAATGAAATTGTATTTTCATGGCAAGGAAGTTGGGCGTTACTTAACTTATGTAATGAAAATGGACGGCTATAGCAAAACAAAGAATCTATCTCAAGCAAGAACGAGAAAACAGAGGAAGAGGAGGAAAGTGATGCTAAACTAGACTGAAACGATGACAACGTGCCGAGGAGGACTAACAATGTCGGTCTATGGCTACCAATTTAAGGGGATAACAAGAAGGAGGGCTCATTTAGAATGAGAGTAACATGAGTGATTTTTTTCCTTTATATTTTGTGATTTTTATATTAAGTATTTAAAAATATTATAATGTATTTAAGAAACTATTTAATTTAGTTTAAATTAAGATTTAAAATAAATATCCGCCTAAATCTTTTATTTTAAATATACTGTACAAAAAATATAAAATATAATGTAGTTTTTCTAATTTTATTATCTCGGTACCAAACCACCATTAAAGGAATGAGAGAAGTTTTAGCCCTCAAATGTGGGGGTGGTTTTTTGTGGGCACCACGGATAGGGCACCATGCCTTTAACCGTTGAATTACCGTGATTTACCTCCTTCAAGATGCTGTCGGGGGTATTTCACCTTTGGGATAGGGATAGAGGAGTTTTAGCATTTTAATTGACGAGGGAACACACCTTTTTTCAATGATGTCATGACTAGTAAGGGAATTTCGAAAGGACTTCGAATAGACGCAAGAAAACATATAATATTACGTAGGGATCAGGTTTTAGCATCATTAGTGCAAGAGAAGGAATGGAACAATTTCGATAAGGAGAAGAATGAGGACATGAGAGTAGAGAAGTCGACGCATACTATTGGAGGCCCACCGATTCGGGAGTTCATTAAGAAAGAGGAAATTTATGGTTTTAATTACCACCAGAAGCAATTAAGGAGGCACGCTGATCGTTTCCAAGTAAATACGATGATGCGGGCTTCTTTTATCGCCTCTTCCGCATGGTTTGAAAGAGTTGGTGGTAGCTCGGGTAGTTTTTGTGAACGGTTGACACATTTTGCTCACAGATTCTGGGTTTGGGTTGGAGGCTCTGCATGAAAGACCGAAGACCGAATTCTTCGTAGGTTTTGGTCTAGGTTTGGTTTTGTGGATGCCATTTAGAGTTATGCATGGCGATAAATTTCAGCTAGCTAGAAGCAGTTTTTTTTTAAAAAATAAAATAAAATTTATTGATGTTTAAATAAGGAGTTTAAAAGCTTCTCTTTCAAAAGCTTGTTAGAGTATCCTATCGAATAAGTTCAAACATTTGCCTTTCAATTTTCAGTATGTTGCTACATCTCTCAACTAATTATTTTAGCCTGTCTTAAAATATACTCTTGTAGTCCATTTAGATTAGAATAAATTAAAATAAGGATAAATATTAAAATTTTACTTAGTTGAGGGAAGAAAATGAAGGTTAATTGAGAATAAATATTTAAAAATGATATTAACCTAACTTAGGTAAATCGAAATGAATGTTTAAAAAAGTAAATATATGATATTTATATTCTTATATTAAATAGATATGTCTCTTTCACGACAATTTAACTAGAGATATGTTTATTTGATTAGATATAAAATTTAATTATATTCTAGCATTTACGTTTGTTATCCTTTAAAATTAAAAATTAATGAAAATAAAGTTAATTAGAGTAAGTAAAAGTAAAATTTTAATTCTGATTCATATAGTTAATATTAAATATATTCTGACCACAATCTACGAAGGTTTTCGTGATGATATATACCACCGGTATAAGGTGCTGGGTACGCCATGGTTGCGTGAATTGTGTTTTGTTGTACTTTGATGATCTACACTTACTACATCATGTTAATATATACTAGTTTCGTATGACACCGATTATGCCTGAACTAAAGAAAAACGCTCAAAATTCATGTGACCGGGCGCCCTAATGAAATCCGTATATATTCAGATTGAGATAACAGTGTTACACGGACAAAATTCATTGTACGATCATATGCTCCAATATTATGATTATGTTTTCAATCTTTTCACGTCGTATTATATATTGACAAGTTAACTGTGAAAGTGGTACAGCTGATACATCAACATTAATCGATGACGTTACGTACACCTTGCACGGTGGGCCTTGAAACAAAATCATGATTTTGGTTCAGAGGAGTAATTAAAGTGGGCGTTAGAATCAGGTTGACGGATGATGCAGACCAATGATTCATATTTGGAGGCGAGCATGCTGACACATGTTTGTCAGATTAATTCTAATCCTCCATATAAAATAATTATTATGCTGATAGATGCAGCGAACAGCACACCGCGCCACATGAAATCCCACTGTTACAGAGGGGCGGGGAGCGTACCGATACCACCAGTGTTGCAGGACGGCTTTATACGGAAATAAAAATAAAAAAATAAGGACGAAAAAAAGAATGATTAATAATAATTGATGAAGATGTCGTAATAAACACTCTTTTTTTAAAAAAAAAATACATATATAAAAATTAATTATAACTATTATGTTAGTATTTGATCATTGGTCAAATTTTAATAAATATTTAATCTAAATTTATTTTAATCTCGATCCTTAAATTTTTTAAATCTAATAATAATTAAATATTTCTATATTTATATTTTAAATATTAATTGTACTAAAACCTAAATCTATAATAAAAAAATGTACATATATAAAAAAAATATTCGGAATAAAAATGATGAGTCAAAATAAAATTTCTTATCACTTACTACTACAAGTCACAACTTGCGTGCTAGCTATATTGGTTTCCTTTCCCAAATACTTAATTGGTCCTCCACCCGGGCCCCCCTCTCTTTCCCTCGTGGCCCTTAATTGGATTTTTTCTTGTATAATCACTCTACACTACGGTGAGCTGTTGCGACTAGTCATCATTATATAATCCCCGATATTTTTATGTCTAACAACTGTGTTTGGACATTGGACCAGAGTGTTGCTTGCATGGGTATGTATCAGTCGACGGTGCCCGTAGATAGATACGTCGTGCTAAGAAATGACACCTGTGTGCACGATTTACATCGAATTAGCTAAGTTTCTCATCCCACTGACTACGGAAACAAATGACATGACATGATGACTACCGGCATCATGCATTATATTCTACAAAACCCATCATAAAACTATATGCACCGGTGACATTTTGATTGGATTCGTGTTTTGTACTTGAGATTTTTATGAATCGTAAATTAGAAAAGTAGAACTAGATGTACATACACCGCTTGCTATGTGTTGGATTACTGATATTAATAAATTAATTTGATAATTATACTGTTTTGATCTAAAAAATTAAATAACTAATCCTATATTTTATTTTTGAAATTACATAATCTATTTGATCAATAAAAAATTATATAATTTAAATATCCAATCTAATAAATTATAAGTAATATTTATATTTTGTAATTATTATTATTTTTATTAAATATTATCTAAAATTTTAAATTATTAATTGAGTATAATGTAATTCAATACTCAAATCAAATTATTTGATTAAATTACTTTATTATCTTTTGCTTGAAAAGTTAGTATATAATATTGTTTATTTGCATCTCATTCAAAAGTTTTAAAATTCTGATAAACTATTTATTATCTTATCTAAAATTTTAAATATTTATACATTTTTGTTTCAATATCCGAACTTCTTGATATCTACTTTTTATTATGAAATATCAAAATCATCAAATATTTAAAATATTGGATATTTAATACTTAAATGTGGCTAATTTAATATTATGCTAAATAAATTATTTATGATTGATTACTTCAATAATCCCGACGCATAAATAGAGTTAATATTCTAATTGACTGCCTACCTGGATACGCGCTACAAGAATGTTACTTTGGCCCAGATCATGAGACCGACATGCCATAGGTAGGAACATCACATTTTGAAATGTAAAAATTAGCCCATCGAAAGATATTGTGGGAATTTGTTAATAAAAAGTATATATATGAATTAATATAATAATCAACATTTTATCGGAATTGGAGCACATGTGATCCACCGCGGGTATGATCAGTCAATCACATAAAAAGATCACTCGATCAGCCACCTATTTATTGCTGCTACAACTATCACTACAAGCTCTTTGTTCCTCCCTCCGCCCCCCTCCCCATCCCCATATTTATTTCCTTTAGCTAGATTTTTTTTTTTTTATTTTTTTGTTTTAACATTGAAGGCCGGGATTCTTGGACCAGCAGTGCTGGCGGCACTATCAATGCATGCACCCAACCAAAATTCTAACCTGTCATCATCTGTCAGAAAATAAATCGGAAATAATAAACAAATAATGATTGATATACACACTCCACTGATATCTTCCGGATCCTATGACAACAGACCCTGTCTCCCGAACCTTCGATTTTAATAGCAAGGTAGAAAAACGACTAGTTCATGTCATGTTCGGTCGATGGCTACGCAAGTAATGCCTCGGTTTTGTGGTCTTCTTTTTCTTTCAAAACTAGATATTTCACTAATATTAGCGGAAGGTCTCGTAACGATGTCGATACAACAGAATCGATTGAATATAGGACTTATGTATAATCTAATGCTAAATTTTTTTTTTTAAAAAAAAATTAAAGTATATTTTACTAAAATTATTAGAAAAAATTTATTTTATAATATTTCTGATTTTTTTTTCCTATAAATTGATACTTATAATTTTTTTTTTAAAAAAACATTACATACATCTTTCACCGTTATTATATCAATATTTCACCATCCTAATATTATTAAATATTTAACCATAACAATATATATATAAGTATATTTTACCACTATTAAACTAATATTTCACTATCAATAAACCGATTTTTACCAACAACTTAATTGGTCTCCTATTTAGGCTGTGAAGACCAAACCAATATCTCTCGACTTTGCAGTCCAATATCTAATTATGAATATAAAACTCTCCCCCACGCATCCCACTAATCTTGTAGGAACTGCTCTACTTACTAATTGAGAGGCGATCAAACTCCTTCATAATCCTAATTAAACATCCACACAACACATACATAACCAAGGGTGGATTAGGTTAGGGTTCAAATCCTTCAACATTAGGAGGGATTTTTTTGTCACCATAGCATGGAAATGACTAGCCACTCATAACTATATTATAAAACTCTAAGTGATAAAAAAAAAATTCATTTTACTTATCAAAATAGAGAAAAAACAAAGCCTCAAATATCTGATTCAATTAGAGTCTTCAAAAGATGACTACAGTGGTTAATTCAATGTCAGAAGGGAGAGTGATGAAGTGTTTTATAGATTTGAAAGAAGGTGAGAGAGAAACAAAATAAAACACGAACCACCAAACCCTACTTGATCCCCCTCTTTATCTAATCAAGAAATGACCAATTATAAGAAAATTTGCAACAACACGAGTGTGTCGGTGCTGCCACGATCCCTTGGTGTTGTTTCCCAGACTTGTAAAATTCGAGCTTTGAATGACACGACTGAGGTGTATAACATGGGTGCCCCGTTTTGTTTCTCTATGAGGGTTTGCTTTTGTCCATGGGCCACTAGTGTCCATCCTCTTTTTTTGATGTTCCATTCCAAGCTTATTTTAGCCCTCCATTTGAACATTTAGCTCATTTTCTCAAATCTCTTCCTTCCATATCCTACAAGATAGAACCCAATGGTAGTAAACACGAACAAAGGGTCTAAACATCATATTGAGCATCACAAATTCCCTAAAATATATATCAATGTAGCATCGATCTCATGGAACAAATCACATTCATTAACTACCCAATGCTTAGAAATTTGCTTGCCCCAAGCAAAAACATATAAAACCTACCCAATAAAAGATAAGAAAATAACACATGTCCCCCTCCTCATAATAGAGTGTTGCATCTCAACAATAGCATAGACGCCAAATCCAACATTCTGAGACCCAAAAATAAACAAGCACAAAACAAGTTTTTTTCAAAAAGTCTCAAGATACATAATTAAAGAAGAAATATAACCATATATTGGAATTCTCTAGTCAATATCATGCATCAAGAAGCATGCAAATAACATGTGAAGTGGGTTGTAGAGTACCACTGACTAACTTATTCATGATCCTAAGTTTTGAACTAAGCATCTATAATATCTCCAAAATTTACTATTGAAAAACTTTATTTAAGTGGAAGAACTATTTAAACATAAGAGGGGTGTTACTGTCATAATCGATATAAGTGGGGCCATAAATCATCCTCATACCAATTACAAGGCAAAAGTAAAACAAAATACAAAGCATGATAAATATAAAACAAGGACATTCCATAAATAAATAAGAGTTAGGTGTTCATTTCACAAGTATAACTAAAATACATAAATAAGTTTTCAGATAAAAATAACAAAGAGAAAAACCAGTTTAAAACAATAATCGGATAACACAAGTCTTTAGTCCCCAGCCCTAGTCATAGATCGGTATCACTCTACCCTAATCAGTGCATCATATATAACAAAGGCATCTAGTGAGTCCTCATTTACCTGCACAGACTTAGAAGGGGTATTTGTTCGTGGGAATGAGCAACATCTATAATAAGGATGATCGGTACGCTTTATATTGAGTAAGGTAACAATATAGTCAAGAAGGTTACATAAATTCATAAAACCATGATAAAAGATGACAAGCGCATAAGTTGACCTTACTGACTTATTTAATAATCCTAAATCATGTGGTAATAGTGCAATGATAACTATTTTATGATTTTATTCATGTTGGGTTTAGACACCCTACTATTTTCAACCCGTATAATGGTAATCTAATACAACTTCCAGGACAGCATGCTCCTGGGCATCATTATCACTGGTGGATTAGTAATCAGAGTACAATCCTAGGGAAGAATACTCCAACCCACTATTCTCACCAGTGGATCGATAATCAAGATACAACCAGTCCTGAATTATGTGGTATTCCATTGTAAGTAATTAGCGTCTCACCTATCCAATGATTTAATTTACTTGAGTTCGTGGCCTCACTATTCTCACCAGTGGAACGGTAACAAGGTACAACTCCAGGGTAAGACACTCCTAGCCACTATTCTCGCTAGTGGATCGGTAGGTATAACTAGGCCCGACTCAAGTGATATTCCACTTTAAGTTATTACTGTATTATTTGTGTTTCATTTATTTCAATATTATCTCACAATCATGTACACTATACTAATGCAAGGCACTATCCCAACTCCTACCCCAAAACAACCATGTTTCACTTTAAAAACCCTAATATCACAACCTAGTATATCATGTCTTCCAATTCCCCTTTTGTCCCCAATTTACCCAACAAATCTCAACAAGTTATTAGGAACCACATATTCAAGAGTCATGGCATATAACCACATTTTACACATGTGATAATCACTAGCCTTTAGGGTTACTATTCGAACCTCCTCTAAAGCCTTATTTTTCTTGTATTTAGCATGGTTTCTTTTCCTATGATGGTCTAGTTCTCAAATTCTGTACCCATGCATATAATGATACTATTAACCATTAACTCAAATATTGTGTCCTAAATCCTATTTTTTACACATGTGATAATAACCTACCTATTCGGGCCCCCTCCAATACCCTAATTTTTTATTGTGGCTATAACTACTTTTTTCTACTTCGTATGTCTACCAAATTTGGTATACATTCCCAAAATGTTAAGGTTAACATCATGTTCCAAGGTTGCATTCCAACTCCCCCATCTTTACATGCGATAATAGCCTACCCCTAGGGTTAATCCTTGGCCTCCCAAAACCTTAATTTTGCCTTTTGGTCATAACTCCTTCCATGGTGCTCAAATGACTTCTCAAATTTGCATGACTACCCATGATGCCATCATTAACTTCGTATCCACTCCCTAATACCAATCCCCTACTTTAATCATATATGCTAATAACTTCCCCCTAGGATTTACTAATCACATTTATGGTCCTTCTCCCCCATTATGTATTTACCATAAAACCCTTTATTTTTGCCCCTATTATTTAATGTAGTATCCCTAACATATTATGTGCCAGTTAAAACTCTAAATTACCCAACAAGCCACTTTTTTATAGTATTGGCCTAAATGCCCCTAAGTCACTAGAACCCTACTTCTACCATCCCTAAGTCATAAGACACCCAACAAGAAGGACTCTATAACTTTTCACGCATATAATATCATAAAGGCATGGACATGAGTATACATAAAATTATTGAAATCAACATAGTTATAACTACACAACTTTCTTACCTTTTGCTATTGTCAATCCAAGCTGTATATACAACACCAGAGTCATTTATCATTTCATGCATGCCATCACACATTAAGAACATATATTACAATACAATAATACCCTATCAATGATTGTATTCTTACTAAAGCAAATTCGGTCTCTAAGTATGCATGACCTATACCTCCTCTTCTGTTATCACTAGAATGTTACCTAAAAATAAGGATATACATAGTTTAGATATTCCTTTATTCTTTATAAAAGAAATATTTTAACCTAAAGAAAGCTAAAATAGGAGAAAGGAAAGGGATGTAACCAAATTAGGAAGGAAAATTATGGAAGGTGGTGCACGACAATGATCATAGTGGCGGCGACAACTATTTTGGAGTAGTGAATGAGGGTTGGTAGTTTAGGGTTAAGGTGGAGATTGTACTAGGGATGGCTAGAGTTGGTGGTGGTTAGTGGTGGTGGAGCTGGTGGCCGGTGGTGGTGTATGGAGATGATCATCTGAGAGGGAGAAAGGAGGGGTTATTGTGGTGGTTACACTAGCTGGGGTGCCTATATAGGTCAGCTCAGGTGTGGTGGTGGTAAAGAGGGAGAATAAAAGGGATGGTGGTGCTAGTTGTGGCAGTGTAGCCAGCTATGGTTGCAGATGCAGGGGAAGGAAATGGGAGGAGGAAAGGGGGAAAAGGGGAAAAGGGTGGCATGAGAAGTGTTGGTAGGGTATAGGTAGCAAGGGGAGGTGGATGGATGGTTGGCCAAGCAACGGTGGGTGGAGGAGGTGCCACTAGAGCTAGCAGGGATAGAGGAGGGAGGAAAAATAGGGATCAACGGGCATGCTTGCAAGTGGAAGAGAAGAGAAATGAGAGGTTTGGCGGGGTATATATAGGCAAGGGAGGAGGCTAGAAGCTTAGAGTGCATGGCTATAAGGGTGGTTATAGGCGGGTATAGGGCAGAGTGTAGGGGGTAGGGTTTAGGGATTAGGGTAACGAGCGTGACCAACATGCATATCACTGTATGGCCAAGAGGGAAAAGGTAAGGGAGGGGTGGTTGGTGCAGAAATGGAAAGGGGAGGGTGATGTAAAGAGGAAGATGGGTGGGGAAGGAAGAAAAAAGGAAAATAAAGAAAAAGAAAAAAGAAAAGAAAAGGAGAATGAAAGAAGAAAAAGGAGAGGGATGGGTCTGGGCTTACCTAGGGAAGGAAAGCAAGAAAATAAAAAGAATAGGATTGGGCTAGGACGACATAGCCCAGAAGAAACGAGAAGAAGAAGAAGAAAGAAGAGAAAAAGGAAAGGAAAGAAAAAAAAGAAGAGAAGGAAAATGAAGGAAGAAAAGAAAAGAAAATTTTTGGTGTGGAATTTAGGTTAGATTTAAGATAATCAAATAAAAATAAAAATTAGAAATTAGGTTAAATTGAAAGTTGATACATCAAATTTAGAATTTTAAAATTTTAGGGTATAATAACATCTTACTTTAGGTATCAAAACACTCTTCTCTTATGTATTTGTGTGTGTTAAATTATTTTAAGCTTTCACTCAAGTTCCCTCACACAGAAGCATGATCACCCATAAGATTGCAATGCTATTTAATTCTCCACCACTCAAAAATTTTAAAAACGTGTAAAAGTTAAGAGGTATTATTTGAGTTTGTAATAAGGCTAAAGGTAGAGGGTTAGGAAAGAAATTTTCTATAAATGTGGAGCTAAGAGTGTAGTACTAAGATTGTGAGCAATGATAAAAACACAAGCCTGTGCTACCTTTTCAACTATTTTTTCTTTCAAAATTTCCTATTCTTCTTCATTTTTATTTTTTTTATTTTCCACTTCAGCAATAACCATTCATTTTAATACTCCTCCCCCTGTTTATTGTTTCACCACAGTCCCAATTACCTATTCAGTTTTGCTCAACACCCCTAATTCTAGACTAATGTAGGGATAACTAGAATCATCTAACAATTGTGGGTATATCAACAAATAAGGAAAATGGTTATCAAAGGATACATCATAAAAGGTCAAGCTATCTAGATAATGTAGATAAAGTAGAAAGAGTATTTGCCTTTGTCATATTAGAGCACTTCTAAGTCACATGTGGTTTTGAAGAGAACCAAATCAAGTTATAGTTTACAAGTCATGGGTAAACAACACACACAAAAGAAAGAATATGAGACTATTTTTGATGACCCAATCATTAGGCCCAAAATACACAAGATCCAGACATATTTGCCAATCTTAATCAATAGAATCACAAAATAGGTCAACACTAGGGTTAACTACAATGATCTAGAATCACCACCCAATGCATGTCTGATCTTCAAATTTTCCAACTCAATTATAATCCATTTTTCCAAAAAGAGTTTCACATGTGTTAACATGGCAAATACAACATATATTCTATCAAGAGATAAGCATTCTTCACAATCATCAATGGAGAGTTGTTTCCCCATTTTTTTCCCATTTCCTAACTTTTAAATTTTTTTTATTATTAGAAAGAAAAAACACACTAAAAAAATAAAGAAATGAAGAAAATAAAAACACAGTCGAGCGAACTCAATAAATGCCTCAAATATCTCTTCCAAACGACTAATGCAATCGCTGAGTAGCATGATGACTAACTAGCTACAAGACAGAAACTGTGTTAGGCCTAAGCCTTCCTAGTTAACTAACACATAACGCAAGTAATTAACATTTCAATGCCACTTAGGCTACCCATCCCCAATTCCTCATAAGTTAATCCAGGGTTTCAAGAGGAAAACTAGTTGTTTCTAAAATGTGAAATAGACCTTTAAAAATCAGATTAGGGACTGTTGAAAACCAAAATATGGTAATCAAAACCAAATACTCTGATACCAACTTATAACACTCCAATTTTGACTATCATTTTGCATCGGAAGTAAGTAAGTAAAATAGTGGGGGTTACCGCCATGATCAACATAAGTATGGCTTATGCAACCATCCTTGCATCAATTATAAGACCAAAACATTTAAGGAAATACTAGGAAATTAGGAAACAAAAGCACATTTATATTATAATACTGAGTTTGGAGTTTAACTCGTATTTTTACAATACCAAAATACAAAAAGAGGATACCATGGATCAAGAGTCCAAAAAGGGTATCCAACTAAATACATAATCCGGATAATAGATACTCTTCACCCGACCCTGACATAGATGGAGTCACTCATCCCCACATAAGGCGTCATATGCCGCAAAGTCATCTACCTTATTCCTCTAAGACCTACACATAAGATCCAGAGCCTTCTGCTCGTGGGAATGAGAAGCACCCGTAAAACGGGTGGTTAGTACGCTACGTACTGAGTAAGGTAACAATATTATCGAAATAGGAATACAAATAGCATATGCTTCCACATTTGATAATAAAGGAATATAACAAAGTAAATGAAACATCTCATAAGGCATATTACGATCTAGATCCTTTTATTAAGCATAGTCCATTTTCATTCTTTTATATATGTTGAGTGCAGGAATCCCACTATTCTTAAACCGATGGAACGGTCTTAAACTCTGAGGGACAATACACCCGAGCCACTATTCTTTCTGATGGAACAGTGGTTAAAAACATCTCCTCGGAGCAGAACACTCCCTAGCCACTATTATTTCCGATGGACAGATGTTAAAAATATTTCCTCAGGGCAGAACGCTCCCGAGCCACTTTTCAACCAGGTGCAACGGGAGTACATATACATAAAGAAAAGATATCACTTTGGTCTTGAATTACGTATTCTTCCACTACAAATCATTAGTATCTTTCCCATAGGTTATGAAGATATGTTTTATTTCACGATGAGTAGGGCAGCGATGGCTAGCGACAGCGAGGGGGAAGGTTGGGGCGACCTTGGTGGTCAGTCCACCAGCCAAAGGACAGTGAGTGGTGGCCTAGGTGGTGCAGGGCAGGGGAGATGACAGTGCGAACGCCAAAAATAAGGAAAGGAAGGGGAAGAAGAAGGAGAAGAAAAGGGAGAAGCAGGAGAGGAGAAGGAAGAGGGAGCTCGGTGATGGCTCTTTGACACTAATATTAGCAGAGTGAGGTAAAACCAAATAGAAATAGGGAGAGTGTGAGGTGTATATATATATATATATGCGTACATGTGTGCGTGTAAGGTGTGAGTTAGGGAAGAAGAAAAAGAATAGGGGGTGCTGGTGTGCGACGATGATGATGGTGATTATGCAGCTGCAAGGTGATAATGATGGTTGCAGGAAATGGTTAGGGTAGGGTAATAGCTGCAGGGTGAGGGAGGTGATGGTTGATGGAAGTGTTGCGTGAGAAGAAGAAAAATGGTAGGGTGGAAAGTGAGTTTGTAGAGTGTGTGATGGGGTGTAGTCAGGAATAGATAAGGATACAAAAGGAGAAGAAGAAAAGAAGAAAGGAGGTAAGGAGGTAAGCTGATGGGTGATAAATGCAGAAAGGTGATGGTGCAAGTGGGTGGTGCAAGTTGCATAGATTCAAGAGTTACAGCTCAAGTTTGGTGGGAGGAAGAGAAGAAGGAAAAGAAAAGAAGAAAGAAAAGAAAAGAGAAAGAAAAGAGAAAAGAGAAAGAGAAAGAAAATAAAAGGGATGGGGGATTAGTTTAGGGTTATTTTAGATTAGCTAAAGGTAATTAGGATTAGCGAAAATTTTTGTGGGTTTTAATTTTGATTTAAAAATTAAGGTTTATCAAAGTTAAGGTTTTTGGAATCAATTAAAGTGTCGAGATTAATGAGAGGTTAAGGCTAACATAAGGTTTATTGATATTGGAATTAATTTAGGGCGCTAATGACGCAGGATTAGGCTAAGAAAATTTTTGGGGTATTACAACAAGTGTTTTGTTTAGGAATTATCATAGTTATCTTATCCTTTAACAAACCTTTTGAAAAATACTGCCAAATTTTAGTGGGATGATACCTATAAGGACATATTCAAGACATGAAGTGGCATCTAACTACAATACCCGTTGACTCTACTAGTGGGATCAAATGGTTTTAAGGTCTATAGTGTTGTGTTTAAGCTTGTATTGGGTTGTGTGTTGATGTATCACGGTAAAGTAGGTGCTTATGATTCCTGTTATTTGAAGCAGCATAAGCAAGACTACTCGATGTATGATTTGAAGTTAGCCAGAGTTATCTTCGCATTGAAGATTTGGAGGCACTATTTGTACGGGGCGTAATGCAAATTCCTTGCCTACCATATATAAGAGCCTCAAGTGTATATTCACTCATAAGGAGTCGAAAATGAGGCATAAGAGATAGCTAGAGTTAGTGAAGGATCGTGACATTGAATTGATCTACTACGAGGGTAAGGCCAACGTTGTTATAGATGTCATGACTAGGAAGACGTCACAATCATTGAGTTTTTTTGGGGTGGACAATTGGTTATTAGAGGATCTTGGAGAGTTGGGGATAACGTTTATACAACAAGGTGATTTGGAGGTTTGGATGAGTGCTTTGATGATTACTCCAACAGTGTTCAATGAGATTTGATCTAGAAAGCTTGGAGATGTTAAGCTTGAGAGATTTTGGTGGAAAATATAGGATGGGTGAGCAAATGATTTTTAGATTAATGAAGATGGTGGAATTCACTATAAGGGCCGTTGGTGTATACCCCAAAGTTATAATGATTTAAAGCACTAGATTTTAGAGGAAGGTCATCGTACCCCCCTATTTTTTTCATCTAGGAGGGGATAAATTATACAATAGATTTATTGGTGCTCTCGCAAAAAGCGAGTGGTAGTGGAGTTTTTGGTGAGATGTCTAATGTGTAAGAATATCAAGATAGACCTATCATAATGTCAATATAAAGCACCGCATAATTGTATGGTTAGTTAAGTGTTCAGATATGCCAGGATGGAAATGGGAATCCATCTCCATGGATTTTGTAAGTTTACTATCGAGGGCTTGTAGCAGATGTGACGTGATTTAGGTCATCATAAATAGGTTGACTAAATCGGCAACATTTGTACTAATGAATTCAACCTGGAGCATGGATCAACTATTCGATGATTACATGAAGTTTGTGGTGAGTAAGTATGGTAAACCTACTAATATAGTCTCTAGTAAGGATTTGAGATTCCTTTCACACTACTACGAGAAATTGTAGTAGGCTATAAGCACCAAATTGAGGATGTGTACTACCTTTCACCCAGCTATATATGGGCCGAAAAAGAGAATGGTCTAGACATTTGAGGACATGTTACGGGCTTGTGTTATGGATTTGTAAGACAGTTGGGAGGATCATCTATATTTGGTAGAGTTCTCGTACACTAAAAATTATCATGCAAGCATAGGTATAAAACCCTTTGAGGCACTGCATGGACGAAAGTTCCAAACACCTTCACCTTAAAGCCAACTTAGTGATACTATTGTACTTGGACCAAAGATGATCAAGAAGATGACTTGGCAAATTTGGTTGATTTAGGATAGGATGCGAGCGACTAAAATTTGATACAAGAGCTTTGTGGATTCAAGGAGTCATAGTGGTGGGTTTGAGGAGGGAAACAAATTTTGGTTGAGAGTGACACCTACCAAAGGGGTGTAGAGACTTAGCAAGAAGGGCAAGCTAAACTTGAGGTATATTGACCCTTACAAGTCTCTTGATAGAGTTGGTGAGGTTACAAAATGCTTGACACTTTAGTTGGAGTTAGTCCGGGTTCATAATATCTTCCATATATCATAGTTGATAAAGTATGTTTCAAATCATCCTTATGTGATCAAACTCAACAAGATCAAGCTCAACGATATTTTATCCTATGAGGAGAGACCCTCGGAGGTTCTTGACACCATGGTAAGATGGACATTTACCAGTTAATTTCCACTTGCGAAGATTCTTTAGACCTTCCTTAGAGTAGATGAGGCAACAAGGGAGACTAAGAAGGACATGAGTGAGATGCATATTGCGCTCTCCAACATAGGTGTGTTAGGTTTCAATGACTTTCTCTTTTAAGTTGGTAGTATTCGGTATCATCCTCTTTTTTTCTCTTCTTCCCAAATCTTTAGTTGTTAACTTCGGGGACAAAGTCTCTTTTAAGGAGGGTAATGATATAATATGCCAAAATTTTCATCTAATATTTATATGGATTAATTAATATTTTAACCCAATCCTATTCTTAGATAATTGATGGTTTTATTTTTTCCCTAATCCATTATCCCTAAATCTAACCCTAATCCTAATTCTAATTCATTTACATTTTCTCCTTAACCCCTGATGGTTGATTAAATATAGTTTACCCTAATTCTCTAATCCTAAATGTAAACCTAATCCTACTCCCAAAACTATTTCTTCCTCTATTTTCTTTTCATTTCGTTTTCCTTTTTCTCCATCTTCCCCGTCCCAATTGGATCCTTCACTCTTTTCCCATTTTAGGCATGAAAAGACTTCCCTACACAATTTTCTTCCCTTTCATCTTTCCTTAACCAACCCTGCACTTCCACTACATAAGCCACCTAGCCTCTACCCTACAGCACAATGTACCCCAAAAGGAGGTGTGCTCGTCCCTTTCTCCTGTGATTTGTGTCACAAAACCAAAAACCCATACCAAACACCGAATCCTCAACCCTGCACCATTCAATCGTTCCACATCTTACACACTCATAGCCCTCTTCATCTATAAATACACCCCTCTTCCCTTTTATTTCACATATTTCCAACCCTCATAAAACTCCATAGATCTTCTTATTCCTTTCCTCAACCTCTCTACATTTCTGTCAAAATTCATCGGCAATTTTCATTCCTTTAAGTGTTGCGGCACCCTCACCACACCACATCATCACGCAAACCACCCCTAATTTTCCCACAATTTCATGCTTCAAAAAACCTAAACACCCCACCACCTCACTCTATATAACCTCGCCAATTATCAAGCCTCCACGCCACTCCAACCTACCATCGACACCTACTTCCATTGTCACGCCCACTCGATGGTTTTACCCCCATTTTCAATGGCATTAAGTATTGTTCCTTATCTCAAAAGGTATCACAACAAGTGTTGTTGCCCCTCCACTTGTGGTGTCAACTTTTGGAATCTTCATTCAACCTTTATTACTTTGGTTTGCTTAGAGTTTTTCTCCTTTCTGCTCATAATTTGCCTTATATTTTCCTTGATTTGTTTCACAAGTTCTAATTTGTATTAATATTGGTTATTAGGTGTTTTCTCATGGTTTCAAAGAAGGCATCTTTAGGTTATACATGTTTAAGGACCAGATATGCTTCGGTAAGAATACATATCATAGTTAGGAATTTTATGTACAATATGTGTATTTGTACGTGATATCATGATTGGAATGGTTATATCGATAATGTTGTTATAATAATTATGTATATGTTGTATCATATGATGAAAATTTGTAAAAGCTATGAATGTATATGCTTTGTGCATATTAGGGATTGACGTGAATGGGAATATGTTATATAATTTTGGTTATGCATTTTGTTTTGATAATGTGTATTTTAATTATCTTGGAGGCAATTTGATCAATATGGGTTAAAAATAGAATCTTGGGTATTTTATGGTGATGATTGATTCAAAATGTTCTATGCATCTTATATGAAATTTTTTAAGGTAAATATGAATGGTTTGAGTCCAACAAATGAGAACATTGGCTTTAGGTGGGAATAATAACCCTAGAGGCAAGTTTATTCTAACTTTTGTGAAATCTTAGAACTTGACCTCAATTTTTGGATATTGTGTTATTATTGGCATTTTAGGAATGAATATTAAGTTGGTGGCAATATGAATCTCATGGAAAAATCTATAATATAATTGTGAAATTAAGGTTTTGGAAAAAAAAAGTTGAATAGGAACGCCAAAGATAGGTCATTATCGTATCTATAAGACATTAGAGTTATACATTTATTTTTCGGTATGTTTTCAATAATAAAATTTTTAAGTATGGTTGTGAAAATTGGTGATAAAGTGAGAACTAAGGAAGAAGTTATGCTTGAATTATGAAATTAGGGTTTCGTAGGGGGAATATGGCTTGTCTTTGAGAAAAATATATGGACTCATGTGACATGCATGTCTCTATGTGTCTTGCATGATGTCCTTGAAACAAATAACCATGAGTAATGCATTAGTCAATTCTAGTGAAAGACCATATGATTCAATATGTCCATTCCATCGGATGAGAATAGTGGCCATGAGCAATTTTTCCCTTAGGTTGTACCTGTCTACTCAACCTGACAAGAGTTGTTGCTAGGGGCTTTATGCCATAAGGTTATATATTATTAATATGTTTCCATTGTTTGAGAATAGTGCGGTCCTTGAAATCATATTGAAAATATCATTAAACTAATCATAATCATTATCAATACATTAATCTTATAAAGTGAAAGACCACATAAGTCAGGGCTAGTTGTACCTATCTGTTCAACCCGACAGAATAGTGGCTAAGATTTTTATGCTCTAGGGTTGTATATTATTTATACCATTCCACTAGTGGAGAATAGTGGTTAGAGATTTATCTCATGGGGTTTTATATTATTGATACCGTTCTATTAGTTGAGAATAGTAGGATTCTTGAACTCAACGTAAATAAGATTATAAACCTTGAATATTCCATTATCATTGTAAGACCTGAAATCAATAAATAATTTTATACCACCTTATGATAATTTATATGAATGTTTATCCCTAGTTATTGTACCTTATTTCATTGTGTGACCTTATTATGATTGTGTTGTTATCTTACTTATTACATATCATACTTATCATCCTTTTTATGAATGCTACTCATTTCTACAAGTAAATGATCCAATTAAGTTTGTGCTTGTCTTTGAGAACCCTTTTGATGACCATATTGCATATGATGTAATTATTAGGGAAGAGCGATGTTTTTATTTTTTAGACTTGGGTCATAGATTCGGGTTATTGGGTTGACACTTTTGGTCTATATACCTCTTTGGGATCTTAATTCCTAATGTATCTCTTTCTATACTTTGGTATTTTATAATTGAAGTAATCCTCCAATCATTTTTTTTAAGTTTATGACATCTATCTCTTTCTTTTTTTATTATGTTTGAATGTATGTTTTCTTTACCTTGTATTCGATATAAAGATGGCACGGTAAGCCAGGCTTATGTTGAGTACGTTGGCAACACCCTATTACATTTATTTTACACTTCCACTTAAATGAAAATTTTCAATTCCAAAATTTGGGGTATTATAACTGGTGTACCTTACTTTAATGATTGGTAAGGCGATGACTTTGAAGAGTATTAAAACGGACTTTGTTATCATGGCCTGCCTTTTGACATATAATATGATATTTGGATGATCGTGCATTAACAAGCTCCAAGCTAACATTTTCATGGCCAGATTATTAATGAGATACTCAATTAATGGAAGATGGGGATAGGTTATTAGAGATAGGTGATTGGCACGACAAAGTTATGTAATAGAAATGAATGATGTCTCAAAATGATTGGGTGTCAAGAACCTAAAGAAACATTTAATATATGTTGATTCTTGAAAAAAACAAAAGGAATAAAAGTTTTTCTTTTGTTTATATATATTTTAATGTTTCCACATAATTTTTTTTGTAGTTAATATTTTACTGTGTCATACAAAATCTTGATATCAAACACATAGACCCTCAAACAAAGAGTTTTTTGGAAACACTCAAGATGTAAAACCTCTCACAAATATTTTTTTTACTAATCTCTATCTATAATCCCTCACCAAGGTCATTTAGCATCGAATATAGGTATACTTGGTGAGATTGAAAAACAAACAAAAAGCTTTCACTCATAAATCCTAAGGCTCAATACACAAGCCCTCTCACAAAGAGGTCGTCAAGCATTGAAAACAAGCACACTTTGTGATGTGCACTAAGCCCAATGCTCAATATATAGGCCTTAAAAGAGGTTATATTTAAAGATAGACACAATTTCTGAGATGAAAGACATACTTGAATTCACTCACAAAGTCCAAGGGACACATTTGGTGAGATGAAAGACCGGTGTGCTTTCACTTACAAAGTCCAGGCTCACAAGATGCATCCTTGGTTGAGGTGCCAAGGCCATTGAGTTATTATGGGACACTTGACAGTTTTTCAGCTCAACTAAGCCTAGGCTTCTATTGTGTGTTCTTCAACTGAGGTGTTGAGGCCACTAAGTTAAATGTTGAGGGTTATGGTTGGTCCATTTGTTCTAATCAACCAATGGATACTAGATCATACTCTACCTTTTTTTTACCACCACTAAAGTATAATAAAAATTTTAAGTGTGTGTGTTATGGATATTCTAGTTTTCTGTTCTTATGGTCTTCTTATCACAACTATATTTTTGTCTCAACATTAGTAAAGAGTTATATGTGAATAAAGATATGCAAAAAGGAGGGATAAAGTCATTTTATTTATGAAGATGATATGTACACATTACATTGATTAAAAAAAGATTAAATGGAGGATGTCTTTTAGGAATTGTCTATCTCTTCATTGGCAGCCTAAACTCCATAGAAACTTGAGTAACTGGATTGTATTCTGAATCCCTTCCCACATATGGCTATCAATAAATCTTCCACAATTTATCACACTCAACCAAGATCTTAAACTAGGCATATACCATATAGGCGCGATAATTTTACCACTAAGATTGAAGTTATTTTTCATAATGTGCAAACTCTTATCATGCCAATTTTTTTTATAGCTCCATTAGTATGCCTATGTTTGGCTTTGTTAATGGCCTTCTTTATACACTCTTTTATGATTATTTCCATGACTCGAGTGATTTCTCAGCATCGGATAATTTTTCCAAAAGATTCCCGAATTCTCTATTATTAACAAACTCCTTTTTTAGTAACTCCTTTGTGTAGTTGTTCGGTCTTGGTCTGATTCTTCTCCAAGGGTTTTTCCATTTTTTATTCTTTAGATTTATATTTATTCACCGTTTCACTAAGGATATTTTTTTGTTGAGTAGTTATAACTTCGTCAGAGTACTTTTGGACTATCCTGACACAGGTAAGCCATTTTTTCTTCTTAGAAGATAATTGATCAATTAAGCTCTTGTCTTTGCGAATATCATATTCCAAGCGGATAGTATTGGTTCTCAGTAATTTAATCTCAACTTTATATGCTCTCGTTTCTATTTTTAGGAAGTCTTCCAAGATAGAAACTTGAACTTTGAGAAAATCTACATCAAGTGAAGGAGACTTTAACTCGCTCTTCTCAGTTTCTAATTCATACTCTCTAGTCTAAAGGGATTCCTTCTCCAATTTCAAGGTTTAATGGGCACTATGAAGTTCTTTATATCCGTTCTCTATCCATCAAAAACATCTAACACTCCAAGAGAAATGGTTAAAAATCTTCTTTCTCATATAGAGTTGGTGTATATAATAGGTGAAAAGTTAATAAAGTTGTTACATTAACATTGTTGCATATTTGAGGTAAGGATCTAGTTTATACTTGAGGGGTAAGGTTCAAGTCAGATCTCAGAAAAGTTGTTGTCCTTGGTTCATCATATAACACCCCCAAAAATCATAACTAAAAATTTTCATTTGTTTAAGGAAAATCATAAACCAAATAGGGGGTGCTACCGCCATGATCAGTACAAGTCTGGCCCCTTGCTAGCGTCATACTAACCACAAGGCTAAAAGATAATAAGGAACCGTAATAGGAGGTGATTAAAAATATAAAAGGGTCTAACATTGAATACAGAAAATACTATAGTACGCAAGAGCCAAAGTTAGTACATTAGTGAAATGAAATACAAAGTAACATCTTACTATGGGAGAATAAAAATAGGAAACATAAATGGAAAGTAATCTAGAGTACACTCTCTTTGTCCTTGACCCCGGGACATCAAAACATCACTCTGCCCTGACCACCTCATCGTAAATATCAAAGTCCTCTAGGGCCTCATCACCTACCCGCACAAACTCAGTAGGGGCCACTGCTTATGGGAATTAGCAGCACCCATGTTAAGGGTGATTAGTATGCTATGTACTGAGTATGGTAACAATATAGTCAAGGTAGGGCATACAACACAATTTATAGATATCATGCATGCAGTAAATTAATTTGGATTAATTACCCCCATTGGAGTTTAAGCTATTAGTACCATCTTTATACATCTGTCAAATTATATCCACGTGAGTACGAGGACCCCACTATTATGATTGGTGGACCGGGAATAACTAATTTAGGATAGAATGTGCCTAGCCACTATTATAACTTGTGGACAAGTGAACATGTACATCTCTAAGTTAAGATGCTCCTAGCCACTATTATGACCGGTGGACTGGTAAATATCCTATGTCTGGTTCTGAACCATGTGGTGTTCCACTATAAGTGATTGATATCTTCTTCATAAATTATTTCCATTCAAGGGTTTAACTTATTGAGCTTAGAACACCTACTATTAGAACCGGTGGATCGGGAATACTACTCCAGGGCAAAATACACATAACCACTATTATAACCGATGGACCGGTAACATTCACAAATCCATGACAAAACACTCCTGGCCACAATTATAATCGATGGACCGGTAAATATCCTAAGTCTTGATCTAAATCAATGATCTTCCACCTTAACTATTTAGTATTTTAATCATATCTTATTCAACAAGTAACAGCCATCTAGACATGTACACCCAAATGGATACTCCTAGCTTATTACCACTCTACCAACCTGGACTCCCTAATATACACTATCCCTTAACTTGGAATATCTACATCCTCCAAGACTCTAGGACCCCTATACACTTTCCACCATCCTCACAACGAACTTAGAAACCTCATATATATGGTCAAGGTCTACTTCCCCATTTCTCCACCTATACTCATCATTGCCTCCTAGGGTTTCTTTTTAAAACCCTAATCTGGCCTATGTAGCCCTCGCCTCTCCTCTCCTTACTCAGCTCCCATCTCCCTTAATTCAAGTACCATCAACATACTCACCTCAACACCACCCTCACAACCCAACTCCTCAATTCCCACATGTCATAACAATTCCCTAGTTAGTCACCCTAAAAAACCCTAATATTTTTTATTCTTCTTCCACACCATCTTCTCATACACAACTATACCCTCCATTTGACGTGAATCACCCCCTCCATGTGGCACACCCCTCATCACAACACCGATGTTCAACCAACCTCCTCAAAATTTTCCCACAACACCCTTATCCTTAGGGTTTTCCCTCAAAACCCTAGCTTATACCCCCATGCACCTTTCCATCAACCCACATACTAAAACTTCCCCAAGTACACCAACCACCCAAAACACATTTTCCTCCCCATGGTTAACGTCTAAAAATGATTTCTCCTATGTAAATATTTCCCCATACAAAGCACACACTCCCCAAGCAGGTGTAACACCCCAATTTTTACTACTGAAATTTTTTATTTTGTAGCAGAAGTAATTAAGTAAGATATTGGGGGTTACCGTCATGATCAACATAATTCTGGCTTATGCCACCATCCTTACATCAATCACAAAGCTAAAATATTTAAAGTAACGAAAGAAAATTAGAAATAAAAAACATTTATAATATAATACTAAGTTTGGAGCCTAACTCCAAAATTAACAATACAAAATACAAAAGAAGGGATACCATGGATCAAGAGTCCAAAAAGGGTATCTAGTTAAATACATCAAATGAATAACAATTACTCTTCACCCAACCCCTAACATAGATGAAGTCACTCATCCCCACATAAGGCGTTATAGGCAGCATAATCATCTACCTAATCTTCTGAGACTTGCGCATAAGATTCAGGGCCTTCTGCTCGTGGGAATGAGTAGCACCCATAAAACGAGTGGTCAGTATGCTACGTACTGAGAAAGGGAATAATACTATTGAAACAAAAATACAAATAGCACATTCTTTCACATTAGATAATAAGGAATAACCAAATAAATGAAACACCTCATAAGACATAATATGATTATGATTCCTTCATTAAGTATAATCCATTTTCATTCTTTTATATACGTTGAGTGTAGGAACCCCCACTATTCTTAAACCGATGTAATGGTTTGAAACATCACCTTAGGGGCAACACACTTGAGCCATTATTCTTTTCGGTGGAACGGAGATTAAAAACATCTTCTTGAGGTAAAAAGCTCCCGAGCCACTATTCTCCCTGGTGGAACGGGAATACATATATATACATATAGAAAAATAGATCACCTTGGTCTCAACTCATGTATTCTTCCACTTCAAATCATTAGTATCTTTTCCATAAGTTATAATGATACATTTTCATTTCACAATGAGTAGGGTCCTCACTATTCTTAATCTGGTGGAACAGGCTGAAGCACATTCTCGAGGCAAAATGCTCCAGAGCCATTATTTTTTTCCGATGGAGGGAAGATTAAAAACATCTTCTTAGGACAAAACACACCCGAGCCACTATTTTCCCAGGTGGAATGGTATATATATATAGATCACCTTGGCCCTACTCACCTGCTCTTTCACTTTAAGTGATTAGTATGTTATTCAAGATTGACTCTTGGGCATAGGACACACTAAAAACAGATATACATATAGCATAGATCCAAGTTCTTTAGTCCTTTCAAACCCTAATTGCACATCTTTTAGTATTCATTCTCCCATATTGATTATTCTACACAAATTATATTATATCACCTCCAAATCCCATCATTATCATCATACCCAAAATATACGAACTAATTCCCTTACACATACATTAATAATCTCATCCTAATATATTACTCACAGAAATATCCAAAATCCGAATTCCACATATTTGTCATAACACCTCCCATGAAGTTTACATGATTACTAATTCCAATATATAACCTCATAAAGTCAAACATTAACAACATATTTAGAAATCTGAATAACCTCTAGATCTTATTCATGGAATAATGATATTATCATTATAAGATAGTTTGCCCCAAATTATCCATTAAATCATTTAAGGACCCCAAACAACAATAATACTTCTAAGAATTCCTCATGATATTATTATCATATTTTAATCCGCCTAACACATAAATACCAAAATTTCCTTATTTTTCCATTATGACTTAATTACCCTTAAGCACAAATGATAATCTTTATTTTATAAAATCTTGTACCTTCCACGCATATTATTTTTTAAGTCCACAATGTATCATCATACCTCATGAAAATTCTTAATTCCATTTATCAAAACTCATTTAACCCATATTTCATACCGTAAGATATATTTTCACAAATATGACATTATCATAATAAAATAATAATGATACCTCTTACCCATTCTTACTCCATTTCAATAACATAATATCCTTAAGCCCATTTTTCATACCATAAGATATATTTCCACAAATATGACATTATCACAAAAAAAAAATCATAACATAATGGTACCTCTCACCCATTCTTACTTTCTTTCAATCACATAATATCCTTAAATCCATATTGCATGCCATAAGATATATTTCCACAATAAGATATTATCACAACAAAATCATTACATAATGGTATCTCTCACCCATTCTTACTTTATTTCAATCACATAATATCAACACAAAATATCATAATCAACACATGTTACATCATATATAAACAATATCATGAAAAACACATATAACCATACAAGCAAATAACATCAAAAATCCTAAACATTAAATAGTATCCTTACCAACTAGGATACCAGGCTCTAAGCACGCAAATCCTAGACTTCCTCCTCCGAAGCTACTAGAATACCACCTATGAAAAATAATAAATTTTATGGTTAGGCTTGAAGAGTTAAATCGACGGAGAAATCGAGATAAAGAGGGTAAAAATAGAAATAACATAGTCAAATGGGAGCTTGAGATGTGTAGATTTGTAGAGGAATGTGTGGTGGAACTATAGTAAAATTTTGGTGTTTTTGGGACAAGGTTTGGGGGTGAAAATAGGGGTGTACAACCAAAAATAGAAAGTTGCACAACTGTACAACAGGCGGTACATCCCTAGTCGAGAGAAAGAGTAACGCATGACCAGGTGGTGCAAAAGTTGTATGCTAGGCAGAAGGATATTTTAAGTGTTGCACGGTTGTATAGCAGGCGGTGTATAGGTCGTACTCTCAAAAAAAGTGCGATGGATGAGGGAAAGAAGAATGAAAAAGAGGCGGTGGTCGGCGATGATGGCTGACAACTATGTTGGGGAAGGTTGGAGGGACCTTGGTGGTCGATCCACCAGCCAATGGGTGGCAAGTGGTGACTGAGGTGATGCACAGTGGTGGATTGGTGGTGCATAGACCAAAAATAGGGAAAGAAGGAGGAGGAGGAGGAGGAGGAGGAGGAGGAGAAGAAGAAGAAGAAGAAGAAGAAGAAGAAGAAGAAGAAGAAGAAGAAGAAGAAGAAGAAGAAGAAGAAGAAGAAGAAGAAGAAGAAGAAGAAGAAGTAAAGGAGGAAAGGACAAGGAAGAGGGAGTGCTTGGGTAGAGTTTTGGACACAAAATGGCAGAATGGAGGCAAACCAAAGAGAAGGGAAGAGGAGTGTGTAGTGTGTGTGTGTGTGTGTGTACATGTGTGCATGTGTGGTGTGAATTAGGGAAGAAAAAAAAAAGAACAAGGGGTGTGTGATGGTGATGATGGTGATGGTGCAGCTGTAAGGTGATGGTGATGGTGTTGGTTGCAAGGGATGGTTAGGAGTAAGAGAGTAGATGTAGGGTGAGGGTGGTGATGGTTGTATGCAGGTGTTGCATGAGAAGTAAAATGGCAGGGGAAATAGAGTGTGCAGAGTGTGTGTATGGGTGTGTAGTCAGTAGGGATAAGGGAGCATAAGAAGAAGAATAAAAAGAAGAAAGAAAGTAAGGTGATGGGTGATGGATGTAGAAATGTGATGGTGTAAGTGGGCAGATGCAAGTTGCAACATTTTTCAAATGTTGCGGCTTAGACTAATGGGAGAAGGGAGAGGAAAGGAAAGAAAAGGAGAAGGAGAAGGAGAAGGAAAACGAGAAGGGTTGGGAAATTAGTTTAGGGGTGATTTTATATTAGCCTTAAGTAATTAGGATTAGTGATAATTTTAGCGGATTTTGATTTTGGTTTTTAAATTACGATTTATCTGAGTCAAGTTTTTGGATTAGATTAATGTTTTGGGATTAAGGGATTGAATTAAGGCCACAAATAAGATTTCTTGAGATTAGAATCAAATTAGGGGTTAATGGCACATGATTAGGCTAAGTAAATTTTTAGGGTATTATAGCAAGGCTCACACTTCCCATGCAAGTTTTCACCCTACCCCTCAAATTATTATTTCTTCTTTTACTTTCTCTACTATATTTCAGGAGACAGTTAGGACATCCTCCAAATGTCACCCCACTCCACCCTTTATATTTTCTTTAATCACCCATGGCCACTCAAGTCCCACATAAGGTATCTAGGCATACATATATTAATATTTCAACTATACATAAGAACATGTCCATCCATAGCAGTGATACCCACACATACAACACATAATGAAATCATGCTTACCATACCTTATCTCCTTGCAAGGCAAGCTGCACCATACACATACTAAAATGCCCCGAAAATTATAATTTTAAAAATTATAGTTAAATAAGATTTTATTAGGAAAATTATTTAAATAAATTATTTTTATTAAAATAAAAGGGGGTTTAATTAGGGCAAATCAAGAAGAAATTTATAAATATTTTAAAAGGAGAAATTTGGGTATTTTAGCTAATTAAATATTTTATTTTGAAAAAAAATAAATACTTTTATTTTATAAATTAATTAAATAAATTATTTTATTTAAAATAAGAAGGAGAAATTAGGTCCAAGTTAATAGTAATTTTATAAATAATTTAATTGGAGAAAATTAGAGTGATGTGTTAATTAAAATGGAATTTATGAAAAATCTTCCAAAAATCCTAAATTAACCTAAAAAGGGATTTAAATATTAATTTATTTAAATATTATTATTTTTAAATATCCCAAATATCCTAATTAATTTAAGTAACCCAACCCACTATTTTTCTTTTTTCCTTTTTCCTTTTTCCATTTCTTTCTTCCTTTTTCCTTTCTTTTTCTTTCGTTTTCATTCTTTTCCTTTCTTTTCTTCCTTACCCTCCCCCGACCTAGGCCAGCCCAGCAGCCCAATCCCTTCTTCCCTTTTCTTTCCTTTCTCGCGGCCCATTCCCTTTTTTCTTCCTTCTCCTCCTACCGCGGCCCGTCTCCATCTTTTTTCTTTCTTCAGTGCGGCCCAAAACAAAACATCGCGTTTTGTTTTAAAAGGACCCCCATCACCGCCCAGTCAGCTCTCTCTTCTTTTTCTTTTCTCTTCTCTAGCCGGCCGGTCCAGCCCAACCCTCTTTTTCTTCTTCCTCCCTTCCCGTCAACTACCTGCAACTCCGTTGCCCCAACTCCCTGGTTTTTCGCCGTCGATCGTGCCCCGTTCACCGATCGTTTTGCTTCTCCCTCGTCCCTGCTTACCTGCCGGCCATTTTGACCTAGCCACATCTCCCCTTTTCTCGCACACATTTCCCTTTTCCCAGCCAGCCAACCCTTGCCACGATTTTGAATTCTGTCGGCCAACCTCACCACTAGTGAGCCCGAACCAACCTACCCTATTCCCATGTCAACCCACAGAACCCTAACCTCTCATCTACGATCTATAAATACCCCTCATTAGCTCGATCTCGGGATTTTTCCCGCAACCCAGAATTTTCTGACCTTTCCACCGCTGCCCCTTCAAACGCCATTTCCGCCGCCCCTTCAGACGTTGTTTCCACCACCTTCGGCCAATGACGCCGCCCATTCTGGCCATCTGAGTAATCCTTGCACTGCCCTCTAATTAACTAAACCTCCTTCATCCCTCAATTTTTCTTGCACAAGTCGTCCCGGCTGTGCGAAGTTCCCTCCCCGATCAACCCTCTATTCCACCTCCGCCGCCCTTCGAACCACCATTAGCCACCACTTTTGTTGCTTTTGTCGCTCCTTTCACCTCCCAAATTGTGTTGCAGACCCTCCTCTACCTTTCTTTTCCTCTTCCTCCCTCCCCTCCTCTCTTTCTCTTCTTCTTCCCCATTCGGTCGTCGCCGCCACCTTTGGTTGTGCTGCCACCTCCATTATGTTCCTCTCCTTCTAAGCAACAATAATCACCTCTACTCCCACCTTCATTCTGCCTATTTTATTCCCAGCCTTCAACTTTTTCCCTTTTCTTCTCTTTTTCTGGCCACCGCCGCAGCCGCTGTGCACCACCGCTGGTGCCACCTGTCACCATCAGCCTAAGGTTGAACCCTAGACCCCCTCAACCCTTTTTTACTATTTATACAAGATTTATTTTATTTTATTTTATTTATTCCAATATATATATATTATAATTACTATTATTATTATAGTAGTTGTTGTTGTTGTTGTTGTTGTTGTTATTATTATTATTATTAATTTTTTATTATTATTTCTATTAAGGGTCGAAGCCCTATTATATTTTTTATTTTGATTTTATTATTATTATTATTATTATTATTATTATTATTTCATTATTATTATTACAAATATTTTACTAATAATGTTGCTATTATTATTATTGTTATTGTTATGCGATTATCATTATCATTATCGTTATTATTATTATTATTATTATTATTATTATTATTATTATTATTATTATTATTATTATTATTATTTGCATTGATAGTATTATTATTCTATATGGGGCTGAAACCCTATTGTACCTAGTTTGAATTGTTGTAGTAATATTATAAATATCAAGTTTTATTATTATTAATATTATTATTATTAATAATTTTATCATTAGCATTTATTATTCTTATTAGTGTTATTACTATTATTACCATTATCAATATTATTATTTTTGCAATATTATTATGGTTATTATTATTATTATTATTATTATTATTATTATTATTATTATTATTACTATTACTATTTTATTATTAGTATTATTCCTAAATTTTATTATAAATGTTACTAATATTATTATTAGTATTATTTTGGTGAAGGGTCCAAGCCCTTATTCCACCTTTTATTTCAAATCATATTATTATTAGTATTAGTATTTTTAGTATTAGTATTACCGTTATGATTATTATTATTTTTCAATATTATTATGGTTTTTATCATTTATAATATTTTTATTTTTATTATTATGATTTTTTGTGTTATTGTTATTATCATTATTATTATTTTGGTAAAGGGGTCGAAACCCTTATTTCACTATGTTTTTGAGTAATGCCATTTTTTTTATTATTGTTACTATTATTATTCTTATTCTTATTAATATTATCATCGTTATTATTTTTAGTATCTTTGCTATTATTATTTTTGTATTATTAGTATTATTATTAGAGTAAAGTCATCAACCTTATATTATCAACTTTTATAATATTACTATTATTTCTTATATCTTTAGCAAGATAGTAATTAGTTAATGTCATTTGTATTATTAATATCTGTTTTTTTATCAAAAGCCTAGTCTTAGAATAAGTCAGTATTTAATAGTATTTTTTGTCGGAGGGAATCTAATTTTAGCTTTTTTCTCATATAGGTGAGACTAGTCAAAGCCCTAAGGAGGTGTAGGAGCATGCTCCAATACTGGTGTCGTTTTAGGTAAGGGTGTTACTAAGGCCTTATGTGTGTTATTGTGCATTATGTGCTTCATATGCTACGTATTCTATGTTTATCATTCTTAATTATTTCGTATGTGGTATGACATGGAGTTATAGTATGTTTTTGTGTATTTACATGGCATGTGTATTATGTATATGTGATGAATGGTTTGTGACCCTTTAGACATGCATGTGAGGATGTTAATGTGGTTTATGTGGGGGAAATGATGAAAAAAGAGAATGGGGAAAGAAGTTGACTAAGGGATGTGAGTTGACCTAAGTATATTAATGATCCATGAGTGGAAGAGTAAAATTGGGGATTTATGGTTTCGTGACGGAGAATATAATCTATAGTGTTACATGGGAGAATCTAATTTATGGTTTTGTATGGGAGAATCTAATTTATGGTTTTGTATGGGAGAATCTAATCTATGGTTTTGTATGGGAGAATCTAATCTAATTTATGGTTTTGTATGGGAGAATTTAATTTATGGTTTTATATAGGAAAATCTAATCTATGGTTTTGTATGGGAGAATCTAATCTATGGTTTTGTATGGGTTAATCTAATCTATGGTGTTGTGTGCGAGAATCTAATTTATGGTTTTGTGTGGGAGAATCTACTCTAGAGTTAGTATGGATTCAATCTAGAGTTGGTATGGATGAATCTTGAATTTTGTACGAAAGAATCTAGGGTTTTATATGAAGGAATCTTGGGTTTTGTATGGAGGGATCTAGGGTTTTGGTATGGATGGACTTAAAGTTTTGCATGGCATATTTTATGGTGTTGCATGGATGGATCTAGGGTTTGCATGGTTAAATCTAGGGTTTCACGTGGGAGTTTTAGGGCTTCGCATGAAAAATTCGAATGGTTGCATGGGATGTGTAAAGTTTGCATGGGTATAAAGTTTACGTATGAAAAGTTAATTTGGGATGTGAGAAAGGTAAGGTAAGTGTTGTTTGGGTGTTTGAACACTTTGGATGAAAAATAGTACATGGAGCATTATAAGGGTATGGAGGAGACTCAGTTAGGGTTTGGAGTGATTAACTATGGGTTTTTGTGATTAACTAGGATTTGGAGTGGCTAAATATGGGTTGTTGTGGTTACTTGGGGTTTGGAGTAGTTAACTAGGGTTTGGTGTGGTTAACTAGGGTTTGATGTGGCTAACTAGGGTTCGATGGTGACATGTGTGTACTTGGGGAATAAAGTATGATGATGAATATGGAATTTATGAGTTGTGATGTGTGGAGTGTTAAAATGATTTGGGTTGTGTGAAGTGGAGTAAGATGGGCCACTGAGGCCTAAATTAGGGTTTCGGGATAAAACCCTAAAATGAGAGGTGGAGTGGACTTGAAGGTGTATAGTAGTGGGTCTTGACCCACATATCTCGGTGTTGCAGTTCTAGTGTGAGTTGAGTATAGAGGGAAGGTTGTTGGGCAAGTTAGAAGGTGCAGGGTCCTTATGATATAATACGGGTCAGTTGGAGGATAAGTGTAAAGGGAGTGATTCATGCATGTCTAGGGTAAAAAGGTTCTGAATAAGATATTTAGGACATTAATCACTTAAAGTGAAAGATTATTGTGCTGGGTCCAACCGATCCACAGGTTAGGAATAGTGGTATGGACATGTTGTCCCACAAGTGACCTATCCACCGGCAAATAATAGTGGTGTGGACATGTTGTCCCGCAAGTGACTGGCCCACCGACAATAATAGTGGGGGATCATGAGCTCAATAAACACAACCCAGAGTTTGCTAAGGCGCTTAAAAGATACTAATTACTTACAATGGAACACTATATGAGTAGGAACCTAACCGATCCACCGGTTAGGAATAGTGGTGTGGACAAGTTGTCCCGCAAGTGACCGATCTACTGGCGAATAATAGTGGTGTGGACATGTTATCCCGCAAGTGACCAGCCCGGCGGCTAAAATAGTGGGAGGTTCCTGTGCTTGCATGGATTTGATAAAAAGGCATGGTGTGAATCAATTTCTGATCAGAGAATTAATTAAATAATTAATCTGGACTATAAATGGGCCTTTATGTATGTACCCGAATGATTGTACGATAGTATGTTATCATGATGGTCTCTATGATTCTGTTATTTCTTCTGCATGGTTTATGTGATTTTTTGTATTGGCCTTAGTGCACGGTTACCTTGCTCAGTACGTAGCGTACTAATCATCGGTGGTGCTCATTCCCACAAGTAGTTAGCCCGTTTGACTTTGTGCGGGTGGGCGGGGCTGAGTGTTGAGTTTGTGTTTGACTCGATGATCGGGAGTGACGTGGCCAGATTTTCTCTACATGATATTTTATTTCCTTCTGATATTTTTTCCTGTATTGGATTTTCCTTAATTAAATATTAATGTTTGTAGAGATTATTCCCTCCAATGAATTTTGATTTCGTACTCTGACTTCTATCTTATTATTGATTATAAACCTTTATGCGTACTATGATTTATATGTTATGATCTGTTAATTCTTTTTATGAACTCTCGGTTTAAATTTGAAGATAATCTTTTTAGCCTTAGCACTTGGTACTGGAACGGTTAGAGTGAACCGGTCTGGTATTAAGTGTGGCAGTAACATCCCCAAAATTCACGGGTTTTAATTTAAGTGCTTTTGTTTAAATAATAATAATAATAATAATAATAATAATAATAATAGTGAATTTTCCGGTGTTACACATACTTAGTTCACATACACTTATATTTACACATAACATATAAATACACCCATTACACACAAGATTCATAACAAAACCCGAATCTTAACTATATCCTTTCCTAGTTGGGCTCTGGGCTTGAAGCAAGAATCCTACGCCTCCTCATGGTAAAATGTTTTTGAATACCTATAATGAGAGTATCAACTAGGTCACTTCACTTTCTTCCTACCTCTTTTTCCTTTTTTTTTCCTTATTTTCTTCACTGAGTATTAATAATAATGATAATAATAATAATAATAATAATAATAATAATAATAATAATAATTAGTTATTAAACAAAATACACTCAACAAGTAAGATGGAGGAGAGTGTAACTAGAAAGGACAGTAGGTGAGGGCGCGGCAAAGGCTGCAGCGGTGGTGGACGAGATTCAAGGAGGGGTTTTTAGGGTTGGAAAAAGATAGGGAAGGTAGGGTTTCTTGGGTGGTGGGTTTCCCTGGTTCAAGAGGTCTGTAGTGGTGGTGGTGACCTCAATATGGCGGCACAGTGGTGGTAGTAGTGGCACCCAAGAGGAAAAAAAAGGAAAAGGAAGAAAGGAGAGGGGAGAAAGGGAGAAGTGGAGATGTAGGTGTAGGTGTGGCAGGGGGTTTTTCTATGCAAGAAGGAAGGTGGGGAGGGTGGTGATGGCAATGATGTTGGTAGGGTAGGGTAGTGATGGTGGTGGAGGAAGGTGTAAAAGAGCAGCTCATGCTGCCCACTTTACACGGGTGGGGAGAGAAGAGGAAGGGGAAATGGAAGGAGAGTGCCTCAGTGTGTGCAGGGTGATGCAGGAAAGACGATGGGAGGAAGAGGTGACAACGGCAACGCCTGGCGACAGTAGTGTTTGTTTGGGTGATGAGAGTAAAGGGGTAAGGGAGAGGATCTGCAGAAGAAGAGGGGAACTAAGGGAGTGGGGAGGGTTTTTTTATAGATGTAGGGTTTAGAGGAAGTGGACAAGGAGGGGAAGAAGACAAGGGGGTTTGGTGGCTGCCAACGGGCATGCAGACCAGTATAGCTGCGTAGGGAACATGGCAAGTGGGTAGGTTTTGCAACGTAAGGGGTAGGTGAGGGGGAGAGCGAGCTCTCATGGGGGATGGGGACCATGAAAGGACATTCTTGCTGCACACCCTACAAGGCTAAAAGAGGAAAGGAGGAGGGAGAGAGAGGTGGGGAAGGTTGCGATGTGCAGTCGTGCACAGGTCTGAGGAAGAAGGTAATGGCAGAAGGCGAAAGAAGGGAAAAAGAGAGGGAAAAAATGGAAAAGATGGGGGTAGGTGTGCGGGTTAGCTTGGTTGGGAGAGAGAAAAATAAAAAGGGGTATTAAGGTGGGGGAAAGGAGAGGAGAAATAAGAGAATGAGAGGAAGTTGGGCCACTACAGGGCGCAGCCCAGCCGACTGAAGGAAAGGAAGAAAAGAAGAAAAAAACAAAAAGGAAGAAAAGAAAGAAAAAGAGGGAAGAAATGGAGACAAGAAATAATAATGAAAAATGGAGTTGTAGAGTGTTTTAGGTTTTTTGGGAGTTTTAGGGATAATAAAAATTCATAGTATTAATAATAATAATAAATTTTAATTTAGAAATTATTATAATTTATTTATAATTTACCTTAGGTTAGTTAATTAATTTAGTCTCCACTAACTATGTCCCTACATCATTTTTCTTTCTTTGTTGCCTTAATAATTATTATTATTATTTTATTAAAAATTGGTACATATAATTAAATTTTATTTAATAATTCCTCATTTTATTCCTTACTAAAATAAATGTTTGTGGTATTACACATCAAAAATCGCCTTAAGACCAACAATATCATCAAAATGGTCACAAAAAAGGAGCAGTCTTCAAGGATGGTTAAAGTGACTCCATCGTCTTCAAAGGACACCTTTGAGGAACTCTAAAAAATAATATTGGGAAAGTCTCCAATTCAGGTTCCCTAGTGTTAGCTCTTTCCAACATAACAATAGCAAGAGTAGTACCATTGAGACCCGATGGTCCAACAAATGTTTTTGTGGTGTTTCTGACACTTATTCTCACCTCTATAGATGTGGGATGAATAGTGTTTCTTCCGAAGAAACTTCTTATGCTCCCTATCATTTCCTCATCATCATTACTCTCCTTGTTAAGTATAATAATAACTTACATGCATGTTGGGACCAAAGGTAATTGAGGTTTCCTCAAAGATAGGGATGAAAATTTATCCCACAAGTTTAGGGGTCTATAGGGGATTTCCCGTTCAAGTTTGAGAGAAGATCCTGGGGATCAAGTTTGAGGATTTTTCAAGGACGGGGTGATTATGGGTTTAAGTCCCCATCCCTGAACCTATGTCGAATAATTTTTATGTTATTATAGAATATTAATTAAAAATATATTGTAAAAAATAGGATTCGGGATATATAGATTTGACCTTTGTGGGGATCGAGTCGAGGATTCCCAAACAGGAAAAAAAAATCAGGCATTGAAGCGAGTTCTGGGATTATTTTTCTTATCAGGATTGGGGAAGGGAATGAGATCCATATAATCAACCTTCCTTATTGCCATCCCTATTCAAAGTGGCATTCATGAGCTCCTTGCCATTTTAAAGAGGCTTGGAAAGATAATCTTTTTCTATTGATGCCAAAGGTATGGGGCCAATAATGAATGGGTCAAATAAAGGTTTGGCTTAACTAGGTAAAGACTTTGGAATATTCTATGGCATCAGCAGTTTTGAGATTGCCTTGGATGATCCTTCCTCCTAAATAGTGTAAATGAATTATAAATAAACAGTAATGACGTAAGGAGGCATGGTAGACACAAAATATATTTTGTGAGGATAGCCAACAAACTCAAAAGTGGTTCAGTAATTGATGTCTTTGCAAAATCAATACAAAATTACTAGTATTATTTACCTTATACAATTTGCCTTTTTTTTATTTAGGACAGTGCTTAGCAACCTTTTCACTTTCCAGAGTGTATAATAGGTAAAAAAAAACTCTTAGAATGTGATTTTGGATAAGCATAATAATGATATATTGTGGGAGTACTTACTTTTCTCTTGGTCGCCCCTGTAATAGATGCTCCACTATAAGGACAAACATTGGGATTTTTATACCCATGGACAAACTAGGAGTGACATATTATTATTGTACTTTCCAAGAACTACACTCCATAAAAATGGTAAGAAGGATTATTCCGTCTACTAAAGGATGGGTTAAATCATTGAATAAGTAGAAATGATGAAAGGAAGACATGTTATTCATTGATACCAAAAGTTAGATGGGGTCATTCACAACTTTGTTTTTATTAACAATGCACAAATCTCACACAAAGTTGTCAGACTAGTCCATACAGGCTTCTGAGTCCAAAGACAAAGGTCAGCACTCTTGGACCTTTCACCCCATTTGGGCAGATTCCACTCAAAATCACCCAAGACAAAGAAGTACGGTGACTTCCACTTTTTAATAGAAGATCGAGGCTCACTGCCTAAGGTTTGAGTAGATTAGATTCCTAGGGACAACATATGACTCAAAATTTTGAAGAAGTGCCTAAACAAGTCCATCATTATCTTATTTCCAACAAATGACAACCATACAAAACCATACTACTATTCTCCAAGCCTTGGGAATGAATTGAGTAGGGATAAGGTGACAAGCTTGAAGGCGTTCCCTTATAAATGGATGTAAAGTAAAATGGATGACAACCTTAAGCGTGAAGGCATTCACATATAAGGTTATACATTTATCCGATAGGTTATTATCTTTGTCCAATGAGGAAAATGCTCAGGTTGATCTACACTAATGTTGCTCAAAAGAAAAGTGTCTGAGTTGAATGAAGAAGGTTCTGACATGTTAACAAAAGGAGGAGTATTAGAAAGAGGTGAAGGTAGTAAGGGGATTGTTATTGATGGGTTTGTCAAAGATGAAAAGGGAAAAGGAGAAATTAAAAGTGCAATGGATGTATTTGAAGATTAGGAAACAAAAGAAATAAAATAATTACCAAGATGCTTAAGAAAAAGATCCCTCGGATGAGAGAGGGAATTAGAAGGATGTTCAAAAAATTTAGTGGTTGGTGTGGCAATGACATAAACTCCGCAAGTGTGACTTATGATTATACTAGGAGTGGTTGTAATGATATCTATGGATGAAGGTGATAGTGGTGTGGATAGTTCCCTAACACATTATGGAAATGGAGCAATTAAGGTTGTAGGTTTGACGACATGCTACGAAAGTTAAAGGAAGATAAAGAATAGTAATCACAAAAGATGAAAGGAAAAAGAGTAAGAGGAGAGGGGGATATATATACAGTGATATAGAAAGGAAAAAGATTTATAAAATTTATCTATCATTAGCTTCCTTTCTCATCTTAAAAAAATATAACTTATCACACTTCGTTCCATGCATTCTATTGAACAACTTTCTTTGAATATCGCAACTTTCTTTGAAGTTAAAAATAAATATGTTGGCCTCATAGGTAAAACAATGTCCTTCTTTTAATGATAACAAACGGGTTTGGAATAATAATGTGCTTGATTAAGTGTGTGTGAAATATGATTAACAACAAATAGATCAAAAGACACTCAAATTTTTTCTCAAAGCACAAATTTAAAAGATTAATCAAGTTTTAAATCACAAGAAAAGACTATATGAAGGTACCAAGACTTAAGCTTTAAGGGTTATATTTCTAACTCTTTGGTTTTCTTATGAAGAGTTAATTTGATCAATTTTATATTTTTATTTAAACTTTTGAAAAAAAAATTAGACAACTAAAATGAATGCACTTTATGTGAATTCATGGTTGATCTTGATTTCTATATCTTTCAAAGTGTTTTAAATTGTGTTGTTTAGTTCCAAACAAACTAGTTTATTGGTCTCAAGGCTGATTGACCGGTTTGGTTCAAACCTAGGGCATTAAAAATGTAAAACTCAAATGGATTGATTGGCACAACAAGCTAATTGATTTGTTTGATTAACCAGCCCATGGGTTTTACTCTTATAGAAACCTATTCATCTCTTTTTAAACACATCTATTGGTTTCATCACACAAATTGACTTGTTTGACCAAACAATCAATGGATTTTACTCCTTCATATACCCATTTGTCTCTATTTAAACACATCAATTGGTTTCATGAATCTAATTAACTAATTTGGAAAACTCATTGAATTGGTTGGCCAACCAATCTATGGATTTTTCTCCTACAGAAACTCACTAATCTCTATTTAAATACATTGACTGGTTTCCCCAAATCGATCAACATGTTTTACCAACTAGGATAACGGTTGAGATTAAGCAAAAAGTGGTATTTCCTAGGGAGTAACTAGTTGACTGGTCTGAAGAACACATCGATTAGTTTACTAAATTGTAGTGTTGTTCATATGTGTTCATAGAACAATATATGCACAACATGAAATTGATCAACCTATTTCAATAACTGACCAAAAGATATATGTAAAGGTAACATTTTTTTATTTTAGGTTTCAACATATTCAACTAACTTGTTTGAACAATTGATCAACTAGTTCATACAAGTTATCGACCGGTTTGTCCAAACCAATTATCTGGCGAGCTTTAAATGCTTATTTTCTACTTGTGGGTAATAAAACTTTTTTGGCCCAACAACTACCTAATCAGGGTGAGTCTTATAAAGAAGCTCCCTTAGAATTTAATGCACAAATTTTCTACCACAAATATTATGTAGTTAATCACTTATTCTCTAAATCATTTAATAGTTCATCAAAACTCTCATAACTTTGCATACAAAATCATAATCCAAGGTTACAAACTAAACTAAACTTACCAAAACCAAAACAAGAAAATCCAACACAGAACTTAAACACTAGAAGTCATACTCTCTGACGCTAACTCAAGCTCCAACAATATCCTTATCACCTACATTATAAACACTAAAAAATAATTTGTTCAGGACAAAGGTACGGAGTAAACACACCTAGCCTTGAGAAAATAGCATGCTCAAATAGTCATACATCACACAAAGGTATAAAATCATTCCCAACTAGTAATTCATATGCAATAATACTAACCCTCTCAAACAATTATATAATAACAAAAGATAATGCACATAACACAACTATCGACCAATATCTCAATGAACTAACAACATAACATAGGTACACATTTCAAATTCCAATCCAAGTTATTAAACCATAGTGGTATATCATTTTAACTTTATGATTATTTTTTACACCAATCATTTCAATAAAATATATTCAACCATGATAAGATAATGATACCACACAATTAATCTAAACCCAAATCCAATTACCAAGCCTTTAGTAAGGTAACAGAATCAATAAGTTCAATTTAATTTTGAAAGGAATACAATGCAATGATAGTCGGAGATGGATCAATAATAAAATCTCTAACTACTAAGATAGCTAATCAAGGAAGTCACACAATAAAAAAGCCTTGTATACACAAATCTAGGTACCTAAGTTCTTAAGTTTGTGTATACTCTATAAGGTTGTGAATCCCTAAAAGTAGAAGTGGGTCCACTAGTCCGAAGGTCTACTATGCACTCTTGGCCACTCCAAGGAATAATATTCCTTTCCCAACTCAAGCTATCGTCCACATTATATGGTTAGTATCTTATTCAAATCATCCCCTTATTCCACAAAGGATATTAAGATCCACATGTAATAACCAATCAAATCCTACACAACTTGACCACTCAAGGTCACAAAAAGTAACCATGAAAGGCCTTAACCATTCAGGGTCAAACAAACAACCAACCATGAAGGCCCTGACCAAACAACTATCCATAAAGGATAAAGTAAGGCACAAGCCATACCTTTATAACAACCTACCAATTACTTCTAATTAAATCCTTTAGATTAATTTATTCAAAATTTCATATAGAGTATACTATTTATGGACAATGAAAATATTAATGTATACTTAAAAGCTTTTAAAAAATTAAAAATATTTTATTTCCATAAATTACTATTTATGAAAAAAAAATCACAATTCATGAAAGATACTATGCATACTAAGTCACTTTTTACGCTAAAATACAATAATCATTAAAATACTATTCCGGTTAAAAGTATAATTACACTTAAATATTCAAAAACCATTAAAAATGTCCCTAATCCATAATTAACCCCATATTATATAAATTCAATGCAATTTTAACTAAAAACAAATTGATGTTCATCCCAAAAGCTCAAGAACGTGAAGAACTAATGAAAATACCTAAGCCACCACAACCTTCAACCAAAATTTGATTGGCTAAACATGTTTAAACAAAGATAAATTAAACATGAAAATTATCCTAATCAATTTAATAAATCATATGGTATCATTATATTTTTTTTAAAAATCAACCATAACTCCTAAAATCATGCAAAAACTAAATTATCCAAACAAAAGGTCTAAAGCCCATCAAACTTCATTCAAAATAAACATAACCCTAACATGCTCATTTTATTCTCAAATCTAGTCATGTTATATGAAAGAGCCAAACCAAAAACCACCAAAAAACCAAGCCATCAAAGGTGTACAAACTCAAGCTCAACGTAACATAAGCATATAACCAAACATCAAATCTATTTGCTAAAGGTTTTCAAGGCTTACCTTTAATCCCAAGGTTTAACACTAATAAAATGACCAATTTAAAATCTATAACAATATTAGAAAGTATTGGGGAAACAATATGATAAAAATCATCACAAAAGAGAGAAAGGATGGATTGGCAAAAGGTAAAAGACAACCTCAATTTTGGAAGAATAATCAAGCTCTCAACCATGGCGGAAATGAAAGGATCTCTCACAAAAATGAGGGGACTAGGAGGGTGAAGGGAGGAAACAATGGGGATACCAAATGTGCCCAGTCTTTCTCTCAACCAACGGAAATAAGTGGAGGAAAATAAAAATAAGATTTTGAACACTAAACACTTAAGTTAAGGAGATGATTAGCAAAAATATCAATGGCCACTTGGAGGGAAGGTGGTGCCATAATGGCATAGGGAACTAAGTGGTTCAAAATAAACTTTATCACAAAAATAAAGATTAACAATCACTCACACAATGTTTAGGCGTGAATGCGAAAAGATAAATTATATTTGATGGCATATACATATTCAATAATATCTAAAATACTCCAAAAATGATATGAATAAAAATATAATATTTTTGTATCATATATATATCAACAATAATGAAAAAAAATTATCCCTCATGTTTTGTAAAATTTAGATAACAAGAAATGACTTATATAACTCAAAAAATATAATTAAGCCCCATTAGAATGACGAATAGTGCCTTTTGCCAACAACTTTATTTGAAGTTTTGAAAAAGCATAAGAGGTTCAAAATTAAATGAGGATGTCAAAAATATACAAAAAATAAGAAATTAAAAATATTTTGGAGGCCAAAAGTGGCTCACAAGTCTCATGGAACACAAATTCGTAAGAAAGGACAAAAGTCTTTAAAGAAATGTTATGAAAATGTAATTGCGGTTTCAAAACACTAAAAAATGTGATAAATAACTTAAATAATGAAATTTAAACTTCATTAATAAATATATTAAATAACCCATTTTTTTCCAAAATAACGGGATATTACATTAGGCTTTTAATTTTGGTTGAAATTTTATACCTTTTCGGATTATTCTTTTTATTCTTAAATAATTCAAACTGGCATTTGCCTAATTACCCTCTTATTACTTTTTGTAGGGTTATGAGAAGACTAATCATGATCATGATAAAAATTTTAACTATCCATGGATAATTAACCCTAAAAGAACATTTAAACATAATTTAGGGTCAATGGTCAACCTTTAACCATTGACTATTAACTTTAAACTTAGAATAGTAACCAAGCATAAATAGTATATGATGTCCTAATTTCTTATAGTCTATTCTAAGTGTTTTCATATGATACTAGTGTTTGGCATGAATATTATGAATAGTGTGGATAATTGTTTCAAGTGACCTTAATCAGGAATTTCCTATAAGCATGCACCCTAGTATTATTCAGCTTGACCATGATCTTATGTTCCTTAGGTGTTACATGTTATTACTTTTAGTTGATTTGGTTTACTAAATATATTTATCTTACTAATATTATGCTATTTATTCATAATTTTGTTATGCATGATCAATTATGGAAGTTTATAAATATTTCATTTCGTTACTTTTCCCTTTTTTAGTTAATTCCTTTAGTATTATTTTGCTTCTAATGTCCTTTGAATTAAGTTCTAGCTACACTTGATTTATATATCCAAGTTGTTGCTAGTCTTGCATCTAATATGAGTTGGGTATAGGTTGTGCCTTACCTATATTAGATGTAACAGCACCACCTTGTTGTTTCTTATTTTGCTTCCGCAAAATTTTTTTAAAGAAATAAAAAATTATGGAATGAAATGAGGGTATCACATTATGTTAGTAGCTAACACTTCCAAACAATGACTAGTCATAAAAATTTAAGCTTAGGCATAAGCTATAACCTTTCAACAAATAAATAATAACTAGCTAAAACTTATTAGGGTTAGATAATACTCCATCCATAGAAAAAATGAATTCATTCTATCATTGAAATTTTATATAAAATATAAATATATTTTATAAAATCAAAAGCCTACTTTCCATTTTTTCCTCACTTTTTTAATTATTTATGCATTTAATATTTTTTTTATTTTTTAATGAATGATGGAAGTGCAATTTTATGACTTATTTTACTACTTCCTTAAAAATTGTACAAATTATTAGAATGACTTCCTTTATGAGACAAAGGGAGTAATTCATAGCCACGCGACTCATGATCATATCATAACAAGTTTTGGAAGGCTCGGGTAAGGTTACCTACCATAATCTCCACAAAAATCTTTATCCATATAAGACTAAGGTTATATGACAAGGCATAACCTCATAACAAATAAATCTCTCATTTAATTCAATCCATATTTCTCTTGAAGTGATTAATGTTTCATCTTAATACCCATTAACTCGATATATAATCTCAATATCCACACATAACATTCAACTCTGATTCTTAACATTTATTGACCATCCAAGATCACCTACACTCTCAATCAAAAAGTCCTAAAGGTTTGGCCAACTAACCAAAACCTCTCTTCTTAATTGTTCTCTTTCAACTTTCTCTCTTAGATTTAATTATTGAAGCTAATATAAAGCAAAATTGAAGTTTTATAAGGCCATCTTAGGCTCTCTTACTTCTAAAATTACCATTTTTAAGCCAAAATACCTTATAAAAGAAAACAAACAAAAATCTCATATATAATGAAATTAACCACAACAAAATAACAATATACATCAAATTTTAAAATTGCACTATTAACATAAAATACTATTTATTATTGATGGGAAATGTCAAATTAACGCAAGAATCTTAAATCTAAAGACTACCAAAAAATTTACTACCATAAACTAATATTCATCGTAAGACTGTTAAACCACTATTCATAAGATATAATATTTGTGATAAGTCTAAATTCTCAAAAACATCTCAAAATAACATATTGTCTCATAAGGATATCTTAACTCTTATAAAATGACATTTGTGTCCTTAACTAGCCATGAACGTGATTAACTCCAAATGTAACCCTACTTAGGGTAAGCAGGCAAATTCTAACCAAGAAAACTTTGAACTTATAAAGAATGCATTGAATATCTATAGAACATAATGAATATCTCAAGAACACTCCAAAACATTATGATATTTCAACCTTAACACAAATCACTCAAATCATGCTTAAATTAGGATGAGCAGTATACTAAAGTTTGTCTAGTTTTTTTTAAAAAAAATATATGGTACCTTTATATTTTAATAGAAAAAAAATCTAATTCCCAAAATCACCCAAAAAGTTTAAGCTCTTAAAACAAAGGCCTAAATCCCTTAATAGTGCATTTGGATTGGGGTGAAAGGGGGATAACGGAGGCAAATTAATTGATTCACCCCATTTGGGTATCAATTTTAATAACTTTATTTGGGTGAATTGGGGTTAATGTTTCACCTCTATTTACCTGATTAACCTCATTTTTATTAACCTCTGATTTTGGGGATAACAGAGGTGAAAGTGAACGCATAAGTAAATTTTTTTCCTACTAGGACCAAAATACCCCACAATAGGACTTATCTATTTAATACAAGGGTATAAATGTCATTTGTTTTATTTTTTAACCTTCATTCACCTCAATCTAAATGAAAATTTTAAAACATCCACCCCAATTCACTCAGATTAGGTTAATATCATTCAAACAACATTTTAAAACATTCATCCTGATTCACCTCCATTCCCTTCACCTAGGTTAATTTTTAATGTTTACCCTCACTCCGATTCACCCTAATCTAAATGGACCATAAATCTTTAACCAAACATATCCAAGTCCAAACATATTATATTTGAGTTTCTACCTAATCATTCTAAGAAATAACATGGATCCATTATAATTTAGTAAAGACCATTCTAACACCAAGTTAAGGCCTAAAGCCAAGCCTCCTAAAAAGCACACAACAATCATGTTTTTCATGATAAACTTGAAACAAGAACATATAACACTTATTAATTTTATTTACTAAGGATTAGAGAGGGTTACCTTTAATCTCCATGATTTAACACTAAGAAAAGAACAATAAATGACCTATGAATTCCATATAAAATATTATAGAAAACAAGCTCCTAAAATCATAATAAATGAGAAAATATTGAAGAGAAAGGGTTAATGAACTTATCTTCAATGATTAGAAGAAAGATCAAGCTTAGTCCCTAATATGGATAGGGATATATATGGAGAAAGGCATCATAACATGAGAAAGCCAAGGGAAGAAAAGTGACAAGGTGTTACAGTTTTGGAAGACTTAGAGGTCATGTCAAGGGTTTAAGGGTATATTCATAAGGAAACCAAAATCAATTTTATCACATGGGATGGTATAAAATGAGTGGATATCCTTGGTCCAAAACACATAAGAAATGAAATGGAAGTGAGAAAAAAAAAGAAAGTTTTGCTAATATTAGGTATTTATGCAAAATATCAACCAAAAAAGATAAAATTAAGTTTGCTACACTGACCAAAGGAGCCAAGAAATTATGAAGGCGCAAATGAGATTTCCTTTTCCATATGAAATAACAATGAAAGTTTATGGTCGAGTCTCATAAGATTAGGATAATCTCTTAGAAAGAAAAATGTGACTGGGGGACTTTTATGGACCAAAATAAATAGTTAGATTTGTTTTTTTATTTTTTACAATAAATTATTATTATTATTTAACTTTCTAAACGACTTGATTGCCTAGAATCAATTATGATCAACAGATTAAAACAATATTAGTAAGCCTAAGGGTAATATTGTCATTTTATATGAAAAATAATCTTTTTAAATCTTTGCGTGGTTGTAGGATAACCTTAAAGGCTTTCTCGGGAGTAATATTATTTTTGTGGATCATTAAAGTTATTTGAGATTATTATTATAAGAAAATTGTGGATTAGGATTTTATAGGCCTTTTGGTCTCTTATTTATGTTTTGTATTAATTAATCTTAATTGACCTTAACATATGTTATTTTTTTCATTTTAGAACAATATTGGTATAATTTGTTTATACATATATAATATGAATGTAACACTCTACATTTTACTACAAAAAAAATTTCATTTTGTGAAAACATAATAATAAAACAATAAGTGTTACCACCATATCTAGTATAGAAAATTTACTTTCCATATTTAATATATGTTGAACACAAGGTTAAAAAGTAACTCACAACTAGAGATCATGTGTGTCCTCAAATTTTGATCTTGATTTATAAGATTACAAAACATATATAAGAAATAAGATTGCAAAACATATGTGGGGAATAAGAGGAGTCCAGTTAACTACAACACTATGTTCGTAACCTAGATAAAACTCCCTACTATGGGGATCATAGTAAAGCATTAATCTCATAAATAATTGTGAAATAAAGCATGGCATGTTGCACTTAACACATATACGACATGGTGATCAAATAAGAATACATGTATATTAAAAATGATAACAACATACGATATGGTTATTCTAAGGACATAGTATGCTTCATATAGATCATAGTAGATTTAAAACAAGCAAGTGATAACACAAGATATCAGTAGATATATATATATAAAGGATATAAGAGTTGGTATAAATGATATATATATATATATAAGATATATATAAAGGATATAAGAGTTGGTATGTATAGAAAATTGATGAAAAATGATCAAAAATGACAATAGAATAACTTTTATAAAAACAAAATACTTGGCAAACATGTGAAATAAATAACAAAAATTCCAAAAGGGTATGGGTTGATGCAAAGATATTTTGTAAAATAAAATATGTAAAAATATTTGATATTTGGTTTTAGGCTCAAACAAATTACAACAAATAGAACGACCAAAATTATCTAATTGCATAAATGGAAATTTTCGTAATTTAATGATTAAAAAGGAATAAATGAACTAAAATGAATCTTAAAGGGTTTCTCATGCTTGGAACCAACTTTAGAATTAATAGTGTTGGGTTTGTGTATATCTATGAATAGTAATTTGACCATAGAACATATGGTTTTTGGATCTTAATCTCTTGTAGATCAAGTCAATTAATGGCCAATTATTGTGATTAGCTTAATGGAATACCTTATTTGGATGTGTTCGCCTAAATTATTTTCGTTCCCTAGGTGTGTTGTACATTTGTAAGCATGTCCAATTATTACATATTATTTTTAATGCTTGTGTGCTTTGCTTTTATTGTTATCATATGTGGGCATTATGTGTTGCATGTTATTTATTAACAATAAACTATATTATAGTACAAGTTTCATACTAATACAACGTTTTTGTAGATGATGTATAGCAAGCATACAATGATGCCCCTATTAATTTTGAGGATGTGCCTTTTGTGGAGAGTATAGGGCATAAATTTATAGAGATATGGGATGAAATGTGTTTTGTTCCCTAGATCATAGATATCTATTTTAGACTCTTCATTCCTTTCTTTATTTTTTTTTACTTTATCTCTTATTTTATATTATCAAGAGTTTATGTCCATACGTTGTTCTTATATGATTTATATAAAAGTTTTCTACCATTTCATTTATTTATTTATGTGTTGTCAAAGTTTTATGTCATAAATATTATTTCCTTACATTTGGAATGAGAAAATTATGAATCAAATTTATACTACATGTGGTGGTTATACCCACTATTTTATGTTTATGCTTCCAATAAAGAAAGGAATTTTTTATTAGAAACTTTTATATTTTTATAGCCAACGTTTTTCTAGTACCATTAACTTTGATTTGATTATAAATTCTCTTATGTGGTTTTGGGTTAATTAAGCATAGATGTCTCAACAAAAGCCATATTTTCATAAATTATGAGTTTTGATGCCTTAAGTTTATATATCCTATACCTTTTAACACTAGCTTGATAGTAAAAAAAAATATATGCATTTATTGGCTCTTAGTTCTAATTTTTCATCATTAACATGGCTCTAATTTAATTGCTAGTATTTATATATGTAAGTTTTTCAAGTATAATTTATATGGCATGTGATTCGTTCTAGATTCCTTATAATATGATAATTGGAATATTTAGATATGTGTGGATCAAAGCTCGCTAATACAAGTATGAATGCTAGTGATACTAGGTTGGATACTAAGACTAGCACCTTTCCATTTGTACTTAATGCCTCAAATCTAATTAAATATAGAAGTCTCTTACTACATCTATACTAATGGAATTTAATAGGATTTGATATTATCACTTTGTCATATTAATCACTTTTAAGATGTAATATAAAATGTGTATACCTACTTTTGCCATCCAACTTGACCAATCTCTTTATCATGGCTAATAAATGGAATATGAACTCTAAATTATTTATTAGAATAACCGAGTGGTGGATATTGACTCATTTAACATTTTAATTGTTATTATAGTCATCCATATTTGCTTTCAAATTCTATTTTTTTTTTCTATTTTTAAACCCATGCCCCATTAGAGTGTATTTATTAGTGTCATTTTATTTGTGTTGGCTAGACATTTGGTGAGTCATCTCAATCCCCAATTTATAACATCATCCTCACTCACCGGTGCTATAATTGTCCAAAAAAAAGGGTTAAATTGTGTGTTGGCCTAAGCCATACTAACTTTTGGCATTATTGTTGGGAATTGGTAACTTAAAATTTGTTTTGCTTGTAAGTTTAGTGTGCTTTTTATTTTTTTATGTGTTTATTTTTTTCATGTTATCGTTTGATTGAGAGGTAAGAGTATTTGTGGGCACTTAAATCTCTCAACTCATGGGACTTTTAATGCTAAGTGTGTTTCTATTTAAATGCCTTTTTCTTTTAATGTTTTCGTGTTTGTGATTTTTGATCTATTTTGATTCATTTTTAAACTTATCTTTTGAAGTGTTTAGGTCTTTATAGCTAACTATAGTAAGATACTTGAGTTATGGAAAACTTGACATGACCTCACACGCTAGAGTAAATGAGGTAAGTTTAAGCCAACTTGATGATAAGCTTAAACAACTTACTGTGCTTGTTTCATAGATTATCATAGCTACTAGAGCCATGAATACAAGAAGATTCCATCACACATAAGGAAATCCATTTACATATTATCCACAACCAATGAGAGATAGAGAATAGGAATAAGCTATTATGAAAGCATTCCATGGCTTTCAAAGATGTAATCCTTATGCAACTGCATATCATTTGAGACTGAGGCATCATGAAGACTTTAGATAGGAAACCAATGACAATTTTCAAGTGTCATGTCAAGATCTTTAAAGTCTCAAACACGAAACTTTAAAATATTTTCATTATGCTCAACATAAAACTCCTCAAGCTTCAAAAGTTTCAAGAGCATAAAAAATTGGACAAGCTCTTTAAAGCATAGGTAAATGGGAAAAAGCAACTTAGTCAAACCCAAATTAAACCAAACAATATTATTTTAATATTAGAGGATAAAATGGGTTTGGTGGTGAACATTATCAATCCATTAGAGGCATGTAAAGAGCTCACTAGTACTTCAACATCAAATTCAAGCGGAAGTAATAAGTATGATGATGTTAGTTCAACATGTGACGATGAAATCATCAAGGAGATACCCATGGACCATACTAAGAAGCATTATTGGGTACAAGAAGATCCTATTTAAGTAGAAGAAGCATATCATCAAAATAAGGAGTAAGGTAAGCCTATTCTCATCGTTCATGGTTCATCATTAAACATTTACTCCCTTATTTCTCTAGAAGATAAGCAAGAATCATGGGGTAAGCCTTCGATCAAAATTGAAATTTTTTTTCTACTAATCATACCCTTTATTTTCCCTCTCATAGTAGGTAATATTGTTTGAAGATTAAATAAAGTGATAAAATCATCTTAGATATGTCTAACAAGAATTAAAATGCTCCAGAGTAGATGTTATACTAAAAATATGTGCTAAAGGATATGGATATGGGAAAAGTTGTGTTTCCATCCAAAGAGAGACCAAAATATGTTTCCATCGAGCAAAAAATTATCTCTTATCACACATGCCTAAATTCCATATTAGGTAATTTGTGTTCTTGTTAGGTCAAATCTTTTATTGTAAATAATACTTTAAATTTTTCTACCTTACATGATATAGATGATCAACATATAAAGGTCTTTGGTGAAGAAATTCCTAAGTGGATAGACCCACTTTGAGACAAGGGAATTAAAAATAAATAAGGCACATATAAACAAGAGTGCTTGAGTTATATGTTCCTTGCTTCATTTGTTAATACATTGAAGATAATGTGTGATTTAAGTGTATTGTGTGTTTACATGTGTGTGTAAGTGTGTGTGTGTGTGTGTGTGCACTTAGTATATTTTTTTCTTATTTATCATGTTTTTTGACCCATAAAAAGAATGTATACTTTTTGTGTGGTCTGAGTATTTATGAGACCTTATCCCATCTATGACAATATTATATATTTTTAAATCATGACAACTAGAGGATCACAAGACTAGGATGGCATCGATTAAGTTTTTTGGATGTTAATTTGTTCATAAGTAATACATATTTATGTGTTATGATGTTAAAGAAACAATAATGTGTTATGAAATGTGAGTATATCAAAATTTTATGACATTCATGCATCGCCCTATTTAGGCTTTTGAGTTATAATGTTTTTTCTTTTCATGATTGCTTCACATAAATATTCAAATATTTATCTTTGCTTTTTATCATTTTGAATCTGCATTTATGTTTTGTTTAGATCAATTATTTTTCATGGATATGTTAATGGACTATAGAGATTTCTAGAAGTTGCTAATGGGCAAATAAAAGATTTTAAGTCATAATTTCCCTCATTGACAAGATGATAAAGGCAACCGTATAATTTACTGCCACATAGTCAAATTACCTTCTACCCCATTTTTATGTTCACAAGATGGGTAACCCCTAATTAACCCCTTTTATCCTTTTATGTTGACCCTTATTACTTTAATCTCCCACATTATTCGCCACCCCATGACCTAAAACACATTCTTACCCGTGTTATATAATCTAGTAGAAATCTTAATGAGAGATAAACATGAGATTCAAGGTTACAAGTAAAGGGAAGGTTGAGTAGCATCCAAAAGAATAAGTGTAAGGGAGCCAAGATAAAAGAAAAAAAAAGATAAGAAGAAAAGGAAAAAGACTTGAGGTTTCAATGTGGAAATCATGAGTGGAACAAACTGTAACACCCCCATTTTTACTGCTAAAAATTTTCGTTTTGCGGAAGCGATAATTACAAAACCAATGGGTGTTACCGCCACACTCAGTATAAGTCTGGCATCCTCTACCGTTCTTATACTGAGTGCTAAGGCTAAAATATTACTTTACTTAAATAACAATAAAACAAAGGCAGGATAGAATTTCATTACAAATTACATTGTCCTGAATAGATACAAAAAGATCAGGCAAGAGTTGTAATGTAACAAAAGAGAAATAGCAGGGGACTTAAGAGTCCAAGAAATATCCGGACCAAAAGAAGTCGAGGCGAACACCGGATAGTCCTAACTCTCAACCCTCTATTTGAAGTCGTCAGACCCTACCCTCAAAGTAATCCTGCAAGGTAGCGACTGCCCGTGGAATAGGCAGGAGACCATGAAACGGAACCCGTCAGTACTACGGTACTGAATAACCCTTTATACCAAACTAATATGAAAAACTAGCATGGAACACATGCAAGGCATACGATTAACAGGTACAATACGTTTAAGTAGTCATATGAGGATTGATATACAATAATCATTTAGACAATCAAATTCTATTAAAGCCACATACCACTCATTTTCATTTGTCTAAACAACCGACAGCTTACCAGACTATCATGTCAAAGATACTCTCAGAAGTAATGATTAGAACCTAAGCTCCAGCATAACAATTATAACGTCCACAGCATGACTCATATCTCAGCATAACTCCCAACCAAATTTATGATATCACAAGTGTATGCACAGGTAAGCTATAACATAATCCACAACATCAAAAGTATGCTTACAGGTAGAGTATGATAAAATACATAACATCACTTGTGTACTTACAGACACAGGATAATAATATCCGTAATCTCATAGGTACACTTACAGGTACAGTAAATTAAAAGACAACACATCCACGATATATTTACAGATATAGTATAATAATATATATAACGTCACAGACATACTTATAGACATAATACCCACACAGGTAAGCCCGCAGGCTACTACTTAAACCATAGGTAGGCACAGCGGCCACTACCAAACCAATCCAATATCCAATAATAATCCTTCAAATCAAATCACATTATTTCCATTTTTATTTACTCAAGGGGGGGATACAATAATAACCCGGAGACATAACAGTACACCGGTCATACCGGCGCACAAGGCAACACGATATTCTCCAACCATCCAACCCAGAGGCATAACAGCACTCTGGTCATACTGACGCACAAGGCACACAGTACCCTCCTCACCTCGGACACCTAATCCTTAAGTATCGATACCCCCTATAGGGCCCGTAGGTCACCTATAGAGTAGATTAGGGCCTTACTGGGGCACAACCGGCACACCAGAAACCCAAACAAATCAAGGACTCCTACCTCGTCTCTAGGATAGCTACCCCTAGAGAGAAACCATTCCCAAACTCGAGGTCTTTCACTTTACGTATTAGTGTTTTTATAAAGTGATCACAGATAACACACATTACACATTTATTCTCATTTCCATACTTATTCATTTTTCCTTTATTTCCAATTATCCAAGTCAACCCACGGTCAACGGTAAAAAGAAAAGTCAAAATCAATACTAAGGTCAACCTACCAAAAGTTTAAGGCCATCCTATATCCAATTATTCACATTTGGGCGTTAGGCCGAAAATGACTAAAATGCCCTTGAAGCTAATAATTCTCAGATTAGTGTCCATTTAAATACTAAGTCTATCTTATTTATTAATCTATCATGAAAAGGCTAAAATGAATAATCTAATCATTTATTATATAATTTAAATCATCAATCATGTCAAAAGACCATTTTGCCCCTACATAGATTTCGGCATATGAAACTCTATCATAAACTTTTGAAACGTACAAACACATGATTGTAAAATCAACAACAGATAATACATGTTAAACATGATTTTCAGAATAAATATCATAATACACAAAAATGACTAAATTGCCCCTAGGGCACACATCCATAATAATTCTTGCATAATTATATCTAAACATGCTAAACTAATAATTATATGCATGATTATCATACCAAACGTTCTCCCGTCGTTAGAATTATTTTTAAGTCATACTTTTATACCCGAAATATTTTATATCAGATAACATATTCGTTTTTATCCGTTTTCATAATAATAATAATTAACACATAATTACATTAAAATAAATCATGCTAAACATATTTCATACACCAAAAACCCTAATGTATTATCACGCAATTTTTATCATTTTAGCAGAGTATAACGGTTACCTGAATTCCAGCAAAAATGTAAAATTAGCGGTATCCACTAAAACGTATTAGGTCCTGCAAATTAAACTTTTGTACCTAAAAAAATAATACCAAAAATACAGAATTAATATCTATCAAATAAAATAATAATTATAGTATAAAAATATTTATTTTTCTAAAATTACCAAAATACCCTTACAATTAATATTGGTACCAAAATTTATTAACACACTACGCAACTCACGCTGCATGCAGCGTGAGTCACGCTCGAGGGGAAGGGGGCACGGCAGAATGGGCGAGAGGGTCGGCTGGGCAAGGCAGGGGAAGGGAGAGGGTGGCAGTGGCGGTGGAGATCGGCGGTTGCTGGCGGCTGCTGGGCGGCTGGGCGACGGGAAAAAAAAAAGGTGCAGGCTGGTTGGGTGGTGCTGCGGTTGCTGGTTGTGGCTGCAAGAGAAAGAGAAAGAAAAAGGAGGGGCGGGTGGAGAAGGTGGGGTGGCCCGGTGGTGGATGCAGGGCTGGTAGAAGTGCAGGGGGATGATGGTGGAGGTGATGCGGTGGTGTTTGGGTGGGAGGAAAAAATCAAACAAAAGAGGGGGAGCAACGGGGGTTGGTGCTGCGAGGTGGTCGGGGGGTTTAGTGCATGGGAAACAAATGGGATGGGGAATCGGACGAAGCAGAGGAAGGCACGGGCTGGGGAGCTGGGCGACGGGATGGCTGCAGTTGGGGAAGGGCGCAGGGTCTGGGCGACGGGTGGGACGCTGCAGGCTTGGGTGACGGGGTGGTGGGCTGCTGGGATGAAGGGAGGAGGTGGCAGGGCTGTGTTTTGCGACGGGGAGGGGGCTGGCTGCAAGATGGTTGATCGAAGAAGACAGGGGGAAGGCTGGGAAAGGTTGAGGAGTGTATGTGTGTATTATATGCAGAGAGGGAGTCTGGGAGGAATAGTGTTGTGTGAGTTGCGTGTGTTTGTTTTGTTTTCGGGCGAAAGTGTGTGCGGAAAAAGGGGAACTGTTTGGGGTAGAGTGTGCGACAGGGTGTGGCGTGTATATATGTATATAAATGCAGAAGGTTCAGGACATAAGGGAGATATGACGGGGAAGGGACGGAAAAAGGCAGAAGGAGAGAGAGAAGATAAGTAATATTATATATATATATATACATATATATTTTATATTAAATTCAGTTCGGATAAATTAAAATATCGGGTAGAAAAATAACCCGATCTAAGGTAGATTTAAATAAAACGAAAAAGATAAACATAATCAAGAATAATTTTTAGAAATTGATTTCGGGTTACAAGTCGCGGTAATTATTAAAATAATTCAAATAAGATTTACGAATAAAAACTAGGATTAAAATAAGAAATCGGTTTCTATCAACTTTTTAGCCTAATTATTTTTATATCTAAAACGTCGTAGTAATAATAATAATAATAATAATAATAATAATAATAATAATAATAATAATAATAATAATAATAATAATACGTTTAATACTAAACCTCCTAAATTAATAATTATAACTAATCATATGTAATTATTAATTTTAATTAAGATTTCCTAAAAACGGGGTATTACACAAACCACCTCTAAATCTCTATATCTGGTAGAATGAGTCATAAAATGCACCTAATTTGGTGAATAATGACTCGAGTGTAAAAATTTTAAAAAGAGAAAAATAATGGTTTATATCTTCCTTCACTTTGATGAAAATCTCATTCTTTACATAAGTTAGATAGAAGTGATGAGCATAATGTAAAGTCCCATTAGAACAACATGTAGCCTATAATGATGCTATGAGACAAATGGAAAAGATGCATTGATGAGTTTTAATTTGTAAGCATTTTTTCTATAAATCATAATGATTCTACTAGGTTTTAGGATATTTTTGTTGAATTCCCTTTCCTCTTATATTCATTAACCTTTAAACCTATCCTCGTTACAACCCTTTATGAAGTTATATTTGATTGTTGATCAGATGGATAACCATGATATATTAGATATTGGTCACATTATTGAAGCATATGGTTCAGTCCATTAGGTAAGCAATTGGTATCAATTATGACATTTCATTCACATAAATATTGGCCTTTCTTCATGGTGTATCTAAGCTACTACTATACATTATTCATATTATTCTTGTCTTTTGCATACTTGAGTAAATGTCTTTATGTGATTTAGCCTTGATTCTAAGAGAAGAAAAAAGAGTATAACCATTGTGAGGATGAGTCAAGGATGGTTCAAATTTCATGTCTTCTATGCATCATTATTGCTCCATTCATTGCTTCCATGTTCATGTGTTGATTGCATGTTTAAATTTACGTTTGGAAAATTGATACTGAGGATTATTAGTTTAATGTTAACCTTGAATGTCGTAAAAATAAAGGATTTCTAAGACAATTGGCTAAGGGCATTAGAGGTGTTTGGATTACATTGCAGAATTAGATCTTAGAGCTAAACCAAGATCAAACCATAGAGCAGACCCAAGAATAAGTTGGACTATATCTGTGATAAGTGACATGCTAACATAGAATTGACTAAATCAAGAAGATGCATGAAATATTCAAATATTTCCCAAGATTTGATAAACAATTAAAAACATAAATAATAAGAAAAATATTTCTTAATGCAAGAAAAGAAGGAAGAATTTTAGGAAAGATTATTTGGCTAAGATATTTCCTAGACATTGTTTCATACCTAAAAAATAAGGAAAATATTGAGATTTACCAAGATCATAATGGTAAAACAAAGATTAGCATATATGTCAATATGTAAAATTTTTCATAAATCTAGGAATGCAAGTCTAAGACAAAATATTATGGAAAGACTTGATAAAATTTTCAACAAGTGCACTACATGGCACTATAAAAGAAAGTCCAACCCGAGCACATGAAATATACGTGAGTAAACAATTGTGTGAGCATAAGAGCAAACAAAAAAGAAGAAAACACGAAAGACCTCTCACAAATTCATAAGAACTATCAAGATCTAGGCAAAGATTAGAAATTCAAAGAGAGACCAATATTGTAATTTGAGTGAAAATAACAAATTCTATTAGAAAGAAGAGAGAGTTCAAAATAAACAAACTCAAAAGAAGAGTTAATTGGGCACGTGTGTACCAGAGTGTGAGCAATCATGAGTATGATTGGGGAGACCAATCAGACTTGATTGTGGGGTTTAATTTGAGCCTACCCTTCATTCTACTAATAACTCATGCTTCTCTACATCTGCAACTATAAGAGGTTCGATTTGGCTCTAGTATTCACATTATTCATCAACTAAAGTGTTTAAGTTATGACCATATTCTATTTCTCCATCCAGGACTGCATCGATCCCTATATTTTGAGATTTGAAGCTAATTTTCAGATCTAAAAATCTTAGAGTAACAATCAATAGAGCCATGGTGTTTTCTTTCAAAGTATTGGATTGCGAAGGAGGAACAAATTTAGATCTTCTCCGCTTTCACAACTCTCATTATTTTTTACTTCACTCCCATGCTCCATAAAGTAATAGAGAAAAAATAATTATAAATTCATAGAGCAATCATACATCCTTAACTGCTACTAGAAATAATTATTTATAGATATTTTCATTCATCGTTCTCTTGTTTATAATTCCAACCGATGAGTAGCATTCCTTAATTTTGGTTTCTATTTGTTCTTTATTGTGTCCTAACTTCCTCACAAGGTGAGTCTCATTATTATTTCCTATTTCCTTGATTGATGATCGCCAAACTAGTTTGGAACAAGAAAGGTTGAATGGTTATGGAATTTTCATAACATTTGAGTACAGAATCAAGGACCTATTTTTGGGTATGAGGTATTTATTTTATATAATTTTAATTTTAATATTCACTTGATTTTATTTCAAGTGACTTATGTCACTCATGGTGTTGTTATACTTCTCAACTAATTTAGGAGTGTTGTTGCTTCCTTGATATGGTGCATCTGCTTCCTTGATTTTAGTTTAATGTTGTGTTTATTCTTTCATTTAAATTGGTGTTGCTTCAATGATACTGAGCATCCTCATAAAATTGATTAATTGTTTGAAACATGGAGAAGATTCAAAAAAGATACATTGAGTAAGTAATTTGATTATTAAAAAGATGAGTGATTAGTATAGCTCTTATTAAAGAAATATTGATAGTTCAGATCCCTCACTCTCTTCCTTTAATTCTACCATATATATTTTTTAAATTATATAAGCTTTAGGTAATAGTTCTTAGTAAAAATAGTTATCAAAAACCACCTTTAACAATGATGTTTGTTGAGAATCTTTGTCAAAAGTCCAATTTGATTCAAAACATCAGATATTTTTTTAGTTCAATTTAGATGATAATTTTAACCCAAAATCATTATTAAAACTAGGATAGAATGATGGTTTTTGGCTAAATCATCATCTAAAGTGGCCCACATTTTCCTTGTTGGCACATTTTGGTGGTTTTTTTATGGCGGTTTTTAGAACCATTATCAAAGATACAATAATCTCAAAATTAATGATGGTTTAGGACCGTTATCTAATATTAAAACTAATCGGCATTAAAATCCTATTTTGTAGTAAGGTGGCTTAGGCCACACCAAATTTGTGGTGTTATCATCTTTTGTTTTTACATGTTTTGCTTTACTATGTTTCATTCTTTCTTGTGAGTTGCATGCATTTTCCTGCTTATGCACCACCATAAAAGATTAATTAGGGTAAATTTGATCAAAGTTAATTACTAATAATATAACAACATAATATATTTTTATATGTATAATAAAAAGAGGGAAGATGATGGTAGATGGAAAAATGGTGTCGTATATTTTGCATATCACCATGAAATATGCATTCAAGGACGGCCCTATTTTAGACTTAGTTTAGAAAAGTGATTTAATTTACGATTATAACTTCTCAACATTTATACTTCTTTTAGTAGGTTTAATTTTTAAATAAGATAGAATAGGCAAGAGTAAAAAAAAATTACTTTTAAATCATGTCCAAAGCTTATGGGGGACAAATTTTCTCGTGATCAATATGGAAAATTGTTAATAATATACGTATAGAAAATTGAAAGCTTATTAAAAGATGCAACCAAATAATGTGACCAAGACTTGATACATAATTGTTCAAATACATTTTGCCAATGCATTTTTCATTCTATCTTATTAGATTTCAACATAAAATAAAGTGATATTGTCAAGTGCATCATATGAGAACCAAAAAATTAAGTTTTAATAGCTTGATGGAGTTTCATGTTACCTAGTACTATATACTCTTTAATGATTCAAACCAATTCTACTAGACGGATGGTCTATTTTCTCTCATGAATGCTGATCCTCTTATGTAATCAGCTACCTTTTTCTTTCATTTTTTTTATTCGTAGGAAATTCAAAGACCGAGTATAAATAATGTATCATTATCACTGCTATAAAAGTATCAATACAATTTTAAGAAAAGGTTTTCAAACTTACGTTTTATAGTTATTAGTATTATAGATATTCCGGGTGCGATCAATCATTTTATGAAACAAAATACTACTCGCTACAGCACATTTTATACTGTCCCCCATGAGCTAGCCTGCTATATTATCCGTCGATGCTGCAAAACCTTAGGTTGTCTATCCGATGCAAATCAATGCGCACTAGTCAATTATTTTCGCTTGAAATGAAAAAGAAACCCTCTGGTCTTCTATTGGCTTTATCCACGAGCTTTCCAACAAGTAGAAAACTCCACTATGCATGTTTATTTCACCTTTTTTTCCTCTTCTTCTTCCTCTTCTTCCTCTTGTTCCTTTAGCTTGGGCGTTATGATGGGGTGCAGCAGAAGGAGAAGAATGTGATCGGAAGATAGATATATGCCATGCCACTAAAAATTAGGTGGTGGGTGGGAGGGGTCCACGGAATAAGACGGTGGGGACACTTAGACATCATATTCATACGGATCATGGATTGACCGGTCAAACTAACCAACCAGTCAAAGAAAACAGTGCGACGAGAACGGATTATATAGATAAAAGAAAGAAAAAGAGAGGCAAAGAAAGTTATCAACCGCTCCAAGCTAGGTAAGGTCATGTAAGGCTAGAAATAGCGCTAGCTAGGGAACCGAACCCGACACACATGATAGATAGGTAACATCATCCCTGAAGAAAAGAATCCGACATTCACACTCTCACTGTACTCTTAAATTTTTCTTTGTTTGTGCTCCAGGGAATCTATGGATGCTGACACCCAAGTCAAGACCATTTGCCTTCTTCTGGCCCCCCTCTCTCTCTATCTCTCTTTTACTTAATTTAGTAATAATAGTTTAATTTCAAATAGCAAATGAGTTTTTTTCTTTTTCACCACAACCATATAAATATATTACTATATATATTTTAGAATTACAATAAAAAAAAATAAATTAGGTATTAACGATTATAGATGGCCATAAAAAAACCGACTTCAACCTTAATTTATTCATTTTAGAGATAAAAGGAGATCTAAGATGAGATTTCTATTAAAATAAGGAAAGAAGAATCCATGATCACTTGATTTGTTGGGTTGGTAGAGAGCGTATGTTGGCGCGCTATAGCATTGTACAATGAAGATCGTCCGTCATGATTGATTATATCTTTGGCCTTCAATTTTTTTATACATAAGGAGCAGTTTTATTTGATTTTGATCAGATTTTAATTCACTTATCTTTTAAATATGACACATGCCTATGCCGAAACGCGATGTGTTTCTCTGCTAAAAGTCAATCGACTGCGTATATAATACTATTAGCCTAGTGCTGCTTGCTTATGCCTTCGTTCAATAAAGTAATCTGCACCGGAAAACTCGATTGAGATAAAATAAAGTAAGAATTAATGCATGATTACAGAGTTGCCATATCTTAGAATATCATGAAAATAATCTGAAGTGCGTATTAAAATGATTTATTAATGAGCAAAACCTATTTCTAAATGCATGCCTATCAAACAAGTCGCAATAAAACTTACTGAAAGTATTCAACAATTTGAATGATATGTTGCCGTCAAATACTGCTGGCTACGTGCTGTACAAACGGAAATGTTGATCATGGGCATATATATATCAACTTCATCTAGTACTCTCGTATCCTTAGATTATAATTTCGTCTTCAAGGAAGAAATGATGTACATGTATCAGGGGTTTACACTTAATAGAAGATCACCATTCATCACACGCCTTCAGTTTGCTGATGGCCTTTTTATCTTTGGTCGAGTATCTAATCTTTGCGATCACTAGCTAGGATAGATAATCATTTACACTAAATTTCATCCTCTTCTGTCGTCCTCTCTCACCCATCATGATATCTATCTGTATGTGTGTGCATACGTGTACACGCCTTTCATAGTGGATAATGCATGCTAAATACTTAGGATCTGTAGTATTTACTCAAATGCTTATCGTATGGTAGAGAGAGTGTGTGTGTGTGTGTGTGTGAGAGTGAGAGAGAGAGAGAGAGAGAGAGCATCCAATGAGAACAAACTTTCTTAATAGGAACCGAAAACTAGCACTATCAGTTGAAAAAACTACACATAGTAAGAGGTAAAAACTACCCTTAATTGTTATAGGAAACTGCTGTAAATAGCTCAAAAAACTACAGTATTTAAGTGTTAAAAAAATGTGGTGGTATTTGTGTAAATATTGTATATTTATGTTTTGGAAACTAGCTATAGTAAGTAGTGAAAACTATTATCAGTAGTCTTTCAGAAAACTAAAGTATTTGATTGCTAAAAAGAAAAATAGCAGCATTTTTGTAAATATTAGGTACTTATATTTAAAGTTTAAAAAATACCCATAGTAGGTGGTGGAAACTACCTCTAGTGGGTGGATAAAACTACTATAAATCTATTAGGAAATTATAATGTTTGAGTGCCAAAAGAAAAAAAACAGTAGAATTTTTATAAATATTAGATATTTATGTTTTAATTTAAAAAACTATCAAAAACAAGTGATGGAAACTATTACAAGTAACTCTGGAAACTAGAGTGGTTCTCAATTCTCACCATCTCTGGAAACTAGAGCGGTTCTCAATTCTCACCATAAATGGTGGTTCTCACTATATATATATATAAAGACCATATCAATCTCTAAGAGCTTTTCTAGGCATACTAGATGGCAAGGTAAACTTCTTTCTCAAAATGGATGACTCGCATTAATCAAGTCCACCTTTATAAGTATACCTATTTACTTGCTTGATTTTCATTTATCTACTTCCTAATCCTAAACTTGTTTGTAAGGAGTTCAAAATGCTAATGTAACTATATGTATTGAAAAACATGCATCAATCATTTCAAATGCCATGATAAACAAGGTTGTGGGTTAGGTATTAGCTAGAATCCTTGAACTTGTTACTTGATCCCTCATAGCTAGAAAAAAAATTGGGTGATTTTTGGTGAGCCCTACCCTATGCATGTTGGGTCTATCTTCTTAGAGAAAAATATTTGAGCAACATAATTTTCTTTTATGTCTAAACATGTAGAATCTCATCACCAACCTAGAAGTCAATTATTGCCCTTGTAAGGGTTTTACAACCTTTTATTTGTTGGCAAGTAGCATTAAGGCATATTTTTGAGTGAAGAATGTAAATTGAGGTGTTCTAGAGGTATATTCTAGAATCCTCATAGATGAGGGATCAAAGGAAAACTAGAAAGGAAGGAGAAGAAAGTAAAAATATAAAGTGGTTATACTGATTTAAACATGTTAAAATGACTATAAGACCTTCTATTTATAAAGGTGACAACTAAGGCAAAGGAAGGGGAAGAATATAGTGTGGCAAGGAACATATTAGATCGTCTTTGAAGTTGTGTAGATTAGTCAGCCCATACATGAGGTTGTTGGGCCTACAACTTGGGGTCGCCCTAGGGCCTAACATAAGAAGCTTGCAGCATGTCTAAGGCAGGATTGGGGGCTTCCTTTGGGCTCATTTCATCTCTTGGGTAGGATCTAAAAGCTTAGTATCCCGGTTGGAAGAATATCTATATCACCACTCTATCCAAAACCCCACCCACAACATTAGCCATCCTCCTAGAGGAAAGGGAATGTTTTAACTTGGCACGGTATAATCCAATATTATATTGGGGCATCGACTTGAGCTATATATTAAGGGTGTCGAGCTAAGCCATATGTTAGGGTTAGCATCCTAAGTCATACATTAGAGGTGTTGGTCTGATCCATACACTAGGGACATCAGCCTAAGCCATGCATTAATGGTATCGACCAAAGCTATACTAGTAATATAAGGCTAAACATAGGCTAGAAGGCAAACCATGATGCCAAAGGGAGGAAAACTAAGTTAGGATGGAGTGTATAGAGATGTGAAGTGCGTCTATCTAGTTCCCGTGAAAAAAGAGAATCAAGATGACACAAAAGTGGTCAGTAATGACAGTCAAATTTTGAAATTTAAATAAAGTTAGGGTAATAGAAATGGTGACTTAGCAAACAAGACTCCTCTGACACGTGCCCCTCAGTTGTGTATCTTTAAGTAATGGAGAACACAAATTCCCTAACGCCATATTAACATATAAAAAGGAATTTAAACTTGACATTCCATTTTCCTAAGGAAATACTCTAGATAGCTAACTATAACAAAATCTCAGGGATACACCCAAATCATTTTCCTCATGAGTATGTTAGATTGTGAAAGCTCTTTGGCTACTAAAGAAAAATTAAGGTATATATGATAATCTTCTTCCACTAATTATATCTCGGTGATTTCTTTCCCTCTTTACGATATAAAATTTATTTACCTATTAGAGAATTCAAAACCTTACAAGAAAACCAAATTAATAATATTTCCCTTCAACTAAAATATCCCTATTTGTGCTACTTGTTTCTAATTAGGGTTCTAACTAAACCATAGTCACCGATGTTCACTAATCTTTTTGAGACCCTTTCTAATCTTGGTGTGAGTGGTAAGGAATAGAGGAACAAGCTTTCTAATGGTCATCGGAGCTATGGGGTTTGTGTAGCCACTACGTCAGACACCACTATTCTAAAGAGATCTAGTAAATCTCCCTCTCGTGTAATTGTTATTTATCTCTTGAGCACCTTACCCATTATACTTGTACTTTTTATTCACATTCCTCAAATGCCTTGGTCATACCATCATCTCTGAACTCCTCAATATTATGTTCCTCAAACACCTCAGTGGTACTCCAAATGGCTAACTTCCATGCTCCAAGTTCTTCTTAATTTAAAGACCAAAATATGTTTCCTCCTAGAAAAATTATCGATTCCAAACTATATTGATTTTTCACATTGTACCACTTTCCTAGCAATACAAGGTTGAAAAGACCCTCTCCTTAGATAAGATTAGTATCCCACTAAAGACATGAATAACCTAGAACATCAAGGCTCTATATGATAGGGTTGGTTTCTATTTAGACTCTATCATTAGGAATATGCTTCAGGTGTGTAGGCCCATCCCCTCTTGGTTTCTTCCTAATGCATGGAGGATGGTGGTTGGGTCCTTAGCAACTACCATTTGGTAGAGGTTTGACCTTTTGTGGAGTTATTCAGACATTTTTTTCAAGTTTTTAAACCATCCATATGCCCCAAAATTATATTTTATTCAAAAAAGGGTTAACCATAAGTTTATAAAACATCCTATTTTATTTTTAAGAGGTTGTAACCTTACTAATTATTTATATAAGGGGACAAGGAATAAGACATATTGAACTAGAGTCAGCTCAACTCAAACATATGGGAAGATCCTTCTTCTCGTTAGACATGGAGGCTGACATTGATTGATTTGAAAAATATGGCATAGGATGGTCACATAGTGAATAAAAATGATGTTGCAAATGACTCGATCTACCTAAAGAAAATTAGAGTGATTTTTTAGGCCGGTATATGACTTTTCATCAACATTACTATTGTTGTTGTCGGTAAATACTACAAGTGTGTTGGTTTATTAGGTTAGTTTTTTTTATGTGTAGTGTGGCGAGTAAAGAGCATAGCTAAAGAACATTCCTCAAAACATGTTCAAGGGTAGTAGAATACTTTCAATTCCCCTCTAATGTGGCTCCTATGAGAGTGTCAGCCATCTCAAATAATGTGCCAAAATACAAAGTATGGCTCCATAGCTTTTGTTAACTTACTCAATTTGTGATTATCTACTAGAATTTTCATTTTCCTTTTTATACAAAAATAAAAAGGTGTGGCTAAGACCATCCTTGAGAAGAAGGCAATAAGGCCAAGTAAGGTGAGTGACATCAATCCTCTTAAATTTCCCTTTATTATACTATTACTGTCCAACCTTTAGTTGTCACCCGAACCAGGCAAGGAGACAAGATTATTATTGTTCTCATCAGTCTTCTTAGCTACAAGGGTCCACACATGTATTATGAATAATTTACAACTTTTGATATACCCACTTGGCTTTCCTATTCTACACCGCCCAAAACTAAAATTACCTCTGACCCTATCATATACCTGATTCTCCTGCTATCAATGTCATCCTTGACTGCCCTAAATTTTTTCCCTCTTCTCAAGTACAAACACATCCACAACGCACTCCTAAGGCCCAACAAAAATTTTTAATAAAATATATGGTGAAGAAGGATACCTTGATGAAGCCCAACTACGTAAGAGAAGAAGAGTGGTATGTCCAACCCTCCTCTAGAGACAAGCTTAGAGAAGAAGGACATCATATCTAAATCCTTAATAAATGATACCAAGTTAAAGGCATCTGAATTAGTGGTTGGTGGCCAAGGGAATACAGACAGTGCCTTAGTGTCAACATCACACCCTCTTCCCTCAATCGTGCCTACAGTAAACATGGAGGGTATAGGGGACTTGACCTTGTTGATGGTCAACAATGGAATATCATAAAGGGCCCAGACAAAGGAGTGTCAGGCTAGGAGACCATTCATCAAAGAAAGGTCTCATGTAATAAGGAAATTGAGGTTAACATTGAGGATGATAGTGTAACACACCGATGCACTGATTGCTGGCAGTTACTTGGAGTGCTTTCAAGATCAATGATTGTTCACACAAACCAACACAATTCCTTTTAACATTTTTTTCTCACTCACATGCATCCCAAAAACTTATTATGAGATCACTGATCCTTAAATTACTCCAAATCAAGCATGTTAACTTAAGTTTTCCAAAAATAATGTATATATTATTGATATAGATAGTATTATCAATAATTTTAAGCCTCCACTATCCATCACCTACACCCCCACTCAATAACACAACATCCCCATTACTCCTTCACCATTAACTATCTCGTTATAGCCTATCCGCAAGAATCATCCCACTAAGTGGCTGACTGACTGACTCATTTAAGTTCAACTCACAGTCGTGATTTTACTTTGATATCAATAACCTTGACATTACCAAAGTCTACCTTTTATTTGAATGCCACTTAAACAATAACACCAGCCTTAAGCAAGTTGAGGTGGTGATGTTGGCTTAGGATAAGAACAAATTCGAGGGTCTGAAGATAGCTTCTCTATTGATATATGACTTGAAACTAACCTTCCAAGTTTTTCAACTTCTTCTTATAAAATTTGTATATTGACAACAATGTGGATGATATTTGCAACAACTATAAATTTGAAATAAATTATTTGATAGAGTTTAGAGAAGTGAAAAGAGGTTTTGCCTACTCTAGAAGAAGCATGGAGATTAACAAGCGAAGAAGCTTTCATTAAAGGTGGATAAGGAGTCCAAAGAGGCTAAATTGACCACCTTTGAGGCTAAGAAATTTTCAAGATGACGAGGAGTCTAGAAGATTAGGTGATAGAAACTAAGTTTTTATGTTGTGAAGTGTCCTAGAAGCATAAAAAGGATATCGTCGAGATAAGTTAGCTTAAGGGAATATTGACCAAGGAAAAATAGGCGACAAAGTTAGCACAACAAGATGTGGATGCCAAAGTTAATAGGGTTGTGGCTAATTCCAAACTAGGGCATGTCTAAGAGGCTATGGGAAACTACTTGAATATTGATGAGTTTAAGAATTATGAAGAATATTTCTAGTCCTAGTTCTATACCATCAACACTTCAATGGCATATACCCAATTTTGAGCCCCTATTAAATGTGATCAACTTTTTCAACCTTATGGAAAGCTTAAAAGCAACCAAATCTAAAAGGTATTCATGTTCCTAGAAAATCCAAGAAAGAGAGAAATGGTGATGTTGATGGAGATACTGAGGGTGAGGGCAAAGAAGACACAAAAGATGATATCAACATAAAGTGTTGAGGCTTGTGGATCCTAGTTTTTTTGGGGGAAAGGATTACAAAGAGGGTGCAATATCCACTTGTTAAGAGGTAGTCACTTTGGAAAGTTATCATTCCAATGCATCTTGTAAAATTTTCCTAATAATATGTGTGATTGAATTTATTTGATCCTTTTGCTTGATTATTTTTCCTCTCCTATTCCAACACATTTTTGTGAATTCCTTGATTATACTTGAAAAAAATATATACATTTGCATTAGTAACCAAATTAGGGTTTGATACAGTAGTCTTTGGTTGATGAGATTAAATAGACCAACCAAACCCCTCCATAGTGATCCTAGTGGCCTTAACACCTCCACTAAACAATGCACCATAGGAGCCTAGGAATAGTAGTTGAAAATTTATCAAGTGTGCCTTATTTTGTGCTCAGTGGACTTAGCGGATCAATCAAGAAACATTAAAAAGCCATTATGTGCCTGTCATTTTTTCATTTCTACGTGGACTTAGCACATTAGTCCAAGAGGCATGCCACTTGTTTTGTTATAGGGGCTTAGCAGCCTTGGCACATCTATTCGAGGGACACACTACTTGTGTTATTATATAACATTTGTGGCCCTTGTGCATCAATACGATAGATGCATTATAGGAGTCTTAGCACTACACAAGTCTGGTGGCCTCAACACATGGGTCTAAGGGACACGCCAATGGAGCCATGACCTGGTAGCTAAAGAGCAACCAAGTGTGCCACTGGTTGATCTTCTAGCTTTAACAAATTATGTTTTAAAAATAATAAGCTTGCATCACTAACATTGTAATACTTTATTAACATTGAACATCGATAACTCTTTTAATTGGTAATATGTATATCCTCTATAACAACTAAATTATGCCAACATTCATCTGTGACAAGAATCCCAACTTGTTTTTATAAGTATTATTTTCATAAGTGTTTTGCATTCCAAAATTTTTTTAGCCATATTCTATCTTTATTGGCTAATATGAAAGTGGTTGGACCAACTCGCTCCACAACATAGTATGGCTATTCCTACCTTGCCACAAATTTGCCTCAAGTTATGCCACTTTAGAGATTGTCCTTCCTTAGTACCTAGTTACTTATTGTCAACTACATAGGTTTTATGTTTTATTGTAGTATTTGGATATCTCTTGTTGATACTTGGTGAGCCACATCTAAACCACATTCCCAAACTCTTTGAACAAGATTGGTTGTATAGTATCTTTTCTCGATCTCATGCAGCACTAAGCTCCAAAAGTACATCACATTAGGCTTTTGACAATCATTCTACCGGTCCATAATATCATAAGGAGCTCTTCTGCGTAACCCTTTTCAACTCTATTTGGTTGACACCTCAATGCTCATACTATTTAACTATTTTCTTATTTAAATTATCCATTACACTACACCTTTTGTCATGAATTGTTGTAGTAGATTATAAGGTTTCATGTGGTATAAAATCATTTAATTTGGCTTACCTATGGTAGTTATATTGAGATGAACCTTTAATAAATTTTTAATTTTTCACATAATTTATTGTACTTATTATTGTCTAATTGTTGACCATTGTTAATTATGATCAATTGAGGCACCCCAAACCTACATGCCCTTCATTAGTGTCGTTCAAAGCACATGGAGTATTAATCCCCTACCTTTACTTATTTTCACTATCCATTTCCTACCTATAGACAATATTTTATTTAGAATAACTCTATCGTACATTTTTTAGTGATTTGTGCAATGGGATCATATTCTACCCATTTTGTAAAGTTTCTTATTATGATAACCCTTTTCATGTCTATGCGTATACTTCGTGTGTTAGTTTGATAAACAATACATATGACAAATTTTGGAACATCAAGCTTTATGATCTTGTTGAGAGGGATATAGCAACCTAGTGCAACCCATATATCCTTTTGTGGAATTCATTCAAATTTTCTTACCCCATTATCTAAAAAGCATACTTTAGTACTAGCATAGTATATAAGTGCCTATATAATTGCCTCTACAATATGAAGTAATTTTCTGATCTTCTTATCAAATCAAAGCCTTATCTATGTTCATTGGATAAGCCTCAATTTCTAAATAATCCATCAATTTTTTAATCCATCTTTATTGTGTTGATAGTTTTGTGACTTTTAATAGCTCATCCACAACCTTAGTTATCCTAATAGATCTCTTTGACATGAATTCAATTTTAACAATACGAGGAAATATTTTCTAATGTGTTAGCTACCAAATTGGTCTACCATAACACTTATGCAATTTTTACAAAAGAGAAGTGTTGTGTAGCTTCAATCACAATCCTCAAATATTTCTCCATATTTGGTTCCCTTGTTTCATATAGCTAATTGTATTAGCCCACAATTAATGTCAAATAATTATATAATTTTATCTTATTCCCCTTTAATATCCCTAAGCTATTTTGAGGCCAACTAATGTGACTTCATATTCAGCTTCATTATTGGCAAACCTAAATCAAAGCGCATATTCCATTACGATAGTGTTAGGATCAACCAAAACCACTTTATCCCTATATCTCAAGTTGATGGGCACCCCATCTCTATAAAAAGGTCTTCTCACCCTATTCCGTTGAGATCAACAAGGGGTTTGACTAAGAGTCAAATGAACATTCCACAATAAAGTCAGAAAAATCTTAAACCATAATGGTGAGTCAGAGGTAAGCTAGATGTTGAACCAACTCATCTCATTAGCCCTTATCATCATGTATCCCAAATTATTAGGCTTATGACAAATGGTTATAAAGGGAAAATCAGTTAGGATCATGATGGAATGGGAGTCAAAATAAGGTTTTAGGTTTCTAGAAGCAATGAGCATAGTGTATGCCATTTTTTCTAAGGTTAAGTACCAACACTCGGCATTAATTAACACCTTATTGGTTTAATATATAGGCTTTTGCATCCTTGGTTATAAGTCCTCTAGAACTCAAATGGAAGATATAGAAAATGCTAATTCTTCTAAGTACAAAAACAATCACCCTCCATTGAAGCAGTTAAAGTTAGCAAGAAATCCTTCATCCATTAAAAGTCATCCTTATCCTTTAGGATCTAGGAGAAGGGTAAATACTATTGGCCCCTTAGGATAGGAACATATGGAAGGCATTCAGTTCCCCTAATAGATGTTGAATATATCTTTTACCTGTTAAGGGTTACATGTTTAGAAAGGTTGCGACCTTTTTAGGATCTACATCTATACCCATATTTAAAACCATGAAACCAAGGCACTTACCTAAGACAACTCTAAAACGTATTTGATTGGGTTGAGATTCATATTATGCTTTCTAAAGATATAGATTAATGTGAATCTACATAGCCAAAAAAAGTATAAATTCAACTAAATAGCCAACTACCTTTAAATGGTTAACCTAATGATACATAAGCATGAAATCATTTATACCATGTAAGTACCTCATAACTTTATTTACATCTTAATATAGGTCAAAAAAATTTAACACTTGGTTACATTACCAACATCCCAATAACCCAAAGACATATACAATGTCATTTATTAGGTGTACCTAAGAATGCATAAGACTTGATACCATAAAAGTGTATTGGATTTCCCTCATCTCTTCTATTTAAATGCCATTTCTTGGTCACTAAGCCAAATTGAGTTTCTTTCCTTTAATTTCAGAAGCTACAATTGGTGAGCAATCCTTTATTTTATATACATAAGAGTCTTTAATATATATAAATGAAAATACCCCACATTTTTGTATAATGATTGAATGGGAATTTTAGCCAAATTTTAGGCCTTTGATCTTGATTTAATGTTATGATTTTATTTGGGATAAATTTTGATTTGAAATCATGTTCGAAAATAAAGTTTATTGAGTTTTGTAGACAAATCCATCAAATGGTTCCCTGAAGCGAATGAATGGTTGTAGGAAACCAATCAACTAGTGGATGAATAGTCGACTGGTAGACCCAAACCGATCGAGTAATTTGTTAAGCTAGTCATATTTTTTAGTTTGATTTTTTCTGAAAAAATCTCTTGCATTAAATTGGAACCTTACCAACCCATGGAAGATTATCCCTCAGAGATTCCTAACCATTTTCATAATGCATCCAACCCAAAATATTGCCTCGATTTAATCTAGAGGTTGATTGGGAAAAAAAAAGAGGGGAAGAGATGACCTCGGCAATTATCTTCTTCCTCTTCTCTCTTCTACATGACTCTAAGATCGAATACTCCAATCTGAGGCATGCTTCTAAGCATCTGGAAGATACCTTCCACACTGACTTCCTATTGTTCCATTCATAAATGAGAATTCTGGCCTAATTGACCTGAGTTCTCTAGAGACGTCATTTGAGCTCTGGAAAAGAAGTCAACAAATCCTGGATAAATCTGTCCATTATGATTAAATTCAAACGACCAATGGTAGGGTTTTAAGTTAATCTCCAAACCCTCATTAATTCATTTTGATTGGTTGATTATAAATAGCCTCAATCATCCCTTCATTTCACCTTTCTTTTAGCCTCCAAATTCTCTTAAGCCTTAATTTCCCTCTCTTCCTTCCACATTTAGAGCCTTATCAATCTAGTTCCACACACTCTTCTGATCTTGTCTCTAGCTCTTTCTTGTTTTGATTCTCAAACAAGGCAAAGTTAGATTCTGGAAAAAGGATGAGTAGTTTAGTTAGCCTTTTCTCTATTTTGGCCTTAAGTTGATATGTTCCTATTCTATTTTGATTTTAAGATTTTGAAATTTGATAAGATTTTGGTATGATTTCTAAGTTTGAGACTTTATTTTTAAGGTTTTCGAAGCTGAGAGCTTCCTCGGTTGGAATTTCTATTTTGAAGAGAATTTTTCCTATATCAATTAAGTGATTCTTGCTTTTAAAATGCTTTATATGTGTTCTTATATGATAGGTGATAAATTTAGTTGATTGATGCATGTTCGCATGAAGAAATGCAATTATATGTATGATATGCATGCTTAAATGACATGATTTGAGTAAAAAGCATGAAAATGGATAAAAGTAGTGTATGATGATATTATGATAAGGAATGCATGTTAATTTTGTTGGAAGTATATTAGCAAATGTTGATGTGTGTTTTAACATGACTAAAAATGATTTATATGAAATAATCAGTATGAAATTTGTAGTTTGATGTTTTATTAAGGCAAACCAATCGATTGGTTAGGTCAAACTGATCAACTAGTTCTTAGAATAGTTGGCTAGTCGACCCAACTCATCGACTGGTATGCCAGCAGAGACCTTGGTCTTTCCCTCTACTTAAACCCATTGACTGATTTAGCAAAATCGATCAGCTGGTCTATGAACAGTCAACTTGTTTACCCAAAACGATCAACCGATTTAAGGAAAGTATGGTCCAATTGAGTCAAACTAATCGACTGGTTGACCCAAATTGATCAACTAGTTGGTGCAACCGATCAACTAGTTAGGCTAAACCGATCGACTAATTCGATTGGTTTGCTTAATTTACCTCTTTTAAGTTTGGTTATGCTTTGAGATTTTGATTGGTATTATATCATGGTTATTAAATGGATAAAATAGAGATTTTATCATGGATTATTAGCCTAATTTAAAGAGTAAAATGGATCATGGGTTATGGTATACCTTATAAGTAATGGTTATAAATAATGGAAGGACTAAATGGGCATTCCACTTATGATAAGTGAGGATAATTGAGAAAATAGTAACTCAGCTTGGGATGGAATTAAATGTAATGGGGGACATGAATCACATTATCCAAAGATACATGGTAAAACCACATGGTTGGAGAAAACGGAAAGGAAATGATTAATATGGATTAATATGAAAGTTGACTTGTTTGCTTTGTATGGGCCTTGTATGATCACCCATCTTATTAATAAAACACTAAACATGTAAATCAAAAGAAAGTCAAGTTGAGTATGGGTCTGGGTTATTTGATCCTTGATTAGCTATCGAGGGTTAGTCTGCCTTCAAGAGTTTTTGATGCCTTCGGGTAGGATCCTAAGAGTTCCTGGTACCTTACATACTCTAGACACTGATAATGTACTAGGGGTATCATTACTAAAGGGCCTAGTTACCTAGGTGGTTGGCTTTGGCCTACACTTTATGTCCCTTATTAGATAGGCTTCCATGGTATGTGAGAGCATGGAGTGGTGTACAGTCCATCGCTCAATGATAATAAAATATGGTTGATAATTATGAATGCAAACCAAATGAATGTTTGATGATTAATTAAGAAATGGAATTAATGGTATGAATGACTAGAATGAATAAAGTTGGTTTATACACTTGGCTAATTGGTTATAGAATGGAACAATGATTGAGTGATTGGTCTATCTATTACATGGATAAATGGATGACATATCCTAAAGGATTTAGATAATGGGAATAATCTTAGGGGTTTTTTGAATACTCTCTGCAACTGCTTATGTAAGCGTTATGTGAAAGTATTATGATTCTTAAGAATGATGTTTCCTATTGTGTTGAAATTGTATATGATGTCATGTTTTATGCACTCTTACTTATGTATATGTCTTACCATAGTGCATGTTGTACACCATGTTCTCAGATGATAAATTGGCAAACTTTTGTTACATTAAGGGAGCAACTTGGCTTACTTAGTACATAGTGTACTAATATGCCCATTTACTCGATTACTTGCTCACTCCCACGAGTAGAGGACCATGTGTAGGTCTTTGGGGATGGCCAGTAAATGGCCTACCTTAGTTGGGTCGGGTCTTGTGAACGAGGACATCCAAAAGATTTTAGTGGGGTCAATAGCGGACCATGGTTTTAACTTGGGTGTCATGCCCCAACTTATGTTTTATAATCCTATATTTATTGGTATGTATTTTATAATGATTTAATCAGAACCCGTAAGTGTCGTCCGATGTAAATACTTTTAAAGTTTTTTAATTAAATTGTTATTTGTGTACTCTACTATTTTAAATGTTAGGTTGGTTTAGCCTTGTATCTGATATGGGGTGGGCAGCAGATGTCTATCCTATATTAGATACGGCGGTAACACCCCATTTTTCCTAGGTATTTTTTACTTCCGCAACTTGTTTTAACAAAAAAAAATTGATAGTGAAAAATGGGGGTGTTACAGAGATCTTCTCCCTCTTTCTAAGTAAACCCCTTTGATAACTAATCTTGCTTTTACCAATTGCTACTACCTTAAAGAGTCCCTTTTGCTCCTAAGGATCCATTTATGGATAATCGACCTTGCTCCATCTGTAGAAGGTCTTAAATTGCATCATTGACCTTCAAAGAATTCATCCCATCTTGTATAGAATTATACCATAACTTAGATTCCAAACTACTCATGGCCTCTATAAATGTTTTATAATATTATTGACAACACAAATTTCACAATCATATTCTTACAGATACTCATACGAGTCACTAGGCTTTACTGGCCTTATTTTCCTAGTATACCTTCTCAATGTTGGTGTAATATTCTCCTATTAAGGATAGATAAAAATTAAGCTACAAGAATATTATCAACAAATTGTGGATCATCATTTGCTTGTTATTAAACAATGTTATCAACAAATTTGATGTGAAAATTTAAGATAATGGACATAATTATGTATATATTAGGTAAACCTCCAACCATTAATCAAATTGGAAAACAAAAGAAGATCATAGAAACTAATAAGATGGTGTGTTCCTTAATTGAAGAATGGGAATAGAGATCTCATACCCTTGATGAATTCTCTCACAAATAAATTACTTCATTATAAAGAAAATAAGTACACATAATCTCTCTCTCTCTCTACTATAAGTGTGTGTGTGTACATCTAATCTAGCTTAATATAGATCATGCTTTACTATTAATATATTTATACTTTATAAAAGAATAAATATATTGTTAATATAAATAATAAATATATTCATAGATAGATCATCAAATGAGGTAATTGATTGCCTCACAAAATTTGTAGCTAGTCGATCATTAGTTTTTTCCCCTTTTGATTAACTCATATTTTGATTTATTATTAGAAATATCATACATTATACATCTAATGATGATCTATCTCACCTTTGGGAATCAAAAATAACTTGTGACTTATGGTTGATATAATCATTTAAAATGGCATAAACAATTATTAAATAGTTTAGTTTAAATTAAGTATTCAACAATTAACATTAGAAATGAAGTTGAAATTATATTTTTTTATTACACTTCTCATAAAAATTTAATGGACCATCATTTTCATTAAAATAACATTAGTTGTTTAGTATAGGAGTGAAGAGAAAAAAGTATACTTTTTATTTAATTTCCTTCTCTTGTGTATTATACCTAAAGTAGAGGAAAATCTTTAGAAAAAAAAGCATTTTTCATTAATTTTTTTGGTAAGTAAAGTGATTTTTTGTTAGTTCTAAAATTGAAGAATACATATCTTAGAAGATCAAAAGACTAAGAAGATTTAAACTCAAGGAAATAAGGTAGACTATATTATATATATATCACATTAGTCTAGTGTAGGTGTAATACCCCACAATTTGATACCCATATTTATTCTTTTTATGACCATTATTCTTATATCAATCTTATAAAATTAATAATCCATAGTTTTAGAAATTAATTAATTAATTAATAATGGTTTATGCAGTAGTCATTACTATAAAGTTGTGTCAGTTATAAATTTTAATAAATATCAATAGCTACTAAATAAGCTTAATTTTACAACTTAAAAATTATTTGTATTAATTTTTCGGAATTATCTTTTTCACTAATATTTTATCTCTAGTATCTTTTAGTTACTAAGTATTTGTTGGATACGGTAATTACATTATTTCATTTCTAATAATAATTTAATAGGCTAGTAAAAGAATAAGTATTTCCTTAACCTTAAGGGTTTCTTACTATTATATTAGTAGCTAGTTAATTTATAGGAATGGAAACTCAAACACTTGTAGTAGACTCTAATCTCCTTCTCCAAAAGTAATCTCACATTGTTCTCTATAATTATGCTGACCACAGAAGAGGACCTCTGTCTAGTAAGCAATTCTAGATCAAATTATTTTTCTGGTAACATTTCTTTAAATGTTGTCTATATATAAAAATTATATACTAGTTTTGATATATTTGAAATTATGAGTTGTATGAATATTGGTATTTATATAAGAGTTTGATAAATTTCTTCTATAAACTTATTCAAAGCATATGGTGATTATGTGTTTTGTGTGTTATTTAGTAATTATATGAAACTTTTGGTCTTATTAGATTTTATGTGCTAGAGGTGTCATATAAAATTATGGCTTATGTTATTTTACATTTTATTACATATTCATGAGCTTTGATGGCTTATTTAGTTTTGATCTATGATGTTGGTTGATTGATAACCCGAGTGGCCTACCATTATTATCAAAAAAATTGTTTTGGGTAGAATTATTTTTAAAAAAAATTATATATATGGAAGTATATTTTTTTTTGAAATGTTAGTTATGTAAGAGCTACTACGGTGAGTTATTATTTTTTTTAAAGGTGATAAATATGGATGGTACCTAATATTGGAAAGGTGGATATTTAAGGAATCCATAAGAACTTGTATATATGGTTGAATATCTCAATTATGTTATATGATCACCTTGAATAATGTACTAAAACTTAAAGTGAAAGACTTGAGTTGGGTTTAGGGTCCTTTGGGGTGGCCTCCCGAAGCTTAGTTATGTTGGCTATCTATATTGGGTTAGTTGGGGTTGTATATATTCCTCTTTTGATTTGGTTGTGTTGGCTATCTATATTGGGTCAGTTGCGATTGTATATATTGCGCTTTGGTTTGTTTTAAATCTACTCTATCTAAGGTTGCAATCTTAATAGGGGGTGTGCATACATAAGGACTGGGACCATTGGTAATCCTCATTGGCATGGTCTAATGGGAAGACGTAGATGTGACCTTTGGCTCCTTCTGTGGTTTTGGTTTGATTGAGTTTGATTGGTTATTTGGTTCCAACCTTAGGTTGGGTTGCGATCCTCCAACCCTTACTACTTATCAAGTAACCCTCTTGGTAAGGTGGTTTCCCATACTCAAAATATTAAAACTAATATTTTGTGTTGTGTGGACATATATGGTAAGGGAATGATAAAAAGATCATTGGTACATCTTAATTTAGTATTTAATATGATTAGTTTGCATATTATTCTCATATGACGTATATCTATGCATATATATATATGAATAGTATACTCCTTTGTACTTATGTGTTACTTAGTTGGTCCCCTAACTAATTTATTGCATGTTTTAAGTGGGGCTACGATGATCCATAATGTACATGGTGAGTAGATGACCTAGTGAGAAGAGAGTATGAACCTACACAAGATGTAGATGACGTGCGTGGTTGGGAAGAGTGAGAGTGGCGGCCATTTTCATAGATTTATTTATCACCATTGATTTCAATTAACTAGTTTCATGATTTTCAATTGTATTGACATTTTCATTCGGTTCTGAATTCCATTGAGTCTACTAGAAATTAATGTTTTCTATTGGCTTTAGTTCATAATAAAGTTTGATTTATTTTCTTATTTTAACTAGCCTTAACAGCTAGTGTATGTAGAAAATTAGTATCTACTTACACTAGTTATGGCAGTAATACACTCATCCTATTTAGCTTACGCGTATATTTTTACTTATTTCTCTTGTAGATTGGTTTTGAAGAATGGGAATGCTATAGTAGGATTTGCAGCTTTTAAACTTAGAAATCCTCCCTATAAAATCATATATGATTCGTTTTTTGTATGGTCACTTCTTCTCTATGCTCATGTGAAAAGTCTTATATTTCTCTCTTGCCAAACATAGTAGATGGCAGCACCAACCATTGTCAAATAATGTGATTCCTAATTAGTCATTTTCCTTCTGCAGTGGCCCATTGCAATATTTATGGCCAATGAATAAAGTGTTGATTAAATTATTGCTTGTGCACAAGAGGCAGCCATATGTTTCTAGCAAAATCACATTTAAATTACAGATGTGTGTGGGTTTCATTTTTCTCCTTGTAAAGGACACAAGTGGCATCAACCTACATTACATAATCTCTCAATAAATATTTAGTTTGCAAAAATTCTATAACTATACTATGGTAGATGAATTAGTGTCTTTGTAATACAAGTTTGGACCACAGGACACCAAGGCATCTTAACATTCCAAGGTTTTAAAAGATCATATGCTCTAGCAAATGAGAACTTGGCCTACTAAACAATGCGAGGCATATGGTGAGTTCGAATAACCCTACTAAATATTTCTCTAAAATTTAGTAATTTCTTAATGATCCATAAGGCTAAGGGTTTAACTCTCACCATCCAAATGTCCTTACCCTTAAGGAAGTAGGTGTGTACCCCCTTCACCCAAAGTGAGTTCTTTTTAGAATCCATATTCCATAAGAGTTTACTCATATCTATTCTATTATGACTATAGGATATTATTTATACCCAATCCTCCTTTATATTTTGGTAGAATTAATGAATCCCAAGAAATAATAACTTGCTTTGAGTTCTTTGCATCAATTAACCATAGGAAATTACAACAAACGTCATTAATTTCATTAATAATGTGGTTTGGGATGGGGAATATCATACTCCTGTAGGTTTGTAAGCTAAAGAGGACTAAATTTATGAGATTTGGGAGTCCTACATAACTGAGAAATTTGTTTTTCCATGATCTCAACCTTAGTATGAACTAATCAATCAAAGGTTTGTAATGTTGTTTATTAATATACCATGCAAAGACACACCTAGGTATTTGAAAAGTAATTCACCCTCTAAGATATGGAATTATCTGAATAAGTCACCCTTAAGTTGAGAAGAAAACTTTCACTATAATAAATCTAGTTCTTCTCAACATTCATAGTTAGATATAAGATGCTCGAGAAAAGCCAAAAAGTATTCATCATAGTTCTAACTGAGTCTTGATGACCTTTAGAAAAGAATAGGAGCTCATCTATAAACATCAAACTCACAATCATCAATTTCTTGAACCATGGATGAGGAGTGCATAAAGGATTTTCCCCATAACTCAAGAGGGATCTATTTAAGTATTCCATAATTAAGATAAAAAGAAAAGAAGATAGAAGGTTACCTTACCTTAACCTTCTCTATGCATAGAAAGGAGGATGTGATGAACCATTAAATTTTATAGAATAACTCACTTTTATCATACATGGCATAATGATCTTCGCAAATTGAGTTGGGAAATGAAGGTTATAAAATATACTTCGCAAATAATCCCGTCTAACTGAATTATAGGTTTTGTTTCATATCAAGATTGATCATGATTATGGGGGGATGTTTTTGGTTGAAACCATTGATCGGTTAAGTAGCCTAGAGTATATTATTATTTATATTTCTCCCATTGACAAAAGCATATTGAGATTTACCTATTAATGAAGGTAGAAGATGTTGAAGTGTGTGAGTAATGATTGTTGCAATAATATTGTACAAGGTATCACAATAGGTAATTGGTATGTACTCTCTTACCTTAGTTACATTAGGAATCTTGGGATTCAAGTTAAATATGATTATATTGAGGGCTCTTGATATAGTCCCAATTGTGAAGAACTAAGTGGTTGCCATGTATATGCCCATACCAATCATGTCCCGACAAGTTTAAACTAAATATGAATTAAACCCATCAGATCCTAGTGATTTCCATTTGCTAATGAAAATATGCAATCTTGAATTCATCAAGGGTTAATAGTGTTAAAAGGGGTATGTTGTTGGTTACTAGGAAAAATAGGTCCCCTTTTTATCATCGGTGGATTAATGGCCTAGTCACTTGGTACCTTAGAACCCATCAACTATTTTTAAAAATAGTGAAAAATATAAAAAGATGCTCTCTTGATTTTTTCTAAGTCCTCCCCTAATCATAATACAATAAATGGATTTGGTTCTTCATTTTTCTCCCCTTAACTATGACATGGAACATTGAGTAAGGTGTTTATAATAGTTAATTAGTTCATTTCCTTGGTGTGAAAAGCTTGATCTGAAAAGTGTAAAGTCATGGAATTTTGCAAATTCTGTAGCTTGTTCTTTGCATCATGTACCTTCTCATTAATACTACCAAAATAAGCCTTGTTAAATTTCCTCAAGGGTGATTTTGGATGTTTAAGCCTTTGAGCAATGGCTTGGAGGTGGTTACTAATGAGGGCAGTATACTAGTGAGTTCTGATCAATGGATATAATGTAGGTTTTTTAGTCCATATACCATTAAAGGAAAATGGAATTTTACCATGATGAATGTCATGTTGAATATTGACAATAGTTTATGAATGGTTTAAAGATAAAAGGGACAATGAAGTGGGTATGTAATCTATCAAAGTAATTGATCTAGTGAGGATTATAAGGTACTTCGTTAAGTCTATTTCATATTTTACTTCCTCCATTTGTCTATTAAACCGTCCAAAAAATGAGTCAGTGAATTATAGGTCAATCAAGTGAAGACCATTAAGATAACTTAAAAAATTAATAACAATCTCACTATAAAGGTCTCCTTAGATCTTCTCCTCTCTATTTATGTCAATGTTAAAGTCTCTCATCACTAACCAAGGTGCATTTACAGGTTTTTTGGATGATAAATGAGGCCACAATACTCTTCTCGACTCAGTATCATTACTTACATAAGTGAAGGTGACATAAAAGTGGATTGTGACAAGAGTAGACATAACCTTACAATACAGGCCTTGAGCATAAGATGCCAAGAAGTTAATGTTCCAATGTTGTGGATCCCATCCTATCCAAACCCTACCATTATATTTGGTATCATACCTATGTAGCCAATTCCATTGTGTCATAAGTCCTTTATAAATTTATCCAAACCCTAGTTTCAATAAAACTAACTAGGTTTAAGTTATTGCTCCTAAACCAATCTTTCATGAATTTCTATTTTAGGGGGTCATTAAGGCCCCTAATGTTCTAACGACCAATTTTCATGATAGTTAAATGTGTAAATTAGAAATATTATGCATAACATTGGTGCCATCCTTCCCTATAACTAGTTGCAACCTATCTCACTCACTCATTTAGTTTATGAGGGTTCTCATCGATAGTTGAATCCTATTTCTAGTTTGATAGACCTGTCGTATGTACCTTGTGTTTATAATTTTGCCTATAACTTTGCTGAAAGTTGGTTGATACTTCAGCAATTGAGAAACACCAAAAGTGGGATGATGTCAGACAAAAGTTATGATGATAAGTGTTGCTTGAGGTAGTGATTCAGTACTAGATAATGTGGATATGGGAGGTTTAAGTGGAAAGTTTTTAGTTGTGGCATGCCTCCTATCTTTCACAATAATCTACTATTTCTTCTAATGTCCCTTTATAATACCCCAAATTTGATATGATCATAATCTCAAGTAATTAATATCTTAACATGATTTTAATATCAAGATATTAATATTTCTACCCTATCCTAATTCCTTAATTCTAAATATTAACCTAATTCTAATATTTATTTGGGGTCATTAATATTTTTAACCTAAACCTAACTCAGCCAGGATGGTTGAAAATTAATTTTTATCCCAATAACCTAATCTAAACTATTTTAACATAAATCCAATCCTAACCCTAAACTTATTTTCTCTTTCTTATTTTCCTTGTTCTCCTCTTTTTTTTCCATTCTTTTTCCTCTTACCTAATTTATTTTTCCTTCTTCTCCCTCTTCTTCCTATGTGAATCATTCTCCCTACCAATCAAATCCCTTCTGCCATGCTTCCATAACCTAATTCCTCTAGGATCATCATCATAACCATCAACTCCCACATCTGGAATTGATATGTTATCTTGAAAAACTTGCCCTCAATATTGCCTTACTTCCTTCTATTTCACTCTATTGTTCTTCAATGAAAATGTGTGTGTGTATATACCTTCCCAAGCTCATCCACATTTAAGGCCCGACTACCTCCATCACTCCCGCAATTTCTATCGATCAAACCCAGTCCAAGCAACCTTTTTTCTCATCCTTCATTTCTTAATTTATTTGTGTTGTCTCCCACCATCAACTACACTCACCACCACCATCCACCAAACACCACTTCTCCCCTAGAAAACTGACCACCACTACCACCCCATCATCCCCTCTCATCGTCACGTAACCATATCCACCACAATTCTCTTATTTTTCCTTCTCCCCATCGCGATTTAATTTATTTTCATTAAGGCACACGTTCATTCATCCTTGAATGCCCTATCCATGCTTCTCTCACACAAACCATGCGTGGTTCGTGTGTACCTTATGAGTATCCTTTTTCCATTGCATGTGTGTTTCGTGCACCCAATCTTTATATGTTCCACGGTCTCAACCCATGCATGTGTTGCATGCTACATTCATGCCCTGCCTTAATACGCAAATGTGATTCCCTCTCTAGTATCATCTCTCATCATCGTTGACACCTTCTTAGCTTCAACCTTCACCACTGATCCCTACCCCTTTGCTTCGGCCTCCACCATTGCAACCTTCCCCTCACCTTTAGTGTACCCCTATATTTCTCCCCTTTGAGAAACGTTCCCCATCACAATTCCCTTAACCCTAGAAATGGCAGCTAGTGTCATTGCTACCTACCTTGATTCAGCACTTGTTCTTGTTTCTTCCCCTTAGTTGAACAAGTTTTAGCCATTGCAACTTTAAGCTTTGCAACTCAGCTTTTTCTCCTTATTTCACTCTCTATTACCGTATACTTTCCTTGGTTATATCCCTAAGTTCTAATTATGTTTTATCCTTATTTATTAGGTGATTTTCTAGAGTTCTAAAGGAGGCGGGATAGGTTATACATACTTAGATAAGTGTCCTTTTCGGTAAAGATATAAGTCATAATATGATTTTTGTGATAAATGTTATTCATGATTATGTGAATTATCATTTTTATTATTATGTTGTTGTTAAATTCATTTTGTTAATGATATTATATGATAATATGGATCATATGATGAAAGCTTAATGAGAACAAGAAAGCGTGCACATAAACGGTATGATAAGTATTATCTTGTAAACCCTAAATGAATTTGCATGATATATGGTATTGTGATGTGGTTTTGAATAAGTATGGTAAGCGGGAAATAATAATATTTAATATTTATGGTGATGTAATAAATTGAAGATTGGAAAACATTGATATCGAACATATAAGATTTTTTTGTAAAATAAGGGTGCTTGGTTATCCTTATGGACATTCTAGTCAATATGTGTTAAATATGAAAATTTGTCTATTTTAATGTGTTAAATGGTTTAAAATGTGATAATAATAATACCATGTGGAATTTTTGGAATAATGATAAATGGCCTACATCCAAATAAAATGAGAAAGTGGATTAAATTAGGAATAGTAACCCTAGAGGATGAGTTATTATCATATGAGTAACACGTTGAAGTTAGACCATGATTTTCAAATATGTTTTAATATTGTTATTTTATGAATTTATATTGAATTTGGTGATTATATGAGTCTCATGGAAACATTTATACCTAACTTATAAAATTATGATTTAGTAGCTATTGTGAATAGTTTCTCTAGAGGTAGAGTTGTTATCGCATGTGTAAAATATTGAAGTTAGACATTGAGTTTTGGATATGTTGATAATAATAATATTTGAGGAATATGTGATAAAATTAGTAAATAAATGAGTAGTATGGAAGGGGTTATGCTTATAATGTAAAATTAGGATTTTTTAGGAAAATTATGGGCCAATTCCTCAAGAACAACATTGATAACTATGTGATTGTGCTTTACGTGTTTCAATTATGTGTTGTGCATATCAAACCAATTATGAATAATATATTAATAATTTAAATTTAAGGATCAGGTATTTTGTGTGTCCAATACATTAGACAATAATAGTGGCTCAGGGGTATTTTTTTCTTGAGAGGTACATCAATCTATTCCAAGAAGTTTTGAATAGTGGTGCCCTAAGCTCAACATGAATCAGCATATGATTCTGAGACAAGTAATTAATAAAAAAGATATTAATTATTTAAAGTAAAAATTTAGGTGAGTTAGGACTGAGGTATTGTGTCTATTCCACTGGATGATAATAGTGGCTCGGGTATATTTTTCCCTCAGAGGTACTTCAATATGTTCCACTAGTTTAAGAATATTAGTTAGGAGTGTGTTATTGTGGTATATGTTGGGTCATTTCTGTCAGACAATAATAGTAGCTCAAGTATATATTTTTATTAAGAGGTGCTTCAGTCTATTCAATCAGATTAAGAATAGTGGAATATCTAAACTCAACGTAAATAAAAGAATGAATTATGTTTATATCTAATAATGATATCTGAAACCAATACTTACCTTGCATCATTTTATGTTAACATGCACGTATGCTTATTCTTTAATGTGAACTCATATTTTTTGTGTAACCTTACATTGGTTGTATTGTTACCTTACTCGGTTTGTAGCGTATTAATCATTATTTCGTAGGTATTTCTCATTCCCACAAGCAGAGGGCTCAAGTAATTTTGTGCAGGTTGATGATGACTCATTGGATAACTTTGCTGCTTAATATGATCTCTATTTTGAGGAGTGATTCTATAAGTTATGATATCCAGTGATTAGCTTTTTGACTCTTAGTTCCACGAGATCCCTTTTATGTATTTTGATATTGTACTCAGAGTTAATTTTCAAGCTCGTATATAAGTTATGAAGGTTCTCTCATTTTCTATTTATCATGTTTTATGTTCTAATTATTTTTTCCTTATAATTTATGTAAGGATGGTATTCACTTCCTCTCAAATGAAATTATTTATTAGTAAATTTTGGAATGTTCCACCCTCTTTCTTTGCATATTTTGGGCATATGGTATCTCTGTGCCCTATTTGATGGCATTGGGAACATAAGGAGGGTCTCGATTCATATTTAATTAATTGCCTTAGGATATTTCCATTAGGTTTTCTAATATGAATAAATTTAGGTAAAGGTCTATGTGTATCAACTTCCACTATCACCCTTGCAAAGAAGACATGTTCCTCTGAAGTCATGACTGAATATGTGTCTATAGGTTGTCCTACACAACTGCAAATACAACTTGTATTTTCATTTACCCAAAAAGTTAGTAGTAGCCCAATTTTAGATATAGTGGGACGAATTGGAATCCCCCCATAGAAAATGCAAAGCCTTGATGCCATTTCTTGAGAAAATAGGTCTATTCAAATATGTCCAACAGCATGTGATGTTGGAAAAATATACTTATCTGTAAGTATACCGGTCACAATTAATACGAGGCACTAAGAGTACTAAATTATCATTCCCACGTAGACTAAATAATAAAGCAAAAACTCTGATCACTCTAATCAAGCCTAAGTGATCAAGATCAAATAAATTAATAGTGTATTCTAAACTAAGAATTATAAATCAATTGAATTAAAATAAAATGGAATCAAATAAAATCTAATAAAGGTAAAATCAATTAATAAAATTTACCAAGGAATTCGAATCTACCACTATCAAATTATAATGACCAATTAATTAATTACCTGATCTTTTCAATTACTAATTATGTGTCAACGATAATATTTAACTAACGCACTCTCTCAAGCTACGTATTCCTATCTCTAACTATCAATTACGCTATATCTAGTCAAATGATTTAAATAAAGACAATATTTTTTGTTTAATTAATTATTTATCCTTCGCTATTATTGTTGAGATTGTTCTCACAATTCATTCAATTTCTATTTATGTTATTTAACCCAAAGTGAAGAATCAATCATTGCATCTTTTCTCAACTTGTTAAATGTTAATTAAGGTTATTAATATATTAATCAAAAAAATCTAAAATAATAGCATAAAACACCTAGAATAATCTATTAATCAAGTAATCAATTAATCTATCATTATAACTTATAGGGTTTCACCATATCATTGATAAAAGAAACTTAGAACCTGATATTAATTAAAATAGAAATAATCAAATCAAATAAAGCATCTAAATTATACATAAAATATTTAAATATAAAATTATAGAATTTCATATTCAAAATTCAGAACAAAAAAAAATATTGTACTACGTGAATTGCCGTCACTAAATTTTTTTCCACTCCGGACATCCTTCTCTAATTTTTCTCAAGTTTCATGCACAATGAACTGCTACACCCTCTGCCCTCTCTTTTCTCATTTCTCCTTCCTTGGCCTCCATGAGCTACTCTTTCCTATAATCGAAACTTAGGGCATTTACAAATCGGTCTGGACCGAAATTTTGGACCAAACTAACCATTATTTCAGGTTCTAGTCCAAGACCGAACCGATATTTTAGTCCATGGTTAATATATATATATATAATTGATTCTGGTCTAGTCCATGGTCCTAGCTTCAAAAAAATTTGATCCTTAACCGAGTTTCTGTTCAATCCGATTTTAGATCAGTACATACCCTTAATCGACTCTCTCCTTTCTTTTCTTTCTCTTATTTTCATTTATTCTGCTATCTCCCTTGCTTTTCCCTCTACTATGTTGACTTTTTTCTCTTGCATCATCCCATCCTATCTTTTATCGCCTTCTCCTTCACCTATTATTATCTCATGTGTCGTCATCTTTTATTTTCTTTCCTGGGCCTTTGGGCATTGTTTTTCATTTGACAACACAACGGTATCGTCTCTTTTTTTCTTTGTTTCCTTGATTTCTTTAGTTCATCCAATAGGCATGTGCCCTCTTTGTTAGGCCTTGTTTGCCTGACCTTCAAGCCTTTGGGCTTTTTCTTCTTTCTTTATTTTCTATTCTCATTTTTTTCATTTTCATTTTCTTGATTTGACATTCCATGCATCAGTAGTACCTGCATAATAAATATACTAAAATCAACTTTAATCTCTAAATTAATTAAATACATGATATTATTATAAATTAAATAAATATTTAAAAATAATATAAATAGCATCGCATATTATTTCTATAAATAACTAAAATCTTAAAGTAAAATGGTATAAATAGCTAAAAAAAATGAATTCATCAACCTGCATCATATATTATATTGCATTCATATTAAGAGAGAAAGGTGAAGATATAGTATTTGTCCTCATGGAGATGAATTGTTAACATAGTTTTTCTTTATGAAGGATTCCATTTGAGGGAATGAATGTCTATACCCACACACCATACAAACACAGGTGTTTTTCCATTAAGAATTTTCAGTGTTAATCTCCTCTTGTCAAACTTCAACAACCATCATACCTTCAAGTACACTAGGAGGCTCGTACTAAAGAGCATATTTATGATCTAACTTCACGTTGTTCCCATGATATCACTCCATGATAATGCAAGTTGCAAATGTAAGGTCTCATTAGGATTCAACTCAATTGAAATTGATTCGGTCATATCATCATTAACAATGTTGAGATTAATATTAGCATTCAGTTCATTAGGGTTATCCTCCAAAATTTCAAATCGATTGATTGATTCTTTAGGGTTACTCGAAGGTGATGTCAATCTTGAATTTACTTATTCTTCAATTGGATATAGATTAACTAACTCGGGTAAAGCAATTGAAACCGTCACTGAGTGGCAAGGGAACGTGATGGTGGCCGATGTAGAGTTTTCTTCTTTTTGGCCATGGAAATGAGGGATGCTTATAGACACATGCGAGAAAGACCTGCATCAGTGTTTATATTTTTAGTTGTGGTAAAGTTATTATTTTTCTCAAAATGAATGTTCAACACCATTAAAATCTTGTGGCCTAAGAGCCTACTTGCCTCACTTTATTTTCAAATCAAATAAAATTATATTTGAATGGAACAATAAAATTTTAATAATTACAAAACTAATCCAAAATGAATAGTAATTACTATTATATAGTGAAAGTAGTAGTAGTAGTAGTAGTAGTAGTAGTATTAGTTTATACCCTAGTATTAAAAATCGGATCGGACCGGTCGATCCGACCTGCGAATCGGCGAACCGGTCGGGTCATCAGCTAGATTTCATGTACCGGTTTTCAGGATCTCGAAACTAGTGAAAACCGATCAAAAACCGGTCGGACCAATGAAAACGGTGAACTGGTCAAAAAATCGATCTTAGAATCGGTCAAAAAATCGGTTGGGAGTCGGTCAAATTCATGTATAGTTTAATTTTTTATGTATTTTATATTTTTAACTTAAAATGTACTATTGATTCGACCACTAAACAAGTGAATCAATTATAAATTTATAATACCGGTTTGATGACCGGTTCGATTTTTAAAACTATGTTTTATACTTTTATAAGATATTAGTATATTGGTAAAATGAGACGAAGTCTGATGTCGGCGTAACACTGACTCTTGACTAGGTTGGGAAGAAATGATCTGCGTCAATATTTGTCATTTAGCAGTTGTTCATGCCTTGGTGTAGTAGCAAGTAATTTTGTCGCGCGAGACATGAGCAATCATGCCTTAATTTCAAACACCATAGAGTATGACAAATCTCGATGATATCGATAAAGTTGAAACTGGATGTTTATTAATATTTGCTTCTTCATATCAATCATTTACGGCAAGGAAACGACAAAACATTGGATTTGACAAAATTTGGCTCCAGTGCGTTCACATGTCATACCTTATCTGGTAGATGACGCATGATGAAAGCCAACTAACTGGACGGCAATCCTTTGATTGCAACTAACTCTGTATGTTTGTCCCTCTCCCCTTCTCTCATTCATCTTTACTAAAGTAATTACTTATATATATATATATATTATCTTATAATAATAATAATTAATTGAAGCCTAAATTGGCGAAACTACACCGCGTCCTCGACGTCATCAAGCCTACAAGTACTCCTGGCTCAAATATTCTTTGTCGAAGGAGTGTACAATAATTGAGGGTAATAAAGAAGGAAGGAAGGATTTGTTGCTGCAAATATGGCTAAGGTATCCAGTCAAACAGCTATACACACACACACACATATATATATATATATAAACACACACACCATTCTCATGCTAACCCTAGCCTTCACATATGTATCCGATAGTTACTTCATTCAAAAACAGTAATTGAATACCTTCCTTCTAGTAATCCATAAGTTTGTAAAGGACATTGTATGCATACAACATAATCCATCGAAAACACCAACATTCATACTTATTTATGGATGAAATTTCTGTAATAAATAATGTATCATCAATAACAATGTGTTTTAATGACTTTTATTGACATATATATATATATATATATATATAGTAACCTTTTTGCTATTATATATATTTAGATTTGAAGTAATTTGACATATATATATAAATTGAATTTAGGACCTTGATTGCAAGCTTCAAATTACAACTAATTGATTGTGTAATGTTGAACGAAGAGCAATCACATAAGGATTCGGCTACTGCCGAATTAAGAACTTTTATACCTACTTGGCAGCCTAAGTTGATGAAACTCGATATCACATACATTGATTGAACGAGACTTAGAAATAATATCTTCTTCTTCTTCTTTATAAGAGTACTTAGAAATACTTTTGAAATTAAAAAAAAAATAGGAAGAAAATTATTATTGATTATATCTTTTTTTTTTGAGAAAAACTAGAAAAAAAGTTTTTTAAATTAAAAAAAATTCTTTAGAATTTTTTTAAACCAAATATGAACAAAAATATTTGATTGAACGTTTTATCCTTTAATATTTATTTTTCAGCCACACTTTTTTAAGTTTTATATTAATTTTTAATATAATTATTTTTTAAATATAAAGACATAATTTTTTTTAAATGTCGACGAAGTTGGTTTCCCCGGCGCTCCTATCAAAATTTGTGGGTTCCATTTACCGATAGGATAAAAATCTATTCTGATCAACGAACGGCGCGTATGAACAGTGGTCGCCGAAGGTGGAATTAATAGCCAGAGCCAGAGGTGGCAGAAATGCGGCCAATGTGAAAGAATATTTCAGATTACGAGGTATCGTCCATTTCCGTTGATGTCATTTCGTATTTTAATTTCAAAAGATGATATTCCACACTGGACCCATCTTGGTCTTCCCTCCTTCTGAAGAAAAGGATCTTGGAGGTTGTTAGTGGCATATTGGGCCCGAAGTGATGATGGGGCTTGTCATTTGACACGTGACACATACCGTCGTTGGCCTCGTGAGTCACGTGAATTGCCCGAATGAACTCTGCTAAAAATATTAACAACTTACATTATTTAATAACGAGATAGTTATACCCTTCATTTAAAAAAGAGTAGAACAACTGGTGTCTAAATAATAAATAATTAAAATAAAAGTAGAAGTTAGACATTTATTTTTTTTCTAAATAAAATTCAAAATTACTTTATTTTTTATAAATCAAAAACAACATAGAATTAAGTTAATTAGAAAAATAACTAGACATAGCTAAGGTGTTTGAAAAGTTATTGGTGAATAAAGGCTTATGAAATCACATGCAACCATTTCAGCCCACAATGTTCAAGCATGAAGCTTAAAGTTAGTTTATCACTGTCAAGATACTGCAACGAGAGTATGAATGTCCATATGAGTTCACACTAACAATAATTGCTGTACTGTATATTATTCTGCGTAATATCACCTTGTTGATTCACAATTATCTGACTCATATTAGCATTAATAAAGTAGTTATTATATTATTAATCTGTGATCATTTATAAAGTATACTCCCATTCTAGTATTACCTAGGATCTATTCTCCTTAACTTATTGTTTGAATTCATTAAACTAGAACAAAACAGCAATTTTTTACAATAATAAAAAAATACAAAATTAATAATAGTAAAAATAACAATTGAAGTAATACTAATACAAAAAATTGTAATTATGGCATTAATAAAGGTCAAATAGAAATAATATCTTATTGCAAATTTTCATTCAAATTATATCAACAAAAAAAGAACATAGTTATAGTACTTATCAATACCTATGGGTGTTCAAATATAGATAACTATATTTATTGGATTAGATATTCGATATGGCCGATTTTATTAGATATTCAATAATTTAGATAACTAAAAATGTAGATCAAATATTAATAAATTTTCATACGAGTGTTCTAACTATCATTTTTGAAAGCTTTTATAACAAAATGTTTAAAAAAATGAGTATAGAAAATCAAATAATATTCATGTTTACATACGTATGAGTGTCTTATATGATCCTAAAAAGTGTTAAAATATATTTTCAAGCTTTGAACTCTAAAGAAATGGATGAATTTTATAAACTAACCACTAAATTAAATTTTGTATTATAATGGTCATCAAATGACTATACAGTTACTAGAATAACAATATAAATACTTTTATTTTTTGATATGGTCACAAATGGCTAGTGTTTGTAATACTACTTAAAATATACATATTTTTACAAATTAGATAATATTAGTAACTGTTGGATTGAATATCCAGTTTGTTTAGATAGGTTTTTTTTAATCGGATCAAATCAAATATTACATCACATGAACAATCCTACCAATACCGGAGCATCAAGATCATAATAATTAATAAGCTTACAAATATATACATGATATCTTAATCATAATGAAAAGTTTAGAAATAGTTCAAACTGTTTAAAGAAAAGAGCCACAAAAACTACACTAGAGCTCTATTTAGGAACCCATATTATTTATACATTATCTAATCTTCAAGGTGCTTTTTTAATCACTATTCTCACATATATTTATAATCTCATTATCAAAACCTTATTTGTAATTTATTATTACTTTATAAGTAAGTTCCACCAATTCTAACTTAATATCAAAGAAAAATTATACTATTTATCTTTACTATAAAAATACCATTTCTTAATTAAACATCACCAACCCAACTCACAAATTATCATTTTATCTCATATAAGTTACTAAATATGATTATTACTTCATCTACAACCATATACAAATAATTTGTGTTTGACAAGCATTCTACCATATTATTAATTCATATTATATTCAGGTTATATATTATTTTATCTAAAAAAATTACTAGGAGTCTCCTATATCCTATTTTCTGGGACCTTTAGACTATTTTTCCCATTACCAAAAGGGTTTCGCCAAAAGTATATTTCCATTGCATCTTTAATTAGATACAACAATGCTAAGAAATAAAAAGAAATATATAAAAAGAAGTAAATAAATAAATAAATAACACAATCCAGGCTGACACAGAATTGATATTCCAAATGATATTATTACTTTTTTTAAAAAATTCAATTACTTTATGATTTTGAATACATTTCCTTTTTGTAGGATATGGACCGAGTACTGTGGGCCTTTGGTTGCGTTGGCTCGAACGAGCATGTTTGGGATTCTTCTCGTGCTAGATTTCCCAATATTCGGGTTTTTATTGACTGGATAGTTATAGAGCCTATCAGGCTTTACTCGCAGTATCTGTATCAAGTATATCCCCCCGCCCAATATTCCCTTAGCTAACCTTGTTTGTATTATTATTGGGTTTGTATTTTGTGTTTGGGCCTTAATCCTTGAGTGGGCCTTTCTAAGTAGCTAAGGTTAAGCTAGCTAATACATGCAAGTTGCAACCACCACGAGCTTGTAGCTCAAGGGGGACCGTTGTCTGCTTCCGTGTTATAGTGTAGCAACTTGCATAAAAAATCAGAAATTCAAACTCCATTGTCGACAGAGATCTTCAAACCCTTGCCAAAAAAAAAAACAAAAAAAAAATAAACATGTGATGTGCCCCTTGCCATGCCTCGTCATGCTGGTCATGTTGTAGATTCAGATCGATAAAATGGATTTACAGACCACATCATTCTTAAACTGGCATGCTATGATTATTGTAATCCACTATAGGAAAAAAATAAAAACGGATCTGAAACGTGCAAATGACCGATTGAACAAGCAAATTCTATTATATAATTAGAGTTTATCTTATAAGATACACCTAACTCATATAATAATGATACATAATTAATAATTGAAATAGAAGAGTCGAAAAGGACAAAGTATATTTTATAAGATAACCCTGAAACTTAATAAATTAATCAACTCCATGTTTTAGTAGTTGGCATGCGTTTATGTTATGTCGGAGGTTATGAGTTCAAATCTCGCTAAACTCATATTCTTTATTTTTAATTGATGTTTATATTTTTATTAATTGATGTGTATCCTTCTATTAGTTGATATTTATTCTTCACATCAATTGGTATCATTATCTTGGAGAATGTTTATCCTTTTTTGCATCGGGTTGATGCTTAATACTCTTTACCTCAATATATATCATCATTTCTTGATGAAGTTTATCTTACATTGGGTTGGGCTAATATTTATTTTTCTCCAACTAAATATATATTCTCATTTTAGTTTATGTTTATCCTTCCATTTTTTGATGTTTATCCTCCTCTTGAGAAAGTTTATTTGTTTTTTTTTTCTGTTAAGTTGATATTTATCCTTCTCTACCTCATTGTATATCCTTCTTTTAGTCGATGTTTAGCCTTCTTTGGTTTTGGTTAATGTTTATCTTTCTTCTCGATGTGTATCCTCCTCTTGATAAATGTTTATTCTTCTTTGGACCCGAGTAGATTTAGTTTTCTGTTGAACAAAAGTATAACACAAATGTTTCTAATGAGATTTGAACCTGTATCCAATCATATAAAAGTAAGTTTTCTAACCACTATGCTACAACACTGTTTGGTTATAATTGTTATGTCGTCACCTTATAAATCTTCTACGATGGTCCATATCAACACTCTACGTCATTCGAAGTGTCCATTACATGGTGCACACAAATATATAATATCCATATGGATTGAAATTAGCTATTGTTGGAATTACCAATTTGGTTATTAGTGGGCCAATTATATTGGGTCACTCTAATCGATTTAGAATTTACTTATGTTTGAAGAGACAACATGATATAGACTCCATACGATGAGTCATACTTGTCGTATTATGTGAATTCTATTGGGCGATTTGTACTCATCACCTCCAAGAGGGCTTGCCTGACGATTCACACTCGTCACACCATGTGGATCCCACCCAAAATTTCAATGCGTACTAGTTTAGGACTATTTGATATAGAACCCCCAAGGCACACTCGCCTGGGAGGCTCCAAGCATACTCACCCAAGAAATACCCTAATTCCACCCAAAAGTTAGATCAATAATGAAGGATTGACCCTAAATATCCCCTCAACAAACAATGTAGGGCACATCATTCTCACCCCTTTAGACTGATTGTACTCAAGTTTAACACTCAGGTTTAGCTTCAATACTAGATGATACGAACCGTGTCTGACAATTTGTATTCATCACATCAAACAGTTCCTTGTTGGGTGATTTGTACTCATCATGCCAAGTGTGTCTCACTCAAAATTGTGAGGCATACTCGCCTAAAACCAATTGATATAGACCTTCGATGCGTGCTCATCCAAGAGACCCCAAGCATACTCACCTTTGAAAAGCTCTAACTCTAGCCTAAAGATAGTTCAAGGGTGGAGGTTTCCCCTTCCAATATAAAATTTTCAAAGATCCAGTAGGAACTGATACGGGATGCATTACAACAAGTTTAATTAGTCATACGATTCGATGTGTGTGTGAGAGAGAGAGAGAGTGAGTGAGTGTGTGTGTGTGTGTGTGTGAGAGAGAGAGAGAGAGGGTACTACTACATGCTACATAGCGATTGAACAACATAATATAATTTCATTGCCTGAGGAATGAAATTAATTGTTAAACAAATATTACCCATCACAAAACCACTTGTAAATATTCACATTTTGCCTATAAATGATATCCATCATTATTTACTTTTTTTTTATCCATAGGGAGTTTGTAAGATGAATTTAAAGTATTATATAGATGTCATAATCATCATAGAATTTGTGCACAAACTAAGTGAGAGAAATTAAAACATGGGATACCTAATAATCGATGCATCAACCTTAAAAACTAGGATATGAACTTATCAGTTTTATTCTCATATGAAGATCTCAATTAACAATATAGTTATGATTTTATTTATAATTTTGATAATGATGAAAGTCAACTAGAACCTAAAAAATATATGACAAAGAAGTTACTTTCAAAAAACATAAATAAATAAATAAATTTATATTGTAAGTTTCAATTTGTAAAAAATGAAGGTGTTATTTAGTATGAGGAAACAAACTTTCATTTTCTAACTCCTATATTTTGTTTATATATATGATAACACCCTCATTTTGAGGACTTAAAATTTTTATTTATAGAGTTAATTGTGAAAGCTAAAGTAATAAAAATGCAGGGTTTTTACACTACACTTAGTGTAAGTCTAGTTTCCCGTACCATTCTTACACCAAGTGTTCGGGCTAAAATATTACTGTACTTAAATTAATAACGCAATTATAAAAACCAAAATAGAGAGAATCAAAGCATATTAATATCATTATGATAAAAACAAATGGTTAATGGTTACAAAATTTAAATGAGATGAAATACAAATAGACACAATAGTCCAAGAATATTCAAATCAAAAGATCCTAAGTAGGACATCTAATAACCCTAACTCTCAACCCACAATACTAGCCTTCAACTGATCTCAATAGCTAACCTACAAAGATCACTATTCGTTGAAAAAGTAGGGGCACGAAACAAAACCCATTAATACAATGTTATAAAGTAACCCATTATACAAAACTTCCATGGAACACATAGAAGGCCTCACATCATGACATGGTATAAAATACTGGAATATACATGTGATGACTAGAATACGATAACCATATTAGATAAAAAAAAATATCACCAAATGCATATATTGTTCATGCATGTTCACTTGAAACATAATGAAACTTACCAACCAAGCATCCAATAGTTACTTTATAAAGTAATGATTAGAAATAATCTCAACCTAATAACCATAACATTCACAATATATCTCATATCTTAGCATCAATACCAATAAATTTCATAACATCACATGTAGGGATCAAAGGCAATTAACAACCGTAGGCAGACATGAAGACTACTACTAAAACATAGGTAGGCACAAATACTACTATCAAACCATAGGTAGGTATAAAGGCTACTGCCAAATCACTAGTAGGCAAAGGCTACTACTTAACCAATCCAATAATCATTTTGAACCAATAATAATTATTTTTATTTTCAATCTGCTAAAGGGAATAGCATATTAACCTGGAGAAACTAAGGTACTCCGATAATACCGTTTCACCAAGGCAATACAATGCCCTATTGACACGAAGGTACCCTGGTTGTACTAGCACACGAAGGAAGTACACTACCCTAAGGACACCTAATCCATAAGTATACATATCATCTATAAGTCCACAAATCTAAATAGAGTGAAATATAGGTCCTAATTGTGGCACTAAGACACACTAGCAAAAATCATAACCAATTATGGGTTAAACCGTGTATTTAGGGTTGCAACCCTTAAAGAGACACCATTCCCGATCTTGATATCTTTCAGTTTAAATTTCGTATTTTATTAAGGTTCCCACAAAATTGCATAATATACAAATATATTCAATTTCCATAATTTAAAATTTTATTACTCATCTCTAATTATTCAAGATAACGATAAATAAGGTCAATACTAAAGTCAGCTAAAAAATCTACTAAAACTATCCTAGGTTTAGTTATTCACATCGAGGCGCATTAGGCTGAAAATGATTAAAATGTCTTCGAGACCATAATTACCATACTTATCATCCTTTTTAAATAAGAATTCCATTTATTTATTAATTAATTATGAAAAAGGCTAAAAATACCATCCTAGGTTCATTTATTTACATTAAGGCACTCAATGATGGTTGGGCGATGAGGATGGTAATGGAAAACAATGAGAAAAGAAACTAGAGGCAGAGGTTGGGAGGAAGAGGAAGAAGAAGAATGGAGGGCTAGGTGGTTGTGTTCGACGAAAACCAAAGTAGGGCAAGGAGAACGGTGAAGATGAAGAAAGGAGGGGAGATGGTCGGGGGTTGCTGGGAAAGATTAATGTAATAAATGGAAAGGGAGTAGGAGCATTATGTAGTTGGTTTATGTGGTGTGATGGTTTGATGGAGAGGGAGGTGAAGGGTGGGTGGTTGTAGCATGGTCGGTGCAAAGGTAGGGTGCAGGCTAGAGCATGGCATTGGTGGTGGTATAGGGGTGGCAGAGGCATGGTCTAGTGGTGCAGGTTGGTTAGGGGTCGAGGGTTGTAGAAGCCATAAAAGGAAAGGAAATGGGGCATGCACGATGGCTGCATGGCTCGAAGGGGATAGAGTTGGAGGTAGATCGAGTGGGACAAGGGAGGAGGAGGAAAAAAAAGAACGAGGAAAAAAGAAATTTAGGGTTATATTAGAATTATGCTTAAATTTAGGAGTAGAAAAAAAATAATTTATCAATTATCTAGGGTTAGGGGTACCTCGATTAGAAAAAATAAATCGAAAAAAATTCAATTACTTTAGGGTAGGTTTAATAAAAAGAAAAAAGATAAAAATAGATGGGGTAATTTATTTAAGACTTTATTTAGATTATGGATCAAGGGTTAACAAAAATAGTTAAACTAAAGTTTTAGGGGTATATTTCTCTTAAAAAGCTAAACATTTGAAAATAAATGTTATGAAATTTCAAAGTGTTGCACACACACATATAACTATTTTTGTAACACCCCAAAATTTACTACTGAAAAATTTCATTTTCATAAAAAGGTTTCACGAAAGCGAAATGACAAAATCGTAAACTCGGGGGCATTACCGCCACACTTAGTACCAGATCGGTTCACTCATATCGTTCCAGTACTAAGTGCTAAGGCTAAACAAGGTCAACATCAACCACAAGCCATTACAAAAAAAAAAACACAAGTCATTAATAATAATAAAAAACACTAGTCATTAATAAAACACAAGTCATGCAGAAATCAGAGTGCGGTTTAGGATTACAATCCAAAGAGTAAGCAACTAGAGTTTTCCAAAAACATAAAATATCGTACGACATGACATAATGAAAATAACGATACATGATTAAGTCAAGAGAAAAATAGAGTCAGGCCAAGTTGCTCTCGATCCCCCAAGTCAGGTCTAGACTCAACACTCGGCCCCACCCGATGCCTCGTAGGTGTCGTAGGCATCGAAGACATCATCTCCTACCTACACAAACTCAGAAGGGTCTTCTGCTTGTAGGAATGAGCAAAACTCATGAAACGGGTGATCAGTACGCTACGTACTGAGTAAGGTAACATATGCGACTAAGACCAAACATATAGAGCATATAACATAAGCATGGTCATATAGGTAACATACAATAATACATGTAATAAGGTCGGGTTACTTTTCAGGTAACTTATTCTTTAGTCCCCTTAACAACATGTTCATTCCACACATACTCTTTATTAATCCATGTGAGTACGGGAACCTCATTATTATAGCCGGTGGACTGGAATACATACAGGGCAGAACGCTCCTGACCACTATTATTTGCTGGTGGACCGGTCTCCAGGCAGAACGCTCCTGACCACTATTATTCGCCGGTGGACCAATTTGGCCCCGACTCACATAGTGTTTCATTGTAAGTACTTAGTGTATTTTCCATGGCTTAGTTTCATTATGTTTGGTTTGTTGAGCATGGAATCCCCCACTATTATAGCCGGTGGACCAGAAATTATGTAGGGCAAACGCTCCTAGCCACTATTATTTGCCGGTGGAACGGTCTCCAGGGCACCCCGGCTCCTGGCCACTATTATTCGTCGGTGGACCAGTCTAGGCCCGGCTTAACAATCTTTCTCTTTAAATGGATAGTATCTTATTCGTGTCTTAATCAATAAGCATTTCACCCTTGACATGCATGTTCAACAACAATCTAACTCTATCCTCTCAAGGGGGCCCGCCCCATATCTTGGGACTCCTGCGCCCCTTATCATGCCCTGACATCCATTCCTCCCTTACACTTACACATAATGGAAAACAATTCGTAAGGGTGTGGGTTAAGGCCCAACACCTCATGACATCTAACTTCACCTACTATCACCCTTTAGGGTTTTCCCTTGAACACCCTCTAGGGTTTTCCATCGAAAAACCTAATTGGACCTATGTGGCCCAATCTTTCTCTCACTTACACTACTATTACTCCATTCATCTCCCCACACCTTATCTCATTTAAATCCAATCCCAAATCATATCGCTTTACCACTTGATTCCACATGTGACCGAAAAACCCTAGTTGGCCACTTCAACCCTAGTATCTTTCTTCTCCCACAAGTAACATCTCTCTCTTTCACCCAAAACCTCTTCTTTCCCAAGGAACCCATACTCACCCCTTATAAAATAAATTCCCACTCTTAACTCGTACTCCACTCTCCCTTGATTATTTTTACTTCCACATTTTTTTTCAGATTAGTGCTTTCTCTCAAAACCCTAATCGGATCCCTTATACACCCTTACACCAACCTATGTACTATTTTTCGTCCCAAGTCTCCAATCTCTCCACAACTCTCCCCTTAACTTATTTACACCCCAAAACAACTTTTCTCACATAAAGATCATCCCCATGCAAGTTTCATCCACCCCATGCAAACTCACGAGTCCCCATGAAAACCCTAGAATTCCTATGCATGGTTCCCATCTCTCTTTTCTTTTCTTTTTTCTCTCTTTTCTTTTTCTTTTGGTCATCTCTTTTTCTCTTTATTTTTCTCTAATGGATCATGAGGTATTTTGGTCAACCTCATTTTCCCCTTAGTAAACTCACTTCCCCTTTTTCTTTCTTTTTATCCTTTCATTCCCATATCACATTATCAACCATCCTAGCATGCATGTCCTAGAGGGTCATATCATATCACATCACAATCACCATATATACATATCATACTCATAGTGTAAGGAACACATAACATACCTCACTCCAAACTGTGCTACACATAAGACAAGTTAATGACAATCATACGATACACAACATGGCATGATGTATAACATCCAAGGCATACAAGTTACACAACACACATGGTCTTAGCTACATCCTATGCCTCCTTAGAGTTTTGGCTTGGTTCACCTATAAGAGGGTAAGACTAATGATTAGTTTTCCCTCTACCAAAAATACTATTATTTCTTATTCTAGTATAAGATTAGAGTTTTTTTTACCATCAAGTTAGCCTACTAGATATTACTAATCAAAATATACTTATGTTATTATTCATAACTATATTTATATCATTAAATATAATAGCTTTATTTCTTCTAATAATAGTACTAATACTTATCAAAATAAAATAGTAATAATAATGATAATATTAATACTAATGCTCCTGGAAATAGAAGCCCTATTATTTTTTTAGGCTAAGGCTAATAATGGTTTTAGGGATAAGATAATAATATAATATTAGTATTACTAACAAAGTACTAATATTATTAAAGATAATAATGATATTAGTTATATTTGAAATAATAATAATATAATGGTTTGAATGTTTTTATCACAATAATATTAACAAATAATAACAATAGTAATAGTAATAACTAATAATGATACCATAGTAATAATGTTAGTAACAAAGGCATTAGAAATAATATTAGCAATGTTTGAATAATAATAGTAGTAATAATACTAAGGTTGAGTATTCTTCTTCTATAGTAACAAAATGGTAACATGCCAATTTCGGTTTCAATAACATTAATAATAATAAAAATAATAGTAATATTAACAACAACAACAACAACAACAACAATAATAATAATAGTAGTAATAATAAAATAATAATGATAATAATAAAAATAATGATGATAATAATAATAATATTAAGCATAATAATAATAATAATGACAATAACAATAATATAGTAACCAAAATGATAATAATAATAATATATAGGTCCAAATTTTATATTAATAATAAAAAGTGATAATGGATAAAGTTAGTATTAAAAATATTAGCAAGATAATAATAATAATAATAATATAGCCAATACCATTAATATTATTAAATAACTAATATCTGTATAAAGTGGGTTTAAGGGTTGGGAAGGTTAGAGAACCACCTAAGGCAGTGGTGGCACCAGCAGCTGTGGTTGTGGAAATTTGAGGTGGTGAAAGGAGGAGAAAGGAGGGGGAGGAGGGGGAGATAGGGAGAAAGGGAGGTGTGGGGAGGTAAAGGAGTCTCCCCTGGTTGTTTTGTAGGGTAGAGGTGGCGTTGGTGGCAGTGGAATTGGCGGTGGGCAGCGGTGCGAAGGGCGGGAGGGGCTGAAGTTGGTTGTTTGGGAGGGCAACTTTGCACTGCCGGGGTGGCTCGTGCAGGGGAAATTAAGGGAAGAGGAGGGTTTAGTTAGGTAGGGAATGATGCAAGGGGCAGTTTCAGGGGTGGGTTAGCTGGCAGAGATGGGCGACGGCTGTGGTTTGCTCATCTAAAGGGGAGGCAGCGAGAAGGGCTTTTTCTCGGTTTTTGAAATCAAAATTCGAATTAAGGCAGACTATGGGGTATTTATAGGTTGATTGGGTGGGAAATGACAAGAGGAAGAAGACAAGGGGGGTGTAGATGCCAGGCATGCCGCACGGTGGCGGTAGCTGAGGCGGTTATGTCATGGTAGGGGCGACAGAGTTGAGGGAAGAGGGAAAGGGAAAGGGGTAGGGTGCTCGGGAGAGGGTAATAGGTCGGTTGGGGTCGAAAATGTGAAAGAAAGTGACAGGAGAGGGAGGGAAGGACGATGGTAGTGGGCTGGGTTGCAGCTCCTCGGTCGCCACCCACGCCTCGGGGAAGAAGAAGAGGTCGGGACCGGGCGGCTCGGGGAGAAAAAGAAGAAAAGAAAAAAAAAGAGCCGGACCACCTGGGAAGGAAGAGAAAAAAAGAAGGAGGATGTGGCACGGGCCTGGGCCGTGCGGCGGGCTAGCCTAGGTCAGGGGGAAGGAAAAAAGAAAAGGGAAAGAGAGGAAGAAAAGAAAAAGGGGGAAAGAGGAAGAAAAAGAAAGAAAAGAAAAGAAAAAGAAAGGGAAAAATATGTGGGTTGGGTATTTTGGTGTTTTTGGGTTATTTAGAATAATAATTAATTTCTTTTTAGCTTAATTTAGGCTATTTTGGATAATTTTTCTTTTAATCCTATTTAAATTAGCAATACTCCCTATTTTTTTAATTAACTTATTTATCATTTTTCCCTTGGTTGTCCCTAAATAACTCCCCTATATTTTAATAAAATAATTTATTTAATTAATTTTCCTAATAAGTCCTCATTTAACCATAATTTTCCAGAATTAAAATTTTGGGGTATTTCAATTTTCCTTAGAAAACTAAGAAATTGTGTACATTTTGATATATTAAAAAAATTATTTTTCAAGTGAAAACCCAAAATTATGTTCATTTTATGTTAAACTAAAAACTACAAATTTGGGAAATGCAAATAGATATATCATTGTAAAGACTGTTTTTTCCATTATGATATGCTAATTTCACTACTAATTTGGTAATAAATGAATAATTTCAATTTATTTATGACAAGTTTTTAACTATATTTCTTATTAGTTAAATTATCCTAGTATGTATAAATGAAGATTTCTAAAACTTCACATTTAAATTAATGAAATGAAAATGTCAACATAAAAAGTGATCAACTTAAAATAACTTCATACATGCAAAAGATAGTTTACCTAAATCAAATAAAATAAGAATTAGTAGATATATTCTTATATCATTGATGACTATAATCACTCCATAACTTATTTGTAATTTCTTCCTCAAATTCATTCATTTCATGTTGTAATGGAATGTCAACTTGAATAAACTCTTGGTACAGTTGCAATTTTATTTGGTGTCAAATGTTTTTTTTATATAGAGTGAATAACTGGTCAAGTTTATCTTTATTTCTGATGGAGTTGTGTTATTATGTAATGTAGGTAAAAGCTAATAGAATTAATATATCTCACTACAAAGGATAAGTTGGAATATATTTTAATATTTTAAACCATGCTTTACAAACACCAAAATATCTTTCTTTGATATTACAAATAGATATATGTGAGTAGTCAAACATCTCACACTTTCTTCTTAATGGACCATGTCCTTGTAAGTTATTTAAATGGTATCCCTCCCATGAGATGAAGCTGACAATCATGATATACTTGCATAAATATCATCCACAACATAATAATAACATATAAATTTAAGAAGTGGAAGTAAAGAGCTATATATATAAAACATAATTTTGCCTTCTTAATGAATAGGGAAATTATTTTTGGCCTTGACAAAACATAAAATAACACATGATAATCACTTAGCGGGTCTTCCCAACTAAAATGCATAAAAGCAAACATCATTTGTACTATGAAAACATGCAACCATGATATTTTGTGTCACTAACTCATATTTCCTCCCACAAAAATGTTCTTTGCTAGGAAGTTGAATCCTAAGCTACTACAAGAGCCTTATTAATAGATCCAATACATTTCTAATGTATATTAAATTATTTAGATAAATAAGATACCATATATATATTAAATTATATACCTCAAAATATAGATACAACTTTCTATTTGCAAGAATTTATTAATGGATTAGTTCTTATATATATATATATATATATATATATATATATATATATATATTAAATAACATACCTCAAAATACAAATACAAATTTCTATTTCCAAGAACTTATTAGTGGATTAGTTCTTTGTCCACTCTTCTTATGATTTCACAAACTAAAGTTATTAGTGCTCTAAGAACCGTTTTAAACCACGTATGAATTTTACTAAGTGAATATCAAATTCTTTATGCGATGATTCTTTGCTTTGTTTCACGACATAAAAATAATAATGTCATAGCTAATCCTTCCCTTACACTCATCTTGCTATTATTATCTTTTACCATGTAATTTTCTTTCCACTTGAAACATAAATTCAAAAATACATGAGGTCTCATTTGAAAACTCTCACAAAATATTGTTGGAGTTCCTGCTACAGCTTCAATAATGTAGCCCCTATCACCAAGTATAGATGTTCTACAAGGAACTTTATAAATTGGAAGAAATTATATAATTAACAACAATATAATGATATTATCCTTATCTTCATCTTCCTCACCACTTGAATCAAATTCCATATAAAAAAATAACTTTTGTCATAATCTAAAATAATATTAGAGCACAAAAAAATAGCAAATTGTAGAATAAGTAGTAATACCATATTAGGTTCACATAATTTGAGGTTTCTAAATATAATATCATAACCAACTAGCATAAAAAGTTTAGTCGAGTCATAAAAATAATCTAGATGTCATCTAATTTAGCAATATTAGACAAAAGAGCTACTATTATAATATAACTATAAACATAAAAGTTCATTACATGTTCAACTAATTAAGTAAGCCACCATAGAATCAAACAAGAATTGTCCCAAAATTTCTAATCATGCTTATCTCCTAGCATGTAGCACTTTCATAATGATTATTCTTCATTCAAATCTTTTTAACTTCCATGTAACCTTGGCATAAGTAGTGTCATATAGTTTAGGCATACCATTTATCATTTTTATACGTTCATCAATAAAAAATTGATCATGAGTTGCAATTTGATTACTATCTAAGGTTAAGGGTGAATATGGATTGGTTTGGTTTGGTCTGTTTTCGAACTTAAACCAAACCAAATCATATTTTTACACTTTGGAAAGATATTAAACTAAATCAAACTAAACCGTATTGGCAGTTAGGATTTGGTTTGGTTCAATTTGATTTACAATTTTTGCATCTTAAATATCAGCAATTAATCACTCGACTTAAAATTACTATTATATTTTCATAAAAATTATAAATAATGAATAATAAATATTTAATTATAATTTTAAATTTTCATTTTTATAGTAATATCTAACATACTATAAAATTATGTCAAAGTGATTCAAAGGCTTACCTCGCATTTCATGCTCATCTCCAAGCAAAATTAGGGAACAACTGTCCAAACATGGTATATAATAGATGAAAGTGATAGTCTTGCCATGTGTATTCTTCTCTTTATTCATTCGATCCTTATTTTGATCAGATTCTTCTTCTACTTTTGCAAGATTTTCTTCCACCTGATCATGCTTTTCAATATGTTCCATGAGGACCTCCTTAACTAGCTCATCCTCATATGTAGACATGGCATCATCATACTCATAAACTTATTTGCTCATCTAACACTGACATCCTTTCATTTTGTTTTATTTGACTTTACATAAGTAGGTTTTACCCATTTGTTAATGCTTCAAAAAGTTTATCCATTTTTTTTCTAAACTTGAGGGTTCTGAAGCCGGAGAAGATTCTTGTTGAGGATATTTGTAACACCCCGAGTCGATACGACTACACGGGGGCTACCTTGGAGTGCTTTCAGATTGATCGACTGGCCCCACAGATCAACACGAGTCCTTTTAGTGCGCTTTGTCCTCACTCACGCACTTTCCGAGAAATTTTCAGAACTTCCCAGAAGGTCACCCATCCTAAAATTGCTCCACAGCCAGCACGCTTAACTGTGGAGTTCTTAGGATGGAATCACCAAAAGAATGGTATACCATGTTGATATAAGTAGCCAAATCAATCCTTATAACACTCCGCTCAATTTGGGGTATTACATTCACCCCCACTCAAAGAACGCAACGTCCTTGTTGCGCTTCAACCAATGCCTGTCTCAATACAGTTCATCCCAAGAATCGTCCCGCTAGGTGACTGACTGGCTCATCCAAGTTCAGCTCACGATCGCGGTTTCGCTCTGATACCATTTGTAACACCCCGAGTCGATACGACCACACGGGGACTACCTTGGAGTGCTTTCGGATTGATCGACTGGCCCCACAGATCAACATGAGTCCTTTTAGTGCGCTTTGTCCTCACTCACGCACTTTCCGAGAAATTTTCAGAACTTCCCAGAAGGTCACCCATCCTAAAATTGCTCCACAGCCAGCACGCTTAACTGTGGAGTTCTTAGGATGGAATCACCAAAAGAATGGTATACCATGTTGATATAAGTAGCCAAATCAATCCTTATAACACTCCGCTCAATTTGGGGTATTACAATATTAATAATATTTTGATGCTTCATATTCGAGTTTGTAAGGGTCTTGATATGACACTTGATAATTCTCATTCATCTCCCATCCAAAGTTGGGGTGATGCCTCATTCCCAAATAGTATGCACTTGTGTAGGGGTCATGTCCTTGGAAACTATTAAAAGCTTGAGGACTGGGCTATATCCATCATCCTCCTCTCATAGCTTGTGAATGATGAGCATATAGATTTTCTTGTGTGTGATACACTCCACTTGTATTAATGATTCCAGTAGTTGTGACAATCACATTTACTCTAGCATGAGTGTTCATGCGAAGTTGTCCCTAGCCTAAGTATCCTATTATAGCAACCTCAAGGGCACAAACACTTCAAAAGAGAAGGTTAATAGTGAAACAAAGCATACCAAAAATCTTCTAAAACAAAAAAAAATACTCTAAAAAAACACTCTTAGTAGTAAAAATCCTATTAATTAAGAGACTTAAGTGCTCATAGACACTCTAACCTCTAAATAAAAGGATGACACAACACACAAAGCACACCAAGAATAAAAATACACTAAAAATATTAGCAAAATAAAGGTGAAGTTATCAATCTCCGACAACGACACCAAAAATTGGTGTGGCCGTAGCTGACACATAATTTAAACCCTCTTATAATCAATTGTAGTATTGATAAATATGGGTATCATTCTATACAAGTGATTGAGAAGGCTCACCTCTATTTAACTAGCTCACAAATAATGAAAATAAATCAATAAATAAAAAACTCTAAATCATACACGAATAAATAATAATAAAAACGTAATAATGGGGGGTTTAAAATAGAAAATATTAAAAACTAAAATAATAAAAATAATAGATAACTGCAAATATAATAAAAGTGCTAGGGAAATTGAAATCCACTATTAGATTAGATCAAAATATAATGATAATTTATAAGTCATCATTTGATTATGAAAAGGAAATTGACTAAATTGTAAGCCAAAACCAGGTTTCCTAAAATAATTAATATGACAAATCACGAATATTAAATCATATTAAATACTAGTAATATAGTCATAATAGGCGGATCCTATAATTAACTAGATTTAAAGCATTAAACACAAGTGGAAGGATGTTATTCTAAGTACACATACTTGTACAATAAGTATGTTTAGTTGTATTTCTCTCATTTGACCCACACATATCTAAACGTTTCACCACTCTAGTTAGAATAACAAAATTATTAGATGAATTGTTATTTAACATAGCTGCAATTTATATATATAAATACTAGCATATTTATATGGTTACCTAACAAACAAATAATCCTACATACTGTTACTGCGAGGAAGTTAGAATAAGACATGCACCATATAAATCATACTTGATAAAGTCATATATATATAAGCGATAGTAATTGAAATAGGGTTAAAGAACAATCTCATGAAACAAAGAAAAATGATATTATATCTCAAACCATAATTTAGGATTTCAATCTATTATCCAACAATAAATAATTAGCCAATCATAATAATTAAATTAATTACAAAAAATATATATATTAAAAATATATGTCATAAATACAAAAAAAAATAACTGAAATTAATTATTGATGAAAGTTTAAGAATTTATTCAGATAAAAATTGTTAAATTTTATCTGATATAAATCTTCTGGTCTTTTTTTTTTCTCTTTCCTTCCTCTCTCCTAACCGCCTGAGATTCTATGCTATCTTCCTTTTTTTTCTTTTCTAACGGCACTATTGCGTCACTGCCTTGGTCTTCTCTTGCATTAGAAAATTTCTTTCTTCTCTTTAGATGGCGCGTCACTGTTGTCCCTTTTGCCGGCTCCCTATTCACCGATCTCACTTACCCCTTCCTGGTTCTTCGCGTGTCTGGCTCTCCTTTGTTTTTTATGCTTTTTTTTTCCTATTGTGACAGACTATCTATCGCTAGCTCTTTTTTTTCCTGCTGTGTCTCCCTTGGTTGGGTCTCTCCAGACCCTCTCCTCGTTCGCTCCTTTGCATCCTTTTTATAATTTTTTTTCACTGCCTTCTATCGTGCCAGGCTTGCTGCTTCGTTTATTAATTTTTTTTCTTTTTTAGCCTTTGGGCTTTTGGTCCAAAGGACCCAAATACTTTTTTTTACTTTACCTATAAAATAAAATTAAAAAAATTAATAAATAATCTTATACTTTAAATTTATTTAATTTATATTATTTTAGCTTAAATAATAAAATTTATATAATTATTATCACTTAAGCAAAAAAATTACAATTATTATCGTATATTACTTAAATAAAATACAAAAAAATAAGATTAAAAGGGTATAAAATATGTTAAAATATGAACTCATCACTCAATTTCTTATGAATATATACATTCATATAAAGAGGCATTTGCATTTTTAGTTTAAATTCATTGCATAAAACGATTAGGTTCATCGCATGAAACATTTATGTTCATTGCACATAACATTTAGATTCATCGCATAACACATCTGCGTTCAACATTTGATCAATATAACCGGGGTTTTATAATTTTAGCTTAGTTTGTTAGTAGAGTTAACTACCGCTATCATTCTTTATGTATTTATCAACATTTAATTATTAAATCAACTTTTACTATAGCCTACTAATTTGTGTGTTTAGCATCAATTTGGTACATGTTTAGTATTAATATTATTTTGAACTTTAATAGCACTTCCATCATATGAAATAAGTGTTGAAAACATAGTAAATATTTGTTGCACGTGTACCAAATTGGTGATGAGCATGCATCAAATGTGTGCCAAACCTATGAGTTATGGGTTATGAAGCTAAGTGTTATATGTTATAAATATGAACCTAATCATTCTATGCGATGAATCTAATCATTGTATGTCATGAACTCATACGCTTTGTATTACGAACCTAAATGTTCTATATTATGAACATATACATAGTAAGAAATATATAATTATAAAAAATAACTTCATGTTTATAAACAAGAATTAGAAATTTACAAAATTTGCCTCGTGTTCATCAAACTTGATAAATATGTTTATCATAAAAAGTTATAAAAATGTCATCTTAATTAGAATTAAAAATTATAAAATTATAAAAATGACAAAAGCGACCACATGTCTATAAATGAAAATTGTAAACTATAAAAATGACCCTATTTACCTAAATAAAAATAATAAAAATATAAAAATTATCCTCTGTACTTAAAAAAATCTATAAAATTACAAAAAAATAATGCCCCTAGGCGTAATTTGCAGGAAGCTCCTAGATCCACAGTATAAGAATTGGGTGGGAAATGAGTAATGTTGCACCATACAATCATATGCACCACCCACTTTCTATGGTTTATTTTGTCATTCCCTACATTTCAAAAAACACTAAAATAATACTTTTCTACCTCTTCTTATTATCAAGTTACTTCTTTTCTACATCCACTTATCATTAGTTCATCACCTACAAAGAAACATCCACGAAATCAAAATCCAATCAACATTTATATTCACTATGTAAGCTGGTGCTTTCACCATCTTCTGCTATATCTTTTTGAATCTTAGTATTTTTTTTATCTTTTAAAAAAAGGTGATTACATGATATAACCTTGAGTTTATGCGAAATATATGATATAACCTAAGTAATTAGAAACACACCAAATAAAACCTAAGTTTAATGGGTATTAGCTATGTGTTTATTGTAAGGGAATTTTAAATATTTGACATTACATAATAGAAAAGTAAGGTTTGTGAGAAATAGAGGAATAATAAGGAATGAGGTTAGGGGTAAAAAGGTAATTTTATAGGATTTTTTTTGAACTTTGACACATACTCAACAATTATTGTATATTTAGGGTTACATGGTGCCATATCTCCTAAAACTAGAGTTATCTGGCATGTTTATAAAAACATAGGGTTATATTCCACAAAAACTCATGGTTATATTATGCAATTTCCCTTTTAAAATATTATTGCTTATGTTGAATTGAGCTTGAATTTACAATCAATGACAAAACTCCTCAAAATGCTTCAACTTACTAAAAAAAAATAAAAAAATATCAACATCGCTATATTCTTCTATGTATTTCCAAAAGCTTAGAAATTGATTTTTTATTTATCCTAATTTAACACCTGTATTAATTTCTCCTTAATACTTGTATAGATAAAAATGATATATTCTTATGATAGACTATGTGTATTATTATTATGAGCGATGTGTATTTTAATAATGAAAATGTGTAATTTTATCTTATAAGATGTGCATGATGTAATTTATTCAAGAGAATGTGTATTTATATCTTAGAAAGTGGATATCATTATTTGTAAGATGTATACCTTTATCCTATAAATGTATGTTTGTTTTCAAATATGTGTCTTTCCTCCATCCATTATATTCTAGAAGTTGTGTATTGATGTTACTTGTCAAAAGATGTGTGCTAAAAGATGGGTGCAAGATGTTTCTGCATGATCTACGAAGATGAAATATGTGAATGGTTTGTGATGATGTGTACTATTGTTGGAAGAATAATTTTTTCACTTGCGAGTATTCTAATTTATTAAATATGTGTATTATTATCGTGGAGGATATATATATATATTATAGTATTGAAATATCATTTTTTTATTTTAAAATAAGTGAAGTTTTACCTTACACTTGTATAAAAATAAAATATTTGCATTCTTATTCTTGAATGTGTATACTTATATCCCAAAAAAAATGTTAATTTATATTCTAAAATATGTGCATTATTACGTTAGAGGACATGCATTATTATCCTTAAAAATATGCAATGAGATGTTTATTTGTAGGAAAATAATAATAATAATTTTGATATAATTTTAATTTTGATCTAGATTAAAAATAATTAAGTTTAAGATTTTATAAAAATTAGGTGTAATACCCCAAAAATTTCGAAAACCTATATTTTAATAAATTACTTTTATTTGGAATAGAATTGCTTTTAGATTATTTATTTTAATTATTTTATGGATTTTAGACTATATAAATTTAGATAAGATTATTTAATAAATTAAATATAAATATTTTTCTAATTATCGTATTATTTTTATTTAAATAAATTCCCAAACTAATATTTTACCAACTTTATCCCTTTTAAACTAATATATTATATTATAATAAATTAAATTATTAAATTAAATAAATTATCAAGAATATTACATTTTATAATTTTATAAATTAATTTAATTTATTTTACTATTTTTCCATTTCTCTTTTTACACTTTTCCTTTCTTCTCTTTTTTTTTCTTTCCCCCCCTCCTTTGGGCCGCTAGACCCCTCGGCCTGCTACCCCTCCTCGCGCACTGGGCCACAGGCCCGACCTTCTCCCTTGCCCCTCGCACGCCCGTCCCTCCAGCAGCCCAACGTCCCTCCTTATTTTTCCTTTGGACCGGCCGGGCTACTCTTCCTTCCTACGCCGGTCCGACCGCCCGCCAGCATCCTTCTTCTTCTCCCCTCTTCTCCTCCCACGCTCGACTCTTTCTGCCATTGTCGAGCGCCGACTGCCACCTGCAACCTGACCACCACCTACCTCCCTCTCCCTCTCTCTCTTCCCTCGTCGTTTTCTTTCTTCTTTGAGCCAAACCGGCCCTGGACCACAGCCCCGCATGCCTCTCCCCTTTCCTTCTTCTCCCCCTCCTTTCTCCCTGCCAACCGACAGCCCTGCCACCACTGCAGCACCGCCGGCCAGCCCTGCCCCCTCTCTTCTCCCTCTTCTTTTCTTCAGCTCCCAAGCCCTTCATTCCCACATTTTTTCGAGCCTAATATCCCTCCCCCGAGCTCTCCCTTCTCTCCTCCCTTCTTCCCCATCCTTTTCTGTTTTTTTTTTCTTCTCACCACCCGCCGCCGCTCCAACCACCAAGCCCAGCCCTGCGCCGCCTTCTGCCACCGCCTGCTACCACCCTGCACCCCCACACAGCCCCTTCGAGCCCCGCACTTCCCCCTTTCTCCTCCTCTTCCTTTTTCTTCCCAGTTTTTCCCCTTACCACCGAGCCACCTGCAACCACCATTTCCACCGCCGTCCGGCCACCTCTGCCACCACCCAACCCACCGTTCGACACCCTGCAGCCCCCTCTACAACCGCCATCCATTAGTTGGCCGAAACCAACCCCTGCACCCCTCCATTTTTCCCTCCACTTTTCCTTCGTTCTCAACCCTTTCCCTCGACCCTCCTTGGCAGCCGACCTTCGCCGCCTCTCCGCCGCCGTCTCCGCCGCTCTATGCCGCCGTGAAACCACCCTTTGCCTCCACCTACACCCCCTCTACACTTCTGCACCATTCACTTGCCTTAGAACCTCCCCTAACCACCTTCTTTTCTAGCCTAAAGACCCTAACCCGAAAATGGTTTATTTTTCTCCCTTCACCCCCTTCGAACCCTTTTCTCCCCATAATTTTGCATGAGACTCACGCTGCTCATGCAGCGTGAGCTCCCCTTGGTTTTAAAAATTGTTTGGATAATTTTTAAGGTAAAATGGTATTTTATGTTAAGTGTTTTATTAATTAAAATTTATAAAGTTTTATGCTTTGGTTCTTATTTCTAACATAAACATGATGGATATTATTTTTAGGTGTTGAGTTGCTAAATATGCTTGGTAAGATTTGATATTTTGCGGGATTAAGGTAACCGTTAATCCTCCCTTAAATATATGAAAAACGCATGCTAGCACATTTAGGGTTTAGTATGATTTTATGCATGTTTGGTATGCTTAGCATGATATGTTTATGGTTTCTTATATTGCTTGTTAAAAAGAAATAGCATGATAACTTTTATGCCATATGTAGGTATGTTAATTAAGGAAGGAGTTGGAATATGGATAGAAATGTTAAACACTTGTTTATGATGTACCATGTTGTTAATGCACGAATGATGTTATTGTTTAAGGGTATTTTAGTAATTATGCTTATGAGATAAATAAATCAATGTGTGTAGTTGCTAATGAGTATTATGTTGGAAAATGACAAGTTGGTGGACTTAGATGATAAGAATGAAGTATTAATATCATTATTTTATGTAGTGTTAGTAAATTCATAAAAATGGTGAATAAAGGGGTTGAGTGGAAATTTTATAAGTGGAAAAGGTATTTCGGTAATTTTTGAGATAAAAGAATAATATGGTAATTTTATAATTAAATGGCCAAATGATAATTTACAAGTAAAGGATAAAATTGTAAGTTGTGAGAAAGAAGGGTAAAATGGTAATTTTGGAAGTAGGGGTAAAATCGTAATTTTGGATGAAGGAGGGCATTACGGTAATTTTGGAGGTAGAGGGGCAAAATCATAATTTCACAAGTAAAGGGTAATATGGTAAATTTTATAAGTGAATGGTGAAGTGGTAATTTATAAGTAAAGGGTTAATATGGAAATTTGGAAAAGAAGGGCAAAATGGTAATTATGTAGGGAAAGATAAAGATGGTAATCTTGGATGTAAAAGGGTAAAATAGTAATTTGTAAAGTAAAAGATGTATGGTGGTAATTTTCATAAATAAAAGGATATTATGGTAAAATTGGATGTAAGGGGTAAAATGGTAATTTTGTAAAAGAAAGGATATTATGGTAAACTTGGGAGTAAGGGGTAACTTGGTAATTATGATAACGACAAAAGATAATTTAGCAATTAAATTATGATTGTAGAAGGGCAATTGGATAAGTATGATACTATAGAAGGGTAATTTGGTAAATTAACCAACTAAAGGGCATTATGGTAATTTTAATAATGGAGAAGGGTAATATAGTAATTTTGATTATGAAAAAGGGTAAATTAATATTGGTGATTATGAAGAAGAGTAAATTGGGATTTGTGATAATTAAAAAGGGTAAATGGCAATTAAAATAATTGAGAGGGGTAAAATGATAATTAGGATAAAGGAGAAGGGCAACTTGGTAATTTGTTCAACTAAAGGGCAATTTGGTAATTTAGCCGATAAAAGGGTAAAGTGATAATTGTTTAACCAACTAAAGGGGCAAAATAGTAATCATGATAATGAAGGAGGGTAATTTAGTAATTTATCCAACTCAAGGGCAATTTAGTAATTATAACAAAGGAGAAGGGCGATTTGGTAATATAACCAACCAAAAGGGAAATATGATAAGTATAGTAATTATGAGGGGTGAATGATGATCTAAAAAGTGTATGAGATAATTTGGTAATCTAAATCGGACAAAGGGCAATTTGGTAATTATGCAACCTTAAGGGTAATGTGGTAATTTATCAAGTAAGGAACGGATACTTAACAATTATATAAGAAAAGGGCAAATGAGTAAATTGTACCTAATAGGTCCTTGAGATTGTGGAACATTAATATGATTAAATAATGTTGATTAGCCAAGTAAGAGTATCTAATGATTAGTATGGCCTTGATGGTTTCTCTGTGACATCCTGGATAATCCTCTGAATAAGAAACGATTAATGATATCGAAACGATTGAAAGTGAATAAGTATCGGATTATCGTGCTTTCTGTGATCACCTTAATTAAGACACTATTACTTAAAGTGAAAGACCTCGAGATCGGGAATGGTGACTCCTTAGGGGTCGCTACCCTAAGGACGTGGTTTAGTCCACGATTATTCTGGTATTTGCTGGTGTGCCTTTGTGCCCCAACCAGGCCCTATATCTTACTCTTCCTAGCTCTACGGACCTAGTTAGGGGGTATGCATACTTATGGATTAGGTGTCCTTGTCGGTAGGGTACTGAGTTAGCTTTATGCACCAGTACGACCAGGGTACCTTTGCGTCCTTGGGTTCATGGTTAAAGGGTAGTGAGTAGCTGATATGCACCGGTACGACCGGTGTACCTTTGTGTCCCGGGTTATCGATCTCCCAATCGAGGCAAATAAATATGATTGATGTGCTGATTAAAGAAAGGAAAGATACGATAATTGAAAGTGGAATATTAATGAGCTGGGCCCAGATGATTTACGATATTGCGTACCGGTCCACCGGTTATAATAGTGGTCCAGGAGCGTGTTGCCCTGGTGTGTGATTATGAGTACCGGTCCACCGGATATAATAGTGGCCAGGAGCGTTGTGCCCTGGATGATGAGTTATATATATCCCGGTCCACCAGTTATAATAGTGGCCAGGAGCGTTGTGCCCTGGATGATGATTACATATATATTCCGGTCCACCGGCAATAATAGTGGGGGTCCCGAGCTCAATAAAATTGGTTATGTATGTGAATAAGATTATGGAAAAATACTAATCACTTATAGTGGAACACCATGTGAGTCGGGGCCAGACCGGTCCACCGGCAAATAATAGTGGTCAGGTGCGTTCTGCCCTGTGTGTTTATCTTCCGGTCCACCGGCAATAATAGTGGTCAGAGGCGTTCTGCCCTGTATGTTGACTTCCGGTCCACCGGCTATAATAGTGGGGTTCTCGTACTCACATGGACATAAAATATGATATTGATGGATTAATGACAGAATAATGGCTTAAGGCCCAAAGTATCGATCGTGACTTATAAAGTACTATGTTGGTTATTGTTATGTATGCATCTCTCATTATTTATATGCGTGTGGCTTGCATTATGTGTCGTATGCGGGCCTGTCTTTAAGTGTGGTATTAAAGGGTTACTCAGTACCGTAGTACTGAAGGGATTCCCTTTATGGGGCCCCTGCCTATTCAATGGGCAGTGCCCTTGCAGGTATTTTCAGGTGCTACTCAAGTGGGTTACGGGAAGGAGAGTAAGGAATTTTTCGGTATCATGGCTTTTTCTCTTTCTCATTTAATTTCTCGGTTTTAAATGTTAACGTTGTTAAAGTAACCACCCTTGGTGGATTTTATTCCAGAAAACGATTTGATGCGCTACTCTGATTTAAATATGTTGAAGCTTGCAATTTACTCTGATTTATGCATGTTGAATGTCTTTCGAATTGTATTTCATTTTCTTAGCCTTAGCACTTGGTACTGGAACGGTATGAGTGAACCGGTCTGGTACTAAGTGTGGCGGTAATACTCCCAAAGTTCACGTTTTGTTTATCTGCTTCCGCTATTATCTTTTAATAAAACGAAATTTTTCAGTAGTGAATTTTGGGGGTGTTACATTAGGTACCACCAAATAATTCTTATATCGAGTGAAACAAAAAATTAAAATAGCTGAAATCGATGTTGGTATTGTTTTTAAGAAAATTACAAAATTGCCCTATATGTATCGGGCAAGGTACATACATATGTATCCTATAATTTGTGGGAAAATAAGAGGTTAACTCATTATTTATTTAAATTGAAGAAAACGTAGGTTATGTTATATGAGGCAAGTGAGCCTAAATTAGATGAATAGAAGTGAATATTCTAAAATATTATTTGATTATTTATGAGGTTAACATAATTAAATAATTTATAATCTCATTTAATTTGAGATGAATTGAAGTGATTAGTCAACATTTATTAAAAAATTAACCTTAACATTCTTTAACTATTGATTTAGGTATTAATAGTTTGAAAATAAATGAAGGTTAAAGAAGATTAATTTTTAATCAAACCTAGATTAAGTTTTAAAACAAATATCAGATAAGGTTAACTTAAAAATTCACATCTGCTAACCTAGGTTAAATTGAGAAGACAACTTCATGCGTTCATGAACAAAGTAAATAGTTATTTTCTCCAAATTGACCTTTTCTATGGCTGAAACAGAAAACATAACAGCCCGCCACCTCGGGTTATTTGATGCGCCGATGGGCTATCAAAATCTCTTCCTGGTATAATGAAACATTCAGTTTCAGTTTAACGGAGAGATGTTGGGCTCTGTTTTAAGATCAGCCGTCACGCCCTCATCTCCTCCATGGCATATCAACCCCGACTTCACTTCTTCCATCCACTCCTCTCAAAGATGCAGAAAAAATGTCCGAATCCCCCTGCTTACCCTCTTCGAACACCGTCCGAACATCCCAGTCTTCGTCTTTTCTTCACTAGCCGGCAACGAGACTGGATGTGTTTCTTCGGCCTTCGAGTTTGAGAAACCTTCTCCTCAAGGTTCCGGCGACGACGCACTTTCTCTTCCAAGTGAGTAGAAACCACTGTTTTATTTCTCTCCTTTACAAATTTAGATGGATCGGTTGAATTGATGCGCAAGGTTATTCGGATTGCTCTAGGACCTTTGTCGTCTAGTTTCTCCAACTTGGCTTCCAGTGGTTCACGACTTCGAGTCGCCTACCAGGTAAATTTGTGATTCGAAGACCTATATTTGTCTGTGATGTGATTGTTTGATGGGAGTTTGTGATTTAGTTTCGCCTAAATTCATATGAAATTTATGCTTCCATCGAGTGTCTTCCAATTGCGTTTAACACCTGTAGATTGTTGGAATAGAGAAGCATTGAGATGAAGTGAAAATAGAGAATTGTGAACGATGAACTTATGAGTATTATTTTCTGAGAAGTTGTGGTAATTGCATCGTGTATCACAGCTAATTTGCATGATCAAAGGTTGATCAGAAGTACAAGATGCAATGCACAAGATTTGAAGAATACAAGACCGTATAGTACAAAACAGGATTAAAGAAACTAACTTGACAACTAGTCAGCCATCAGACTTGGTTACGATCATGAGTAATGTAGCAGAGTTTGCAGCTTGCAGCATTAGTGCCTTAAGTAACTCCACCCCCCCCCCCCCAATGAAATTAGGACTGTAAACAAGTCAAGGTGAGTAGATTGAAATAATAAGTCTCGGGAAGTCTAACAAGTGCTTATGTTTCCTCTTTACAACTCCATTTTGCTGGTGAGGGAGGTAGGTGTGCAAATAATTAGTATGATATAATGCCTTGAGATTGGAAGAAAGAAGTAGATTCATTATTGCCGCCTAATTCAAAGACATTGTCAGGTCTTTGATAGATTTGAGGTTTTTTGTTTGAATGAGAAAAGCAAAAGATTTGATGAATTGGAAACTACTACTTTAAAAACTCAATATGTCTATGTTTCAGCTGTAATCATCTACTAAGGTAAAAAAGTATATAAAACCATCACAGATAGAGATATAATAGGGCCCACAGATTCATAACATCAAAAAGAGCTGCAATATGTATAATACGGGAATTTATGTTGCTTAGCTTTGAGAAAAACTCAATCATGTTTATTATATTTTCTGGTAGTAAAGAAGAAAATTTAGTTCAAGCAAAGGAAGATGGACGGAACTCAATTTTCACGACCGACACACTTGAATTATGTTTGGTGAAAAATTGAAGAATCATGTGAACTAGATGATTATGTTTACGAGGCATGACTAGTATGTAGGAAATGAAGCCATTGTTTCCCTTTATGGATTTACCAATAATCTAAGGCTTGTTGATGGAAGAAGTACATGAAGCAACGAGAATTGGTGAATCAATTAATTTGTTGAGTTAACTTGATAAATGACAATGGGTTGTGTTTTGTTATGGCCCCAGATTTCGCATATATGAGTGTGATGGATTGGATGACAATGACGATGGATGTGCCAAGTAGAGGGTGACATAGATAGTTGAGAGAAGACTTGTAGCTGAGAAGTGATTCTTTAGTTAACACTGAGGCTTGAGTCTTATTGCTTGAATAGAGTCCTTCTATTTGTGAATTACAACCCTAGGATTATCATATGTGTAATTAATACGTCAACCAAAATTATTTAGTCTAATAATATATAAATATAGCTAGCGTAAGTACTTCTTAATATTTAACATTAATATGATTATGAAGGCTTTTGGCTAAGTGTTTCCTAATCATGACAGCTACTATCTTAGAATGAAAATATGCTTAGGAATGATAAAAGAATAGTTTAAATAATATCCCAATATATAACGTTGCCTTATAAAAAAAAGGTTAAAAATCTGCACATGAAGTCTAGCCATTTGGATTTGGGCACTTATCAATGCACCCCCAAGCATTGAGCTTGTCCTTAAGCTTGAAACTAGGGTAGAGCTGGGCAAGGCCTGCAATGCTGATCCACGAGCGCTTCTCCGGAATACCTATCCATTGGACTAAGGTCTTTGCAGTGTCGTCCTTGTTGTGTAGGTGGTGAATCAGATGGGGCTGCAGTGGTATCCTCCTTGTACACCTAGAAATGGAGCATCCCAAGAATCTATTTGTTCTTTATTATAGTTCAGCTAGATATTGTTAGCGTTTTCCACAATTCCCGCATATTTAACTTGGAACATTTGTTCTTAGTCATAGTTTTGTTTGATTCTTCATTCACTTTAGTTGAAAGATGCACAATGCTCAAAATAGTCCCTCAATGATTGAAAGTTTTGAGATTTTATTGCTTTTAAAATATGGGAAATCCTTGATGTGATTTGTAATAAAAATAAAAATTTGCCCTTTTTGAAACCATGAGGAAACGAAGAACATGATGCAAATAGTGAATTCTTCTTCTTCTTCTTCTTCTTCTTTTTTTGTGCCTAGATTGCAGAGACACAAAATAGTTGTCTTTACATCTTGTTTTGGGACTATGCTTCCTCCAATTGCATATATTTTCTCATCATTCACATACATTATTGACTGCATGAGCACATCCCTAACGTACTTTGCATTTTTTTCTTCCTTAAATCTATTTTTAGGTTTTTCTTAGAGTTAGGTAGAAATGATGGAATGTAAGGCATCGTTTGAGGAAAGTCACCGATCTATGCATACATTGGTGGCCGTTTGTAAATCGAATGAAAACAAATTATACTCTCATGCTTTTATCTGCCTCATAATGATTGCTATGGCCTAAAAGCATCACATTGTCATTGTTGTGCAATTGGTAGTTTGAAATGCTTATATCTGTTGACTATAGGGCCCTAAACGGAGCAGCCATACTTGATAAATTTCTTATTGCCATCATTGATGAGCTTCATTGTGCGAGAGTGTTTTCCAAGCTAAACACGAAGTTTGGTTACCATCAAATATGAGTCGGATGAGAAGATATACCTAAGATTATGTTTCGCTCTCATGAATCTTAGTTCTTGTGATGCTGTTCGGGTTAACAAATGCCCCCTGACATCTCGAGCCGTATGAACAAATTATTTATGCTCCATCTGTGGAAATTTGTGGAATTAGTTTTTGATGACATAATAGTATATAGTGCTTTGATGGAAGAACATCTTACACATGGTAAGCTGTTTTTTCTGTTGCTGCTTGTACATTCCCTCATTATCCATGAAATAATGCATATTTGACCATGAGGAGGTGGAGTATCTAGCCCACGTTGTTAAGCAGCAGGCATAACTGCAAATCTTGATAAAATTAAGGTGACGGTTGAGTGGCTTGCTCTTATAAATCCACAAACCCGAGAGGTTTCTTGGGGCTCACTAAGTACTATAGGAAACTTGTGTATTGATACCGCCATATTGCATGTCCATTTACAACTTTGTTTAGGAAAGAATACTTTGGATCGAATGAAGAAATGTAGAAGGCCTTTGCAGGCCATGGTTGGTGTCCTAGTATTGGCTTTACCATATTTTCATCAACTTTTTATTGTCAAGTTTGGGCATTGGAGAGTGCAGACGCAAAACCCAAGACCCATTGCTTACTTTAGTCAGATGTTGGGACTGGGAGCAATGTTGAAATCTGTATATGAAAGGGAGCATATGGTAGTAGAGTTGGTGGTAAATTGTTGGAGACCTTATCTATTGAGGTAAAATTTTCTAGTTCCTGAAATTCCTTTTCGATCAACCGGTGGTAATGAAGGAACAGTGTTGTCTGGTTGTGAGAACAAGGCTGCAGATGACTTATTTCAGTGGGAGGATGATAGTGCTTTATATACTCTTTCAGTTACCTAAATGGAGAAGTTGTGTGGGTTGCAACAGGGCCTGAAGTATGGTCTCATTAAGGAGGCACTACTGCATGACCGGAATATTGTGGCCTTCCAATGAAACTGCAATTGTGGTATCGTTTTATTGGACTGTCACGACAATAAATAATAAGCCGTGGTCATTGTGATGTATTTATTTATTTATTTGTGTGGCTGTGAGAACAAGGGTGTAGATGCCTTATCTTGATGGGAGGAGTATAGTGCTTTATCTACTCTTTCAGTTTGCAACAAGAGACCTGGAGTTTAAGGAGGCAATACTGCATGACCAGAACATTGTGGCCTTCCAATGAAACTGCAATTATGGTTGGGATTGTGGCGTCGTGATACTGGACTGTCATAGGCAATAAATAATATGCCACTGTTGTTGTGTATTTTATTTTTCTCCCACTATATATTATTTTAAGTCAAAAGTCTAACATCCTAATATTTTATGGTATATTAGATTCATTTAATAATTACTATTAGTTATAAGCTAAACTCTTACTAATTATGCATTTTTAAAAGAAAATAAAACTTTTTCTATTTTTAATTTTTATGTATGTTTATCAACCTAATATGTGCTAGGTGGAATAGATGTAATATTGTCTAATATTTGGTATATTGCATTGTGAGTGTGAAATAGGTTTTTAGGTTTCGTATCATTGTGCATTAACAATTCTAAAACCCGATACATAACTCCGATGTAAGACATATCGTTCGATATTTGTTTCCATGACTGTGGCTGATTGCTACCAATGCCAAGATAACTTGGTATGCATAGGGAAGTTATTTTTTCCATCGAAATCCTATATTTATTCCCAAGCTGCTAGCTGAGTGTCATGGAGCAGTTATTTGGGACATTTAGGGGCATTGAAGACTTATTGGTTATCTGAAGATGTGTTTTAGTATGGGTTGCAGCGAAGAGTGCAACAATTTGTCGCAGCTTGCCTAATTTGCCTCTAAAACAAGACCCAAGTGTTATCTCTAGCTTGGTACTCTATCCTGCAACAAGTTTGGGATGATGTATACAATGTATTGTTTGTGATTTGGTATGCAAGTATGCACAATCTCAAAAGTAATGAAGAAATTAGGGAGTATTGTTCCTAGAATAATGTATATTGTTGAGCGTTAGGGGATACAATAAGTGAAACAGATGGTTGGAAGGTAATGAGAAGAAAGAAAAATAGCGTAGTTTAATACAAGTACACAAATGCAATAAGTGGAGATGTGGGGTGTTTGGAGTTCCTCAAGTGTCGATGTTATATCATTTACAATAACTTTCCTTTCATTAAGTTAACCCAAAATGAGTTTATCCTTTCTCGAGGTACAAAATATGTTTCCCCTTTCAGCCTGAATTGATATATATCTGTATCCTTTGGGTTAATTGGAAGATTAAGAAAAACAAGAGTTTTCAAAACTTCATTAAGAAATATACATATCTATGTATTGGAAGTTAGAGCACTTTCGTGTCAAACTATCAATGTCATCACTATGTTTTGCTTTTCTTGAATATAAACAAGGTATTGTTTCCTTACTGAAATTGGTGAGAGATTAATATAGATTTGAGGCAGTAAAACCACTTTAAACGGAATAAAATAAAAGTGTGCTCAACACTATATTCAAAAATCAACACAGAATTCATCTTTACACCCTGCAAAAAGATATGAATGTGGCTGATTGCTACCAATGTCAAGAGTTGAAATCATCTTAAGTAGGGGAATACTTTGGTTTTATAGCTATTCTATAGTTTTGTGCAAGGGCATTTTCTCCTCCTTGCTTCTCCTCTAATGGAGGGCTTCTCCTTCTCTTCTCTTCTTCATACTCTAGTTTTCTTTAGGTTAGCTCTTGATGATTTGAATGCTTTCTTTTATAGAGCACTATGGTGGCTTTGTAGGGCACATTTGTATTTCCTTGGTGATTGTAGCTTGTGTAGGGTATATGGGCCTTGAGGATTAATACATAATCAAAATTTTAGCTAATGGGAGTGCTCTAAAATAATTTATGCAGTTGTTGCTTAAAATGACAATTCGGTCCTAGTTGGGGGTGTGGTTGTCTTCCATGTATCCTTACAAATATGCAATGCTTTAGTTCTCCAAAAAACCACTAGAACTAGGCTCAAAATGCTATGTTTAGATCCTAGCAAAGTAATATTAGAAGTGATGCAATAATACACTCAATTCCCAATACTTCTCATAATACAAGCATGTTTACAAAGAAGGGTTATATTCACATGTTGTTAGTGGATGATTGTTGTCATTGTATGCCCATCTTATTGCCCTCAAGGCTCAAATATCCTTTGTAGGATAAGAGGTTGTTGATTTGTTTGTGAGGGAAATCTTCCACCTGGATGCATTTTGTAGACTATAAACTATGATATTCCAAAAGCCCATCGCTTGCTATAACATTTTATACAAGATTTTCATCAAAGTCCTCACTAACAGATTACAACGTGTTCTTCATGAGGTGGTGGATCTTTCTCAATCTGTCTTCATTAAAGGACATTGTGTTGATGGCCTTGGTGAAACATTATGAAAGAAAACACATTGGGCTTGGATGATGATTAAAATTGACATTCAAAAAGCATACGACAACATTGAGTGGATCTTTGTGAGGCATTTGCTCCTAGCTTACAATTTCCCTCCCCATTTTGTTATGCTAATCATGGGTTGTGTATCTTCTATTCATATTTCTTTCAAAATTAATTGTGCTTTGATGCATTCCCTAATTTGAGATGCTTGAGGCAAGAAAATCCTATTTTTCCTTATCCCTTCATTTTGGAGATGGAATATATTCACAGGTCTCCGCAACAATTATGACAACTAGGATTTAAGAGTCACAAAGGCTAGAAGAAAATGCGCCTCATTGATTTATGTTTTGCAAACGATCTACTTATTTTTTGCAAAGGTGACCTACATTCTACTCAATTAGCTCATTATGTGATTTAAGAGATTGGTGGCTGATCTAGCCAAGAGCATTGATTACTTTGGAGGGACAACTTCGGCTTTGAAGCTCTGGATTCTTAGAGTACTGGGCTATGATGAAGGGATATTTCCTTTCTGTTATCTAAGTATTCTAGATTAAATGTTAAGCATTATCAACCCCTTCTTAACAAGCTTCTAGCCAAAGGGAAATGTTGGACGACATAGGACAATTACAATTAGTCCAAGCTGTCCTCAGCAGTATTCATGGATTTTGGTCGTAGTTGCTACTGAAAAAAGTAAAAGCACCTTAGAGGTGGCATGGAGGACAATATGATTGCACAAGAAGTAGGGAGGTCAAGTTATTAGAAATGTGGTTTCTTGGAATAAGACTGCTTTAGGAAGATACCTATGGCAAACTTATGACACATAAAGATATCCTGTGGATTAAATTTGTTCATGTAATATATCTTTAGCATACCTCTATCCCGGAGTATATTCCCAATGCGCCACATTCTCGGCTTCTTAGGACGATAATGGATCTTCAACCTATCTTTCTTCCTTTAATTCTTCACGAATGTTGTCAGAAGGGTGAGAGACATAGTATATGGTGGTTTATGGCTTTTTGAGGCCACAAGTTGGGCACGCGTTGTTTGGTCTCATACGGGATTGACATGCCATAAACTTATCATGTGGTTGTCTTATCATAATGGTTTGTTAACTAAAGAAAAGCTGGATTGATGGGGTATTACTACCAATTTTCTGTGCAGTATTTGTCCACTTGAGAAGGAATTTCAAGACCATCTCTTTACTAGATGTCATATGGCTCGAACTTGTTAAATTGGATGCATATTTTTTTTAAGCCCCAATCATGGCGGCAAGTCTTGCACTAGTTGATATGAGGCTCATGACTAGCAGGAGTAGGAGGGTTGTTATGGATGGCTATGTCGAGCTTAGTTTACAAATTATAGCGATGATTGGAATCTTACCACCTTTCAGCTTAAAATTATAATTCCTAGATGCTTACTTGCTTAGTGCAAGATATTGTACGGGGAATATTCATGGGTATCATACTACCTCAACTTATAGGAGGTATAGAGGTGTATTGACTAGGTTGGATAGATTACCTATATAGCGCTTGTTTGGGGCTAGTCTTTTGGTTATACATAATGCTCATTTTTTGGGTATTAATAAAAATTATTAATTACCAAAAGAAAACTATGATATTTGCTGGCCATTTTTGGAAGGAGGTGTTTCGATTGCAAGGGACTAAGTTAAAGTACTACATGACCTACCTCCCAAGCAATAAAACTGCAATCGTTCTTGCGGTTGTGGTCGCTGTGTTGCAGTATCGATATTTTATATTGCGGTGTGATTTTTTTATTTTTTTCACAACAAATATTAGCAAATATTGGTAAATATCAGTAAAATAATGGTAAATCTTGGCCGATAATTGATATATCGCGATAAATACGTGGAATTCTAAAGCCATCACATATCGCCAATTTTGTGTATTAGCTAACTTAAAATATAATAAATATCAGCCAATATTACGTATCGGGACCAATTTTTAATTGTATGCTTCTACCCCACACGAATAGCCAAATTGAGGTGGTAAAGCCCAGTCACTTGTTAGCTTTCCTTCATTGCAGGACACCTGAATAAGGAATGTAGTGATTGTCATGGGTGGAATACCGGTATAACACTTCTATCATACAACTACTCATATTACACTATTTATCACCTTATGCAAACAAGATCGTCCTATGTTGTTACAGTACTCGACTAGCGTTTAGCCTTTGCTATAATGTTTGAAAAGGTCTAAAGCGCACCTTGGTGATAAGGCCAAGGCGAAGGGAATGTCTAGGTAAAGTGAAACACCAAACTGATCTATACATATTTACGCAATAAGTATTTCCCTTTCCTTTTCCACAAAAAATGATGTTTATTGATCTTTCCATAAACTTTTGCTCCCTTCTCTTTTCCCTCCAACGCAGGATTTATTTACTATGTTTATAAAAATAAAGTCTAAAAGTCCTATTAAAAAAAAAAGCTTAAAAGTAGCTAAAGAGAGTTTCCTCTTTTTTTTGGAGTAAAATACCTTTACTTTTTCATTCAAAATTATGTCTATTGGTCTTCCTATGTTTATTTTCCCTCCTTTTCATAGTGTTTTAAAAACCGGACTGGAAATCGATTTGGGAGACCTTTCGGTACCCGGTTTAACCGGTCTGACCGCTGTTTGATCGAAAATTACTTTTACTAAAAAAATATCCGGTATGACTTGGTCAAATTTTGGTTCAACCGGTTTGACCGGGTCATTTGCCCTTTGAATTTTCTCTCTATGATCGAAACAATGTCATTTAATGCTTATCGAGTCAAACTGGTTCAACTGGTTCAATCTTCTTTTTCCGGTCGGGACACTCTTTTCAAAGCCGGTTTATATTGTACCGGTCAGATCGGTTCTACCGGCCGGTCCGGTCCAATTTTGTATTCATTGCCTTTTCCTTTATTCATGAGATTTAATTACCATATTAATAACAAAACAATTCAAAGGAAGTTGAAGCCTAAAAATAGCCTAATTTTTCATCAAGTGCATGCCTTAGAGCCTTATGCACCTCAGTAGCCCCTTACCAAAGATCCAATTCCTTAGGTAGGCCTTTTCAAGCACCAATAATGTTGTACAAGATTACGACTTGATCCTGTATAAGTTGAAGCTAAACATAGATTATTCTTAGAAGTTGACAAAATTACAGCAAACGAGAAATGTATGGAGCTCAAATTTGAAGTAGGTGACAAGGTGTGTGTGTTACTAAGGGGAAAGACTGTATAGTTAAAGGTCCCTAGCTAAGCACATGAACAAGTAGCACTACCCTCATCATCTTAGCACTTACTAGGTGTAGCTCGTGTGGGAGTTGTGCATAATCTCTTGGCATTACCTAAGACACTTCCTATCCACCTTGTGTTCCATGTCTCAATGCTCAAGCTGGCCATGGGCACCATTCATCAAGTACAACCTTTCCTTACATGTCTCAACAAGGATTTAGAATGGAAGGTCGAACTAGATAAGGTGCATAGTATATGCTACAATTGGAAAGAAGGCTTAAAAATTCTAATTAGCCAATCTTGATTCAAGTCCTCTTGAGAGAAGTTTGATCCCATTAATATGCAATTCCCTAAGGGTTTTCAGAGCGGATGTTTGTGGTAGTAAGAGGTAGGTAGGTGTAAGGGGCGCTACTAGTGATTTGTGACTACGCCAACCTTAAAGTTGGTTTTTTGGGGTTCGGTGAGTGGTCCAAGGTGGTTAGCAGCCAGCGAGGTGACTAGGGATTTTTTTTGGCTCTAGGGATGGCTAGGAAGCATGGAATGAAATCGCGGATCCGATATTGCGTATCGGCCGCAATTTCGCGGAAACAGTGCCTGCCGCGACGCGAAACACCCGAAACGCAATGGAGGGAGAAATTCACGGCGATGTCGCCGATATTTCGGCGCAATATCGGATGTCGGAAAATATCGCCGATATTGTCCGAAATATCGGTGACCCTACAGTAACCAGCAATTATTGATGGAAGAATGGAAAAAAACTAACCCTAATTCACAAAAACCTGCAACCCAGAACCGTAGAATCGGGGGCGAGCAGCGGAGGGCGAGTGGCGACTGGCGAGCGGCAGACGACGAGCTGCGGATGGCGAGCGGCGACTAGCGAGCAGCAGACGACGAGCGGCGGAAGTCTGGGAACAGGAAGACCGGAAGAATCGAGCTGCTCGAGCACTCGAGGTCGAAGTCGAGCACTCCGGAAGAGTCGAGCTGCTCGAGCACTCGAGGTCTCGAAGTCTAGCACTCTGGAGTCTGGAACCGTCGAAGGCTGGGACTGAGTGAGAGTTTGACTTTGAGACTCCAGCACAGTAACTGTTACTGGCTTATAAGATACGTCGTAGGCTCGCAGCAAACATTTCTGATTTAGTAATTTAGTATAAACATTTTTTATTTAGTAAATATAAAATATTTAAATAATTTATATTAAATTATGCTACTAATATATTATAATATTATTTCTTTTTTATTAATTAACTAACTAATTCATTTAACTTATGCTATCTAATTTTTATTAATTAACTATTATTTATTAGTTAAATAATATATTAATATGTTACTAATTTTCATATGCTACATATATGAATTTTTTAAATAAAATATTAATACTTAGCCTAGTAATGATGTGATATTAATAATTAATTAAATTAATATATAGATAAATTAATACTTATAATTATTATAATTTAAATATATTGTTAATATATGCAGTTATATACTATAATAAATTAATAACAGTTTATTATTAATAATTTTGTATGATTATTGAATACTAATTAGTTAAGTAATTTTAACATTAATTAAATTAGTACATGATTAAAATTAATAGATAGATAATAAATAATTGTTATAGTGTTAATTTATTGTAAATTTATATAAATATAATATAACGATAATTTATTAATAATAAATTTAATATTATAGATTAGGCATCTAAAAAATCAATTAATAATAATTTGAAATTGGGTAAGAGGAGAAGTAGTATTTATTTAATACCAAGAAGAGTTAGACACTTAAATACTTATATTTAGTGTATAGATATTATTTTCTTTATTTAACATATTGTATATACATAATAATTTAAGTGTGTTTGTGTTATATTAAAAACTCATTATCACCTATATAATTTTATAAATAATGAATTTTATAGTTCACTTACTAATTATAGGTACGCTATAATTTTATAGGATAATTTAGTATTTAGTATTCCTTATTTAGTAGATATGAAATATTTAAATGATTTATGTTAAATTATGCTACTAATATGTGATAATATTATCTATGTTTTATTAATTAGCTAACTAATCTACTTAACTTATGCTATCTAGTTTTTATTAATTAGCTATTATTTATTAGTTGAATAATATATTAATATGTTGCTAATTTTCATATGCTACATGAAAGTTCTATAATAAGTTATTTATAAATTTTCATATAATAAATTTATAACATATAATTTAACATATAATAACTTATTATTTATTAATTAGCAAAAGTAGTGTTGTTAGAATAATTTAACATATAATAAGTCATTTAAAGACTTCTAATATAACATATAACCTTTATGCATAGTTGTATAAGTAATTAAATGATGAATAAATAAAATTTAATCCATATTGTGAAAAAAAAATCAGAAATCACGCCGCGACGGCCGCGACATATAATTTATAGACCGCGACACTCCGATACCGCGACACCGCGACCGCGACCGCAATCGCGACCGCGACCGCGGTTTTATTGTATGCTAGGAAGGGGTTAAAATTAGGGTTTTGTAGAATTAGGGTTGTTGGAGTAGGTTACCAATACTTTGAGACTCCGGAGGGCTTAGGGTTGGCTTGCTAGAGGTGGGCAAAGGGGTGAGGATGGACAAGGAGGCAGGTGTTTGGGTTGTGGTGTTAGTAAGGCGATGGGGATTTTAGGGTTAGAATTTGAGGGTTTAGGGATGCTAGGGGTATATGGAGCTAGTGGAAGGTTGGAGGGTGCTGAAGGTGGGTAGTAGAGGGCCGACAACCACTAATAGAGGGTTGGTGAGGTGGTTGGAGTCTTTTATCATGACCCGCATTGAGACTTGCGGTAAGGTTCTACGGAGTTCTAAAATAATGTAGAATGTTCCGGTGTAGTCTAGATAAGTGTAGAGAGATGTATAAAATCCTACACTCTCCTAGATGGTTCTAGAGAAGATGTCTCTAGATCCTTCTACACATGTGTAGATAAGTTTAGAGTATTCTAGAAACCCTAAACAAGTACTCTAGAAACCCTAACGAGCTCCTCCGGAAACCCTAATAGATTTTTCTAGAAACCTTAGATGGCTTATTGGGAGATCCATTAGGTCTGTCTCTAGAATTTAGGGGTGGAGATTTACTTATAAATAGGAGGGGGAGGGGGGTGGAGTCATTTGATAATCATCCACCAAGAGTTGTATTAAAAGCTTCTCTTGCTACAATACATACTTTTTTCTCTATCTAAAAGTTTTCTTTTGAGTTATCTTATAAAGTGTTGGAGTTGTACTCTCAAAGGCATCTTTTGTCTAAGTATTGAGTATACTAGAAAGAGGAAGACCGACTTAGTCTTTCAAGGAGTGAGACGATACTAAGGTCACATGTATTTTGGCTCAGTGAAGAAGTCGGTACGTGACACTTTAGTGGGGCTAGTGACCTGCACAGAATAAAATACCTGCTAATATCTATAATAAATCTGACTAAATATTCTCCTAAATAACATCTTAGCTAGATATTATATAAAACTAGATATATCAATAATAATTAAATAATAGTTAACTTGCAGCTAAAGCTGAAAAATTAGCTACCAAAATATTTGCCCAAGAGGGCTGCAAATCATGGCCCTTCACAGACCAGGTCCTCTAACTCATCGTTTGTATCACTTTTCCTGATTTCCATCTTTTATCAATTCCAGCTCCTAATTTCCATATCTTGCTGCGGTTACATTTTGTTTTTGGATTGTAGCTGCTACTGTTCCTATCAGAGAATTGCTTGATTATTGGAAGAAAGGCAAGTGAGACTTGAAAGAAGAATTGTTACTTCTGACTTGCCCTACTCCTCCATTTTCTTTTCTCTCCAAAGTCCTAACTCAATTCCTGGCTCCCATGATGAAGGATTAGGATCGTAAATTCTTACTAACCTATTTTACGAGGGGCTAAAGATTTCTAGGTCATTACTTAACAGTTACAGCTTCTTGATTATTTCTCTCAGTTGGGGACCTGTACTGTACTGAATGTTCGAGATTCTAGTGTATCTGGTGACATGGGGTTTGTCTGTGGATGAAATTGGCTATTTATGTGAACTAAATTGCTTAATATTGACTTTTGGGTTTGTTTTATGCATTAATTTCAGGGAGTAAATGGTGCATACAGTGAGCTAGCTGCGGAAACAGCTTACACAAATTGTGAAGCAGTTCCTTGTGAGCATTTTGACACAGCTTTTGAAGTGAGTTTTCAAAGCTGTTGATCCTCCTCCTCCTATATTTGCTTATAATCCAAGTTTTGGATGGTAGTACCAATATAATATGTTTGAGGCATGTAACAACATTTGTTTATGGTAAGCCACTTAGTGATACATCATCTATATGAAATGAGATTGATTTACTGAAGATATCTTTAGAACTTGGTAAAGGTGTTTGGAGCAATAAATGAATTCTCTGGTCGTTAATGTTCAGTAGTGGTTATATGTTTATATGATTTCTAAAGGATTGACAATTTGATTGCACAGGGCTGACATCGATTGCAAAACACATACAATGCTTGTGATGACAAAATATGGATAGTAGCTATTATGCTTCTTCCTTGTAAAAGAGTTATTTGAAGATTATTAATATTATTAATGATAATATATTTATCAATTTATTACTATGATAAATATTATTAATAATATATTTAATAATAATAATTCGTTTAATAATATGAGTTATACCCCCATCGTATAAAAAAAAATTCATTTTAACAATTTAATTTTAGAAACTGAAAATTTAGTTTCAAAATTTCATTTACATCCTTTATGTTGTAATATTGATAAATTCAAAAAAAGATAATATAACAATATAGATAGGAAGAGAGAATGTGACTTTTTATTCTCATTCATATGTGTGGATTCCTTCTTCCATTTACAATTCACAATATCCTGTATATATAATACTTACACTTATTACATCCATTATGAGAAAGAGTTAGAGAATATGAAAGGAGGTGGAGGATACGTAGAGTTGGGGGTGGAATCATAATGGAGAAGCCACTACAACTTATGGTATTAATGAGAGTATTACACCTATGATTTAATATAATATACATTCATAAATTGTACATCCACAATATGTATATAGAATATTTTTAACACTCTCCCTTAGATGTACATCTTCTGATATTTACAATACTCCCCCTTAAGAGTATATCTCTAAAATACTGCCTCATTAAAAATCTTGCTAGGAAAATCCAGTGGGATAAAACCATGGCTAAGGAAAAGAGTACAGTTTTATTCCTTCAACTTAGTATGTCTCCTTCATATGTCATATTACATATGGTTATATTTGCATGTACAAGCACACTTTAATAGTATTTACATTTGAAAACTTCACAAAAAAAAACCCTATCAGGGACAAAATCCTGACTTTTATACAAAGACATGTGTCATCAAATTGACTTTTAAATCATTTCTTTAAAAATACCCACTTGTAGCCAATTGGTCAGACACCTTTAAATATTGGACTTCTTATCCATACAAATCATGCTCATTAAGTGGATACATTTGACCATTCCAATTTGATAATAATTCATCCAATTATATTCCATAATGAATCGAGAATAATTGTCACTTTAATCCATTATCAGTTGTAACTATTTAGGTAAAGACATCACTAATGCCTACCTCATACCATCTTACACCGGTGTAAGAATAATTAATGAATTTTTCATTTATCGGTGGAATCTATTCTCAGATTCTGTCCATATGGATATGTCAACTCAATATGGTAAGTTTTATATCCTTTTAAAGGATTATAACTCCTCTTTTGAGGATTTAGCTCTTCAGACCTTTATCATACGCTTCTAGCATATTTGTACCAGACTTGTCATTAGCTTATTTGAAGTCACCGCAAGGGCTTCTATGTGAGTTGGAACTTTAGTCAAAACACATATTGGTTTCATAATTTCTTGGCTATAACAAACGCAAATTATAGCTAGGCTACATCTAGCAAGCATAAACATGATCAAGTGCACTTTGATTTTTCTTTAGGTCTATATCTCATGGAAGACATCTTCTAAGTGCTTGCTAGCTTTATAATCTCAATCTCCTCCTCTCCCCCTAAGGTTGAGGAAACAAATATTTCGAGTCTTCTTTGTGGCTTAATTTCATATTCATGGGGGATTATAAGCACACATAAGACTCATCCTATAATCTCAATTAACTTGGCTTAAGGGTTAATGTAATATTCGATTGGTACATACCAAAAATCATTGCATATATTGGCATATCACTAGCAGGGGTCTACGAATCAAATGCATAATCAATGACTCTACGAGGCATACAATAAAACCACGGTTACGGTCGTGATTGCGGTTGCGGTATCGGGATGTCGCGAATGATATTTTATATGTCGCAGTTGTCGCGGCGTGATTTTTAATTCTTTTACACAACAAATATCGGTAAATATCGGCCAATATCGGTAAAATATCGGCTGATATCCAAAATTTCGCTGATATTGCGGCGATAAATATTTGATTTTCTGAAACGGTCTCATTTTCGAAATTTCGCGTCGCGGCTAACCCAAAAACCGTGAAATTGCGGCCGATACGCAATTGTGGTACCGATATTTCATTGTATGCTACCAGGTCATTTTGTTTCCATCTTGAAGCATTGATTGCATTTTTACCTCAATTGGATAGCTATTAACTTTTGTGCCAATGCAATAATATTTGTTGCAAAATATAACATGTGACTATACATTGATGCATCATTATATACCATGGTAAATTTAAAATGGTCTACATCTGTCAACTTGAATTCTATCAAGTACATTGGAGATTTTGCATTTTCTTACATTATCACGACTATAAATTTGCTAAGAATAACATGTCTTTTGTATGAGATCACCAATTAAAAAATTAATCTTTTGAATTCTGTGTGGGTGCTCATGTAAGTTTCAATTATCTTTCCTATCATTGGTACACTAATGTGATCTCATTTCTCATGCCACAAAGATAATATTTTATGGTCTATTAACTTTTGGTTAGTGATACCTTTTGGTTTTTCACATATACCAAATGCATATATTGTGCATTTATCTTGGGCTTACTTCTAGCCGATCTTGATAGTAATAATACCATCAAATACTCATATACCATAGTAAGTTCTTCAGGAACCTAGGTGCAATATCATGCGCAATTTTGTTATTCGATTGTTAAATCAAGAAACCCTTTAATAAATTTATCATGCCATATACATGTGGACATTCTTGTCAGTTATAAACTCATAAAATACTTCATATTTATTAATATAATGTACAAAGGCATTTCAATCGGATAAATTGATCATCTAGATCATATTCAAGTTTATTACATGTGAAACATTTAGTTTCTACCATTAAATTACTTATATCAAATGGAAAATTTCATGTTTCATCCATTATACTAATAACTGAATGGAAAGCTTTAAGCTTTAACCATTAAACTACTTATTGGATAGGAAGCTTTAGGCTTCAACTATCAAAATATCTCTATACACTAAAATTATAATATAATGGGAAGACTATTGTAAATACTCCAACCATTGTAGTGGTGGAGGAGACTTGACTATGGTAGGTTTTGACCACTACCAGTTATAAAATATGTGTATAGTCTCATGAATGAGTGGCTGACAAATTATGCACAAAGCCATCATCACTACTTCATAATTAGAATAAATGCTTTAAATATTGCGAAACTTAAAATTACAGAAACTAAATTGTAAGAATTAAAATTGTATAACTAGAAAATGCAAAAATAAAATTAGTGTGGGGGTCTATAGACCACCAAATAGTTCGATCTTTTGGATCGAAAAACACTTGGGATATTTAATACCATCCGATCTTTTTTACCAGTATTATATTAGTCATAAAAGATTTTCAACTATTTGATCTCCTTGATCAAATTGTACATAAGGTATTAATTACCTTTTAATCATTTTATCTTTAGGATTGAATTGTGCATAAAGTCTTCAGGACCATTTAATCATTAGTTGAAACTTTTGGCTTTCACCTCAATTGCATCATTTCCTTTTGTACTTCATTTACATATTTGTAAATAATATAATTGGTTGGGAGCTTCATGCTTCTACCAACACTTGTGCAATCACCCATCCATACGTTGGGTATACGGGAAAAATGATCAATTTTGGTGGCCCTCCATTAACTTAGGGTAATGGAGATTTGTACTATATTCTCCAATCAACTTCAAGTGATGAGATATGTATGTAGTGTTGGGCAATGGGGCCGCTAATCCATCACGTTTAAATTTATGTATTTTTTTTTTAAACGTTACCACTTTAGATGACTTTCTATCATCTTCAAGTAATGGCGATCTACATATGGTGATGGGTGGTGTAGCTGCCAATTCATTACTTTTGATCTTTCAATCGATCATATTAGATCCAATTTGTTTTTATTAAATGAGAGATTTTTAGCCTTATACCATCATTTATCTCTATCATCCATTTCATAATTGGAAGGGAGATTATCAAACATACAATCAAATTAAAATACATATTGGCTATATATACAATTAAAACTAATAAAAATATCAATTAGCATAAAAATAAAGCAAAGGGGAGATAAAAATAGATTTCCATATCCTGAGCGAATTTTAGGATCATACCATATTCCCCTTTAAAACTATTAATCAATTCAAATTAAGCAGGGGATCGATGTTTTTGAAATTTACTTGATTGCAAGATATGTCACATACCTTTCATATGCCTGCAAAAATTGAGATCTTACACAAGAAATAAAAAGAGTAGATTAGTCTTATATGACACATAATAATCATATTCATATAATATGATGACTAATAAATATAGAACATTCCCTTTTATCAAGCACCGATCAAACTTGACATCAATTCCATAGGTATTTACCAACATCCCGAACAAAATCAATACATAACCATATATATATACATATATATATTTCATCTTGAGCATAATCGTGCTAATAATGTGTTGTAATATTGATAAACTTAAAAAAAGATAATATAACAATATAGATAGGAAGAAAGAATGCGACTTCTTATTCTCTTTTATATGTATGGATTCCTTCTTCCATTTACAATTCACAATATCCCATATATATAATACCCACACTTATTACATCTATTATGAGAAAGAGTTAGATAATATGAAAAAGGGTAAATGATACGTAGAGTTGGGGGTGGAATCATAATAGAAAAATTACTATAACTTATGGTACGAACGAGAGTATTAAACCTATGATTTAATACAATATACATTCATAAATTGTATATCCATAATATTGAAATAGAATATTTACAACACTTTATTAAAATATAACAAAATACTTAATGTATGGATAATGAAAGAAAAAAGATGAAGGTAAAAGTGGAAAATAGGTTTTGACTTTTCTAAAGTGATTTTTTTGTTATACAAAAATTTGATGATATAATGACTAATTTTTTGATATAAAGGGGGTAATATTAATAGTATTTATATTAATTCAACAATAATAAAAATAAAAATTAATGATGCATAATAATATTAATATTAATAATTGATAAAAATATTATTAGTTTAATAATAATTAATAATATGCAGTTTAACTTAAAATATAAATAATATTAAGATTAATTTAATAATATAAATTATAATAATAATTTATAATTAAATTAATTTCATCATAAAATATTAATAGCTAATAATTATTAATAATAATATAATTAATAATTAATTACTATGCTATTAATAATTATAATTAAACTTACAAGATTAATAATAATTTAAGAATAATAATGAATATTGTTGATGTTTTATGAACCGAGAGGAAATCTTTAGTAATCAAAGAGTGTCGAAGGAAAATCTTAGAGGAGAAAGGAGAGCAAAAATAAGAAGTTGTAGTAATAATTCAATTTCCCTAAAATGAGTACAAGATTCAATATTTATAGTGATAGAACTGACGAAGATTAGAAGGGGGGAGGGAATACTATGTGGTCAAGGATAGGCGATCGTCCCTGCTCTACATAATAAGCCAACCCAATGAGGAAGCAGAAGAACAACTTGAAGGGATGAGTATGTCCCAAAGTTTGGTGGTCTGACCTTTGTTTAGGTCGCCGCCCCTTAAACCCAATAGTATTGGTTTAATAAATACCTATCTCATCATTCCTTTCAAAATTTCACCCCTTACATCCATCATTCCCCCAAGGCAAACATGCTAAAATTTAATGATTTGCTGTCGGCCCTATGTGTCCAATGGTTGTTTTCGCAGAGTAGATAAGATGATCTTCAAGAATTTGTTGAAGACGTATGAACTTCAATGGCTAGCTAATGGTCTATATTACAAGTTTACAGAAATAACATACCTTATTGGTCACTTACAATCATAATAATAATACAAAAGATCGTCGGCCAATTATAAGTGAAGGGCTATCATACAACACAAAATAATATTATCACCGTTGGTAGATTATACAATATCATCAGTTGTTTACAAATGTTGTTACATACACCAGTAGATATTGGATAACCAATCCCATCATCAAAGATTGTTGGCAAGTTTTGTTGAAGAAAAATGAAACTACATTAAATACATCAATTATTGTAAAATTCTAAAATATAAAATGGTACCAAAATAAAACTTGTCGAGTAAGCTTTATTTTTTTCTCCCACATGTTCAAATTATGGGAAATCTCTGTGAATAAGGACCATATGATATGCTTGAACATTGTTATAAAATAAACCAATTTCTTAGGTTATTGTAGACCATTCATTGTGCCGTTATTTTGCGTAAGAAAAGGTAGATATCAAGTGAGAATTGAGGTTTGATTGGATGCTCTGTTTTCTCCCGAACGAGATTGTTGAGGAGATCGTGTTAGTGATGAATTTCGATTCTTCACCTTCTTAATAAAAAACGAGGTAAATTTAATCAGTTGGTATTGCTATATATATATATATATATATATATATATACAACCCCCCCACATTTACTCCCTTCTTCTTCTTCACTATTTGCGATAACCATTCTTCTCCGTTGTCTGTAATATCTTCTCTGATTTCCCTTTGTTCTCACTTTGTATCTTCAAATTTCTATCATTCCTAATTTTTTTGTTGTCGTCATCTCCACACAACTATCATCTTTGTCTATAGATATCATCACTACTCCTTCCGCAGTTGCTATCAGTGGAGGCATGCAACATCTATCAAATGGGAATCACACCTGTGGAGTTGCTACTCCAAACACCAATTCTTACAACTATACTGGGAAATCTCCTACTTTGTTAAGGGATCTTTTACTAAAACATCTTCCTAATTCTAAATTTTCTTTTGTTTTCGAATCTTCATCCATATCTATAGCTTTGTCTGATTTTCTTATACATTATTCATCCTCGACGAGCCTATCGGCTATGAACCTCTCGACCTTTTTGTCCCCTTCGACTCTTCTTTTCCCCTTATTATGGCTTTAACTTCCTCACTTGACTCAAAAACTCTTTTTTCCTATAATATTATATATGCTCAGCTTGAGTATTTTTGTATAAAGTATTACATGTGCTCTTCCTTAGTCTAATTGCAACGTCTCCATCGGACAGGGTTAATAATCTGCTGGACAGGTGTATTTCTCTTCATGCTGAGGTTTTGTATGCTGGCATTTGTTTTCCTTTACATCTTTTTATGAGGAGATTCCTCTAAATATGTCACCTCAGCCCTGCACAGTTTGTTCCTAATTCCTGAAAAATGGTAGTAGGCTCCTTGTATGGGTGTCATTTATTATAGATTGCACTTACAATAGACCTCTTCAGGCATTTTTTTAAATTCTTGAGTCATCCTACGTCTCCGAGTTTTTACTTTATTCAAATGAGGGGGAGTATGAATTCATTAAGGAGCCTCGCTCCTCTGTAAAAAGGTGGAAGTCTTAGTACTCTTTTTATTTTGGATGATTCTGAAAGAAACTTACCAAAGTGGGGCTAGCTTAGCCCTAAGGTCTGAGAGTGTCCTCTTTTCTAGGGCTATTAACGAGCCAAATATCTCCTGGCTAGAGCTTGGCTCATTTAATTTTTTTTTACGCTCGAATTCAGCTCGAGTTCAAAATGAGCCGAACGAGCCTGACTCAGCTCGTTTAACTTTTTAAAAAAGTTAATGAACCAAACCTGCACGTTTATCATGATTTGATTCGTGACTTGACTCGTTTAACTATTCAGCTCATTTGAAAGTTAAACAAATCAAATCAACTTGTTTTATTATTCGGCTTGTTTGAATACTCATTTAACTATTTGGTTCATTTATTATGTAAATTCTATACAAGCCGGTCTATTAACAAACGAGCTGAGCTTATAAACGAGTTGAACAGAGCTCGAGCCAAATTCAAGCTGGCTCACAAACAAACAAGCCGAACCTTCCTTGGCTCGAGCTTGACTTGTTTAATAAATGAGCCTAAAAATAAGGCTTGGATTTCATTCGTTTTGCTAAACAAACGAGCCAATATGAATTGACTTGTCAACAAATCTATTCCTTTCACTCTGGAGTTGGAAGCATCCGTAGATAAATTTGATAATTTTGTACGAGAGGGACTCACAGTAAATAACAATTATGAAAAAAATAGGTTTAATATTAGAAGTTGGTAAAGAAAATATTTTCTTCCTGGCTGTTTAACCTTTTTAATGCTTTGTTTCGTCCGTCTCACAAGGATATGCCTTTTTTGTGGAGTGCAATACTTGGAAAGTTTGCCAACAGATGGTCACTTAGCGAAGGGCATAAGAAACACCCTCTCCCCCCCGGTGCGGGCTTGCGTCCTCTCACTGCATCAATTCTCATTGAGCGAAGGTTTGATGAAAAATATAAGTTTAACAAAATGAATCATTGATGTAACTGCAAAGATGTGAAATAAGAATCTAATACGCTCCTAAAAACTTAAGTTCATGACAACCCTTAGCAAAGTGGCTATCATTAGACCTTCAACAATCGTTCTGTCTTCACTGAGCATCATGACCTCAGTCAGCTTGGGACCAGCAAAATCATCAGGATGACAACTGAAGAATGAATAGTCTTTAGGAATGGATAAGGTAGATCCGCCGTCGTCCAACAGGACTTTAGTCCTTTCTTGAAGAATATCATTTCACCGAGAGAGTATCTAATTCAGGAATCCCGCCATCGGGACTTTTCAATATGTCAGCAATGGGTACTCCCACTTGCTTCAGCCTAAAGAGAAGGTATAATATTGGATTATGTAGGAACATCAGCCTGTTTCGTTACTCCCTCTCCGCCGTCATTCTCCTTGTCAAGGGCAATTATCTTTTTATTAAGAGCTGGAATGGGAGCCATAATAGGTTCTCTCAAAAAGGAATTCAACAACCCTTTGCCTTTTTCTAGGGATAATGGCTGAGAGGAATGGAGGGATTCTCTTATTGAGACCGAGGCTAACGGCTTCAAGCCAGGGGTGAGAGGGATAAACAAAGTATTGATTGGATTAGGGGTGGATTTGAGAATCTTCTAGGCCACCAAGACTTTTGGAATGACCTTCAGGGGGTTGCTTCCTAAGAATATACAAAAAGGATAAGGAAAGGATAGCCGATGGAATGACAATTAACATTGGTAAATTTAATAAATCCCTATTTAGCCTGACCTTTTTCTTCAACTTTTCAGGAACATTCTTGGGTGCCTCCCCACTCTCATGAATATATAATAAAGGATAAATAATCTTAAAAGAAATACTATAAATTTTAAAAGACAGAATTCATGGTGTGTGGCAAGAATGCCTGCTTTTTGTTTAGATCCCTCAATGAGAATTGATCCGGTGGGAGGTGTGCAATGGACTTTTTGACGCCCTTCGCTAAGCTAGGAGTGAGCGTTTGTTGTTGAACTTTCCAATCATTGCACTCTACAAAAAAGACATATTCTTGTGAGACGACGGACAAAATAAGGCATTAAAGAAGTTAAACAAATGGCAAGAAAATATTTTCCTTACCAACTTTAGAGATCAAACCTATTGTCTTTAGAATGATAGTATTGTTGGCGACCTCATTGTTATTAACAATGCGTCTCTGTCGTACAAAATTATCAAATTTATCTATGGATGCTTCTAACTTTGGAGTGAAGGGCTATTGCTGTCAGACCTCGGGGATAAGTTGGCCCTACTTCAGTAAGTTTAATTCAGAATCACCCAAAATGAAGAAGTACCGAACTTCTATTTTTTTTTATGGAGGAGTGAGGTTCCTTATTGAATTTCATCTCCCCCCTCGTTTGAATGGAGTAAAAGCCCAGAGCCGAGGGGTGACTCAAGAATCTAAAAAAATTACCTTAAAAAGTCCATTGTAGGTACAACCTTCTAGAAATGACACCTACACAAAAAACCTCATACCATTCTCTAGGCATTATGAACAAAATGTGATGGGTTGAGGTGACGTGTTTGGAGGAATCTCCTCATGAAAGGATGTAAAGGAAAACGTATGTCGATGAACAAAGTCTCGGCATGAAGAGAAACACACCTATTTGGCGGATTATTAACCCCATTCGATGGGGATAGTGCAATTAGAATAAGGAAAGAGGAAATGTAAAACTTTACACGAAATGCTCAAGTTGAGCATTTTGAGAGAAGAGTGTTTGAGTCAAGTGAGGAAGTTTCAGCCATAATGATTGGCAAAGAAGAGTCAGAAGGGGGTAAAAAGGTCGAGGGGTTTGTAGCTAATGGGATCGTCAAGATGAATAAAGTAGTAGAGAAAAGGATAAAGTTGTAGATACGGATGAAGATTCGAAAACAGAAAAAATATTTAGAAGTAGTAAAATGTTTTAGGAAAATATTCCTAATCAAAGTAGAGATTTTCTAAGATGGTTGCAAGAATTGGTGGTTGAAGTGACAACAACGTAAACTCCACAAATGCAATTCTCATTTGATAGCCTGTGATGTTGCACACATCCATTAATAATAACTGCAGGAGGAGTCGTGATGATATCTATAGATGAAGATAATAGTGGTGTGGGCAATATCCTAACAGATGACGAAAACAGAAAAATAAGGGATGAAAGAAATTTGAAGATGTAAAGTGAGAACGAAGGGAAACTAGTGAAGATAATCAAAGACATTTGAGAAAAATGGTAATCACAAATAGTGAAGAAGAGGGGATTAAATGTGAAGGTAAATGCATATATATATATATATATATATATATATGTAGCAATACCGAGAAGGAAAATAAATTTTACATGACAATTTTCACTTTGGTAACATTTTATATTTTGCCAAAATTTAAATTTTACAATAACTGATGTATTAGGTGTAGGTTTTTTTTTTTTTTTTTTTTTTTTCTTCAGTGGGACTTACTATCTTTGATGATGGAATTTGTTTATGCTACATTTGCTGGTGCATATGAATGGTTCGCCAACGGTATTCATATGTAACAATATTTGTAAATAATCGAAGATATTGTATAATCTACCGATGGCGATAATATTATTTTACGTTATATAATAGCCCTTCACTTTTAATTAGTCGATGATTTTTTGTATTATTATTATGATTGTAAGTGACCTATAAGGTATGCTATTTTTATAAACTTGTGATATATATCGTTGTCTGACCATTGAAGTTTATAAGTCATCAGTAAATTCTTGAAGATCATTTTATCTACTATACGGAAACACCCATTGGGCACGTAGAGCCGACGGCAAATCATTGAAGTTTGGCCGGTTTGCCTTAGCGGAATGATGGATTTAAGGGGTGAAATTTTGAAGAGGATGATGATATAAGCATTTATGAAACTAATACTATTCAGCTTGAGGGGTGGCAGCCCAAAGAACAAAGGTCAGGTCACAAAACTTCGGGACATGCTCATCCCTCCAAGCTGCTCTCCTGGTTAATCACTGGACCTGGTTACTATATAGAGGGATGATCTCTTGTTCTTGACCACATAGTATTCCCTTCTACTCTTCCTCGGTCCTATTTTTATAAATATTGAGTCCTGTACTCATTTTAAGAGGACTGAATCATTAATACAATAACTTATTTTTGTTCTCTCCTATGAGATATCCTGTTGACACTCTTTTATTACTTAAGATTTCATTCGGTTCATAAAACACCAACAATAATGAATAATTACTATTTCTATTGATCTAAATAAAAAATTATTCTAATAATAACAACAAACTATAATCATAATCCTAATGAATTTTTTAATTTAAGAATATTAATATTAATTTAGCAATATTATTTATAATAACTAATAATAATATTAAAATTTTGATACTATTACTAACAATAAAAAATGGAGTTCTATAAATAATACTTAATAATAATAATATTAATCAATGATATTATTATTAATTTAATAGCATTGAAAAATATTTATGAAATAATTAATACTAATAATGTTTATTTATTTATAATTATGATTAGTATTATTTTTAGTTGTTGTCGTCATCATCACATTAGCAAAACTAAGAGGGTCTAATTCCATGTGGTGTATGAGTTCCATGCCAACAAACTCTAGAGACAAATTGGTCCGCCAATCTGGCAGAGTTTGTGGCTATTTCCAAAAACAAGCAGGCAGTTGGTGACTATCATACATATACCAGAGCTTTATGGATAAACTTCATAACCATCTAAATAACGGAAGTCATCTTTTCAATACGCAAAAATGCAATATATTGATTGAATGAGTTAATATGCTGCAATAGGCGTAGATCTTTTGCCATTTGGATTTGGTGTATTCTTCAGATGCACTTGGTTTTGTTTGTTATAATCTGGACATATACCTGGCATCTAGCATCCCCAAATATCCTTCCCAAATGTACCATCTGAGACTAATACTTATTCTATTTCTCATCTGATATATTCCCTAAGGCTTCATTTAGATAATAAATTCTGACATCAGCCATGTCAATTCAAACATCTAAGGCCTTCAATTTCACACGATAAATCCTCTACATCGGCAATCAGTTGAGTTTGGTGGCATAAGAAGTTGAGCACTTGCTGGCTGACCTCTCAGTCGAGTTTGGCAGCATGAAATGAACATGGTTGACAGTTCTGGTGGCTACGTTTTGTGGAAATGAAGGTAGAACTGGCGAATCAAAATACCCTGCCAGCAATAAAAAGTGGTAGTGTCATCGATGTTTCGGGAGGGAATGAAATTACATCTTGATTTAGCCTTATGATACAGATGCTTTACATTTCTTTTGGTGTCACTCAATCTGAATTAACTTCCATGATGATATGTAGAAAATATATGCTTACGGTGCCCTATCTTACCGAGCTGAAAAAGAAAATATATTTTTGATATTTAGAAAGTTTCATCGACAATTTTCTGCTTTTTTGTTTCATTTTTCTAGGCTGTTGAGCGGTGGCTTGTTGATCGAGCGGTTTTACCCATTGAAAATTCTCTTGGGGGGAGTATCCACAGGAACTATGATCTCTTACTAAGGCATAGGTTGCATATAGTAGGTGAAGTGAAACTTGCCATCAGACATTGTTTGTTGGTTAATGATGGTATTGAAGTGGAAGACCTGAAAAGGGTCCTAAGCCATCCGCAGGTATTTGTCTTGTGCCTGATAGTGACAAATAATTTTTCTTTTGTGCTATTGAGAAAAGTTAATCTGGGAAATATTGGGTATAGGCCCTTGCTCAGTGTGAGAATACGTTATCAAAGTTTGGCGTCGTTAGAGAAGCTGTGGATGATACTGCTGGTGCAGCTAAGGTAAGACCACATAAACTTCAAACTCAGAGAGAAATCTTCTCAGCTTAGAGCTCATCCACTGCACTATTTGGTACCCTGTTTTAGGATGGTAATAACATGTTGCAGTTGCTGCAAATTACAATGCCTTTGACACTTGAATTAGGTCATCACTGGGGGCTGAAATGATGCAAGAACATGTAACCCGTTTTCAAAATATATCTTTGCTTAAGCTCCACAGCCAGTTTGAACTTTTAAATCTCAACTTAATGGTACATATTATTTGAAGCAGTAGCCTTACCTCGTTTTCCCTTGCAGTTTGTTGCATTCCACAAATTAAGAGACACAGGTGCTGTAGCTAGTGCTGCTGCTGCAAGGATCTATGGTTTAAATATATTGGCTGAAGATATACAGGTAGGTGTCTGGTATTAGCGATGGTCTTTTCCACTATTTTTATGTTAGTTTTGGTATGACTATCCCTGCTCTTTTATTTTAGAGGTCATTTATGTTATATTTGCATTTTTAAAGGCCTATTTTGCCTATTTCCATTTGGGCTGACCACAAACAACATGAATGGATTTGAACTGAGATTGTAGTTATTTTGTTGGAAAGTTATGCAGGATTCATATTGGAGTATCTAATATGAATCCCATATTCGAGTGGATGTTGGTACCCACAGCCCTTAGTCATAGTGTAGGTTTTACTTCATATTGATTTGGCTTGATTTTATTTGCTGGATTTTCTCTGCAGAATCAACGGACTTGGTCTTACAAATTTATTGATCAAAGCCAACAAAAGTTGGTTGATTTCTGGCAATTATGTATTCATTTTGAACAAATTATTCTTAATTTGAATGTGATCATAAGATCAAGGACCTGATTCACTGTGGATTGTACGAGATCAGATAGAGGTCTGAAATTAAGTATTACTAGTATTACTATGCGCGTTGAAGCTTATACTGCACTTTTTGCAGGATGATTCTGATAATGTTACTAGATTCTTAATGCTAGCAAGGGAGCCTATAATTCCAAGGACTGATAGGCCTTTTAAGGTATAATCTTTTTGAGTTGAAGCATGTCGTGTGACCTGTAATTAATCAGTATCCCATCCCAATAAATGTAGGATGATTGCCTTCCCATTTGTCTTGTTCAGTTATCACTGGGACATGTTTCATGGAAGTTGCTGTTTTATCTTACAGACGAGCATTGTTTTCTCTCTGGAGGAGGGTCCTGGTGCACTTTTTAAGGCACTAGCTGTTTTTGCTTTGAGGCAAATCAACCTTGCAAAGGTGTGTCTCTTCTCATAAGATGCACATTTTTTGTGTTTCATCTCTTCTGCTTGAGCTAATATTGTGGTTAATTGCTCTGCTTTTTCTTGAACCCATCTATTCTTGATGGTGACGCTCCTACTTAAAGATCGAAAGTCGCCCCCTAAGAAACAGCAGCAATGGCACCTCTAAGTAGGTTTTTGAATGCCTTCTAGTTTTTGTGCTTGGTAGTCCGCCTGCCTACTGACCTGCCGTGCAATTCCCTAATTTTCTTTTCTGCGTTGTGATTTCATGCAGATGTTTTGACTACCTCTTTTACTTGGATTTTGAAGCGTCAATGGCTGATCAAAATGCACAGAATGCTCTCCGACATCTTGAGGTATGGCTCCGTCAATCAGTTAGTCAAGGCGTAGCAAATTTCATTTCCTTTACGATTTTTGTTTTCTTATCCTCTCAGGAGTTTGCTACAATGCTAAGAGTGTTAGGGAGTTATCCAGCAGACGTGAGCAAGATATGACTGAACTTCGTCCTGTAGGTATTCACTATGTTCTCTTCCTTTCGGTTCATGACGAGTCGCAAAGAATCTATTGTGAAGTTCCGGTAGTGGTCTTGGTTTTATTTTGGCTTGTCTGCTTCCAGCTTCTTGATCTTCTTGGTTCATACATGACAAAAATGTAGCTGCACCAAGTTCGCTTTGAAAACCAAGTGAACTAGAACTCTAATTCCCCCATTTAATGCAGGTTGGTAAAATGTTGTGATGGCAGAACTGATCCGGTCTTTCTGCAATCTGGCCGTGTTTCTGAAAATCTTTGGACTTGCTCACAGTGGCCACTGGCCTAGAAAGTTGAATAGGAAGTTCTGGCTTTCAGCAGTGATGCCGTACATCCAATCAGAAAACATCAAGTTATATATCTGCCGCCATCAAAAAAGCTATTGTAATAATTATTGAGTCTAGTTTTGTAACTTTTGTTTGGTAGTCTGATGATGCACCTTAGATGAGAGGCATTGCTGGTCGACCTCATTAATTTATTTTTTTTGAATTACGTGAATCAATTTTGTCATCATAAAATAATTAATTATTAATTTTGATAGTTTATATTTTTTTTGACAGATTGTGTCAAGCGCAATCCCTATTAGTCGAAGACGAACAGGGGAAAAAAGAAGCATAGATCTCTATTTTAAAAACCGAATCCGGTATGTTTTAGAAACTCAAAACGTTGGCAGTGCACGATGCCATTCTGTACAAGACAAATAATATCTTTGATATCATTACATACGTTAGATACACATTTTCTTATTTTAGAACTACTAAACTTATTAGATATTTATTCAAAAAGGCCAAAATCCACGCGTAATGCAACAATATTTATGACAATAAAATTGAGGGTTGGCTTAAAAAAATGTCTGTCCTTCACCTTACCTTTTAAAATTAATATTAAATTTAATAATTTTACTCTTTTTAAATAACGTGAAAAAGTTCAAGTGCAACTTTTTTGTATCTTACCCTTTCAAATCTTACATGATAGTTACAAATATGTCTACACTAAAACCTCAAATCAATAAATTGAATTCGTACCTGTTATTAAAAAAATCTCTTTTCATTCTTAGAAAAATTTAGTATTGAAATACCAAAATTATCCTTTTTTTTGTTATTGAACTCTTTTTCCCTTTTCACCTTCTGCTCACTCATACACTTATTTTTTTCACTCTCACATCCTCACTCAGAAACCGACAACAAAAAAAAAGGTGAGTTTTTATTTTGTTTCTTATTTATTTAACATCATTGTGGGTAGGGGGAGTTTCGTGCTAAATTTTTAGATATGCTATATTTTCACAGGTGGAAGGGGAAAGGTTTTGCTAATTTTTGTCGGTGGGAGTGGAGATCTGGGTTAAATTTTGTTTGTTTTCCCTTCGGCAATTTCTGCTGCCTTAGATCTTGAGGTGTACATATAGATCTACCGGTGATGGGGTTATGGTTACGAAATTTTGCGCTTATGTGGTGACAGGCTTCGGTAGAAATTTTCGGTAGAGAGGAGGGAGTTCTAACAATTTCTGTCATTATTGCCTTAGCTTCTTTGGTAAAATCTACCGATGGGGGGGGGTCATATTTTCTATAAAATGTACTAGTTCTGGGGTCATGGCTCCGGTAAATTTTGCCAGAGCTGGGCCATACTTAAGGGATTTTGCATCAGTGTGGTGAAACAGGCTTCGGTAGAAATTGTCGATGGAGAGGTAGGAGTTCTGGCAATATCTATCATTACTGCCTTAGAAAGTGTCATGTTTGCGGTATATTTTGCCGATGTTAATGCTTCGGGGTTAAGGGTACCGATGGTGGTGAGGTAAGGGCTTCGGTCAAGACTACTAGAGGGAGGGATTAGGGTTTTGGGTAATTAATATCTAGTTTATGGTGGTAATTGATTTTTAATTTGTTATATTATACTATTTAAATAGTTTATTGCAGATAATAAAGTTATTGTTATAGAGTATTAGTTTATGAGATTATATAATTTTAAAGGTGTTTGTTAAGATAAGTAGTTAATTAGATCTTATATATATATATATATAATTTTTTATTTGATTTATTTGATTTGTTAATCTTTGCGTAAAATTTTGGATAAATATTGGTGGGGGTTATAGAGCGGGAATTTATTTTTAAAACTTCAGAAAAAATATCGCTGGATGGATAAGAGATTCGGTAAAAATGAATGATGGCGGTAAAAGATTTTGTTAAAGACTATCGGTGGGATGAGTTTTCAAAGATATCGTCGATAATTGAATAATTAAGTATATTTAGTTGTAATATTATACTTAACTACTACTAGTAAATAATAAAGTTATTATTGGTGTATTTTGGCATTATAAATGTTTAGTTGTTATTTTTTAAAATATAAATAAAGGATTAGTTTAAGAGATTATATAACTTTAGCGGTGTTAGGAGATATAAGCGTTTAAATAGATGTCATATAGATATTTATTTTAATACATTAGGTTTTTAGGATTTATGTATGATTATTTTATAATGGTGTGTATTTACGATTTTTGTTGAGTATGTGATATCATACAATTTTTGATAGTTTATTGATAGGTTGTTAATTTAATAATATATTTAGAGGATTTGTTTATAAGAATTATATAATTTTTCTTTAAATCTTTGAAATATTTTTACGACCTAAGCTATAAAATAAATTGAACATTGTTGTAAAAATTAATATAAAATATTATTGTATTTTTGTTATAAGGTTTGATATATATATATATATTTAGCTATCATAATATGGGCTGATATTATAATATCTAATTATTATATTACTTTGACCTATATGTTTACGTTTTATTTCTATTATGACTATTTACCTGTAATTAATATAATTAATTTTAATTGAAATAGTTTTATTATTGAAATTTAGATGAATCACAAATCAAATAGAGTACTAGAAAGGATCGAAGGTCATCCTATTACTGCTTCTTTACGACGTAACAAAATATTACAAAACAACCCGCTTCAATGTCTCTTCTAAAAAGTTTTGGAAAAACTCTTACTAGAAAATTACGACGAGGTAAAAAAGTTGGATAATAAGAATCAAAAGAAACTACAGAATAACAAGAATATGAAAAAACTTCTGAACAACCAAGGTCTAGTCATCAGGCTCTTTGTATTTATATGTACTAGTTTATTGATCCCGTGCAATGCACAAGTCTTTTTAGATTGTCCACAACAGAGGTGCAAATTTTTTTTTTGCACCCTTTGATCTAGTACAAAACACTACAACAACAGAACAAAAGAAATCAAAAATTATGATAGAGTGCAAAATATTGATCCACCTAAAAAAATTCAATCATATAAGAATAAAAAGATTCATTAATAATATAATTAATTAAGTATATTTTAGTTGTTTGTGGTGAGTATAGATTGATAAGATAGTATATTTTAATATTATATTAATGAGTCTGTTGTGTAGTTAGGGTTTAAAAGAGGCAAAAAAAATTTATTTTTAATTTTAAAATGTATATTGAATTTTTTTTTGCTTCTTTATTGTGGGTACTCTTAAGTGTTGTAGACTTATTTTTAAGGGTGATATTATTTATTTAAAAATAAAATTGAGATCAAGATAATATTATTGCCAAAGAAATCAAATAGTTCTCATATTTGGCCAAAAAAATGATATCAAGATGAAATTAAACTAAAATGAGGGAAAAATATGACTTTATAGGTGCATAATATGTCATTTACGCAAATATATCACGAATGTTTTAACCCACCATCACCTCTCTCATCCCTCTCCCTTCTCTTATATTTCCTTGGTCCTAAGATTTTTTGCAATCAATTTCTTAGTCTTGAACATCTCGCTCTAATATTTTGGATTTATCATATTTCAATAAATGTCTTTTGGAAGATATAATATTTTTCTAGGTTTGATGTTATTTATTTTGGTCATCATACATGCATTTTCTTCTGTGGAACAGAAGGAAATAATATGTATAGTCGTTTAATTTGATCAAAACAATCTTTATTTTTAGCTTCCATGCTAGCTATAGAATGAACTTCTTATGGTAATTAACTTGTTTTTCTCTCTATTTCCACTTCTCTTCATCATCCTCTCACGCACCTTTGTAATGATTAAGTAATTTTTTTTTCTAGTAGGGCCATCCTTCAACAATTAAATTTTTGGTCTCAATAAAATCTATTCAATTTTATATTTCTTGAAGTGTAATTGGTTAAGGTATCTTTGCTATTCTAGAGGGTAGAAAATTAGACTTTATAGGGATGCAAAGATATTTGAAAATCAAAATGCATATAATTTTGTTTTGGAATTGGTCCTCTGTAAAGCACATATATATTATCTTATATTACAATTATTGAGGAGGGAATAAAAAATGTATAATTATCAATGGAAATAAGGTAACTTATGCAATTAATGTAATCGTTGATGTGCATAAAGTGTGGATATGTAAAATGTAACTATTGAACAATCTTTCTAAAATGCTACTTATATATTGGTAACTCTTATCATTAAATTTTTCTTTACTATAGGAGAAATAAAATATAAATTAACGTCATTAATTTAGGATAATAATTTATTAAAATAATTTTAATAAAATTTTATGAGAAAGTGTAAGTATGTGCAACGTAACCTAACTATTAATGGCAAGTTCACTCTTGTTTATGGTATAAAATGTAATATCCCATCTTTTGAAACCCTAATTTATTCCAAATATATATTTTCATAATAACAAAGATATCATGCTCAAAATGTTATATTACATCTTTTAAGTAATTAAACAAATATTAGCTATGTTTTTAAAATGTTTTGTTTAGGGCTTCTTAGCCTTTCTTATGGTTTTAACTCTCGTAAGACTTTCAAACTACTTTTGGTCTTCTTCTGAAAATCATCTTTAAAATAGAAATTTGAATATCTCATATTTTTCTAAGTCTCTAATAATTTTTTCTAATTAAAATCAACGTACAGAATTGTTGGAAATCGTGTTGATATGCTTTAGTCATGTATTTTATAACCAATTTTTTTTCTAGTTATTTAAAATTTATAAAACTTTGGGGATCTCAATTTTAATACTCCAAAAGTTTCTAACCCTAATTTATGGGTGATTAAACTATTAATCCTTCCCTAACCTCATATCATTCTTTAATCATTTTACATTAACCTCTTAACCCTTGATTTCATATCAAAACCCTAACCCTAGCCTCAACCAATTTGGCAGTGTGCATTTGTGACAATTTTTTTTTTACTCCAAATAAATTATTGTACCCAATATTATATATATGTTCCTAAAATTATTCCGCACATTTTCATAAATATTCATATTTTTTAGGATTTATTTGATATCCCCCAATAAACCCCTAATTAATTCATTTCTACACATTTTGTTTTAAAAAAATTAATTTGAAAATACCATCCTTGCCCCTAGCAATTCACACTTGACCACTCATTCACATGGCAACCATATTTTTATTTTCCTAGTTTTCTTACCTAAACTAAATTCCAACTATACCCAAAAATCCACTCAAATAACACCTAATCTCTCACACTCAATCACACTTTTCTCAAGTGATTGACACCCCATCTCAAGCTATGCCTCTGTTGCTTTTCATGCCAACTCTTTGGTATTTTCCCTTATCCCCATTTGTACCAAATGTTTTTTATGAACACAATCAGATGCTTCAACCCCTTTCTCCTTTTTCTTTGGTTAACCCTCTCCAACCTTGATTTGTTCTCATTCTCTTTAGTTATGCCAAGTTTTTTCCTTGCTAATCCAACCCATCTCTCTATTGTTCCTTATCTTGTTGGTTTTTCTTTTATAGCTATACTAGCATTTCCCAACGTTCCTCCCACAACAACCCTTGAGATGTGTTAATTCCTCACACATCAACCCTTGACCTATGTCATCATCTTATGCAACCTCCCTTTATTTGTGTCAGTGATTCACATATTCTTCTCTCACCTACACCATCTCCTCACACAATCATCCTTCACCTGTGTTTTCTCCCTCCTTTAACAACACTCTATTTGATTATGTTATCATCCAACACGACCCATTCTCCTTTTGTTTTCTTGGCTGCTTGTTAGAGTCCTTGTAGTGCATTGTGAGGGTGGTTTGGTGGTTGATTTTTTATACAATAGCATTCTCCTCACCACCTCCATCTTTCTCTACCTCATTTTTCTTCTTAAAATTTCCCTTATTTCCTTTACCCCTCCTTTGCTAATTTTATGGTTTTGAACCTCTTTTTTTCATAATTTTCTTAGTTTATCTTTAAAAAAAATAGAAGAGAAGGGTGATTAGGAGTAGTTATTTTTTCCTATAAGATTGGTGTAGTTAGATAAGTATACACAACTCTAACGTAGGGCTTTTTGCTAAAATGTGCTTTTTTTCATGTAAGACACCATGATAGCATGCTTACTTGTAAGATTATGCCTTAGATTTTATAAACTCATGATTATGTATTAGTGTAATTTTCATGAAAACATGTGATTATATGTTTCTATGTAAAATGTCATGTCAAAGCCATGCTAGGCTTATTCTTAAATTTTCAAGCTTCAAAATATAATTTGTTATTTTCATTGAACATGGTGCTAAGTGTTATCTATCATGATATTAAGTACTTTGAGGAGTTGTAGGTCAAGACTTGCCTTTAGGGATTTTTGGGTCTATGTGAGTCTCAACCTTAGGGTTTTTATGTGAACTTTTGTGTTGATCTAAATTAAGTTAAGTTCATATTTGGGCGGTGAATATTATGTGAGATATTATATGTAAAAATGGTGAAGTTTTGAGTATCTTGGTTTTTGAAAGTCTTGGGTGTTAATTGGTATTGGCAAAACAAGGTTAAATTAGTTGCTTTTGTGAAATTTAAGTATATCATTGCATTTTTTGAGTTTTTTACACAAGCTTTGATATATAATATGTTTTATTTTGGTATTATTGGGTTAAGATTATAATTATGAGTAGTTTTGATGTATTTTGGTGGACTATAGGAAAAATGATCAATTTTTATTTAAATTTGGGAAATTAAAAGTTTTATGTATGTTATTTGTGCTAAAATATGATAAGTGTGTTATGTAAAATGTTTGGGTTAATTATGAATATCAAAAGTGGTAATTCTATATGAAATGACTTAAAATGAGTTTAGAAATCCTAAGAATATGGCCACTATTTTATGCGAAAACTACTGGAGTTTAATCCTAAATTTAGATACAATACTTAATATGATATGTTAGGGCATTGTGTTAATTTTGGCAAGTTGGTAAGTCTTATGGGTGTAGTTATGGCTTATTTGTGAATTAAGATTTTATAAGGGCATTATGATCCTTCCACTAGTGTAATGTCTACTATTATACTTAAGTGTTTTCCTCATTCCTCGTCATTGACCTATGTGGTTACATCATGCTTAATTTAGTTAACCATGGTGCATTTCCAAGTGTCTTTAATCAATAACAATAGTTGACATGGGTTCTTGTAATAAGTGATAGTTGAAATTTCATGTAACATTTGATAAATCAAGTGGTGCATTATTATGTGCTCAGTGTTTGAACAATAATTTAATAAGATATTAAAATTTAAAGTGAAAGATCACACGAGTCTAGACCTAAGTGTTGTAATTATTTGAATAAAAATGGTATGTTTCTGTAGAAACCAAAGCCCTATATCTTCTTTATAATAATTCATTCCATCATTTTATAGGGGGGGTGTACTTAAAGATTAGTGGACTAGTTCTTTCAAAACTAGAGAGCCTTATATTTACTCTATACAAATTTATTCCACCGACCTATAGGGGTATGTGTATTAAGGATTTATGATTTATTGGTAGCTAACAAGTGTGTTTTACCCTATCTTGACTCTTATCTCCCATCTTCAAGGGAAAGAAGAATAGAATCTCAAGTCACTATGTAACACCCCAGGGGGCTTTTATTGATGATTTTTTTAAATAGATAAAATACATAGAAGCAGACAAAGAAATGGGTAGGGATGGCATCCCAATCTATTGCCATCCCTATATCTTACCCAAACCCGATAAGAAAACTTATACCCATATCCAAACCTGGCGGGTATTTTTTTTCCTCGTCCATATCTATATTCATCGGGCTTCGGGTAAAATCCATTAAGTATAAAGTAAAATTCATTTAATGTTAGAATTATATACTTAGATTGTTAAAATTTAATATATCTTCACTTTTAGCCTTAGAAAATATACTTAAGGTTACATAAATGAAGGTAATAATGTAATTTTATATCAGGTAAATGAATGCGGGTACGGGTATAAATTTGAAGATCCCTTACCCATATCTATACCCAAACCCGGTGGATATTTCTCCTATTCCTCTATATCCGTATCCATATCTGTTTATCCATATCCATTTACACATCCAACGGATAAAACCCATCGGGTTTTGGTTAAAACTCTTTTGATCGCGATCCCTAGAAATGGGCATAAAACTATTGTGTTGACTATGAAGAGAGATATGGTAATCTACCTAATTAACATCCAACACAAGGCTAAAATTTAATATAACCCATAACTTTATGAGATAAAATATCCTTAGAAAGGTATGAGAAAAGACGTACAAATTTGCACTAAATGTTAATTTTATATCTTACATAATAAGAGTCAATACAATGTTTTGTAGTAAATACGTGGCAAATAAAGGCTTAAACAAGGTGAACTACACTCTTCCTAGATAAGGCTTCACTTATAGGCCAATCCTGCAAAATAAGAGGAATTGTTCCCCTGCATATGCAAAGTTCATCACAACACCATAAAGAACATCGGTAAGGTTAAGTACTTAGTGAAACCTAGCTCATATGAGCATTTAAAACACAACTCATGAAATCACATGGTTCCATATATCACTTTTGCACATGTTGTCACTTTCAAGCATCTTAGTGTAGATAATGGCCTACAATCTCCAAAGGGATGTAAACATGGAATTTGTTACACTCATCTAAAAGATAATGTATAAATATCATATTAGTATCAACTCATTATGTGACCACATGATTTGAGTTAGCAAATCCAAGCGTTTTTTTTTTAAACTCCACACATTAATGGACATCAAAGCCAACATGCTTTCAATGGTGATACCACACCCACTTTACTTGATTTAATGACATATCAATAGAGGTCATTAGGGCCAGAAGTCTTCTAAAGGGATACCACACCCACATTACTTGGTTTAATGCCTACCAATTGGGTGTTTATTTGTAAAACCCCACACATTAATGGAAATCAAAGCCAAGATACTTTAAAAAAGGACACCACATCTATCTTACTTAATTTAATGCCATATCCAATTGGTGTTTATTACTGAAACTCAACACTTAATGTAGTAAATCATAGCATGACAATTAATCCAAATGTGTGTTTGTAGATATCATTGAATTCACAGAAGTGTTTAAGGGCAACACCATCCTAGCATGGAAGTAATGCATTGGTTAAGACCTTAAAGTAATCATTTTAATTTCAAAATACCACCTAAAATTGAGTAAAAATATAAAACATTTATGACTTTAAATTAGCAAATTAAGGTTGTATGTCATTTAAAAAAATCATGAGAAAAGGATAAAAGGTTAAGGTTTGGGTTAAAGTCAAAGTCGATGGTTAATGGTCCAAGGCATGGTCAAAAGCCAAGGTTTGACTATCAATAATCCCATATTCCATATTTTACCCTTTTAAGGATAATTTAGTAATTTTGTGTCTAATCACAATTAATATTTCATTAATCCTACTTATGTCATTAGTGAGTTTATTAAGTTGTGATTAAGATTTCATTATTAAAATTTCATTAAATAACAAATAAGGAAGAACGCCCCATGTATACACTAGTAAAAAATCAGTTTTCGCAATGACAAAAATTGTTGCAAATGATATTTTTGGTAAATACATAAGTCGTTGCGGGGTTGTTGTATATAAGGGTGTTACTAAACAAAATAATTTTTGGCAATGGCTTTTTTTTATGATAAATATATTGTTAGTAATTTAAAAAAAAATTAGCTACAAAATTTTTGTTACCATAGCTCTTTGGTAAAGGAAAATTTTCATTACAAGAGCTCTTTGATAACAAAAAATATTGTTGCAAAAGTTCTATGATAACAAAAAATAACATTGCAAAAACTTTTTAGCATCAAAAAGTATCATTGTGAAAGATTTTTAGTAATGAAAAAATATCATTATGAAATATTTTTGATAATGAGAAAATATTGTGGTTAAAACTCATTGATGAAAAAAGTCATTCCCAAGCAATTGGCAAAAAAAAAATATAAAAAAATATTTGAGGTAAAAAATATCTAATATAATAAAAAAATTATCAAATATTCTACTAGTGTCATTAATAATATTATTATATATTTAGAAAAAATAAATAAGAGTTAGGAATTTGAACCCTTAATAGTTCTTTTAAAGAACCATACCAAACACTCCAGCCTATTTGTATAGTACTCAACTTACGGTACCTACTCACTAAATAGGACTTACATTTGTGATAACTAGAAAAAAATAGAATAGTAATCTTAATGAGCTAAAACAAAAAAGAAACCTATATACATAATAGTGTTTTTATTATTTATGCGGAAACAAATTTATATCCCAAAAAGCAACCAATACAAGGGTATAAGTCCTTCTCGAGATTCATCAACACCTATATACATAAGACATTTTGCCTATATGCCCTTTGTTTCTAAAAACCTAATATCTTTTGTAGTATATTTAGATAGAATAAGTATTCCAAAAATAGAAAGAAAATGTTACAAGGAAGATCATGCCTCCATTCTTCAACAAAATTTCTAATGTAATATATCCAAGAAAAATCATTATTGTAGAGTCAACACTTGTGTCTCTACTCTTGAGATAAATCCTCAAGTGGAACATAACTTTTAGAACATACCATGTCAACTTGCTTTCATTTCCTTTTCCCGTTATAACATTGATAAACCTACAAAATTATTTGAAGTAGAAGTTTAGCATCATTCTACACATAGTAAAAAAGCAATTATATGGCAACAAACTATATTTACCCTTTATTGTTTTCAAGATTGTCAATTTCCAACATACTATCCAAACCATTATACACTTACCAGTAGCATCACTCTCTTGATTAGATAATGTTAGTTCACAAATTCCATTATCCCAACACCACCTGGAAACGAAAAACAAATGCAGAAGAATTGACTAAGAAATTAAGGATATAAAACTAAGCATATAGTTAGCTAAGGTGCTAGTCATATTCAATTTTAATTTTGTATGCTACACTTTTAATATGTTAATATAGTTACCAAGAATGACAGAGAAGAAAAGGGTACAAATGACTAAGATGGAAAATTCTAAAGTTTCTATTTCCCAAGTAAAAAACTATGGTGGAAACTTCAAAATTTCTCCAAGGATTTACTACACATAAGGTAACATCTTCATGTCACAACCAATAGAAAAATACAATCACTAGTAATAATAGTTTACTGTATAATAATGATATAGAATATTAAACTCTCAGTAAAACAATTACATGCCCTAGAATTTCACATCTTTGTTCTCAATGTCTATTTAGGAGGCCAAGCTTTAGATAAGTAGTGCAAAGCAAGTTTCAGACAGATTCCATCTAACCAGAGACACTCATCAATATAAATTTTGGATTTGATGGCTTACTCTTCGGAATTCTATTACATATGAGTTAATTGATAAGTTTATCATGAATAAAATACTTTGTGAAATCTAGGAATGCCTATGAATTTATATATCTTAAGTGAACCAATAATGAGGTGTGTTTTGGGATGACTTAGTATTATAGTAGAGGACTAAGCTTTTATATCTGGATAACATGAGGAAGATGACCCTACCACCCTGGTGCTCTATTTAGGCATCATCAGGATTTCTATAAAACTTTCATTCAGATAATTAAAATGGAGATTGTAGTGGCCTGGTACTTCCTGCACTATCATGTTTGATATAGATATTTGCATATCTATTGAAACAAGGAAAGAAAAGAGGTTAAGGGAAATAAGATCCAAGAAATATGTCAGTAATCTTAGCAAAAGTAGGGTTGCACACACCTACCCATCACGCCTTTTATGTAGAGAAAACAAATCAAATCAAAGTTCATGGATGTTACAAACCTAGATCTCTCCTACTCAAGCAATTCAAGTTTTCTACAATAAGGGGAAGAAAAAACTTGAGGCTATATCTATAAGATGATATCATACATATAGTAACTTTTACCAACATACACACACACTATACAAAATAATAATAATTAATAGACAAGAAAGGGAGGTATCATAAGATGGACATCAATATATTTACTTGCTAGCTAAGGGTTAGGAAACAAAAATGCATCAATAAGTCTTGTCACAAAATCAACTATTATTAGTGTATGTGAAAAAGCAGTAATTAAAGAAATCAATCCAACTACTTAGCACATATATATACAACACATAAAAAGAGTCCACTATGATTACCTTAAATCATTTTGTTCTTTAAGTAATTGAATATATTAAAGATTAATTTTCCTAAGAACCTCCACAAATTAGAATTCTACACATACCGATTGAGATAATGTTTTGATTTTCCTTATGAACATGCCATCGATTAGAAGTTGGAGGCACAAAACCTGCATTGTAGACCTAACTATTCAAAATTTATGAGAAATATAGGAAAGAAACAAGAATATAATAAGAGAAACCTAATATAGAAATAATAAAAGCATTAACAAAATAAAAACTACCTACAAACATTTTCCCTTCTCTAACACATAGAATTAAACCGAATTAAATATAAGAAAAGAAGTTATTAGAACCAATAAATTGAAGATGAAATCAACGCAAAGTATGATGGAAAATTTCAAGAGAGATGAATCATCCATTGAAACAAAAAACTGAATGCAAATAGAGTAAACTAAATAATAATAATAATTGAACACTAAGATAGAGGTTGAATTTTAATGAACGTATGGTAGACAAAAATAAGGGCATGAAACAGAGGGAGTATATGCTATGAAGTGGAAGAAACCTAATGATGTAGAGAGATATATAAATAGAGGATCAATCACATGTTGATTGATATGTAAACGGGTAGATAAATTTGTATTATGAAGGATTGATTGAATTGAATTCAAACATGTAGATATAGGTTAACATCCAATTAGACATATTAAGTTCAAATGCTTTAAATTTAGGTTGATCACTTTTATAAATATTTAACTTATACGACAACCTATAATTTATATTATTGATAAATAAGACCAAATTTGGATAAAAAAACCTATAAAAATATGGAGAGAAACTTGGTTATAGAGTCAAAAAGGAATGTTTAGGCCTTTTATTTTGAAACAGCTGGTACCTTTTTTGGTTTTTAATGCAAGAGTTGGTATATATTTGGCAATGACTAATTTTCACTGTTAAAAACATTGGTATCACTTTTAGTAACAAGTTTTAATAATTTTTAAAAATATAATTGTTTTAAACAACTTTTAACCATTATTAATACTAACTTTATCTTTTGTAACAACTTAATGGTTACTAAATAATTAAAAAAAATTATATTTAATATAAATTTAAAAATGATTTTATAATAAAATAACCATGGCCAAGAATACATTTATTAGTAAAGAATTTTTTTGTTCATAAAGATTGTTGCTAAAAATCTAGTTTTTACTAGTGATATCTTCATTGAATAGTGTATCATGTTCAACATTAAATTTTGATTCTACCTAAATACTTAACCTATTATAACTTCAATTATATTCAACTAAATGGTATTATATTTTATATTAATTTGCACCTATATATTACAAGGAATAACATGAAATCCATATAACACACAAAAAATGACTCCAACACACAAACAAGGCCTAAACCTTAGGCAAAAGTGCAGGTTTCCAAATAAGACAGACTTGTACACTTGAAGAAAGATAATCGTACTTATTTAACAATAAACATTTTTGAGATTCAAAATATGTGTTAGAAATTATATATATTAATATTTAATATGATACCAAATATGTTTCTTCACTCTCAACCTATTGGGATATGTTTATCTTGAGATTTGACCCAAATTTGTAGACTCAAAACCATTTAATTCCAATACTTCTCTAACCTTCCATGCATCAAGTCTTTCAAGAATCAACTTGGAAAATTTTTATAACTAAAAAACCAATGGAAATGCTATAAAAAACTTATCAAATATAAATAATATCATATGACCCATGATACAAAAATAACAAGATTAATATTCCAAAACAACAAAAAATACTATGTTTCATTAAAACACATGCAATCACAACAAGGATTATGTTTTATATCAAGTAATATCGGTTTACCTTTCCTTGGATGTTAAAAAATATTTCTTAAAAATATGGATATCCCAAACAAGGGTTTGTCAAATCATATTGGAAATCATAAAAATGCAAGAAAACATGTAAGAATTTTATCAAACTTAGAGAGTTTAAAATTAAAAGGGAAATTATGGATGAACCATTACCCTTATAAAATTTCAATACTTGAAAAAACTAGTAGGGATATTGAATAACTTCACCAAATCAATGGCTTTAACCCACCTTTTCCTAATTAGACACAAGAGAGTTAAACCCTTGAATTTTAAAAATTGAAGGAATGATGGTTATGGAGGATTTTGATGGTTGTTTCTTCTTTTAGAGGAGGAAGAAGGTGGGGGTTTAAGGGTGAAAATAAAGGATAAGGAAGTGTGAATAATTTAACACCAAAATATGGTGTTTTGGTTGGTGTTTTGCTGTAAAAATGGCCCATATAATCCGCACACACACAACCATGGTGGTGGTGTATTTGTTGTGTATGTCAAACCAAGAAGGGATATTAGGGAGGATTCAGTTGACATGTGTTGAAGGATGAAGGTAGGCCAAAGGTTGATGAATTTGGGTTATGAGTTGCACCAAAGCTAACAGATAAGGATGGTAAAGAAAGGAGGTTGGTCGAGTTAAATGTTGTGGTGTTATGTTGTGGTTGGTTGAGGGGTATATTAGATAGTTATGAGGTAAATATTTTCTAAATATGGGGGCTGCATTTGTGTGAGGTTAGTGTGAGAAATTAGAGGGAGCTGGGGGATGTATGTGTTAAGTGTTATGTGTGTGTGTTAGCTTAAAATGGGATAAAATTAGTAGAATATTTGATGAATCAAATATTATTAAAGGATATGTACTTAAGGTAGGAATCATGTAGGGGAGGAGAGCCACTAGCTCAAAGAGAAAATGGTGGAGGTTTAAGGTGATGTTTGGATAAGTTATAATAGGTTAGAAATCATTTTAGCATAGACTGCAAGTTTTAGAAGGAAATAATTTAGGAAATTATTAAAAAGTATTTTCTAATAACATATGTGTTATTTATACATGTCATTATAGGGTATCTTTATATTAAATAAAGGGGTTTAACGCAATGAAATAGAAAAACTTCTAACAGGCTTTAGAGATAAGATACGATAAGAGTTAAGAATGATGAGTTTTTATAATTATTATGCCAAAAACACTGAATTATAATAAAAATAATAAAATAAAGATAAAATTATTTTAATCAATTTTTCTTAGAAAAACAAATATGATGATTTGTGAATTTTTGTAATTTTTTTATATAAAAAAAAGCTAAACTAAGGCTTAAAACCCTTAAAAATATAAAATAAGACATAAATGATGCCTTTTTATTGTAATTTTCATTTATCATTTTCAATACAACTAGAATACTTAAAAAATATCAAGGAAGTCAAACATAAATGAGTTAGAATGTCTTAGAAGAAATGAATAACTAAAAGTGGCTCTGAAGTCCCATGGAGCTCAAAATCTCAAGAAAAATCAATAAACATCAACAAAATGTTTTGAGAATATTTCTAGGGGTTTTAAATATTTATAAGATGTAAAAAAAAATTATAAAAATAATAAATTTATTTTAAAACCACAGAGATCTTGAATGAGTTAGGGGTTTTAAAATACAGGGTGTTACAAACTAATAAAATGGAGATGTCCGATCACACAAGCATGAACTTTAATATGTTTGTTCTTAAGTTAACATGTATCATAAGAATATATGCATGAATATTATCTACCTTGTTATATGATTTCATGTGTTATGCATCTCTTATTTCTTCTAATATGTGTTGTTACTTTACCTAGTATATAGTGTATTAGACATCATTTTCATGGGCGTTGTTCATTATCATGAGTAGTTTCTGCCTTGTTTTATAGGAAATTAATGATTTGATGCTTTTGGTGTTTTGCCTATGGTGAGTGATTGGTGGGTTGGCATTAATATGGTTATCCAGGTCTCTCTTTATGCTAGACTTTCATACCCTATGTTTTTATTATCTATACATTTTCTCTTCTATTTTGTAATCTTGTATCATCATAGGATTAAGTGTTTTCCTCTTTTGATTTTTAGATATGAGTTACATTTTTACCTTGTACCCGACATAGATTGGATATGGAATATTTTTTTGTATATTGGGCATTGTGTAATACCCTACATTTTCTCATAATTAGCTTCTATAAAACCATCTTAAAAAGAAATTTTTAGTTCATAAAAATGGGTTGATACAACTATATTTAAGTGCTATTGTGCATAAAATCATTTAAATTTTTTATATATTTATTTTTGGCATTTTTGGACTTATTTAGATAATTTTTTGGACCAATAAATCTTCAAAACCAATTTATCTTTCTCCTTTCACACTTAAACTTGGTGAGGTTGTTTCCTATATACCTATATGTGATTAGAAAAAATGTGAGCCACATCTTACGATCTATAGGTGGCACCCTTCTTACTCCATATGGCTTGATATTTTCACAAAATAACTTCTAAATACTTAACACTCAAGTATTTTAAAATACTTAACCCCTAAGTCTTCAACTACTATCATTTGGCGTTCCATCTTTTTCATTCTTTTTTCATCTTGTCCAAGTTTCCCCTCTCACTTTTGTTCTCTTCTTGTGTGTCACTTTCACCCTCCATTTCTCTTTGATTATTTAACATCCATATTCTATACCCTTTGGATCTAAATTTAATTTATTATTTGGAAAATGCATAATTTAACATTTATTTCAAACAAAATATATAATATAACCCTAAATTTTTAGAAATGCACCAAATAACCCTGAGTTTAGGGGATTATGCACCACATAACCTTAAATAAACAATAATCGTTAACTTTCTATCATAATATAAATATAAAAAAATTACATTATACATTTACTTCTATTATATTCAACCCCCCAAATTTTCTCACTTATTTTCCCTTTTCTTGTCTAATATAAAATACCTTAAATGCCCTTAAAAGTATCACCCCATGACATCCTTCTTGAGAGGCATGTGGTAGATCCAGCTCATTGCTCCAACATCCCTTCCTAAAATTTCTATCCATCTATGGTGGATTGAGAAATACGATATAGGTTGTTATCCTTTGGGCTCCCCCTTCCATTATTTTGCTTATGTTCTTAGTGACCTCTCTCACTCCTAATTTTTGTAACCTAAGAGATATATTTTTCACACATTCTATAGTATTTTCAATTAACACTGATTTCTTTGCATACTCACCCTACTAGAACATCTAAAAAAAATTCCTCACCTAGAAAATTATTGAAAAAGACAAGTGGAGGTGGCTTATGGATATATTCACATATCTAATTTTCACTAGTCATGTTTGAAACAATCAAAAAATATGGTGCTCTATCTATATTTGATCTACCCTTATTTTGATTTTTGGAGCTCAGACATGTTATTGTTGTTTGAATCTTGACACCAATTTTAGATCTGGGTTGCTATGTTACTACGCTTTCTTTGTTTTAGGATATGGATTTCAATTTGGGGGTGTCAATCTTGAAGGTCATATCCCCTTTATGAGTCTTATTGTGAGTGAATTTGGAACCTTGGAAGCTTAGATTTAGATTTTGATGAGTGCTACCATTCAAGGGTGTTTTGGAGATTTTTGTAATTTGTGTCAATTCGGCTTTCAACATTAGATTTTCTGTCAATTCTAAATGGAGGGATGGGAGGATAGAGGTTCTTGTTGGTTCTCACTACAAGGGAAGTGTGTGTTGAGGTTAAAGAAGAGAAAATGCCTAGGTGTTGCCTATGTTGTTGCTCTGATGGCAGACATGGTAATCTGTTTAGGAGTGGTTATTGGAGTGTAAATGCATTTTTGGTGATGTTGGCTATGGAGTTGGGTAGTAAAGCATGTTGGGGATAGGGCTAGGGTTGAATTATTCTATTTTTTTAATTTCTTTTTCTTTAAAAATATGGAATAAAAGTGAAAGAATAAAAATGGAGGGATATTTTAAAAAAGAGGGAAAAAGAATAAAAAGAAATAATAATAATAATAATAATAATAATAATAATAATAATAATAATAATAATAGGAATACTTTAGGTATTTTACATAAAATAATTATGAAGAAAAGAGGTAAGACAAATAAAGGGAATAATAAGTAATAGATTTAGGGGTAAAATCCTTATTTTGCATGAAAATATTTGAATTTTTTGAATTCTAATGAAAAGTTAATGATTATTGTACATTTGTAGATATGTGGTGCTTACTCTCCTAACCTCAGGGTAATTCGGTGCTCTTCTAAAAAAATCAGGGTTATATCGTATATTTTGTCCAAACTAAGAGTTATATTGTGTATTTTTTTTCTTTATTTTCATATAAGTAAATAAGGTTAAATATTGGGCTAATTGTGAAGATTTAAGCCTTCTTCTATTTGTTTAGTTTCCTTATTTTGAAGAGGTGTATGTTCTTCTTTTTAATTTTCTACAAGTTTGTTCTTGTATGTTCTTATGTAGTATTTCTTATGTTTTGAAGGTTTTTCAAGAGAGTCTTCCTGCTAGCCTTTTGGAATGATTTGTGTTTCTTTCCTTTTTGTTATGGAAACTAGGCAAACCCCTACTAACTATGTAGATGGTAGAGTTTAGGTATTGTATGCTTGGATAGTGATATGAGCCACTTTTGGCCTTATTGTTCATTCTTAGGTTTTTGGTTGTTTTGTATGGTTTTTGTTTTGCGGAAGCTTGTAGATTTTTACATTGTGTCTATGACGTTATTTAGGGCCGTTTTCATGTATAGCATGTTTAAGTTTGAGCATGTTAAGGTTATTTTTGTTTTGGTTGATATTTAAGCATATTTAAGGGTAGAATGGTAAGTTACATTAAAAAACATTTCTATTTTTTTGTGATTTCTATTGTGTTTATGATGATCAAAATTCATGAATGCAAAATCTAGTGACTTAATTCCAAGTATGCTAGGTTTCAGGGCAAAATCGTGATTTAGGACCCATTATGGATAAAATTACCATTTTACATGTTCTAAATACTTTATTATTATTATTATTATTATTTATTATCTCTAAAATGATATAATCATGTTAAGCATGTTTATATCTAATTTTTGTAACTTTTGGTATTGATTAGTTATTTTTCTAAATGTTATTATATTAAGATGAATAGTAGGAATAATATGAATATTATGAACAATTATGAATAGTATGAAACATAGTATTTAAAAGCAAAATGGATTGGTTAACCAAAATAGTAAATGGGTGAACCAATTACCAACTGGTTTAGTTATGACATAGAACCAATATTGCACAAAAACCAATGGAGAAGTAAAAAATGAATGGTTTTTGAAAATCTGGGAATTTGCCGGTTTCTTACTTAACCAATCTAGTTTTGTCATTTCCATCAAAATTCCAATTTCCCCCTCAATTTTCAAGGAATTTTTGTTTTGATAGAGGGACATCTATGTCATTAGCCTCTAAACCTAATGTCCCTATTGATACTATGGGTGTGTAGTGATTCAAAACTAGACCGGAAGCCAATTAAAAACCATAATTTTTATTGTGGGGATCAAGGACCGAATATGTTAGAACCAAAATTGTGAAATTATATATTTTTTGTATTAAAAACATGAATTTTTTTAGGTAAAATATTAATGAGATTCTAGGTCGAACTAGAAGACCAAAATGGTTTAGACCGTAACCAGTTAAGGACCATTTATTTTTTTTCTTTGGGATTGAAACTTGGATCAAAAACTAAAATATCGGTCCATTCTTATGCTAGAATCTAAAATAATCAGTCGGTCTACTTTAAATTTTTAGTTCAAACCGAATGCTTAACACCCCTACTCATTATCTTTCGTCAAGAAATTTCTCTATCATTTTTTGTGTTGTTTGAGATTTGTGTCATTCATCGTCTTAACAATAGACTAGAAGAGTATCCTCTATTCATCATCTTCAGCAAAAGAGTTCACTTTTTGTTACCATCCTTCATTTATTTTTATATTTCTCATAGTCTCTTCTTCACCTTGCACTCACTCACGTTGTTCCCTACTAGGCTTCATCTTCGAGTTGCCGATGAGCTCAACTTCATCAGCTTTGTGGTTTCAAAATTTTAATGAAGTATATAATTATATTCCCTAAATTTATTTTTTGTATAATTACTTTATTCTTTTCCCTTTTCTTTTTCATTCTTTGTCTCTTTGTGATATATTTATTTTCATGAGCTTGTTTTCATCCTTAGTTTGGGTTGTAGCAAAATTGAATGGGACTAAGGTAGTTGTGCTGAAATTTGGTGAGGATTTGAAGCTAGGTGAGATATCAATAGATGTTTGTATAGTGGCTAGTTGCCAACAAGAGGTTGAATTTGTGACATGGGTCTTCAAATGACTAACAAAAGGTTAGTGAAGGAGGTGGTCTCATAGAGAAAGGATGGGTGTTTGGTTTTTGGGTGAGTTAAAAGGGGTCACAACACATGGGATTTTGTTTGGTATTTTTAGGAATATATTGATACTTTACTTGTGTCTATATTTGATTTATAAAAAAATGAGTAGGAATGTCGTAGTATACTGTTAACATAATCTAGTATTGGAAATCAATGACAATTAGTACTAGATATTAAATTATACTCCCAAACAAGATCTAATAGGGTTTGGTTGGATTTGGTGAACTTGTTAAACCACTTTCTAGCCAATGAACCAATATACTAGTAACCTTACTAGTTCGATAACTTATTTAGTTATTAAAACTATGGTATGAATAGTTAATTTCCATATTTAACCACTTTGTCTTTAATTTCAATTATTCAAGTATACCCAAAAATATAATTTAAATGATACTAACATTTTTCTATGAAAAAAGCTAAAACAAGATAAATTGAACCCTTTCAGTATGTAAGAAAATTCCAAGACATCTCAAATAACTATTTACCCTTACATATGAATAAGTGTATAAAACCCTTACATGCATTCTAACTTATCATAAAACACATGCTTCCATATTTAACCTCATATAATACATTCGCATACATTTAGGAATAACATAAGCATGGTACACTTAAAAGACAAATCTACCCCTAGGGCATACATATAATGATCATGCAAAAATAAGCCTAAACATGCTTAACCTAGCTATCATGTTACATATTAACATTCTCATACATCCTAAATAATAAACTCATAACATTAAACTTGCTATATCATGTTTTTTGCACTTAATATTATAAATAAATTTACATACTCAAGGCAAATAAATTTATGCTAGCATACTTAGAAAAATAAATACATCTTGGTAGGGTATGCATAGTGAAAAAAAATACTACATAACATAATCAAAACTCTGATATGCTATCATACAACATTTACATTTTGTTAGAGCATATGCATGTCCCTTCACTTAAAAACAAACCCAACAAAACATTATTTTAGAACTAAACATATAGATAACGAAAGGCATTAAAAATATAACAAAGCTAACTAAAGAAAATACCCAACCAAAGATGAAATTGATAGGGGAAAAAGGTGAGTAGAACTCACACTAGAAAGGGCAAATAGCGTGAGCATTTGATGCAACATAGGAGAAAGGGGCTAGCACTTCAACAACTTGGGGAAACAAGGCATACATGTTGTATGGTTGGACGACACAAGGAATCGATGCAGTAAGGGCTTGGTTCTGTGAGTTGGCAACATTGTCCAAAGGGTGTAGCATTAAAGGACTACATCAAAGAGGTGAGGTTGCATGAGGAATGTATGCTGGAGGGATGGGGTGAGTGTGAGGTTTAGGCAGAAAAAGGGAGGTGGTAGTATAGAAGGTTCATGTACTATCTTGAATTTTTCTTACTATGTAATTAAGCTTATAATCTACTTTAAAATTTTCTATCATAGTTTTCAAAGTCATTCCTAATTTCATCCATTTCCTTAGAATCACAAAGTAGTATAAAATTTTGTTTCTTGTGAAAAAAGAGTTTTACTTATTTCTTTGTTTTAATATGTAAAACCATAAAATTTTGTAACCTTTTCTTATGGGTGTTTAGCCCTTTATTTGAAACCTAACCTCTAAACTTTTGCCTAATCATTTTATTATTAACATTTGACTTATAACCTAGATAAATTCTTTTAAAAAATTGATTAATTTTACCACTTTGCTTTTTATTAAACATATCTTAAACTGGTTTATTTTTTTCCTAATTTATTGTAATCCCCCATAATTTTAAAAACTTATAATTTAATAAATAGGTTTTATATTGATAAATTAACTTTTAAAATTATTTAATTTAATTATTTTATGCATTTTTGAGCATATACAATTGGATAGGAATATTTAATAAATTAAAATAAAAAATTTATTATTTTATCATACTCATTTTATTTGAATAAATTCCCAAACCAATATTTTTCCTAAAATTAACCTTTTTAAACCCATATACTTAATTATATTAAATTTATTTATCTACCAAAAATATTACATTCTATTATTTTATAAATTAAATTATTTTATTTTCCCTACTTTCCTTTTTCCTCTTTCCCCTTTTCCTTTTCTTTCTCCTTTTTCTCCTTTCTTTCCTTTTCCTTTTTCTTCCCTTCAGGTCGCTAGGCACAACCTGCTCCCTCTCCTTGCGCGTGGGCCACCATCCTACTTCCCTCCTCTCCTTCTTCTCCAATGCATGTAGCCTAGTCCCTCCCCTTTCTTTCCTTCTTCTCCCACGCGTCCAGCCCAGCCCAGCCTTCTTCCTTTCCTTCATTTCACCCGACCGGGCCGACCCACGCCTATCCTTTCCCTCGCCCGACCTGCCCCTTCTCTTCCTTCTTCTTCTTCCTTTCTTCCTCCGCCATGCCCGACCACCCTGAACACTTGCAGCTGCCACCTCCCTGCAACCACCTACCTCTCTACCACTCTCCCTCTCTCTCTCTCTCTCTCTCTCTCTCTCTCTCTCTCCCATCCTTTTCTTCCCCATTTTGGACCCAACCAACCCTGCACCCCCAGCCACACATGCCTTTTCTTTCCTCTTCTTCCCTTCCCTCTCCTTAACATCCGACCACCTCCTTGCCACCCTACAGCTGCCTGACCCGACCACCTACTCCCCTTCCTCTCCCTCTCCTTTTTATTCTCCTCAATAGCCCCTCCCCTAGACATTTTCGAGCGTCCTTACCTGCTCCCGATCCCCTCCTCTTCCTTTCTTCTCATTTCATCCCAAACACCCTTATTTTTGCACCACCGCTCCCTCCGTCGCTGCCTAGGCCTCACCAGCTGCCTGCACCACCTTATGCCGCCCTCTACCTCATCCCTACACCACTACACCACCCCTGAAGCCACCCTATAACCCTCTCCTTCTTCTTCTCTTCTTTTTCTTCCTTCTCGGGACCCACCTTACACCTCCTCCTTTTGCCGCCTCTACCGCCACCTGAACCACCAAACCCCTCCCTACAATCTCCCCTACCACCCCCTCACCTCCCTTGGCCGAGACAAACCCCCTCACCCTCATTTTCCTCCTCCATTTTCCTTCCTTCTCAGCCACCTCCACCTTTGTAGCCACCTTCACAGCCCCGCTGCCACCTCCACCACTTTCCTTGACTGTCAAAAAACCATCCTCGACCACCACTTACACCCCCTCTCCACCCTGCACCCTTCCCTTGCCCTAAATCTCCCCCACTTGCCCTCTTTCTTAGCCTCAAAACCTTAACTCAAAACTAGTCTCTCCTTTCTTTTCCTTCACCACCTTCAACCCCTCCAACCCTTATTTTGCATGCAGCTCATGTTGCATGAGCATTGTGAGTTGTTGCATTCCTTGGTTTAATGTGGCTAATGAATTTTAAGGTATAATAATAGTTAAGTTAAGTATTTCATTAAATTAATTATTTATAAAGTCTTATGTTCTTGGTTTTCTTATTTCTAATATGATAAGTATTGATATTATGTTTAGATATTGGTTTTGCTAATCAAAGCTTGAATCATTAATCGGGATACTGGTAAGGTTTGATTTTTACGGAAATTAAGGTAATCGTTAAACTCCATTTAAATGCATGGATAAACATATACTAGCACATTAGGGTTTTAATATGTTATTATGCATGACATATGTTGTTTAATATAATATATGTAGTTGCTTATATTGATTGATAAAAAGAAAAGCATGCTAGTTTATGTGTCATGTGTGGAAATAATGCTTAAAGAAGGAGTTTCGTTATTAATGAAAATGTTAAGTACTTATGCATGTTCTATTGTGTTATTATGACCATTGATGCATGAATAATATTATTGTGAGCCCAAGGGCCATTTTAGTAATATATCTTGTGCAAGAGTGTAACCTAATATGTGTGGGTGTTAATGAGTATTATGTTGAAATATAATAGTTGGTGGAGTTAGATGATGAGAATGGAGTATCAATATTAATATTCGTGTAGTCATGATAATTTAATAAAAGTGGTGTAATAAGGGGTAAACTGGTAATTTTGTAGGTAAAGGGATATTATGGTAATTTTGGAAGTAAAGGAAAAAATGGTAATTTTATAAGTAAAAGGATATTATGGTAATTTTGGAAGAAAAGGGAAAAATGGTAATTTTGTAAGTAAAAGGGCATTGTGGTAATTTTAGAAGTAAAAGGGTATTATGGTAATTTTGGAATTAAAGGGAAACATGGTAATTATAATAATGGAGAAGGGTAGATTGGTAATTATAATAATGGAGAAGGGTAAAATGGTAATTATAATAATGGAGAAGAGTAAAATGGTAATATGAGAAGGGTAAGTTGGTAATTATAAAAAGGGAGAAGGGTAAAATGGTAATTATAATAATGGAAGAAGGATTAATTGGTAATTATAATAATAAAAGGGTAATTTGGTCATTATAATAATAGAGAAGGGTAAGTGGGTAATTATAATAATGGAGAAGAGTAAAATAGTAATATAATAATGGAGAAGGGTAAGTTGGTAATTATAAAAAGGAAGAAGGGTAAAATAGTAATTATAATAATGGAAGAAGGGTAAATTGGTAATTATAATAATAAAAAGGGCAATTTGGTAATTATGATAATGGAGAAGGGCAATTTGGTAATTTAACCATCTAAAGGGTAATTTGGTAATTATGATCATGGAGAAGGGCAATTTGGTAAATTAACCAACTAAAGGGTAGTTTGGTAATTATGATAATGGAGAAGGGCAATTTGGTAATTATGATAATAGAGAAGAGCAATTTGGTAATTATGATAATGGAGAAGGGTAATTTGGTAATTATGATAATGGAGAACGGCAATTTGGTAATTTAATCATCTAAAGGGTAATTTAGTAATTATGATATTGGAGAAGGGCAATTTAGTAATTATGGTAATGGAGAAGGGTAATTTGGTAATTTAATCATCTAAAGGGTAATTTGGTAATTATAACAAGGGAGAAGGGCAATTTGGTAATCTAACCAACCAAATGGGAAATATGACAAATGTAACGTTTATGAAGGGTGATTGGTGACCTCATAAGTGTGGAAGATAACGTAGTAACCTAAATCGAGCAAGGGGTAATTTGGTAATTATGCAACATGGAGGGTAATATGGTAAATTGGTAAGTAAAGAAGGGACGCCTTAATAATTATACCAGGAAGGGGTAAATCAGTAACCCGTATTGAATATGTTGTTGTGATAACAGAGTTTTGTAATAAGACTCAAGTAACACTTAATAGTAACATAAGGGTATTTGACAATTAGTAAGTATCACGAGAATAAATCCTAAATCAAAATTTGGATGAGATTATGATGGCCTTCATGATTCATTTAAGTTACCTTGAATAATCATATGAATAAGGAATACCTAATGATATCAGAACGATTGAAAGTGAATAAGTATCTGATTGTTGTGCTTTTCGTGATTACCTTAATTAAGACACTAATAATTAAAGTGAAAGACCTCGAGATCAAGAATGGTGGCTCTTTAGGGGTCACTACCCTAAAGATGTGGCTTAACCCACGGTTATTCTGGTATTTGTTGGTGTGCCTTTATGCCCTAGCGAGGCCCTATATCTTACTTTATCTAGCTCTACAGACCTACTTAGGGGGTATGTATACTTATGGATTAGGTGTCCTTGTTGGTAGGGTACCGAGTAGCTGTATGCACCAGTACGACCACGATACATTTGCGTCCCTGGGTTGATAGTTGAAGGGTGCTAAGTAGCTTGTATACACTGGTACAACCGGTGTACCTTTGTGTCCCGAGATCTTGATCTCCCCTCCAAGGTAAATAAATGAAATTGTTGTGATGATTAAAAAGGCAAAACACTAATCGTGAAAGTGAAATATTTGTGAGTCGGAGCCAAACCGGTCTACTAGCGAATAATAGTGGCCAGAAGCGTTTTGTCCTAGACATCGGTCCACCGGTAATAATAGTGGTCAGGAGCGTTTTGCTCTATATGTATTTTGGTCCATTGGCTATAATAGTGGAGTTCCCGCACTCACATGCATATAATTAAATCATGGAAAATACTAATCACTTATAGTGGAACACCATATGAGTCGAGGCCAGACTAGTCCACGGGCAATTAATAGTAGCCAGGAGTGTTTTACCCTAAAGATCGGTCCACCTACAATAATCGTGATTAGGAGCATTTTTCCCTATATATATTCCGATCCATCGGCTATAATAGTGGGGTTTCCGCACTCATATAGATATATAAGCCAAAAGATGATTGAATAATGGTGGACTAATGACTTAAGGCCCAGAAGTATTGATTGTACGATTTAACCTATTAATATTTGATGGACTTGTTAAGTATGTGAATGTTATGTATGCACATCTCATTTTATATGTATATAGTTTTGTATCATGTGTGGCATTGCGGGCATACTTTTCAATGTGTTTTAAAGGGTTACTTAATATTATAGAACTGAAGGGTTCCATTCGTGGGGCCCTACCTATTCAATGGGCAATGTTTCTTGCAGGTCCATTTTAGGTGCTATTCAAGTGGGCAGCGGGAAAGAGTGTAAGGAATTATCTGAAATTTTAGGGTTTCGCTCCTCTCTCTTTTAACCCTGGTTTAAATGTAATTTGTAATCTTATAACCATCATTGGTGGATTCTGTTTTTGTAAATTGTTTATTACACTACTTTGATTTAAATATGGTTTGAGTTCCTCGTAAATTGTATTTTACTCTTTCAGCCTTAGCACTTGGTACTAAAACGGTAGAAATGAACTGTTCTGGTACTAAGTGTGGCGGTAATATCTCCGGAATTTACAGCTTGCTATTTCTCATCCACTAATTCTTTTAATAAAATGAAAATTTTCAGTAGTGAATTTTGGGGGTATTACATTTATTTTTTTAATCGGGTACCCTAACCTAAATAAAATAATACTATCATATCCTTGCCACCACCCTATCTCAAGTAACCCCCTTTCCATCTCCATATCTTACATAAACTCCCTTTTTTTGTGCCATTTTTCCCTCCACCAAACATGCCTGTGTCTCCCTCCACTTCTCATGCTACACACTTCACATTTCTTTTCAAACCATTTTCACTCAACCATCTGCATGTATACATATACACTCTACTCCTCCCTTTCCGGTGTCTTCATTTGGGTTCCACAATATTAAAAAAACCTTGACTCCCTTCCCTTATTCTTCTTCTTTTTCCTTCTCCCTCTGCTCTGCACTTGTTCCTCAACATAACTGTGCTCTTTAATGCACAATGTCATCACCATTCACCATCCACAACCATTACCATTATCAAACCACCACCTTCTCTCCTAACCATCACCACCTCATCCCCATCAACCTTCCCTCATCGTCGCCTCGCCATCACTGCCCCAAGACACAACTTTTACCTCCTCCCCAACTTGCCCTATTCATTTTGATTGAGATGCATGGCTATACACCAATGGACATACAACCATGTGATTCTTGCCTAATCGTCTCCTTCTCACACTTCTTGCCTATGCCCTTCTCGCACAACCCTTATACGACTACACTTCATCTCATGTGTCTTCTTATCGCAACTATGCACCAACATGTGTGTTCATTTCCACTATGTTGCAGCCTTAAGCCCACCCACCATTTTGGCTCCTCCTTCCTTACAGCATTGTCCAACACCCTTGCCATTCTCCACAATCACACCAACAAATAGCACTGCACTCACCTTGTGCCAAAAACACCATCCCCCACCTACATCCTCACCTTCTCTGCCTCGACCTACCCTTGCTTGTGACTTCTTTTCCCTCACCACCACCATCCTCCCTATGTTTTGTACCCTCATCTTAGCAATAATAATTTTATTAGATTGCCTATAATTTATGATTTTTCTAGGAGTTAAGTAACTCTTATATTGTACTAAAATGTTAGACATTGCATGATAGTAGATTAGGGTTTTGATGTATAAACCATGTTAATTATATTTTCTATATGGTGATTTTTATACTCTAATAAAATGTCAAACATCATATGATAGCACATTAGAATTTTGATTTATGAATTGTATTAAGCTTGTTTGTTTTGTTATAATTATTTGCACAATAATGTTAGCATGACATTCGGTAAAATGAAGTGTATCAAATTTTATAAAGCATCATGGGTATGAAAATATGGGTTTAATAACCAAAAATAAACTATGTATGTCCAAAATGATAGGTTAAGCATGCTTAGGTGTATTTTGGTATGAATAATATCAATATGTGCCCTAAGGGCAATTTAATTTGTTAAGTGTGCCATGTGATTTATTAAACTAAGCATGCCTACTTTGTATTATTGTTGAACATAGGAATATGTGATTTTGGATAAATTATATATACATATTAGGGTTTTACGCGTTATATCATGATCAAGGGTAAAATGTTCATTTAACTTTCCTGATAATTTACTAGTATGTCTAATTATTTAATTATTGTGTTTTAACCTTTTTATGATAAATTAATAAATAAAATCAAATTAAAATTTTTAATAGATGATAATGTGGCAATTATGGCCTTAGGGACATTTTGGTTAATTTTAGCATAATGTGCCCAAACATGAATAATTGAACCTAGGATGGCCTTAGTATATTTCTAATGTTAACCTTGGTGTTGTCTTTTATTATGATTGACTTAAATAATTAGAAAGTGAGTAAGGTGGTTCAGTATAAGAATTGATTTGTTTGGTATTATGTAATATTTATGACCACCTTAATAAAATACTAATATTTAAAGTAAAAGACCTCAAGATAAGAAATGGTGGCTCTTTAGGGGTAGGTAACCTAAAGACATGGTTTAGGCCATAGTTGATTATTATTTTTTGTTAGTGTGCCTTAGTACCTCAACCAATCCCTAAATCTTACTATATTTAGCTCTAAGGACTTATAAAGGGTATGCATACTTATGGATTTGGTGTTCTTGTCAGTATGTATCCTTCATTTGTCAATATGACTAGGTTACCTTAGTATTCTTGGTTTTATAGCCAGTAGGATACTTTGTTGACTTAGTATACCAGTATGACCATAGTACCTTAGTGTCTCCAAGTTGATATGATCTTTGCCTCGAGTAAATAAAAATGAAAATGATTATTCGATTGAAATGATTATTGGATTGGTCTGGTAGTACCTTTGTGCTTACCTATAGTTTAATAGTATCATTTGTGCCTACCTATAGATCAATAGTAGCCTTCATGCCTACCTATGGTTCAATAATAGCCTTCATGTCTACTTATGGTTTGTTAGTAATGTTTGTGCCTACTCACGGATCAATTGCAGTCTTTGTGCCTAACTATGGTTTTGTAGCAGCTATTTTGTCTACCTATATTTGGTTTGAACCTTTAAGTCATACCTATGATATTATGGATATTATTGGCTTTGACATTGAGATATGAGATATATGGTGGAGGATATGGTTATTATGTTGAGTTTGGTTCTAATAATTACTTTAGAGAGTACCCCTTGGATGTTTAATGGGTAAGTTTCAGTATGCTCTAAATGAATGGGTATGAGAAATATGTGGCTTGGTGATATTTTGTATATATGATCTAAGTATTGATGAGTTCATATTTTGACACATTTTATACCCTTATAATCTTAGTTTTTGGTAATTTATTTAACTAATATAGGGGAATAATTATTGTTTTATGCTTAAGTGGTAAAAATTGCATAAATATTATTATTTGAGCTAAAATGATATAAATTAAGTAAATTTAGAATAAAATATTATTTATTGATATTTATTGAATTTTATTTTGCAGGTTTTATTTTTAAATAAAAGAAATTAAAAAAAGGGAATTGGACCTTTGGACCAACGGCCAAAGGCCGAAGGCCCAGAACAAAATGCAAAACAAACGAAGCCAAACGAGGCTTAGCACGAAAAGAAGAACGGAAGATGAGGCTCAAGGGGCCACACAACGAAGAAGCAGCTGTCAGGGCTAACATGGAGTGGGCACGCAGAGAGAAAAGAGAGAGGGCGGCGTGAGAGTGTGCGACCAGAAACGACACAAAAATTTATAAAAGGGAAGCTAACGAGAGGAGGCTCGGGCAGTCAGGAGGAACAGGAGCGCCGCACGAGGATAGCCTTCACAGGCTCGGGCGAGAAGGGGCGGTAGAAGGCAGAGGAGGTTGCCTCAGCTGTTAGGCTCTGACGGAGGAATGAGCCATCACATCATCACGCAGACAGAGAAGTAGAGGCTCGTTAGCACGGAAAGAAAGATGAGAACACAGAGAAAGAGAGAGGCACACGTCAGCCGGTAAAAGAAGAATAAAAAGAAAGAATTGCACGGAAATAAAGGCAAAGGCAAGGAAAAATAATTAGAGGAAATTTTATACAGGTAGAATTTATTTCAGATAAAATTAATTTTTATCTGAATAAATTCTTGATCTTTTATCCAAAATTAATTCCGGTTATTTCTTTCTCTTATTTTTAATTTATTTTCTAGATATATATTTCTGTGTAATTAATTCTATAATTATGGCTGGCTGATTATTTATTGTTAGGGAATAAATTGAAACCCTGGATTAGGATTTGAATTATAATTTTATTTTCTTTGTTTCGTGAGATTGTTTATTGACTCTATATTAATTGCTATCGTTTATATGTATGATTCTGTCAAGTATAGTTTATTTAGTGCATGCCTTGTTCTGGTTCCTCATAAGTGACAGTATGTAGGATTATTTGCCTGTGAGGTGGCCATCTAAATATACTAGAATCTATATGTATAAATTGCAGCTAGGTTAGATAACAATCCACCTAATAGTTTTTTGATTTTAACCGAAGTGGTAAAACGTTTCGATACGTGTGGGTCAAGGAAAGGAAATACAGCTAGACATGCGTTTTGTACTAGTTTGGGTACTTAGATTGACAGCCTTCCACTTACACTTAATGCATTAAATCTAGTTAAATATAGGAGCCGCTTGTTGCTGCTATACTGCTAGTATTTAATAGGGTTAATATAGGCACGTTATCGTATTAATTAATTAAGGGAAGTAATATAAGGTGTATGGACCTGCGTTTGGTGTACAACTTGGTCGATCTCATTCTCACGATTAAATATTGACTTAGAAATAAATATTATATTACGACCTAATCTAGTGGTGGATTTTGATTTCCCTAATATATTTCTCATATCTGCGGTTTTCCATTATTCCTGTTATTTTATTATTATTAGTTTATTTTATTTTATTTTATTTATTCCTTTTATTATTTTTATTTTGATAAACCCCCATTATAATTTTTACTATTTATTTATTTTGTATTATTTAGGATTTTTATTTTTAGTTTTAATTTTATTTTCAAGCTAGTTAATTAGAGATGAGCCCTCTCAATCCCCGGCCTAGAACGATACCCTTATTTACCAGTACTACAATTGACAACAAGAGGGTTTAAATTGCGTGCCGGCTACGGCCACACCAAGTATCATATTTCGATCATCTCATGTATCTTTCAATATTTAATATATGTATTGTTGTGATGCCTTATTTGTGTTCCATGCAAGATTTCTATATTAATATTATATAATAGGTTACTCAGTACCATTGTACTGAAGGGTTCCGCTTTGTTAGTCCTTGCCTATTCAATGGACAATTTGCATGATCAATGAAAGGCTAGTAGTTTGGGTTGAGAGTTAGGACCATTTGATGTCCTTTTTGGTATCCTTGATCTAGTTGTTCTTGAACTCTTATGTCCCCTTGTATTTTTCCTTATTTGAGTTTTGTAAATGTATATGTTGTTTTTATTCAAAATGATTATCATCTGCTTTGTTCTCTCTCTTTTGATTCTTATAATTATAATATTAATTTAAGTAGATTAATGATTTATCCTTAGCACTTGGTTTGCTAATGGTAGAAGAAAATGGACTTGTATCAAGCACGATGGTAATATCTTATGTTTTTATTATTTTAGCTTCCACAATTAATTCTGTAGATAAAAAATTTCAATGATAAAAATGGGAGTGTTACATAATATGTTTAAGCTTTTTAAGAAATCTAAAATCAAATATGTTTACATATTTAAATTTATAAAATTATTTCGCATCCATATCTCCACTCTTTTGAACCATTTGCTAATTGGTTTGCCCGTTAGTAGAGAAATGTGTTTTTGTGGATTTTTCAATTTTGTTATTTTTTCCCTCATTTTCCATCCATCAAGCTTAAAACCAACTCCAATATCAAATATTTTTTTTATATGTTTGGGTTTATAAAATAATTTTTCACCTTCCTACAAATTTTTATACTTTTTGGAGTCTATTTGTTTTTCTCTCTAAAAATAACTATTCTAGGCATTTTTTATAATTTAATAATTAATTGTAACTAAAATTCTACCTATATATTTTGATCCCAACCAACACATAAATAGATTCCAATCAGGTTTTTATCCTATTTACATTCATTTAGCCTAAGGATGGCAATGGGTCTCGGACCCAACCCAGACCCGCTAGACCCGCCTCATTTTTAGCGGGTCTGGGTCTATGATTTTTGGACCCGATGGGTCTGGATCGGGTCTGGGTCCACATATATCTTAAAGGGTCTGGGTCTGGGTCCAGTTCTAGACCCAGACCCGACCTGCTAGACCCGTTTAATATACATGTGTGTGTATGTATACATATATAAATATATACTAATATTATGTTTGTCATTATTGTCTTAATCTTATATAAGCTCCTTATTCATTTTTTTTAATTTTATTTTTGTATACTTACTTTATAAATAATATGTATAATATTTTATTCTAAAAGCTAGGGATATAAACGGGGCGGATTTTACCCGAAACCCGACGGATTTTGTCCAACGGATATGGATAAACGAATATGGATATAGATATGGATGATGGAAAAAATATATCCGTTGGGTTCGAGTATGGATACGGGTATGGCATATCCATACCCATACCCGTAACCATACCCATACCCGTAACCATACCCGTATCCATATCCGTACCCGTTTACCCGATATATAATTACCTTTTTACCCTTAATTTTAAAATGAATATAGTATAAATTAAAGTTAGAATTATCATTTAACTTAACTCTAATTGGGTTTATCTGTCGAGTGATGGATTTATCTATCGAATAATATCCATTAACGGGTAAACGGATAATCCGTCGAGTAACGGATATCCAACGGATACAGATATGGATATATTAGCAGATATGGATGCGGGTACGGGTACGGATTCGGGTACGGGTACGGATTTTCTTATCGAATATAGATACGGATATGAGTATACCCGCCCCATTTACATCCCTACTAAAAGCATTAAAACACCATTTGAAAAGTTAATATAACTATTTTAATATATTTATTTTTTCACTTAGATGATTTTTTTAACAAAAAATTTTAAGTTATATAAAACATAAATGTATTTGTATTAGCATAGATTATTAATTATTTTTTTAAAAAATAACCGGACCCATTTAGGACCCGTTTAGGACTCATTTACCCACTAGACCCGATGGATCTGGATCTGGGTCTGAACTTTTAAGACCCGACGGGTCTGGGTCTAGGTAATATAAACGGGTCCGGGTCTGGGTATGGTTGGACCCGGTCTAGACCCGACCCATTGCCATCCCTTTTAGCCCCGATCTTTGTTAAAAGTGCATTAGTCATAATATTTGTCATAAAAGTCTTACACACTCAACTTCTCTTTACACTCCATCATTATATGGTTTCATTCAAGTGTGTAATAATTTATAAACCATATATCCCATTAGCTTATACACCATCCCAATAGTCCCTTTGTGCCCAATAATCATGTGTCTCAATCCCATTTCAATTCTATATCTTTTCATGTTCCCCCTATTTTCAGGCCCCCTATTGCTAGTGTGCAAAAATGATCGGGTTGACACTTTCCAACACCTATAAATATTTTTTTCTTCTCTATTTCACTTTTTTTTTAATATTTTATTCCTTACATTGAATACTCTGAGAACCTCCCCTGTTTTGTTGGTAATCGCAAGAATTTCCTAATTTTGTAACCTTCTTATTTCCCCTTCCTATGTTATTTTATGTTGTCATTGCTGGGCGGGTTGGCCATTGAACTCACTTTTTATGCTTCCAGCCAATTTTTTTCTCAATCATTTATCATGATTTTTATTGCATTGGAATCTTTTCATTGTATAATATAAGAAACACCCAACTTTTCTCTTAAATTGGTACCCTACTTAGCCTTAACTTTCCCTTCCAAATTAGTTAAAAATAGAGCAAATTGAGCTTCATTGTGAAGTAATTTTGTACGGCCCTTGTTATAGCTATATGAGCTTTCTCCTACCCTATTTCTCCTTATTTTTTTGGTCTTAAAACTTCCCCACAACAACCCCTTTCCTTCCTCTCCTTTCTTGGCTTATGGTGGTGAGTTTTGGGTGGTTATGTGGGGAACTTTCTAGCCCCCAACATCGTCTTCTTCCTTCTCTCTTCCTCCTTATTTTTTCCTTATTAATTTTAATATTCCTAACCTCTTGTATTAATTTTTTTAAGGGTGATCAATAGGTGGTAAAAGGAAGAAGTGTATAAGATTGTATTTATCTTGATAGAAGATTAACATTTGGGTACACTTTGATTACTTTTAGGATATATAAATTATGTGTTGTTGTTTTTTTAAAATTTTAGTATATATGAGCATGTAATAATTTATGTATATTTTATCACCATGTGGGCCATGTTATTTTATATTCTAGCATGATTTTATCTTTTATGCCTATATTCATGGTTTATGCGTTTTCATCATTTTATGTGAAAATAGTAAGTAGAGAACATGTTAAAATGTTAAGAACATATTTATGCATGGCATTTTGTTGTTAAAATCTTACATTGCATTCTTAATATATGTTTATTAGTATTTTGTGGTATTGGCATGCATTTGGGTATGATTGGTAATTTTAAATTTGTACACTACCAAGTGAAAATGGTAATAAAAATGGTTTTTTTTTTATAAAATTAGAACTCACCAAGGTGTTCATTAGTTCCTTTAAATATACTTTCATATATTATAAGTCTTAATTTGGAGTTATATAACGTAAATTATGATTAAAAATGGTTTTAATAAGTTTTAAGTTGGAGGGTAATTTAGTATTTTTCACATGTTGATGTCCATTGGAGATGTATAACTAAGTCCTAGAGCAATAAGGTCATTATAATTTTGAATGATTAAGCTTGGTTAGTTGGAATTAGCCTAAAATAATTAATTAAGTTAAAATGGTTTAAAATGAGCATAGAAAATCAAAAGGATAAAGTTATTATTTTATGTGTTTACTTTTACTCCATTTTTTGGCTTAATCATATAATTTAATATGTGGTGTTTAGGTGTTGTCTTGAATTTGGTAAATTAAAGAGCTTAATTTCTGGTTGATTAGCATAAGTAAAGATTTAGGGCTATAAAGAAAATTGAGTCATTTTACTTTTAATATAGTTTTCTTAGGCCATGTATAACTTTAGGATAACCTTAACGACCTTCCACAGTGAAACCTTTGAATTATTTGACTTATTTCATTGATTTATGTTATCTTTAAGTATTAGTTTACTATTTATGTGAATTCATCACTTTTTATTTATCTATAGTTTTCATTAATCAACTTTAGTGTAATCCTAATTTAATGTTAAGAACATAATTTTTGGAATGAATTCACATAATTGATTAATAAAATAATGATATAAGTGTCAAGCATTTTGTGAATATTTCATATAATGAACGATAAGATTGTCGCCCATGTGATAAGAATTTTAAGATAAAAGGGACACTATGATGATGAGTAAGACAAGTGATGAAGTGCTATGTGCTAATAAATAGTTAATAAATGAAAAACACATTAATATTTAAATTAGAAGATCATGTGAATCAAGATAGATGTGCTTCATCTAATACTTTTCATGGTTGTTGTAATAATTAGAATGATTCAAGATCTACTCTATATTGTTAGTTCTACCAGCTTATAATGGGTATTCATACTTAATAATTAGGAGTCTAGACCTATGGTTTACCAAGTGTGTTATGATCTGGAGGGTTTGTTATGTTTGTGTTATGACCCTCCCATTATTGAATAAAGGGATCCCTAAAATCAAATGACTAGGTACCTAAAAATGTTTGATCATCTAATTATGGAATTTTATATAGTAACATTCTTAGATCATCTTGTATAATGAGCAGAATGCAAATTTAGTATCTATTTTGCCATTAGGTTGCATAATCTATAAATGCCTTCTTCTTATGATGTGTATGGTTTTATTAGTGATTTCTATTTACTATTATCCTCCAATGATGTATTTAGTGATCACATGATTGTAATGTTGTAACACCCCCAAATTTACTACTGAAAAATTTCGTTTAATTAAAAGGGTTTAGCGGAAGCAAAAAGATAAAATCGTAAACTTGGGAGCATTATCGCCACACTTAGTACCAGATCGGTTCACTCCTATCATTCCAGTACTAAGTGCTAAGGCTAAATAAAGTTAACATTAAACACGAATCATTAATAAAACACATGTCATATAGAAATCAGAGTGCGATTTAGGGTTACAAACCAAAAGTACGTGACTAGAGTTTTTCAAAACATAAAGAATAGTACGATAGCACAACTAAATATGACAATACAGGGTCAAATAAAGAAAATAGAGTCCGACCGAGTCGCTCTCGATCCCCAAGTCAGGTTTAGGCTCATCGCTCAGCCCCATCCGATGCCTCGTAAGTGTCGTAGGCATCAAAGACATCGTCCCCTACCTGCACAAGCTCAAACGGGTCTTCTGCTCGTGGAAATGAGCAGCACCCATGAAACGGGTGATCAGTACGCTACGTACTGAGTAAGGTAACAGATGCACTAAGGCCCACATACACAGAGATACATGACATAGCAAACATAGCATAATTACGTAGATAGCATACAATAACACAGATAAACAATACCGGTTATGAACTAGATAACATTTTCATCAGATCTCTGATAATTATAATCGATTCACATCATAGTCTTTATCAGTCCATGTGAGTGCGGGAACCCCACTATTATAGCAGGTAGAATGGTCACGAGGGCCATGCCCTGCCACTATTATAGCCGGTGGACCAATCACGAGGGTGACATACCCTGCCACTATTATTTGCCGGTGGACCGGTTTGGCCCCGACTCACAAGGTGTTCCACTGTAAATATTCGTATCTTTCCCATGTCTTATCATTATTATGATTGGTTTGTTGAGCACGGAATCCCCCACTATTATAGCCGGTGGAACGGTCACGAGGGCACATGCCCTGCTACTATTATAGCCGGTGGATCGGTCACGAGGGTAACATACCCTGCCACTATTATTTGCCGGTGGACCGGTCTGGGTCTGGCTCAACATCTTCCATTTTAAGTGATTATTATCTTATCCGTATCTTATTAGATAACATTCCACCCTTGACATGCATGTCATCAACATTCTACTCCTTTCCTCTCAAGGGGGGCCCATCCCATATTTTGAGACTCCTGCACCCATTATCACACCCTGACATCCGTTCTCCTTACACTCACACATAATGAAAGACCAACCCCTAAGGGTGTAGGTTAATACCCAACACCTCATGACCTCAAACTCCACCCATTATCACTCTCTAGGGCTTTCCCTGGAAAACCCTAATTGGACCTATGTGGCCCAACTTCCTCTCACTTACACTACCATTACTTCATTCATCGCCCCACATCTCATCTCAATTAGGTCCAATCCCACAACGTATCACTTTACCTCTCGACTTCGCATGTGACCGGAAAAACCCTAGTTGGCCACTTCAAACCCTAGTACCTTTCTTCTCCCATAAGTAACCTCTCTCTTTTCACCCCAAAATCTCTCCTCTCCCATAGAGCCCATACTCATCCCTTATATAATAGATTCTCACTCTTAACCCGTACTCCACTCTTCCTTAATCATTTTTTCTTTTACCTTTGTACTTTCCAGATTACCACTTCCTCCTAAAACCCTAATCGGGTCCCTTATACACCCTTACACCAACCTACATACTATTTTTCATCCCAAGTCTCCAATCACTCCACAACTCTCCCATTAGCTTGTTTACACCCTAAATCAACTTTTCTCACGTAAGGATCACCCCCATGCAAGATTTATCTATCCCATGCAAACACCCCAAGTCCTCATGCAAATTTTAAGATTCCCATGCATGGTTCCCATCTCTCATTTATTTTGGTCATTCCTCCCTCTTTAATTTCCTCTCATGGATCACGGAGTACTTTGGTCAACCTCATATCCCTCCTTAGTGAACTCACTTACCATTTCCTTTCTTTTTGTCCCCTCATTCCCATATAATATTATCAGTTGTCCTAGCATGCATGTCCTAGCAGCAATATCATATCACACCATAACACCACTTGTACATATCATACTCATGTCATAAGAAACACATACCAACATACCTCAACTCTAAGCTGCGCTACACATAAGACAAGTTAACGACAATCATACGATACACGACATATCACGATATATATAGCATCCAAGGCATACAGGTCACGTAACACACAAGCGGCCTTAGTTACGTCCTTACTTAAAACGGCGCCGGACTTGGAGCACGCTCCTACGACTCCTTAGGGTTTTGGCTCAATTCACCTATAAGGGGGAAAATACTAAAGATCAGTTTTCCCTCCTACTAAGAGTGCTATTATAGTCTAAGATTAGGGTTACTATTATTTTTTTTAAAGAGGGTATTATTCGAAAACTAGGGTTTTTACCTTAAAAATAATCTACTAAATAGTAATAGCCAAAATATGTTTATTTTAATATTGTTACACTTATATTATTAAACCTGTTAGCTTTATTCTTATAATAATAGCATTCATACTAACTATTAGTAAAGTAGTGATAATAATAATAAAACTAATAATAGTAACGCTAATGCTTATAGTGCTAGGACCCTAACATTTTTTTTAAGGCTAAGGTTAACTATAGTGTTAGGATTCGAATAAGAATATAATAATTGCAATATCAACAAAGTACTATTATTCCTAAGGATAATAACGATAAAGGTCATATTTTGGATAATAATAACTTAAGGGTTTAAAAGTTTATATTAATAAAAGTAATGATGGACAAGGTCACCATTAACAATATTATTAAGGAAATAAGGATAATGATAATGGTAGTACTAATATTGATAATAAAAATATTACTAAAATACTTTTGGTTTAAGTAATAGTAACAATAATAGTGTCATTAATAATAGAAATAATAATACTAATAGTAATAATAATAACAATGATAATAGTAATATAAGATTTCAAATTTTTATCACATATAGTAGTAAGATAATGATAATAAGCCATATCTAGTATTAGTAGTAGTGATAGAGATAGTAATAAGAGTAATAACAATAATAGGAATAATAATAATAATAATAATAATAATAATAATAATAATAATAATAATAATAATAATAATAATAATAATAAGGATAACTATCTTAATGTTAAAGTTGTTTCCTTTTAATAATATACCCTAGTTAACTATCTCTGAAATTAGGTTAGGGAAATAAGGATGATACATAGTAATATTAAGAGTGTAATAATAATAATAGTAATAATAATAATATTATTAAGGATAATATCATTAATATTAGATAAAATTACTAACACTTATAGAAAATAGTTTTAGGGGTTGGGGGAGTTGGAAAACCACCTAAGGTCAGTGGTGGACCGGTGGCGGCGGCGCGTGGAGGAGGAAGAGAGGTGGAAAGATCAAGGTGCAGGCTAGAGGAGAGGGGGTAGAGGGGTGTTTGAGGTGGAGGAAGATGCAGTAGGTGAAGAAGGGTGGAATGAGGGTGGTGGTGTGGCTGGGAGTGGCGACGCGGCGGCCGAAGGTGGTGGAGGGTGGTGGAAAATGGGGGAGGTAGAAGGAGAGGGAGGCAGGGGAAGATGAAGGTGTGGGAAGGTAGAGGGAGGTCTGCTAGACGTTTTGGAGGGTGGAGGAGGCGTTGGTTGCTGCGAGGGTGGCGACAAGAGGCGGCACGAGGGGCAGCGAAGGGCTGGAGATGGCTGTTCGGGGTGGTGACTTTACACGGCTGGGGTGGCACGTGCAGGGTGAGGCAAGGGGTGACGGTGGTTTGGTTTTGTAGAGGGAAGTGCGGGAAAGGTTTCGGTGGGCGACGATTGTCGCGGAGATCACCGACGGCGGCAGAAAGCTCGACTGTTTGAGCGGCGGCAAGGTAGGGTTTCTGGGCTTTGCGAAAAGAGAAGACTGGCTATGGCTTCTAATGGGGGTATTTATAGGCTAATTGGGGGGAAGAGGACAAGCAGGGCAGGTGTGGCAGGACCACCGGCCGGCGGTGGCAGGCGGTGCAGTCCTGCCATGGCAAGTTAGGTCAGGGAGGGGGAGAGAAAAAAGGAAAGAGATGGGCACGTAGGAAGGAGAGAGATGGGCTTGGTCAGGGTCGAAAAGAGGAAAGAAAATGATAGGGAGGTCAGGGGAGGATGGTCGGCACTAGGCTGGTGGCTGCTGGCGAAGATCGGGGTTGCAGGTTACATTGCAGGTGCGCTGCAGGTCGGGGAAGAAGAAGGGGACGACTGGACCGGTCGGTCCAGGGGGAGAAAAGAAAGAAAGAAAAGGATAGCCGGCTTGGGCGAAGGAGAAGGCTGACGCGCGAGACGGGCCAGGGAGGGGAGATGATCTGGGCAGACGGCTGGCCCAGTCGGGGGCGAAATGGGAAAGAAAGAAGAAAGGGAGGAAGAAAGAAAAAGGAAAAGAAAGGAGAAAAAAGAAAAAGGAAAAATGTTAAAATGGTTGGGTTGGGTATTTGGTCTTTATTTATTTATTTATTTAAGTTAGATATTTAATTTTAATAATAATTATTTTAAGTATAATAATTAAATTCATTTTTAGATTAATTAGGCTATTTTGGATAAATTTTTCTTAACTTCCACTTTAATCAGTAAAATGTCCAAAATTTTCTAAATAATTTATTTATTAATTTATCTTTATTTTCCTCAATTACTTTCCTCTTTAATTAATAAAGTAATTTATTTTCTTAATTTTCCCTAATAAATCATTATTTTGCCATAATTCCTAAATTAGGATTTTTGGGGTATTTCAAATGTCTCTTCTGCCGTATGTGCTTAAGCATAAGTATGATGTATCGTATGCACTCATGCTTTAATTTATGCATACCACGATCAACATAAAACATGTTATGTCTTTTGGGTAACTTTTTTTTTGACCAATACATCATGTGCTAACATTGTTTTTGGTGTAGTGTTGATTCCATTGATTTTGGGGGAGTAGTGTAATACCCCATATTTTTGTAAAATTTTGAATGAGAATTGTGCCAAGTTTTGGACCTTTGATTTTGATTTAATGTTATGATTGTGTTTGAAACAAAGTTTGGTTTGGAATAAGGTTGAAAAATGGATTTTATTGAGTTTTTCAGGTGAATTGATCAACTAGTTACATGAATTGATTGACTGGTTCATCACTTCAGCAAAATGGATTTTCTCAAGTAAACCAATCAACTGGTTGGGTAAATTGATTGACTGGTTGGGGAAACCAATTGACTGGGTTGTAGAACAATTGATAGGTGGGCCCAAACCAATCAATTGGTTTGTCGAGCCAAGCATATTTTTTAAACTCAAATTTTCTAAAAAAAAATTTATACTGAAATTGAACCTTACCCACCTATGCCAAATTGTCCCTAAAAGATTATTAACCATTTTCATGATGCATTTGGCCCAAAATATCACCTCAGATCGATCTAGAGGTCGATTGGGATAATTAAGAGGGAGAGATGATCGTAGCCTTGTCTTCTTCCACCTCTCTCCTCTGTACATTTCTAAGATCAATGCTTCGATCTTAGACACAATTCTAAGCTGCTAGAAGATTCCTTCCACGATGACCTTCCACTACCTCTCTTATGTATTCTAATTCTGGCCTAATTAACTTACATTCTCCAAACAACACCATTTGAGCACTGGAAAATAGATCAATATATCTTGGACGAAATTCATCTGTTTAGCTTAAAATAGTAATTTCTAGGGTTTTGAGTTGTTCTTAATGAAATGCCCCAAAAATTTCTAATTTTAAATAGTATATTTAAATGAGGTTTTATTATAAAATTTAATTATGTATATTAATTTATTTAAAATAAAAGAAAATTAATTAGGGCAAATCAAGAATAAATTTATAAGTATTTTAATTAGGAGGAATTTGGGTATTTTAGCTAATTAAAGATTTTAATTTGAGAATTAAATAAATAAATTATTTTATTTAAAATAAGAATGAGAAAATAGTTTTAATTTATTAATAATTTTATAAATAATTTAATTGGAGGAATTTAGGGTGTTTTGATAATTAAAATGGAATTTATGGAAAATATTTTAAATATCCTAATTTAGCCTAAAAAGGGATTTAAATATTATTTTATTTAAATATTATCATTTTTAAATATCCTAAATTTTCAGATTAATTTAATTGACCCTAATCTAATTATTTTTCTCCTTTCCTTTTTCCCTTTTTCTTTTTCTTTCTTCCTTTTTCCTTTTCTTTTTCTTTCTTTTTCTTCTTTTTCTTTTTCCTCTTCTTCTCGCCGAACTGGGCCAGCTCGCGGCCTAGTTCCCCTTTTTCTTTTCTTCTTCTTCTTCGGCACGGCCCAGCCCGCGCCGTCGCCCTTCTTCCGTCCTCGACACGCTGTGTTTCTCCCGTTTTACGCCCGAACCTCGTCGTTCCATTTAATGAATCCTTAACCCGCGCCCGATCGCCCGGTCTCCCCTTTTTCTTTTCTTTCCCGGCCGACCTGACCACCTCGCTTCCTTCTTCCTTCTTCCTCTGTCGCAGCCGCTGCAACTCTCGCCCCCGTCAATGGCATCTCCGGTTACGGTGAATAATACCGGCCGTTTCTTGTCTCATTGCCTTCCTCTTAACTCCAGGAATAAATTGGCATAATTATTTGATGTTATCTCTCGCCCGTTTCTTCTCCCCAACCTCGCGAAATTTCGAGCAAACCAAACGATGCCCGACCGTTTTCTGCCACCGGCCACCCAAATTCTTACACTTAACACTTCCATGTCGACCTCTAGCTCCTCATTATCCATTCCAACATCTATAAATAGCCTAGCTGTAGGAGTTTTGAAGATTTTCTTCCCCGAAAACCCTCGGCCCGAGCTGCCGCCACCCCAACTTCAGACGCCTCTTCCGCCTCCGTCAGCCAACCTCAGCGCCACCGAAACATTCCATTCTCTTCCCTGAAAGTTCATCTAAGTAACTAAACCATTTTCACCTCTCGATTCTTCTTGTACGAGCCTCAATAATAATGCAAAGTTAGATGCTCGTTTCGCCGGAATTTTGACCCCGAAGCCTTAAATCGCCTTCCACCGCCGTGCGCCGCCACCTTTGGCTACACCACCACCATCATTTTGTCCCTCTCCTCCTGGGCAACAATAAACACCTCTTATACCACCTCAATTCTCCCTATCTTTTTCCCAACATCCATCTTTCTCTTTGTTATTCTATTTTTCCGGCCACCGCCGCCGTGAACCATCGCCGGTGCCACCTATCCCCACCAGCTTAAGGTTGAACCCTAGACCCTCTCAACCATTTTTCATATTATTATAAGCATTTATTTAATTTATTTCAATTATTTGCATATAAATACCATTATTATTATTCTTAATATTTATATTCTTAATATGTTTTATTATTATTTGATGTAAAATTTATGCTGAATTGTACTTGCAGGGTGGAGAGTGATAATAAAATAATTTTGTTGTTAGTTTCGAATTTTAAGTTATTAATTGAATTATTATAGGATTATTATCATTCTTATTATTATTATTATTAATATTATAATTATTAGAATAAGTTTTATTATCATTTTATTATTTATTTTGGAAAATCTTAGGCCCTAATTTTGTATTAACATTTGCACTTATTTATTTGAGTATTATTATTTCTACTGTTCTTATAACCATTAATAATAATATTATCATTATCTTTATTATTTTAATATTATTATATAGGTTATTAATTTTATTATTAATATTACATAAATGGTAAGTCATTAGTTATTTGAAAACTTATATGTTATTGTTATGGTTATTATTATTACTATTATTATTATTTATATTCTCATTGATATTAGTTTTATTATCCTTGATATTATTATATTAGTATCATTATTATCATTAGGGTAAAGTCTTTAACCCTATATTATCAAGGTTTATAATATCTCTATTATTTTTATGTCTTTAGCAAAGTTAGAATTTTGTTAAGGTTATTTTATTAGTATGTTATTATTTGGTCAAAGCCCTAAGGAGGCGTAGGAACGTGCTTCAAGACCGGTGTCGTTTCAGGTAAGGGGTGCTAAGGCCTTTTATATGCTGATGGGCATTATGTGCTTCGCATGCTATGTATCCTATGTATTATTATGATCATTCTGTACGTGATATAACGTGGATGATATAACGTGGAGTTGAAGAATGTTTTGCATGGCATGTGTATTATTTATGTATGATGATATGTGTTGTGATATTGTAAGACATGCATGTGAGAATGTTGATGTGGTTGTGTGGGGAAAAAGGATGAAAAATAAGGATGGAGAAAGAAGTTGATCAAGAGGTATGAGTTGACCTAAGTATTTTAATGATTTATGAGAGGAAGAATAAAATGGGAAATGTAGGGTTTTGTGGGAGACAATATAATTTATGACGTTATATGGGAGAATTGAATTTATGGTTTGTTAGGGAGAATCTAATTTAAGACGTTATTTGGGAGAATGTAATTTATGATATTATATGGGAGAACCTAATTTATGATTTGATTGGGAGAATATAATTTATGATTTGTTTGGGAGAATCCAATTTATGATTTTGCTTGGGAGATTCTAATTTATAATTTTATGGGGAAGAATCTAACTTATGGTCTTGTATGGGAGAATCTAATTTGTGGTTATGAAAGGGGAGAATCTAATCAATTGTATTATGTGGAAAAATCTTTGGGTTTTATATGATTTGAATCTTTGTGTTGGTATGGATTGAATTTAGGGTTTTGTGTGGATGAATCTTTGGGTTTTATATGGTTTTAATCTAGGGTTTGGTATGAATGAATCTTTGGGTTATGTGGATTGAATTTAGGGTTTTGTATGATGAGATTTTGGGTTTTGCATAATGGTTAATGGTTGTATGGTGGTATTAGGGTTTGCATGGAAGTTAATAATTGCATGGGATGTGTAAAGTTTGTATGGGAGTGAAGTTTATGTATGGAACGCTGATTTGGGATTTGAGGAAAGTAATGTAAGTGTTGTTTGGGTGATTGAACATTTGAAGGAAAAATAGTGCGTGGAGCATTATATGGGTACGTAGGAAACCGAGCTAGGGTTCGTGTGGATAATTAGGGTTTGGTGCAACTGCTTAGGGTTTTTGTCGTATCAAGTATATTTGGTGATTAACGTGTAATTGTGATTTGTGATGTGTGTTGATTCATGCATGTCCATGGTGAAAGCCTTTGAATAATATACTTAAGACACTAATCATTTAAAGTGGAAGATTATTGAGCCGGGTCCAGACTGATCCACCGATCAGAAATAGTGGTTAGGACATGATTTCCTATGTGTAACCGATCCACCGGTAATAATAGTGGTCAGGCTTTGTACCTGTGTGTTTCCGGCCCACCGGTAATAATAGTGGGGTGAATCGAGCTCAATAAATACAAACCAGAGTTTGCTAAGACATTTAAAAGATACTAATTACTTAAAGTGGAACACCATGTGAGCAGGAACCAAACCGATCCACCAGTCAGGAATAGTGGTGTGGACTTTGTCCCGCAAGTGACCGGTCCACCGGCGAATAATAGTGGTGTGGACTTTGTCCCGCAAGTGACCGGCCCACCGGCAATAATAGTGGGGTGTTCCTGTACTTACATGGATTGATAAAAGGCATAGTGTGAATCAGATTCTGATAAGAGATTAATTAAGTGATTGATCCAAATTATTCATGGGCCTTTATACTTTTACTTGGATGATCACATGAACTATATTATCATGTTTATGATCTTTTATTCTTATGCATGGTTTATGAGCTTACGTGTTGGCCTTAGTGCTCGATTACCTTACTCAGTACGTAGCGTACTGATCACCCTTTTCATGGGTGCTGCTCATTCCCACGAGTAGCATGCCCTTCTGGTTTGTGCAGGTGGGCGAGACATCAGTCGGGGCTAAGTGTTGAGCATGTTTGGCTCAAGTTCGAGAGAGTTGTGGTCGTATTTCAGTCTTTATGTAATTTTATTTCCTACTATTATTTCTTTGTATTGGAGTATTTATCCTCTTTGATTTCGCACTCTGATTTCTATTTTATTACGTTTATAAACGTTTATGCGTACTTTGATTTTTAGGTATGATCTTTCGAGTTCTTTTATGAACTGTTGATTTGAATTTAATGTAAATATTTTCCTTAGCCTTAGCACTTGGTACTGAAACGGTCGGAGAGAACCGGTTTGGTACTAAGTGTGGCGGTAACATTCCCAGAATTCACAAGTTTTAAGTGATTCTATTTTTATTTGCTTCTGCTTAAAAAAAATTAGTGAATTTTGGGGTGTTACACTTAAACCCTGTGTTATTCCTCTCGATTAGTTGACTATAATAGCCCCACTTATCCCTTTTATTTACCTTTCTTTTAGCCACCGAAATCCTTAAGTCTTGGTATTCACCTTCCCTTTTCTCCACATTTCAAACCTTGTTGTCAAATTTCTTACACTCTTCTAATCCTATCTCTAGCTCTATCTTGTTTTAATTGTTACCTTCCTTTTTTGCCTTAAATTAATATGTTCTTTCTTTCCCTCCTGTTTTAAGTTCAAAAACTAATAAGGTTTTGTGTGAAATTCTAAGTTAAAGATTTGTTGTTGTAAGCTTTTAAAAGTTGAGATTTCCACATACTGGAATTTCTGATTTGAGGGGAATTTTGCTTACATCAAATAAGCGATTCTTGCTTCTAAAATGATTTATGAGTATTCCTGCATTGTTTGAGTTTCCTTTAAGTTGATTCTATATATTGGCATGAATGTATATAGCTTGCACAAGTGATTTGGATGGATAGATTGTATACTTGAGAAAAAAGCATGAAAATTGATAGAAATAGGATATGATGATTCAATGTTGAGATATGCAAGTGAATTCAGTTGAAAATGTGTTAGACTATGTTGAAACATGTTCTAATGTAGTTAAGGATAATTTGTAAGTAGGAATCTACATGAAATTTATCGTTTGACGCTATCATAGGGCAAACCGATCAATTGGTTAGGCCAAACTGATCGACTGGTTAACCTAACCCTTTGACTGGTAAGCCTACAGAGACCTTGGTCTTGCAAACTACTTAAACCCATCGACTGGTTGGGTAGAAATAATCGACTGGTCTATGAATAGTCGTTCAGTTTTCCCAAACCAATCTTTTGATTTGAGAAAATGCATGGTCTACTTGAGTCAAATCGATCGACTAGTTAGGCCAAACCGATCAACTAGTTCAATTAGTTTATGTAATTTGTTTCCTTTCATTTTGGTTATACTTTGAGGCTATGCTTGGGACTATCCTATGATTGTTAATGGGATAAAATATATATTTCATCATGGATTAATGGCCTAATAAAAAGATTAAATGGATCATAGTTTATGATATACCCTATGAGTATTGTAAAGGTTAAATGGGTATTCCATGTATGAAATGCGATGGTTTTGAGAAAAATGTAATGAAATACAAATTTAGAATAATTAAAATAACATGATGGGCCTGAATAATATTGGACAAGGATGAATGGAAACCCCACATGGTTGGGAAGATGGAAATAAAATGATTGATATGGAAAAAACATGGAAAATACTTTACTTGCTTTTATATGAGCTTTGTGTGCTCATTTATCCTTATGAATAAGTTAATAATCACGTAAATAGAACGACAATTGAGTTGAGTATGGGTCTGGGTTACTCAATCCTTGATTAGCTACTGGGGGTTAGTTTGTCTTTGAGCGTTTATTGATGCCTTCGAGCTTTGCCTTCAAGCGGGATCCTGAGAGGTCCCGATGTCTTACGTACTCTAGAAACTGATCATGTACTAGGGGATATCAATACTAAAGGTTATGGTTACCTAGGTGATTGGCTTTGGCTTGGACTTATGTCCATATTGGTTGGTTTTGGCTTGGACTTATGTTCATTCTTGTGATTGGCTTCAACTTGGACTTATGTCTGCTTTGGTGATTGGCTTCGGTCTGGACTTTATGTCCTTTATTGGATAGGTTTCCATGGTATGTGAGACCATGGGGTAGTGCACAATCTATTACTCTATAATAATAAAATATGGATGATAATTAACTAGATGATAAATTCCTAGATAATAAAATATGGAGAAACTTGGCTTACTCAGTACATAGTGTACTGATATGCCCGTTTGCTCAGTCACCTACTCATTCCTATGAGCAGAGATCATGTGCAGGTTTTTGAGGATGGCCAGTAAAGGGCCTACCTCAACTTGGGTTCAGGGCTTGAGAGCGGTGACATCCAAAGACCTTGCGGGGTCTGTAACAGACTGTGATTTTGATTTTACTAGCATACCCTAACTTCATTTTAATGTATCCCCATAATTTTATCTACTTGTATTTTTGTAATGATTTGATCGGGGCTGTTAAAGTCCTTCGATGTAAACAATCCTTTAAAGTGTTTATGTTATTTATATTCACGCACTCAATTATTTTGAAATGTCTTGGTTGGTTTTAACCTTATATCTGATATGTGATATATGGCGGGTGTCTATCCCATGTTAGGTATGGTGGTAACACCCCATTTTTCCTAGGTGTGTTTTGAGCTTCCGCCTTGTTTTAAGCAAAATTTTTTGGTAGTAAAAAATAGAAGTGTTACAAGTTGAGTGTCATAGTGGACAATTGTCTCCTTAGCACTCTTCTATGAAGTAACACCTCTAGCCATTAGGAAAATAAAGCCTCATGTAGACTTCATGCTATCTTGGCATCTAAAAAAATTAGAGTTAGAATATCCTACGATCTTAAGCTTGTTGGGACTCTAATATGTTAGCATGAAATATTTCATTTTTTATAAGTACCACATACTAGTGACTCATTTGGTTATTGTTCAATGGTTGAATTCTAGATTACTCTAATATCTATCAAGCATCCCGGTGATGTATGCAATGTTCGGATGCGTACACACCTTAGCATGAATTAGACTTCCTCGTGGTGAAGCATAGGGAAGACTTTGCATTTACTTCTGTTCAAAGTCATATGAGGGCATTAACCGAGACTAAATTTATCTTATTGAGTAATAGAGGTATTTCCTATTTTGTAGTTATGCATGGAATATCACTTGAAAACCCGTTTGGAATCGATGTTTTGTGACAATCCTAGGATACTTCAAGAATAATCCTAATGTATCTCTATGCACAATACAAAATAGATATTACCAAGATCTTTCATCTCAAAATTATTAGCTAGAAATTTCTTCGTCTCATGAAACAAACCTACATCATTACATGCCAGCAATATGCCATCAACATAGAAAACTAAAAAAATGTATTTACTCCCACATATATTATGTTATACACATTCATCCACCAATTTCATCTCAAAATCAAAAGAGATAATTACTTGATGAAATTTGAAAGACCATTGTTGAGACGTTTTCTTAAACCCGCAGATTGATTCTTGAGTTTGCAAACCATATTTTTTAGGTTTCCTGACAGAAAGTTTTATAGTTGCACTATATAGATTATTTCCTCAATTTAACCACTAGGAAAAGTAGTCTTAACATCCATATAATGAAAATCAATATTAAAATGTGACATTAATGCCATAATCATCCTCAATGATTATTTGGAAGAGATCGAAGATAAATTCTATTTAAAATCTTCTCCTTTTTTTTGTGTAAAGCCCTTGGCAAGAAGGCATGCCTTATATCTCTCAACATTATCCTTTGAATACCTTTTAGTCTTACATATCCATTTGCAACCAATGTGTTTCTTTCCTTTGAGTAATGAGACATGATCTTATACATCATTATCCATCATGGACTTTATTTCTTCATTCATAGCATCAATCCATCTTTGAGAATTCAAACTCTCGAAGGTTTGACACAAGTTCATTGCATCATCTTCCATTGCCCAATGTCTACCTCATGTTCTAGGATAAATGCCATATAATCATCTATAATAGCACTTCTCCTTTATTTTGTGGACCTTATTTTCTCTTGACGTTGTTGAGCTTGTTCTTGTCAAACAATCACCTCATTCTCAATAGGTGGTTGTTCAACATTATCTTGTAGAGATTCCTCATTTGTCTCCTAATCAATGGAAGGTGTAGAAACTTGGAAATCATTAGAGATAACAATAGGAATTGTAACTGTCTTCTCTTTAAAGATAATTCCCATAACCTCATTTCACCCACAAAGCTCAATATCCTCAAAGAATGTGGTAGTCCCTATCTCAAAAATTAAACTAAGCATGGGATTATAGAAATTATAACCCCTTGATCTCTCAGAGTAACCCATAAAATAAATACTAACTACTTTGGAGTATAATGTATTCTTGTGTGTGCTATATGGCCTTTCCTCATATGGACATCCCCAAATACAAAATTACTTCATGCTAGGCTTTTTACCTATCTAAAGCTTATACGGCGTTTTAGTAGTTGCTTTAATTGGTACTCTATTCAAAATGTAAGTTCTTATATTTAATGTTTCTATCCATAGTGACTATAGTAAGGTAGAATGATTAATCATACACCTTATCATGTTTTTAAGAGTTATTTTTCATCTTTCAGCTACACGATCCATACTAGGATATCCTAGCATAGTAGCATGGTTTATTATGAGATGATTAGACACTCCTCTAGGAATCTAAAAAATGGTCTTGGAAATTATCCATCCGAACCGTCCTATATGTCATAGTAATCACCACCATGGTCAAATCTAATGTACTTTATCCTTTTATTAAGTTGATTCTCAACTTCAATATTAACTTATTTGAACATGTCCAGTGGCTATGACTTTTCATGAATGAGATATAAGTAGCTATAATATAAGTAATAATTTATGAATGATATGAAATAATATTGTCCATTCTAATAAGTTGTAGGGAACGGTCCATAGATATTTGCGTGAATCAATTCTAAGACATTTGTAGATCCATTTTCACCAATTCTCTCCCAAGTGTTTAAATATGCAAAGTAAATGGAATCTAAAATATCATCAGATAGATGCCTATTAATTCTTTCTTTTGAGACATAACCTAAGTGCTTATTCCATAATGATACAAAATTTTCTTTACTTAATTTATATTTAGTACCACTTGATTCCAAGTTTAAGGTTTCATGATATGAAGTGATGATATTAAGTATATATGTGTCACACAATGAACCAGTGCCAATAATATTTGAATTTAATGAAATACTAAATTTATTATTTCTAAATGATTAATAATAATCAAACTTGTCTAATAGGAAAATAGAAACCAAAATCCATCTAAAATATGGTACAACAAAAGTTTCTTTCAAATCCAAACAATGAAAATGTACCACCCCAATTTTCATTATTGAAAAATTTTGTTTGCAACGGAAATAACTAAGTAAAAATAGTGGGAGTTATCGCTATGATCAACATAATTCTAGTTTATGCAACCGTCCTTACATCAATCACAAGGCTAAAAGTTTCAAAGTAATACAACAAAATTAGAATCAAAAGTGCATTTATAGTACAAATAATGAGTTTGAAGTACTAATATGAGTTTTACAATACCAAAATACAAAAAGGGGATACCGTGGATCAAGAGTCCAAAAGGGGTATCCAGTTTAATACATAACCTGGATAACAGATACTCTTCATCCGACCCTGACATAAATGGAGTCACTCATCCCCACATAAGGCGTCATAGGCCACAAAGTCATCTACCTGATCCTCTGAAACCTACACAAAAGATCCAAGGCCTTTTGCTAGTGGGAATGACCAGCATCCATAAAACAGGTAGTCAATAAGCTACGTACTAAGTAAGGGAACAATACTATTGAAAGTAGGAATACAAGCAGCACATGCTTTCACATTAAATGATAAAGGAAAAACAACCAAGTAAATAATCATCTTATAAGGCATAATAAAATCTAGATCTTTTTATTAAGTATAGTCCATTTTCATTCTTTCATGTATAATGAGTGCAGGAATGCCACTATTCTTAAAAAGGTGGAACGATTTGAAAATTCTCGGGGACAACACACCCGAACCACTATTCTTTTTGGTATAATGGAGGTGATAACATCTTCTCGGGGTAGAGCACTCTCGAGCCACTATTCTACCTAGTGGAACGGGAATACATATATATATATATATATATATATTTAAGACAAATAATCCCATAGCCCTACTCACGTGATCTTTCACTTTAAGTGATTAGTTTCTTATTTAAGATTGATTCTCAGGCATAGGACACAATCAAAACATATATACATATAGCATGGAACACAGTCAAACAGATATACATATAATATAGGTCCAAACCCTTAAGTCCTGTTAAAATATAATTACACTTCCTTTAGTGTTCATTCTCCCATATTGGTTGTCCCACTCACATTATATTACGACATCTCTCAAATTCCATCATTAGTATCACACCCAAAAATCACAACCTAATTCCCATGAGTTTGATTTAGTAATCTTGTCCTGATGTATATATATCACACACTAAAGTATACAAGTCTAAATCCCATAAAATTATCATAACCCTTCATATGAAATGTTCATCATTTCTAATTTCGATAGATAACCTCTAAACCTTGAAGATGGAATAATAATATTAATATCTCAAGATGGCTTGCCCCAAATTTACCATTAACATTTATAAACCCCAAATAATGATAATATTCCCATGAATTACTTAAGTTATTATTATCATAATTTAAGTTTCCTAACACATAATTTCCCAAACTTGCTTAGTATCCCATAATGACCAAGTTACCCTTTTAGCACAATTAGCACCTTTGTTTTATAAAAACTTATACCTTCTATACATATTATTTTTTCCAAGTCCTCATGAATCATCATACCTCATGAGAGACCTTAATGCCATTTTTTTCACAACTCATTCAACCCATATTCATACCATAAGACATAATTTCATAGTTATGACATTATCACCATTCAACCCATATTTCATACCTTAAGTTATAATCTTAAAAAATATGATATTCTCATCATCCAACCCAGATTTCATACCATGAATATGCTTTCCACAAGTGTGGTATTATCTTCATTTAACCATAGATATATTTCCACAAGTATGATATTAACAATACTCAACCCATATTTCATGCTATAAGATGCATTATCAGAAATATGATATTATTGTCACAATCATAACATAATGGTATCTCTTACAACTCTTATCTTCTTTCAACATAATATGCATAACATTAAAAATTATCAATATCAACATATGTTACATATTATAGCAACAAAATCATGAAAAATAGATTTAGTCATACAAGCAATTATCATCAAAAGTCCTAAGCATTTAATAGTATCCTTACCAACTAGGACACTGGGCTCTAAGCGCGCAAAATCCTAGACTTTCTCCTTTGAAGCTACTAAAAAACCACCTACAAAAAATAGAAAAATTACGGTTAGGCTCGAAGAGTTAAACCGAAGGGGAAAAATTAAGGTAAAAAGGGTAGAAGTAGGTATAACTGTAGTCAAATGAGAGTTTGAGATATGTGGATGTGTAGAGGAATGCGTGGTGGAGCTATGGTAGAAGTTTGGTGGTGTTTGGTTGAGATTTGGAGTGAAAAATAGGGATGCACGGCCAAAGGAATAGGGTTGCACGACTGTGCGGAAAGCGGTGTAGCTTCTAGTCGAGAGAAAAGAAAATGTACGGCTAGGCAGTGCAAATTTGCATGGCCATGTAGAATCAGACTGAGAGGAAAATTTTCGCACGGTCAGACTATGCAGGGATTGCATGGTTGTACAAAAAGTGTTTTAAACATTACACGGCCGTGCAACAAGCCGTGCACACTGCGACGCTGCAACAACGCAAGGGAGAAGGAAGGAAAATATGCGGCGGTCAGCGGCGATGGCGAAGGGAAAGGTTGGGGCAACCTTGGTGGTTGGTGAGTGGTGGTTGAGGTGGCGCATGGTGGAGGAAGATGGTGGTGCAAATGTCAAAACAAGGATTGGAAGAGGAAGAAGAAGAAGAAAGGGAGAAGAAGGGTGAGGGAGCTTCGATAATGGCTCTTTGGCACCAAATATCAGTAGAGTGATGCAAAACCAAAGAGAAGTAGGGAGAGTGTAATATATATATATATGTGCATGTGTGCTATGTGGTATGTTGTTTCTGGGGAAAAAAGAAAATAAAAAGGGGTGGCGTGCGATGGGAGAATGATGATGGTGTAGATGCAAGTGGAAGATGGTGGTGCTGGTTGTAGAGGATGGCTATGGTAGGGTGGTAGCTCCAGGGTGAGGGTAGTGATGGTTGATGGGGGTGTTGCGTGAAGTGAAAGAGGATAAGAAGGTTGCAGGGAGTTGGGGTGTGCGACGGGGAAATATGTATGGATAAGGGTGCAGAAGAAGAAGAAGAAAAAGAAGAAAAGGGGAGGTGAGGTGAGGTTGATGGATGATGGAAGTCTGCAGGGGACAAGATGGAGGGATGGTGCAAGTGGTGGTGCAAGTTGCAAGTGCAAGTTGCAGAAACGCAAACGCAGCAAAGGGGCTAGTGGGAGAAGGAGGAGAAGGAAAGAAAAGAAAAGAAAAAGGGAAAGAAAAGGAAAAGAGAAAAGGGTTGAAGGGATTAGTTTAGGATGATTTTGGATTAGTTAGGGGTAACTAGGATTAGCATAAATTTTAGTAAATTCGATTTCGGTTTACAAATTTCGGTTTATCAAAGTTAAGGTTCTTCAAAACCGGTTAATGTTTCGAGATTAAGGATTGGTTAAGGCTAATATAGGATTTATTAAAATTAGAATCGAATTAGGTACTAATGATGCGGGATTAGCTTAAGCAAATTTTTGGAGTATTACAGTAAAGACTAAATTGATAGCTTAGAATGTTCTTGACTATGCAATATGCTCTAGTTGTGCACGCGTTGATGAGAATATTGATCATCTACTTCTTATCCTATCATTAGAAATATTTAGCAAAAGGATATTAAATTGGCTTTTGCTGCTTCACTATTTTGGTATATGATCTAGTTGCTTTGTCCCTTATGGATGATACATGTGACAACAAAAGAGAGAAATGTTTTAGCTTGGAAGATTGCATTTGACACTGTCTTATATAGGTTATGGTGTAGCAAAAAATAAAGTTATCTTTCAATGAATTCAAGATATACCCGCCAACATGACTACAAAAATTATTATCTACGTAATCATTAGAGTGAAAGATGTTAAAGATGAACAAACAAAATTCTATTTATATAGTATGTATTATTGATATGTTTGATGTATAAGGGCTTATTATAGTCATATGAGATCTTTTATGTATTATTTTAAATTGTTGGTATGTAATAATTTAAAATAACTCATACAAATTTTATTATTATTAAGATATATAAATTATTTATTTTAGTAATCAAATTTTATTAATTATCCAAAAAAAATCGTACACTCGTTTAAGGAAACTCTGCCTTTTTGTGAAAAAATACGAGTCAATGGCCAGGATCGATGATCACATTGCTTCATATTCAATTCTCGATAATATATTTTTTTTAGCAAAAGTAATTAAAAATTCAGGGAACTCTGTATCTCGTTTTCAACTGAAAACGACGGACCATTTATCCCGATTCTAAAATCCGTCTTTCCTAGTGGCAGTTGTTAAAAGGGAAAAAGCGCAGAACTGAAGAAAATGTGCTAGGAAGATAAACACCGGAACGCACCATCAGATTCCCACCGACTGCATCAATCGTCATCGCACGAAAGATACAAGCGAAATATTCTTTCATTGACAGATCTGATATCTCTGAAACTCAAATTAATCAGGTTTTCAGTTCCAGGAATCCGATTCCCTTTCTCTATTTGATTGTACTGAATAGCGGCGTAGGATTCCCTGGTTGATGGAAAATGGAGCACATCGACAATTTGCCGCCAATGGATCTGATGAGGTCAGAGAAGATGACATTTGTGCAGTTGATTATCCCAGCTGAGTCGGCGCATCGTGCCGTTTCTTATCTTGGCAAGCTCGGTCTTCTACAGTTTCGCGATGTATGTCTCTTTTCCTTTTCTTATTTGTTAGTTCACTTGAAACTTGATTTGTAAATCACTAGGATTCATATTCGCATTAGGAATGGGATCAAGTGTTTAGTTCAGACTGCGTATATATTAGTAGTAGTTGAACTATTTGATTTTGACGATTCTTTATATCTCAGTCAATGGTATTTGTTTGTATTGAATTTGGACACTGTAGTATTAGCCAAATTACACGGACTATATCGGCTGGTTCATAGGCTTCTTCTCAGTGAAGACCTGGTGATTGGATTAACGTAAATAAGGTGAGGCTGGATATTAATTGGCAGCGTTCTATCTTAGCGGTTTCAAATGAAATCAGCTACAACTTTGGTGGGAGCTCAGATTTAGACTTCGATCAGACAATCGTTAGATGTTAGCTATAGGGGTAACACTCAAAGAGTCACCCCGTGTGAGATTGAACTCTGGTTTTTTGTGGTTTAAGTGCGATGAGATTTGCGTCACCAGCGAATCATCCATGACCATGATGGCATGATGACTTAAACGTCTTCTAACGCCAAGCACCCATTTCATTACCTTGTACACTGCCCAGCCACATGTTATAGCTAGGTTTGACATCCTTGAATTCTTTAGCAAAGTGCATTTCAGTTAAAAGTAAAGTCCTATATTCTTCCCGGTGATGCATATGCAATTGATTTATCAATTGCAGGAAGATGAAATACAAAACTGAATGATTTGAATGTTTATAAATAGAGTTAATGATTAGTGATATAATAAATGTTAAGTGCAGGTCATCTAGATGTTTTCATTTTTCCAAATGAGGAATGAAAATTTAGGATTTCTTTCAAATAATGGATTTTGGGTGTACTGAAATCAAAATATAGATTTCTCTACTTGGTAAATTTTGGTATTGATATACATCATTTGAGTCAACAATGTAATGAGAATGCCAATTTTATTCACATTATTGTTTCTTACCAAATCAATATTTCCGAAATATTTTCATTCTTTTTCCTTTCACCTAGAGAACACATAACTATGATAGTATAACTTCTAATTTATCTGACAATATGATTTATCTCTAATCTCCACGCAATCACGAACAATTTCCTCCACCGAAACACAACCACTTCAACCAGTCACCTCCATTATTACACCTTCCAAACCCTTTAATTGAGCATAACCACAAAACCACCTAAGATGCACCAATTTAGGCCGTTTTAGGGTTGAATTATTAGGTAACAATCGATGAATATTTGTAAGCAGTAGGGACAGAACGGATCTGCTGATGTAGCCAATCCATAACATGCCAGATATGGATATGTGGGAGCCAACGAAGTTGGGTGCTCTGGCCAGCAAAGGGAAGAACCAGTATGGGCCTACAATTTTCATGTTGGGTGAAGCCAAAGGGTCTGGAATATCTTGTTTGCATGGTTGGTTTTGAACGTCCCTACTTGCTCTGGCAAGTTTTGAAATTTGATTACGCTTGACATCATGCATGGAATATGTGTACAGTTTATGTTTCTTTGTGCCGATAACATGATTAGGAAAATATTTGTCTGCTTCTGCTGTTGATCTGATACAGTGTTGCCAATATTTCTTTCTGCAGTTAAATGCTGATAAGAGCCCTTTTCAGAGAACATTTGTGAATCAGGTATCTTTTGACTTCTCTGACATGTTATATGGCTTTCAGAACTGCTGATGTTTCTTCATCATTAGTTGATTTCCAGCTTATGTTTCTAAAATCGATGCAACACTTTCCTGACAAGGGATAGTTAATGCATCTTGTCTTTTGTATTCACATATTGTTTTCCCTGTGACGTTTGAGCAAGAGGGGAATAAAAGTCTGAAATGATGTGTTATCCATGAAGAATATTGATGATTTCTAAGAAATGCAGACAAAGGAATCTTGGAAATCAATGAATTTTCAATTTTTTTTGGCCATATATGGTATTTGTGCTAGCAAAAATAAACTGCACTTTCTGAAGAACCTAGAAAAAAAAAATTTTACTACCCAGAAACAGCTCCAATAGTCCCTTTCATCAATGTTTTTTGGTTATCCGAACCATTGCCCCTCACTATTGTATATCATATTTTAAAATGAATTTTAATGTACCTATTTTACTAAACCAAATATTTCTGCACATCGGGTTAGTTCAATCAAATTTGTGCTGTCACTCTATTGAATTTTTCTTCAACCAATCACCTAGAAAACAATACTGTGCTTAATCATTCCTATCCAAGGTTTTTGAGGTCGTTCTATCTTTTTATGTGAACTCCTTAGATCTTGCCAAACCTTCTCAAAGGGGTTTGAGTTGAACATTGCTAAAGGGGTCTTTGATCCATCTATTCATCCATTTGTACTCCAGTTTATCTATGTCTAATAGTTTTTTAGTTTCATTAGTAATCGTACTACTTTATGCTGACTCATAACTATCAACAATCCGATCCACCTATCTTATCTGCAAATGTACTGCTGCCATAACAGGCAAAGATACATACAAGCTTTTCCTGGAAGAATATAAATGCTCTTCTTGCCATTTGTTCTAGTCAATAAAATGGCTTTGGTATTTTACTGGATTTTGCAGGTCAAACGATGTGCAGAGATGTCAAGAAAACTGAGATTTTTCAAAGATCAAATCAATAAAGCTGGTTTAGCTTTATCTGGACATACTGCAATGCAGACTTCTCTTGAGTTAGAAGAATTGGAGGTTTATTTCTTAATTTTGTTTTACTTGATTCATGGAATAGCTAGATTCAATACCCTTGCAGTCTCCTCATTTTATCTTCAGCTGCTTTGTTTGATGAGTTTTGTTGATGATATCTCTTTCCTTATCTGCACTGACCAATGTGGATTCTGAATTTTTATTCTTCAATTTTCTTGATTACAGGTGCAGCTTGCTGACCATGAGCATGAGCTCAATGAAATGAACTCCAACAGTGAAAAGCTTCTTCATACATATAATGAACTTCTGGAGTTTAAGATGGTGTTGCAGAAGGTATATTTACTTGCTTTCATCTTCTGCGACACCAATGCTTTAATTACAATTCTTCTTTTCCTTACTATATACTAGTGTCTGGAGATTACTGCCCTTGGAATTTGTAAAACTCAACTCTTTTGATGTCTGCTATTCTAAGCTCCTCCACTTTGAATCTTATTTTGACTCATTGCCCGAAACTGTGTTCTAGCTCTCATTTGGTGAATTACTTTCCTATCCTTCTGATTCCATGGTCAATTGAACATGGATTTTGGGTTGCTATCTAGCTTAGAGCATGATGTTCGTGTTGGCAAGCAATTCAAGGGATGATTTGATCAGTATTACAGATAGTTGTAATCGGTTGCATGAACTATGTCATGGCATATGAGCATGTTGGAATCAATGTCATGGAGGAGTGTATGCCTTCGCATTCTATTACTGTATTCATGCTTCTGTTACCGCACTTTACTGTAAATAAAAGGCTTATAATCTACCGATAAGCTTTTGGTATATGCCATGTGCAACATTTTTCATGCTTCTTTATTCTGTAGCAGATTATTCGTAGAGAGAATTCTGAAACCACTCACCAGCAAAGCTAGTACCTGCAGTTGCTCTTCAACCCTTATTATATAACCAGTATTCACTGTACCTAGAGCTGTTCATATCATGTATTGCAAAAGCCACTTATGCCGTGCAACTTAAAGTAGTTCCTTGTTCAGTCTTTTTTCCTTGTCACAGATTGTTTGTGTAATTGATGAAGATGCCATTCTGATACCTTCTCCCTATCTTTTTGTGGCTTGGGCGACCAGGCAGGTGGCTTTCTTGCTTCAGGTAAGAGTTCTGTGGCTCCAGAAGAAAGAGAATTAGAAGAGAATGTGTACTCAAATGATGCCTATGACGATACTTCATCTCTACTTGAACAGGTATATGGATGTCATCTGTAATCCCCCTCTTATGTTCTTTGTGAAATGTGAAGCCTATATTTCCAATTTGTTCATAAAAGATGATTCATTTGGCAGGAGATGCGTGGAGCTCCAATCCATTCTGGTGTGAGGTTCATTAGTGGAATCATATCTAAATCCAAGGCCCTCAGGTTTGAGAGGATGTTATTTCGTGCCACAAGGGGCAACATGCTTTTTAATCAAGCACCAGTTGAGGAAGTCATTAAAGATCCTACATCTGCTGAAGTGGTTTGGAATCTTGCTTGTCTGCTTGATTTAGTTTATAGTCCCTGGTCTTCATTTTCCTTCACATGTGTGGTTATGATGTGTTGTTAACTATGTTTTATAATGTGTTATATAAAATTCTTAGCACAACCTCACTAAGCTTTTTAATTTTGATTTCTGCAGGTTGAGAAAACAGTATTCGTTGTCTTTTTCTCAGGAGAGCAGGCAAGGATGAAAATATTGAAAATTTGTGAAGCTTTCGGTGCAAATTGCTACCCTGTTCCTGAAGAGATAAGCAAGCAGCGGCAGATAACTCGAGAAGTGAGTGCTGAACCTGCCCTTTTGTTCTTAATCTTTATACATTGTGTTTTGATCTCAGGGATGCTCATTTTATTCCTTCAATGATTATCTTCCTTCAATGCTGGTTTAGACATGTATACTTTTATCAATAACCACATTTTGTCAGGAAATTTAACGAACAATTACCAATCAATGACAATGAGAATCAGTTTGTACTTTTCCTGTATACCTTATTTTTTTGAAGTAGCGAGTCAAAATTGAGTAGAAATTGACCTACAGGGTAAAGAAATATTGATGTGGGTCCCAAAAATGCATAGGTTGTAACACGTGTTCTATTTAAGAGCTCTTTATGAACTTTTATATTTATATATTTTTTTAATCCTGTATTGTTTGCTTGATAATATCATACCAATTATTCCAAAACTAATTGTTTGCTTGATAATATCATACCAATTATTCAAAAACTAAGGATCTCCTTGCATTCTTCTCTTTTTGATAATGTTATCCCTGAGTCTTGCAGAAATAACCATTCCAATAGTCTTGAGCAATTGATGGTAAGCTACGTACATATTGGACCTCCCTGGATCACACTAACGACGTGATCCATATTGGGTTGTAGGATTTATTTTATTTTATTGGATGTGTAATGCATTCATGCTTCATCCATCTGTCTTAATAAGTTCTGCTTGCAGGTTTTGTCAAGGCTCTCGGAGCTGGAAACCACTTTGGATGCTGGGATCCGTCATCGCAATAAAGCCCTTAGTGCTATTGGGTTCCACCTTACAGAGTGGATGAACATGGTAGTAATTTGTAATGTGCTGTAATAATCCATTTGTGATCTGCTGTGATACTTTGATGGGATGGACTATCTTTGGTAGCTAAAGAATAGAACATTCAGTTATGTGGACTTTTTTACTTCCAAAGCTCCTGTGCTGCTGATCTAATGTGTTTCCTTTTTATTCCATTTGGTGTTAGAATGATGTAAAAATCATTTGTAAACAATGCATATAGATCTTTATCATTGAAGTCTGCAGTTGCAATTCTGAAAGCTGTGAAACTATTTGTAGGTAAGAAGGGAGAAAGCAGTGTACGACACGCTGAATATGCTGAATTTTGATGTCACTAAAAAGTGCCTGGTTGGGGAGGGATGGTGTCCGATTTTTGCAAAGCCTAAGGTAGAGTGCTGGAATGACGTTATGTTGGACTCCTTTAAAACTGGACAGAATGGCAGCAAACATTTCTCAGAGTTATAATCTCTTTATCTTTTTATTGTTTGTTCTTTCAGATTCAAGCAGCACTTCAGCGTGCAACTTTTGATAGTAATTCACAAGTGGGGATTATATTTCATGTAATGGAAGCAGTAGATTCACCTCCAACATATTTTAGAACCAATCGCTTCACAAATGCGTACCAAGAAATTGTTGATGCATATGGGTACGTTTGTTCTTCCATCATTGTAGAATTGAAGATACTGTGGAATGGGATGTGCATTAAAACATGAGAAAATATTTCAAATTGTCAGTGGTGGCATTTCTTTCTTTGTAATTTTTTTTTGGAATAGTTATATTGCTGTCTGTTGGAAGAATTTCAATACACCTGCTCCATGATTCACCGTATAGCCAGTGCTTATCACTGAAATAAAGCAGTTGTGTAAATTGATGTTTATTTCACTTACTGTTGCCAAAGTTTCAATAACGTTATGCTGGCTTTTAAACAGGGGAAATATTAAATGATATATAAATTATAACATTATACTTCTCTGCCTGTGGCTTGCTGCGTTATTTCGATCTATTGTTTGGTGACAATTGATTTGAAGAAAAGATTTATAACTGCCCATTCACTTCATATTATTGTTCGAGATGTTCATAATACTGACAACTTGGTTATCTGACAGTGTTGCTAGATATCAAGAAGCAAATCCTGCAGTTTATGCTGTGATTACATTTCCATTTCTGTTCGCGGTCATGTTTGGGGATTGGGGCCATGGAATTTGTCTGTTATTATTGGCTTTCTTTCTCATAGTTCGAGAAAGCAAATTAAGTTCTCAGGTACTCCTCTGAAATATTAACCATGTGACAACTAAATAATAAGGTTCTTTTTCTGTGTTTGATCAGTATATAATAAACCTCTGTTCATGGTCTGTTTCCTCTTTAATGATCTTGGTGTGATAAGTTGGAAGATATGTAAATGATCAATTCACATACTATCTTCTTGATTTGTGTATGATTTTTATGCTATAATGCCCTTCTGTTTCTTTTTTGTTTTTTTCCCTTTTTATCTCTTCCTGAAAATGTCTTGCATTGGACATCTTCATGCTTTCTTATTTGGGAAACCTTTTTTTTTTTGTTTTTGTTTTTCAACACAACTTTGAGCGAGGTATGTCTTGTTATATCGTTATGTGGATTACTGATTTGTTCCAAAAGCTTATACACTAACTGCATATGTGACCTATAAAGTTAAGACCACTTTTTATCTGCCTGTAGGATGAAGAGGAAAGGTCATCTTAGTTGCTTACTATGATGATTAAATGCTGGAAATGAAAAGGAAAAAAGTGTTTCCTAATTTCGGCGTGATTTTTTTAATTCTTTTCACAACAAATACTGACAAATATTGGTAAACATCGGTCAATATCCGAAATTTCGCCAATATTGCGGTAATAAATATGTGATTTTCTAAAACGACCGCAATTTAGGGATTTCGCGTTGCGGATGATAAAAAAACCGCAAAATTGCGGCTGATACACAATTGCGGTACTGATATTTCATTGTATGGTTCCCCCTAGCATCATTAGAATTGTGTGTAGCGCAAATTTTATCACTAAATTCTTCCAATTCCTAGCATCAAGTCCACTTTCTTAAACCATTGCATACCTAGTATCACATTTGCACTTCCAAGGTTCAAGGGCAAGAAGTTTTCAACAATCTCTACCTCTTGCAATGTTAATATAACCTTTTTACATACCCCCTCTCAATTGTAATCAAGCATCCCATGCCCAACAAAACACCATGCACCACCTTAGGCACCAACAGAAGGTAGAGTTGTTCAACCAACCCAACTATAATTAGCCACTCCAAGGTGAATAAGAACCATGAAATATTGGCCTTGTATGTTTCCCTTGAGTTTCATGGTGTGTTGGATGTAAAGTTCAATCAATAATCCCTTTATTCCTTGTTCTACATCTCTATGGGGTCTTCATGCTTGTGTCTATTCACTAAGTACCACTATTCAAAATGTGCTTGAATATCCCATTCTTGAATTCCTTCCGTTTGATTTATTTAACTCCATTAATTGGTAGCACTCACACTCACATAGCTTCAATCCTGCATATGTACCGTGGGTTGAACTTCTTTTCAAGCACAAATTCCTCTAATACCTATGTTGAATCTCAGCGTTTGAGAGTTGTTGGATGTTGCTTAAACAATAACCTCCTTTTTCTCCTTTGAATCTCCCTGGAGGTTAGATGGATGCAGCGTGATTTGGGTTGGCGATCTTCACTCTCGTGTTCGTTGTTTAATTTGACTAGGTCAAAGAGTTGGGTAAGGAGCTTTTCCTCTACATTCCATTTACCTAAATCTTGAAGGGATGATTTGGTGCCCTCCAACTTCAACAACTAGCCCAATCTGCTGGCATTTTCACTCATCCATTTCTCCATAGATCCCCTCCATTTCTTCCCCTTGTTGCGATCATCAGTTCATCTTACATCAACACCACTTTCTCCTCCAGCTCCTCCACCTTCTTTTAAGTCATTCAACCACAGTTTACGGGAGCTTTGTTACCAAAATGATAGATCAAAAGTTGTAATGATAGAGAAATAACTTAGGGAAGCAAAATTTTACCTAAGGAATTGAGGAGTTGAAGTGTAGATTTGCGGTAGGCGGTGACGACAAGGGAGGCAACAACAATCCAGCCAGCGAAGCAATAGCAGTGACACAGATGCTAGATGATGGTTAATGGGCGACGCGATAAACCGCCGAAGTGGACGAGAATGAAGGAGAATGAGGCCTGAAGCTGAAATAGGGAGCAAGACAAAGACAGAAGAAATGTTGGGAAAAACTAACATGTTATAGTTGCAAGCACCAAATGCATTGTTTTGAAAATAAAAAATCCGTGCAAAAACAAAATAAAAAAATAAAACCCTAATCAAGACTTAAACCTCCATCTAGTCATTTATTGTTTGCTGTATGGTGTCCTCCTTATATAATATATATATCAAATGCCTGATATGTCAATAATAACCAATGCCCTCGGGCTAAGGCTTAGTCTCAGTGGTGTATCGGGACACCATACAGAAGTCTTGGCTTTACCACAGTATATATATCCCTCTCATAACTTACTGATAAGAGAATTCTTACTCATCACAGACCTTAAGTTTACAAAACTAAATGTGGAAAAAAGACTAAAGCTCCATTTGGTTTGAAGAAAGTTGCAAGGAAAGGATAACAAATTAGATGGAAAATACTTTTCGTGTGTTTGGTTGCTGGGAAAAGTATGAGGAAAGAAAACAACATGGCAAAAACTCAAGAAAGTTATACTATATCATTTTCCATGGCCTAAACTCGATGAAAATAATAATTGAGTTGGGAAAATTTACTCGGGCATTGTTCAAAGCTTACTCGACAACCATTATCATCTTCTTCTAATGTTACGCCACCCAATAAAATTCATTGTACGGAGAAAAAAGGTACCAACTACCAATTAACATCCAATTCCAACACCAATACCAAATTCGAATATGAACCGAGACAGGAGTAAAAATGGAGAAGGCCATAATAAATCTTGTGACAGCTCCTATGTTTTGCAATCAATAGATGGTCTTGGATTTTTAGCTACATTTGATATCTATGTCTGAATCATAAACTATTCACTCAAGAGGCCAATGCTTCTAAAGCCATTGAGTTATCCGAACACATGAATAACAATAGGATAGTGAATTTCTTAAGACGATCATTTGGATTGAGTCTAATTAATTGTCTAGCAAGTTTATGAACAATGCACACCAATTGTTCGATTTTATGAACAAGAATTGAAGCGTCCTGAACTCAATCCCTTTCCCTTGTATTTGAAATAGTAATTTTGGTTGTAAGATTATGAGTAGCACCCCTGATACCAAAAGTAGACCCAACGGAGCTGGACCTAATCCACCTTTTATTTGCTTAATTTGTTTCATCCCTCTCTCTGATTTCTCTCTTTTTGTCACTGATTTTTGGTATATAAAAATTGCATGATGATGTGTTATTTGAAGAGGACAAAAGCAGATTAATTAGATTGCCAACAATTTCTAACTTGGTAAATGCCGAGTTCTAGTTGGGATGGATTAGTTGAAGATTTGGAGATTCCATGGTAGTAGATTGCAAATCTGTAAATGGAGCTTAGTGTTTGGAGGTTGATGGTGGTGGGTGGGGTATTGGCATAGGAGGGGATGAAGGGTATATACAGAAATTTGAAATTGGCTCAAATTTAAACTTGCATTTTCCGGTGAATGGGTGGCCAAGTGGGGCATTGGAAGCATATTTTATTTGGGGATTTTAGGACGAGTTTTGCTGTTTGTTTATAATAATAATATAATAACATTCCTCTCAAAGAAAGGGACAAATGAATATACTATAGAGGTGACAAATGGGTTATATAGATCGGGTTTGAGTCAATTTACTATACAATTGAGTTGGGTCAATTCAAATTCATTTTCGGATTGATTATGATGATTAAATTTGATTCAGGTTCTCTTCAAATTAACTATCAGGTTGAATGGATATTAGGTTGGTCACAACTTGATCCATCAGGTTTCTTCGGGAAAGATTCAACTTGGGTCTACATCAGATCAAGGTTGGGTTAGATTAAATGATATTATTATCATAATAATTGTAATATTAATACCAAATTATTGTTATCATAGTTATTATAAATGTTATTATCATTATAAATATAAATTTAATTACTTTTATAATAATTATAAGTATCATAATTATTATTATTATTATCCTTATTATAATTTTGTTATCATTATCATTGTTATTATATTTAGATAAAAAAATTATTTACAGCTAAAAACTATTCTTTTCCTTTATTTTTTTTTTCACAAAACCAGACGCAAGAACTATTTTCTTAGAATATGTTTTCTGCAGATTTTTTTTCCAACAACCAAATGATGAAAAGAAATTTGATTCTTCATTTTTTTCTTTTTGCTTTTCCTTTCAATATCATTTTCCTTTCCTTACAACAATCCGAGAACCAAATGGAATCTAACAGACTCAGAAATGGATCAAATCCAAATTCCAAACGCAGCCCATCCATACCTTAATTACTTTCTCCTAACCTATCTATTTCATTATGGGTCTGTCTGAATGATTGGGTTGTCTCTGATTGCGTGAACATTTCACAGCCAAAGGTGATGACATCTCAAATTCACATTGCTTTTCTGTGAAGAAAGAAAAAGCAGCCCACGCTATGCACTTAAATTTGAAAAATATCTGAATGCATGATGAAGGGAAGAAACATTTTTTATTCAAATCTGAATTACACGTACCCACTGATGTGTTACATTCAACCTGACCATTATGTAGCTTTATTAAGAAATGCATTTGTTAATGGCCATTAAGTGTACTTAATGAGATTTTTCAGTAAGGGATAAATCATTAGGAGTGATGTTTGGAGATTGCAGTATACTAAACTAGATTTATAATGCAATTTTGGCTGCATGCTTTCATCTTGGTGTTGCAATCCTACCCCGCCAAACTTGCTTAGTTGTAAAAGTGTAAAAGGATGGTACTTGGGAGCAAAATAGCCCCAAGGCCCCATGATCAATTTCCATTACATGCAAACATCTTTAATTAACGGCCATGCCTCACCCTAAACAACCCTTCTTGGCTGGTAGGGATTTAACCGTTGTGTGAAGGGGACACTCGCACAAAGGCCACAGATTATGTTCTCGTTTACCAAACAAAAGGACACTATTCATTGAGGTTGTCTCTACCTTCTTGAAAAAGGATTGTACTTGTCTAGTTGGGGATTTCATAATGGTGGTTGTGTCCCAGTAATCGATATCCCCAGTTCAAGATGCAGGTGAGTGTGTAGTTGCCTATCCAATATTTTGTTAGTCCAAGTGTGTGTTTCTTGCAAACAGGGAAACATAAATATGCGTCTGTTTCAGGATAGAAGGGTGCGCTCATAATTTCAGCGTCAGAAATATGTCTTTGGAAAAGTAAACATATCTGTTATTATGTCAACTAATGGACAGAATATGTTTACAGTTTCATGATAGAAGGAACTCCTCGTATTTTAATGTAAAAAGTGTCTTTAGAGAAGTGAATGTCCGCCATTATGACCGTTAATCAATCAACAATGTATGGATGCAGTTATCTTACAGGTAGCTCACAGCCTCACAGTGTTTCTCTTGATAACTTTAGTATTTGCATATGATTGCTTCAGTTTTGCAGATCTGACCCACTATTTTTGCAATTTAAACCTTTTCTTTTATCATGATTGAAAATACTGTATTATCAAATGAATAAAGGACTATTAAACTACATTCAATAGATTAACTTACCAAACAAAGCCTAGATAGTTACTCTGGCCTGTCTGATAGCAAAATTGATTGGATCTTGCCTATATTTACAATAGAAATGATACGAATGCCTAGACTGTGATTTCAGGGTTTATGTAATGAATTGAAACCTTATTCTTCCATTCTTTTTGTGCGAGGAATTATTATGCTGGGTCAGGCATGCAGAAAGTAATTTTGTGATTCACCATAGTTTTGCTCCTGCTCATTATATAACTTTTTCTATCAGAAACTTGGCAGCTTTATGGAGATGCTGTTCGGTGGGCGTTATGTGGTCCTTCAAATGGCTCTTTTTTCAATATACTGTGGGTTGATATACAATGAATTTTTTTCTGTTCCTTTTCATATTTTTGGCGCTTCTGCATACAAGTGCAGAGATTCAACATGCAGGTATGTCCTATCTTCACTCAAGGCCACAATCATTTTTCAACTATGTTGTCTATCATTTGATTTTGAATATTGCTTACTTGCTGATGCCTTAATGGCAGTCGTTGAATGGAAAAGTTTGCAGATTTGAGATGCTATTTGCTGACTCGACCTTTGTTTAAACCACCAAAAGTATGAAACTGCTCACATGTCTGGGCCATAGCCTTGGTGAAGATATCTATTGTGTCTGTCAAATTATGTTGGTCTTTTATTATTTTTTCCATATAATATATACCAGTTTGATGGCAGTCTATACCAGTTTGTTTTCACTGTATGAGTCTTCATATTGTCAAGTGAACTTTTGTGGGAAGTTGGGCCAAAGGCAGTGTTTAAGAAATCGCCTGTAAAAATTTCTATTATACAATACTGGAAGCTAGAACCGTAAGATATAGACAATGTAGAATCAGAATAATATCTTTAGGATTTGATAATTTCTTAATATATTGAGAAACATATAATATTGATAACCTAAAATCCTAAAGATATTATTCGGATCCTACGTCAATAGGGGAGAGGAAAGAACAAAGAATAACAAGGTGAATTTGTGGGCCTCTGGGCCTATGTTTATGGGTGGAGAAACCAAAAATAAATTCATTACAACTGTAGAATACAGAAGTATTTGATAGACTTGTACAAATGCTTTCAAACACACCGTTGCATGCTCCTGGCTATGGTGGATCTCTAATGCAGTGTTCAGAAAAGCAAGTGCAAGGCAGGCACTGGGGTAGGGGATTTTTTTTTTTGTCCCGGGATGAGACACAGCTAAGGTGCAGTGGGGCACAAGGCCTTTAAGGTGCGCACCTTACTATGATAAGCTATTTTTAGCTTAATTTTTATTCAGAAAATTCTACAATCAATAAGATAATTGAATCTCACATTGGGAATGAAAGGGAGTATGGATAGATGGTTATGGAAGACCAGTATACTTAATTTTGACTGGAAAAGGAAAGGAAGATATTTGTTGCAGAAAAGAAAACTCTGATTTGCTACTACTTGTAGACTTTATTTTCATTTAAAACAGTTCTACAAGCAATATGGTAACTGAGGGAAGGAAAGGAAGGAGGGAAAAATGGTCATGGCAATAACAATAGACATAATTTTGAGGAAACATTTTTATTGTACAGAGGGAAAGAAAAGATCACATATTTTTGTAAGATCAAGAGTTGGCAATTTAGGCACCTTTGCTTAGGCATGCATCTTCTCCCTAGGCTCTAGGACCTTTGTCACCTAGGTGTACCTTAGACCTTTTCAATGTTGACCTCCCCATGCAGGCTTTGATGAATGCACTCTTTAGCACTTGCCTTTGTGACACTTGCTTCCTTTTGCTTGTCACCCATGCTCTTGGAATGCAGCATGGACTGTTTATAAGCTGCTTTAGTGTCTTGCTAGTCTTGAGAAATCTAATCTTGTTTAGCCTTGAAATAGCATGCGTCACTTTTCAACTAGGTTAAAACTTGTGCAAGTTGGTAGCTAGTGGTGATGACTCATGCCAACTTGTTGAGAACTCTTGCCAGCTGGTTTTTTCCCACTAAGCTAGTTAAACCAGTGAAGCTTCGTCTACATGGTAACACAGCTTAGCTTATGGATCCAATGCACAAGTTTTATTGGAAGATATTGGAAATTTAAAATGCTAGTGTTTTGATTGCCGTTTCTTTTATAGAAAAAGAGATACGTTATTTCATTTAGTCAAGAATACAACATAATTTAATTCATTTAGTCAAGAATACAACGCACACAGTTATCCCCAGTTATCTACGCACCCAATGACAGCGCTACACATCTCACTTCTATCACCATATAAGCATCTATTTTCTGTATATCTAGCAATATAGAGATACAACTGAGAGAAATTTACATCAATCCTTCAAATGACTTCCTATTTCATACTCTCTATAGCTCATACACAGCAACAGCGAAGAGACCCTGTTGAAGCAAAACTCTGGCTTTACCACCCCTACAGATCCCTGCCAGTGTCTTCAACTCCTGATCCCATCCAACTATAGGAACTCTACAGTACAAGCTATGTATGTCTCCATACTTGTCCTAAACAAGGACGGTCTAGAAAGATATAATAGTAGATTCTCTAGCTGTGCAAAAGAGGTATTGCAAAACCAAAGAGAGAGGAATATGGGCAATCTTATCCTTAGTGGAGAATCTGCCAAGCACTGCTAGCCACAGGATAAACTGGTGTTTTGGTGCAGTAGGACTACACCCAACAGTCTTCCACCATGCAACAACAGGGCCATGAGGTCTGAGCACATCATAGGCATGGCTAATACAGTAATCAACCGTGCCCAGGAGAGCTTGAAACATTTGTATAATCGACCCCAAGTCCAAGACATAATCAACCTCACTGACACTGACAGATTCTGAATTGTATATCACCTAGGGCAGATGCTTACCAATTCTGAATTGTGTCGTTTTTTGGTCTCTATTCCACAAATGCTTACCAATAGCTTCCACATTCCAAACATCTATATCAAGTAGGCTAAGAGCTCCCTCCTTCTTAGGCAAGTACAAAGTGCACCATGCAACTGTGGCTTTGGAACTGGGGACCTCTTTACCAGTCCAAATAAAAGAGCATTCAACACTAATAATCCCGCTGACTATCTTCTTTGGGAGTAGCAATAACCGGCTCCTGTACGTCTGGATAATAAAAGCAACAGATTTTAGGAGTTGGAGTCGGCCTGCATAAGAGAGGAGTTTAATAGCCCAGCCCCTTAACCGGCCTATGAACTTTTCCACAATGGCCACCATCTGATTCACGTGCAACCTGGAATCAGAAAGTAGCACTTGCAAGTAACGGATAGGCAAAGTGCTTATAGGAAATTTTAGATGCTGAAGGATTGAATGCACTCCACCCAAAAAGCAGTAGGCACTTCTGCTTCTGTGGGTTGATGGAGTGCCCAGATAGCTGAGAGAAAGACTGAAGCTGCTGCGATAATAGATGCACTGAAGGAATACCCCTTGAATAACTAACAGCATATTATCTGTGAAGGAGAGATTAATAAGCACAACTTGCTTACATTTAGGGTGCCCTTGAAATCTATTATCTCTAAGTAGCTTGAGTTGTTTGGTCTGATACTCCACTAGCACAACTAAAGGTAAAGTGGATCCCTTTTCTGGAGACCCTTACCTCCTTTGACCAGATGCAACAAGCATACATTAAACAACAAATATTAGGACACTGAAGTGATAAACCCCGTGCTTAGTTATGGTTACGGATTTCCATGTTGTTATAGGGTAATTGTCTTAGTCTTTTTCTGTGGCTTCTGTCTAGATGCTTTATGTGAATGTTGGTGAGAAAATTTAAATTGATGAGAGTAGCAGAAAAGTTACAGAGAATGAAGTTCCGAGGCTTGAAATTTAATCAAAGTAGTATGGTTGTCAGGAATATAACCGCTAGCCCTAGGGTGCAAGAAAAGTGACTAAAGGTCGTTTACTACATATGTAGCACAAAATTCATCAAACAAGTAGCAAGTAGTGCAACAAGAAAAATAGAGAACAAATAATCTTTTGGTGGAATATTTAATCGGCTGGAATCCATGGGAGGAAGAGAAGCGTAAAGAAAAGCTAATATGAATATAATCTTTCTATGATTATACTGTGGCCCAAATCTCCTAACCAACCCGTACTACCCCACCCCTTTAACCCAACCAAAACATAACAGCATTGTAAATGCCATGATACAATTTCTTAATGCAATTATTTTGCAATCCTGTGCAAATATCATGCTGTTTAGTTTTCTTGTATACTATTCTACCCTCCAGCCTGTTCTTTACAGTCATTGTGGATTTAACTAGTAATTTTCTCTTGTTTCATGCTTTGGTCAGTGATGCTCGAACTGCTGGTTTGGTCAAGTTTAGTGACCCATACCCATTTGGTGTGGATCCAAGCTGGCGCGGTAGTCGTACGGAGCTACCTTTCCTGAATTCTCTGAAGATGAAAATGTCTATTTTATTTGGAGTTGCACAGATGAATCTAGGGATCATGCTTAGTTATTTTAATGCAAGGTTCTTTGGCAGCTCACTGGATATAAGGTGTGCTCTATAGTCCATTATTTATTCCCTTATATAGCAGATATACTTATTTAGTGGGAATTGGAAGAAGAGTTAATTGTGCTGCCTTCTTTAGGTACCAGTTTGTACCCCAGATAATATTTCTTAACAGTCTCTTTGGCTATCTTTCCCTACTCATTGTTGTCAAGTGGTGTACGGGGTCTCAAGCAGACCTCTATCATGTTATGATCTATATGTTTTTGAGTCCTATGGATGACCTTGGCGAAAATCAGTTGTTTTGGGGTCAGAGACCATTTCAGGTAGTTTCCTAATTGTGACCTTTGATTACAGTGATTGTGTGTTTCTTTTGTCTTTGTAATTTGTACATTAATGCTTGCTTATTGCAGATCTTGCTGTTAGTAATGGCTCTTGTTGCTGTTCCGTGGATGCTCTTTCCTAAACCTTTTATTCTGAAAAGGCTTCATGCCGAGGTACTGTTATTATTAAGTATTTTTATCATCTATATGCAGTGGTGAGGTACTTTTATTATTTACCTTTTTTTATAATCATCTATGTGTAGAGGAGATGATTCCTCGATCGCACAGCTCTCCTGCTGCTCTAGGCTTTTAATGTTTGTTAGCTCTTTCATGTTTTGGCATATGGATGAGGTGAGTATTATTGACAGAAAATAGAAGGCTGTATAGATATACCAGGGATGCCTTTGTTACATTTCCGTGTGCTGTTAGAACAAATTTTCTTTATCCCTCTTTTGCCTAAAGGGCGTGTGAGTTTTGAAGCTCTCACCATATGTGCATGAGTAGAGACGAAGCAAAGCTGCATGGAAATGACTAAAAGGTGCTGTTTCCCATTTCCAAAACGTCTCAGAGACATAAGCCTAGGAAGAAACATAGTTCACCATTTCTGTTATCTTTCCGGCAAAAAAATCAGCCCCATGGTGACTCGATCAATGGTGAAGCTATAACGATGCGCAAACTGAAGCTATAAAGATGTGCATTTTTGCAGCAATCAGGATTAATATGCCTTGTGTCAAGTTATCTCCTATTTCATTATAGCTTTAAGTTGTCATTTTATGATCAATCAGCAGCCAATGAATCACAGCATGTTCGGAGATGTTGTTCTAACCATTGTAGTTTGTACCCCTTCAATGTTGTTTAAGGCTGGTGTCTTGATGTGCAGGCTTTGCTGAATGCATGGTCGCTGTTGTTGGTGGAAACTGGTGACGCGAACTTGCTAGGCCTAATTGATAGGAGGGAGGGGGGTTGGGGTTACAACAATTGCAGTTGTTGTAGGCTGTTTTGCAGAGCTAACTGTAGAAGTGACATGGAGACTCTGCGCTTGGTGATGGGCTATGACTATGCCATCTGAAAATATAGCATGAACTTCGATGATCTAGAGGAACTAATGACAATGTCAAATATCCTTCATTATCATCCTTGTTTGATGGTGAAGGAAGGATGCAGCGCATGGCTCTTATAGGAATCCTGGATCTCGAATCCAGAAGTCTTGCCTTACCATCTACCCTCACATTTTGATTCTACGTTGCAGCAAAGTTATTGCATTTGGGTTTTATTTTTTGAGCAAGATCTACACTCTTGCGATACACCTATGATCTAACTTTGTGATATCACTCAAATTTGCACTTGTTTGTGGGAGGTGGTCCTTGTTGGATAATGACGTATTATGTCAAATATTATGGTCTAGGATCTCGTCATGGGGAATTAGGGAATTCGGGAGAACTTGAGATCTTAGAACAAGTATTCTTGCTCAAACCTATGGTGGAAGAGTAAGAGAAGACAAGGAAAGGGTGGTTGGCAACTTCCCTTGGAGAATGGTGGCTGGCAACTAGGCTTGTAGGGGGCTAGAGGTTTTGGCCACTTAGGGTTTAGACAGGAAGATAGAGTTGATGAGTGAGAGAGATTTGGGGCTGCTAGAAAATCAATTGATTTTTATTTTATTTTATAAATTTACCAGCGTGATTATGATTGATAGCAAAGGGCCTTATTCATCTGCTTATAAGGCTAAAAGATTATAGCTACTAATTGGCAATAGGATAACTATCTGCACACCAACGGATGATTATCTTACACAAATTCCCTAGAGATAACTCATCAATTCTCTAGAGATAATAAAAAATTATTAAAGATAATAACTAATCCTATAGGATAAACATCCTTCATAATTTCATGGGTTATGTCTAACAAACTAATATTTGATAATAAAATAAACTAGCAGCCCCTAAGTTGAACCTAGTGACTATCAAAAATGGACTATCAAGACTGCTGTTGGGCTAAGGGTGAGGGTCTAGTTTGTTGTGATCACTCCTGAAAAATAAGCTTGTAGTCAAGCTTGGATCAGAGTGATATGTTTCAACAATGAACTACCCTTTAGCTTGATTTGAAGAAAAATTGCTCCACTTGACCAACAATTGCCATGAGCAAACAGCCAAACATGCCTCAGACTGTAAGTAAGAATTAGCAGCTTGAACTCTCGCCTCCTGACTAAGATGAAGCATGACAATGAACTTCCCATTACACAATTTCTCTCATTGCCGATATTGAAATTCAATTTTTATCTCGGATTAGTATGTTCAATATGATCTGGTGGATCCATTAAAAACCATCTCTTCGTTTTCTTCCAACCTAACACCCCCCGGGGTATCTGATCAGTCTAACCAATGTGTTGGGCCTACTAGTTTTGTGCTCAACCTGGTCCTCGGCACCCAAGAAGCAGTAATTGCTGCTAAATAGTGATCATAGCCCACATCTTGGTTAGATACTTGGGGCTTAAGTTATGGGGATGCTTGGGGCTCGACTCAAGCTCTAGTTATTTAAAGAAGTGCTTAAGAGTTAGAGCACAAGTTTGAAATTATGTCGACTTGGAAATACTTTTATTTAGAGAATAATTCAGTAGCATTTTAGTTATAAGCTGCAGGCTTGTAAAATCCTATATAAAGGCGCCTAATTTTTTTAGTAAAGACAAGTTGGAGCCTAGCCACCTCCTCTCTCTATCTACCTTGCTCTCGCCGTCCCTCCTTCCCTCTCCTCTATGCACCGCCCTCCTTTTCTGCCAATAGGTTCCACCACTGTGCTACTCCCTTGGTATATCATCGTAGATTTCTAAGAATACCCCCTTCATCTCCCACTCGACCTCACAAACCACCCCATCACAGCTTAGTGGCTGGAATCTTATCCCAGCCCTATAACAACTTGCTATCAGAGCTTATTGTCATGGGATCCATTACAAGCCCAAGTATAAAGCCTATAGGACATGGGTTTAAGATCTGTGGATCATCACAGTAGAAGTGAAGCCAAAGCAAAGGACAAAGATATGGCAATCCAAAATTAATAGAAAAGCAAGGCAAGTCTATTGTCGTCAAAAGGATACTGCCCAACAATTAGAAGGAGACCAACACAAGAATGCATAACTTATCATGATGCCAGGCAGATGGTAGATCACAGAGGTCACCTTGAACCAAGGCCACCAAAATTCTGGGACTAGCATTATTTGCACTGCTGATGAGCCCAAGATTTGTGCGATAATCAATCCCACTTCTTATTCCTTCCATGCTGCACCGAATTGGAGTTTCCCTCCTATGACTGCACGAAAGATCCCTTAGGGTGGTTAAATTGGCATGACTAGTTCTTTCAAATCCAACAAAAGAAAGAGAGAAGCTAGCTTTAGATTGGGGAAGCAAAACTTTGGTACTACAATTTAGAACAAGAAGAATCTGACATTGGCTGGACGTCTTTAAAAAGTACTGGCATGAGCCACCATTATGAAACAAATGCTTAAGGAGAACTGATGAAGTCAAACCATTCAGTTTAGTGAAAGACTGTTGATGGAAATTTCACGCCCTCCTTCCTCGAGCTACATTCGTTAATGCTGACCGTAATATGAAGACCTTGTTGGCTTCTCAAAAGATGATTTTATTCAAATCTTCTCCACAAGAATATCTGCTTCTATTGAACCGCACCTTTTATTAGTTATACACAGTAAAAAATTATTAGATGCTCACCATACAATTATTATTTGCTTTTAAAAGTTTTAGACATCCAGACCTCTAGACTTCTTGTTAATCAGGACAATCTATTTAAGAGAGCACCGAAGTATGCATTTGAGCACAGAACCTAGAATAAGGAGGATTCAAGAAAGTGCTCCATGAATTCATTTAGTTGTGTCATACTTACTGCAGAATGCAAGTATACGTTATGTGATGTTGAGTACCTGACCTAGAAAATTTATCTTCTGGTTCTTGTTGCTCTTTTTCTTGGGCGGATACCTGATCATTAATGCACTTTTATCCCTTTTATTATGCATTGTAGAGATTCCAAGGTCGTACATATGGTATTCTTCGTTCATCTGAGATTGATCTCGACTCTGAACCTGATTTTGCCAGACAGCATCATCATGAAGAGTTTAATTTTAGTGAAGTCTTTGTGCATCAACTAATACACTCCATTGAGTTTGTCTTAGGGTCTGTTTCTAATACAGCATCATATCTTCGGCTGTGGGCTTTGAGGTACACAAATTTCTCTGTTGTTTTTAGCCATTGCGATCATTAGTTACTGCTTCAGCTTATTCCCGTCTTACTGTTACAGCTTAGCTCACTCAGAATTGTCAACTGTTTTCTACGAGAAGGTTTTGCTTCTTGCCTGGGGGTGAGTGTAAATCTTCAAACTGGCCTACGGCATTCCATTTGTACTTTATATTAGTTTTTCTCATACCACCTGGTTCCCAGAAAAAAGACGGAAGTAACAGAAAAGCTGGGTAAATGTACAAAAAAAAAGGTTGAATTTCTTGATGGCTGAAAGTCGAGGCTCATACAGGCTTTTTTTGGGTTACAAAACTTAGTTTTCATCAAGCTCCTCTTTTAATACCTGGGACTTGTAGTCTTGTTCTTCCATGTGGCATGTATATCTCTAAGTGAAGATCACTCAGACATCTTTCGATTAACAATGATTGTGATTTCAGGTATGATAATCTTGTTATCCGTCTCGTGGGGCTTGCGGTTTTCTCCTTCGCTACAGCCTTTATTTTACTCATGATGGAGACTCTGAGTGCGTTTCTACATGCTTTGAGGCTCCATTGGGTGGAATTTCAGAATAAGTTCTATTATGGCGATGGGTACAAATTTAGACCCTTTTCCTTTGCCACAGTAACGGATGAAGAGGATTCATAGGAAGTTTGTCGTGTAATTCTTGTTGCGGTTTAAAGAAAGTTCAAAGTTCGAGACAGTCGGGGCAACAGGAGAATCCGGAGCAGTTAACAAATTTTTTTTAAATGAAGAGTACACTAATGGCTGCAGTCGATATTTCTCAAGGCATTCGGTTAGCTAAGGTCGGAAACCTCACTTCAGCTTATGACGTGCTTTGATTATTGTAGTTTCATAGAGAGGCAACGAGGACCAGACTGTTGCTTTTTGTTTACTTTTCATTTTTCTTCTCTGTTTCGTTCATTCCCATTCCTGGGTTCCAGGTGGGGCCTTTTTGAAGGTATAGGATCTTCGTTGTAAAGAGGAACCAGGCATTCCTCCTGGTATTATCTAGGTATATTCATGGATACACCAATACGAAACAACTTCTCACATACAAAATGTGGATTTTGCAGTTTTTCCTTTTCTTTTTTGGCAGTAAATTAGTTACGAGTTGATATCATGTCCAATAACAGCTTTTGTTAATAAGGATCACCGTACACTTTCAGTTTTTGATTTATCATTTTCAAGGACATATATTGACTGATCCAAATGAGTTATCTGTTAATTATGCTGGCGTTAGAATCTACTTGGATAAAATTATGTTGTCGGCAGTAAGCAATCGTCTCTCTCTCTCTCTCTTTTGTCGGTGGGATAGTAAAGCGGGCAGACACCTTTAGTGTGGCATACCCATCTGCCAAAATAGCAATAAGTAGCTAGAAGATGAACTACAAAAATATGAATTATTCTACCAATATAAAGAAGTGTCTGAGACCAAGCTGTTGAATGATGAATCTTAATATGCACAAAGAGAGCACGATCATATAAATAAATAAATAATGCTTTTATGCGATTGAATTAAGTTGATGCAAAAACTTTGGTGTCAAATATTGGGTGTTCATTAACGAAACAACAGGATTTATACAAAGAACAAATTTTAATCCTATAATTTTCCTATGATACCCTTGTTTATTTGCTAGCGCCCCATAAACCCTGAACTGAGGAAATTTTGTTTTCTCTCAATATACCCACCATCCTCATGTGCCTAAACAAAGCAAATAGGAGGCACTCAGATGCACTTCCAAAGGCGATTGAGAAGCCACCATTCTCCAAGTGCCTACCAGGTTAGTTGATTAAAGTTCAAGATTGGATTAAAGTCAAAATGGAAATATTGCCGAGTAAAATCCAATTAAAGTTTCATACTTTAAGCAAATTTAGCCTGCATATATGTGATTTTCGCATGGATATACAGATTCTACAAAAGAACTTTCCCATATCTAACTTTTGTATATGCTTAATCAATTTGTAGAATTAATATAGCAAGCAAACGATAAATACTGCCGCAGTGAATCAAACTGTCAAGAATGACCGACTCTTGGAAAAAATAATCAGGAGCCAGATACCCAGATATTAAATGGGAGACAAATAAACATACCAAAAAATCGAGTATAGCTGAAATATTGCCGCAGCATAGAACAACCCGGTGGTGGTAGGTCCGGAGGAGAACGTGTTAGGAAGAAGGGGAGATAGAAGAGAGAATGGGATTGAGGAATGAACGGCTTGGACTAGAAATCAACTGATTAAAGAAGTGATTCATACGTAAATTTAAGTGCGCTAAATAAAATACATGAAATATTTTTACTCTTGCTGAATACTAATGACATGGGTTTACATGATTTACATATTCCAAATCCGACTATTTGTATCTTGTTATCTTTAGTCCACATCTGTTTTATACGTATTCCAAATCCGATTTAGGTGGGTTTTTTGTATGTTTGTGTATTCAACTGCACAATCATGTTGCTATAATCCCTTTTATGCACTTTTTTTCTTCTTCAATTTTTACAAAGTTTATTGAATTTCAAAATTAAATGACGGACACAGCACAAAATGCAAGTGAGTTTTTGAAAGTATTGATTTGTTGATAAAATAGTTCCAAGTGGAAAACAAACAACTTTTTATCAATTTTCCTAAATTCAATCGAAGATTAGTAAGTTGTAGTCCCTTTTTATGTGCATATACTGCCTGCAAAAATGTTGTTAGTACACTTTTAGTCCGCATCGTTCTTCTCCATTTGCTCTCCCGTCCTTTCCATGTTAGCCTATTAATTGAGAAGTCTTGTTCATAACGTGACATGACTTTGCAATATGAACGGGGGCAAATTAGGGCAGCTCCATGCACACAAAACTTCTCGGTGGAATTTTATGCACTATGCTTAGAGCTTATAGTAGAAATTTTTGGTGAAGCACTTAGAATTAATCGAGGATTCCCATGCAAAACGCACTACATTCCAGGGAAAAAGGAATGGGAGAGACTGATGATATTAAGAATACAACCAAGTGGTTAGAACATATTTTAATCTTCTCACGATAGTCAACTATATGCCACACCCCCATGCCATCGCAAATAAATTGTATAGGAATGGCCGCACGATAATTTTTTTTTGATAGGTAAGATAGCGACACGCGCCATTAAGACAAAACAATATTACAAAAAAGCAGCAATATTATGAACCACTTCCTGAATCCTATAGGGAAAATTCCTTCGGTTTGCCTTAATCCATGATCCAATTCTCACTTTAATGAGTAAAATCAGCCATCTCCTACACACCTGGATATTATCAAACACCATTTTGTTCCTAAACTCCCAAATAGCTCCAATAATAGCGAAAAAAGCTGTGCGCTAGATATCTCCCCGTAACCCGATTCTATAAACACCAAGCCAAGCAGAAGCGTGTTCCTCCATAGAACCAAACTGCACCCATGAAAACCCCAACCAATTGCTAATCTCATACCAGATCTTCCCGACCACAGTACAATGAAGGAAAACATGATTCAACGATTCCTCTATCTCCTTGCAAAACGGGCATCCTATTTCCCTAGGACCCACAATTTGAAGCCTAGCCAATCTGTCTCTCGTGTTAAGCCTTCTCTGCACTGCAAACCAGGAGATAAGCTCAACCCTCGGGGGTGCTAGTCCGCTCCAAATCAAACTGAGACTCGAATCTCGATGACTGTCCTCTTCCGCTTTCTGGTACGTCATCTGGCTGCACGATAAATGACAAAATTATCTAGGTTGAAAAAAAAGAGAGAATCTCTTTAGTATTTTTCTTGCGCCATATAGTATAAACAAAAATAAATTGAAAAAAACTAAGATTTTTGTAGCAAAATTGGTATAAGTGTGTTGTGTTATGGGTGATTAAAGTTCGATCTCGTCTAAGCTCATACCTCTTTTATAATTTTTTTTTAAAAAAACTAGAAAAATGGAAGACCATGTCTTCAATTTCAAGTTTGTGACTTTTAAAAGGAGGACTAAATAATTGTGTAGCTCGTAATAGTCCATGTTGTCACGTACTCAGACGTTTTGACCTCAGCACCCCTGATGGTGTAACAATCTTGCTAATCACCAAGCTGAATATGCGTATCATTCCAATATAATAGCACATAAAGATGTATAGAAGAGACACATAGTCATATCTGAGATGTAAATCAACATTAACAACCATTAGGCAATAAGGGAACACCCATATTCACATAAATCGTTTGTAAGATACTTCGGGTAAGTCACGAACAGTGACACTTTCTCCCACCTAAAATCGCAAACGCCATCATTTTGTCTTCTTAATAGTCTGTTAACGCTCGCTTAATGTTAAGAAAATACTACACAAACACCATAAGTTGCTCCGCAATGCTCGAATTTCAACCAACATCTCATACTCAACACAACTTGTTATGGCATATCCAACCCCCTTACAACAACTTACCCATGCGCGCTCGTGATCATCTCATCACACGGCCCCCAACAACTTATTTCAATGGCCATCCTTTGCACCACAGAAGGGTCCCAACATTGCTTCCCTACGTCTCAGGCGTTGTCTTCTTAATATTCTTTGAACACTCGCCTAATGTTAAGAAAATACTACACGAACACCATAAGTTGCTCCGTAATGCTCGAATTCCAACAAACATCTCATATCCAACACAACTTGTTATGACATATCCAACCTCCTCACAAAAACTTATCCATGCGCACTCGTGATCGTCTCATCACGCTACCCCCAACAACTTATTTCAATGGCCATCCTTTGCACCACAGAAGGGTCCCAACATTGCTTCCCTACGTCTCAATCATTGTCTTCTTAATAGTTTTTTAACGCTTGCCTAATGTTAAGAAAATACTACACGAACACCATAAGTTGCTCCGCAATGCTCGAATTCCAACCAACATCTCATATCCAACACAACTTGTTATGACATATCCAACCCCATCACAACAACTTATCCATGCGCGCTCGTGATCGTCTCATCATGCGTCCCCCAACAACTTATTTCAATGGCCATCCTTTGCACCACAGAAGGGTTCCAACATTGCCTCCCTACATCCCAATTGTTGTCTTCTTAATAGTTTTTTAACGCTCACCAAATGTTAAGAAAATACTACACGAACACCATAAGTTGCTCCGCAATGCTCGAATGCCAACCAACATCTCATATCCAACACAACTTGTTATGACATATCTAACTCCATCACAACAACTTATCCATGCGCGCTTGTGATCGTCTCATCATGCGTCCCCCAACAACTTATTTCAATGGCCTAGATCTCACACCAAACCACGTCCACCAACACTCCTTATCAATAGACCTGTCTGACATGCACAACCCCTCGCCTTCACTCCTTTGAAGCTGGTTGTCGCCCAATATGCCTCAAACCAATAGGCTACCCACAGTTTTTTTCAGGTACACTCAACAATACAACAAAATGCTTGCTGACTAAGGCAATAAGGGAACATTCATATTCGCATGACTCAGTTGCAAAAAACTTGGGGCAAGTCACGGACCGTGACACTATACTCATTATCTCATCAAATGTGTGTGTGTGTGTGAATCATATTTAATAGAGAAAAAGTATTAGACGTAAGGGCTATATTGAATCATTCTTACTGTAACTGTCTTTACATCTATAGTATATTTTTGATATATATTGAATATAATTATAGGATATTCATAATTAATTAAGTTATACTTATAATTATTTAGATACAACAAAAAAATATTTACAAATATTAAATATAATTATAGTATACTTATAATTAATTGTGTAATACACATACTTAAGAAATTATAATTACTACACTAAAGTGGGCTTCCAAGATACTTGTTCCGGCTGTGCACCTACTAACGATTAACGAGTAACCACTTCGCAATATCTCTCGCTCTCCTCTTCCGCCGGAAAACTATACTCACAAATTTGTTGATTGCACGACATTCTGTTGCAGATGAAGACAAAGCTAGCGAATGATTATGGGAAACTGGTATCGGAGAGATTCAAAAGAGAGACAGGCTTCACGCGACCCATGAGCTTCACTCGCCGAATCTCAGCTTCCGAGGTGAGGATCAATTACCAATAATCAATTTCCATTTTCGTTCCGCGATTTAACTTGACTGATTGAAATTTTCTTGAAATTGAGTTAATATGGCGAAAAAAAATAATCACCTCGTCTTAGATTATATATGTTTCAGTTACATTTGTGATCTTGCTAGTGAAGTTGATTGAATTACTGCTCTTTTTCAAAACATTACTCCATTAGCGATTAATTTATCGAATTTAGGCATACGCTCTTGCCCTTCAGCTGTAATTATGAGTTTTGTGGATTATTGCTGTTTGTGTGTCATTGAGTTTGGAGTCTAGCAACTGTATTTGGAGGGTTTAGGGTCCTGAGGCCGCCTTTAGTTAAGTGGTTCTATGTTTATGTATAAAGAACGAGGAACAATTGAATTTATGTTATCAAGTATTGCAAATGAGTTTTTCAATCATGTTTGTCCTTGTATGAAGGACATATTATACATGATTAACAGACATTAGATATTGTTGGGACGTGATATCAGGGGCTTGTTATGAAATGTTTACTAAAGGTTGAGTCAAAAGCAGTCAGCAACTTGTAAAATAGTGGCTTCGATGACTTATGAACTCTGTGGTTGTTCAACATTGCTAACCTGTCTCTTTTCATGAGTTTGGAGATACTTATTAGGCTATGACTGGGTTATCAGACATACGTCGGTAGCCTTAAGTCTCCTATTTCTCTGATCTTTCACCGGCATAGTGGCTGAGCAAAATGTTGTCATGAGAACAGAGTAAGGACCTGGTACTTTTTGATTGAGAGAGGATGATTCTTTCCCGATTGTTGAAGTTCGAGGTCCTGGATGGATTGGTTTCTGGAGCTACCAGTAAAACATAGTTTCTGTTGTACTTTGGTGTTTATAATAGAATATTGATTTTTGATTGCTGGATGCTGTAGCATCAGAACATCAGGGTTAGTAATTGAAATATGATATTTTGATTTTGCGTGTATTAAGAATTCTTAGATGGGTTAGTTGAAATTGAAATATGCTTTGTTCTTTGTAGCCAGTAACCTTTAATTTGCAGGTTTCCTGGCTGGACTTTCTTCTGTATTCCTGTATACTTTATGGTTGTTGTGAACCATCTAACAATACTTGATGATGTTACTGTAGTGTCTCATCAAACGGCTCAACCTGTATGGAAAATTGGTTGGTCATGAAGGCTGTGTCAATGCTGTTGAATTTAACTCCACAGGTGAGCTTCTGGTGTCAGGTTCAGACGACAGAAAGGTCATATTTTGGGATTGGGCAGCAAAAAGTAGAAAACTCTCTTATCGTTCTGGTCACCTGGACAACATTTTCCAGACCAAAGTAATGCCATTCAGTGATGATCAAAAGATTGTTACTTCTGCAGGAGATGGACAGGTGACTATTGTAATAAAAAAGTTCTGTTTCCTCATATGCTTGTTCATCTGCTTCCGGTCCATGTTCTATAGTCCATACGCACAAGTTATATGTGATATTGCAATACTGACAAAATGTTTTATTGTTCCCCTTATTTCTAAGATAATGAAGGCATAATATAAATAGAAAATGGAAAGGAGTTATTGAACTGCATTGCTAGCCAAATTTTGATCATTTTTGCCAAGTGGCTATAATTGTGACATGTAAATATTTGTACGCAACTTTACTAGTAGTTCAAGCTGCCAAATTGTTGTCGGGCAAGAGGACAACCAGTTCAGTTTCAGATATGGAAATGTGGCATGCTATTTTTCAATTCTCAGAAATCCATGGGACTTCCTACAAAGCTTCTGCAATCCCCCCCCCCCCACAAATTTTCTTATCAGTCCTGCGAGCCTGACACCGCATGCAGCTACTCAATGGAAAGATTTTCCTTTCTTGCTGTAGAATGTTGAAGTGGTACAGGGATTCTTGTAACAACTAATGTCCTCTGAGTTTTCCTTCTGGAAACCTTTTGGCCGGGAGAGAGAGGAAATGAAAGAAGAGATTTTATGAGTCTGAGCAGCTCATGAGCTTCTCACCCTTTTTTTCTCTCTCCATCTTTTCATATTCGCTTAGCTATTCTCTCCATTTCCTGCTGCCTTTAAATATTTTCACAGTTACCCAGAGGTATTCACTACTTAGTAGGACTAGCTCTTAGTAACGACCTAAGTTTTGATTGGAAATGTGCTAGGAAGTATGAAATGCATCTCCGAAGGACCCATTTTTCCTATATGATGCATCTCAGGTATCACATGGCATGACAACCTACATGTTTCAGTCATATTTTAGACATATTGGTCATATCTATCTGGTGAATTACCATTTTTTATGGTACTTGTTTTCTTATTAGTTTGGTGTGCTAGGCACACAGGTTTTCCTTCACTCTCATCTTCTATTTGATTTTCTCTTGTTTTATCTTTCAATTTTCCCCCTGTTTTCTCTAATAAGAACTTGGACTTTTTTGTACCAATGGGTTCTAAAAATTAATACAATACAGGTTTGGTACAAGTTTTTTGTTGGCTACATTACAATGCTTAGCTCTTTATGTGTTAGACTGTGTTAGCCAAAACTTGCTGAAAAGCTAATCAGAAGCTTAAATCAAATGCTAGTTGAAACTTACTTACTAAATAGATATTTTTTTTGGCCCCAAGAAAAAGTCATAAAGCTAAATTCTACTTTTTATCTTGCCAAACACTAATCATGTTTAGGAATGTTATAAGCTCTCTTAAAAGAATTTTTTTAAGGAAAAAAATGTTGCAAACTGTTTTTTATAATATCTGACATTTCTTTGAATGCTTAAAAATCAATGTTTCTTGATATTATATTTTTAAATTCAGACTGGTGATGAGATTTAGTAATATTAAGCTTCAATACTTGATGCATTATACTAAAATGTTTGCCTGTATGCTCTCAATTTCAGCCTTTTGCATTATAAAAGTGTGCATATTTTTAATTGATGCGTCTGTTACATGTGTCCCAATTTTCAAACAATCACGTGTTCATGTTGTGTCTGCATCTCGAGGTTCATTTTCATGCATCGTAGGAGATTTGTGATTTTATGTTACTAAGACAGAAGGCCTACAGAGTTACCAATGGCCAAGATACATCCTTTTTGACTGATATGTCTAAAGCTTCAAAACAGAATTGTTGCTTAGCTGAGAATTGTGATCTACTGATCTTTGGGATGATTCATTACTTGTATATATGTGTGTGTGTTGGCTATTAACGGATAGTAGATTGTATAAGCTTTGTATGAAAGTGTTTGGTAGTATTAGCCAATAGTAATAGTTGTTACCTGATAGTGGTTTACATATGTAAACTGGCTACATAAAGCTAATATTGAATAAACTAATTCAAAACACTCTTATTTAGAGCTTTTTTTTTTAGTTCCCCCCCCCCAAACAGCTAATTCAAGACACTCTTACCTCACATTCATGCTAATGATTTGACATGGTCAAACCTGGGATATACCTCCCACAAGCGAAAAGCTCTCCAAAAAATTATTTATCAAACCAAAATGCTGTTGCCAAACAGAGCGCTATTGACTTGTGTTCAACACAATTTATTCTCAGTAATTTCACTCGTCTTGAGGTATATTCTTGGGCTAGTCTGGACTAAATCCCAAAATGAGATTGTTGCTTGGTTGTGATTCTTTTGGGTTGAATTATTATAAGATATGTGGATTTTTTATTTTATTTTTTTTTTTTTTGGTGAAACCTCTTCTACAAGCAGTTTATATTATATATCAAGAGACTTTTGAGAAAGACAGGAAACTATGATATTTGTTTACTGGAAGTTTGGAAATTGTGGTAGTCATCATGGTTGGTTTCTAGATCACCTTTTTTTTTTTTTTTAATTTTTCCCTTACCCCCCGACTGCTCAAGATCACCGAATCTAGTCCTGAGTATGTTTTGGATTAACCTTATATTGCAGATTAGGCTTGGCCAGGTCTCCGAAGCTGGTCATGTTAGTACAAAAAGACTGGGAAAGCATGAAGGCCGTGTATATAAGCTCGCAGTGGAGCTTGGAAGTCCCTACATTATATATAGTTGTGGCGAAGATGGCATTGTTCAACATGTAGGCACAGTATGAGCTCTATCCTGCGAAAGATTTATCTTGCTGGAGCTTTGCTTTAAAATTTGTTTTCCTCTAACTTGCAGTTTGATCTGCGAAGTAATTCTTCCACAAAGCTCTTCTCTTGTACTCCATTCAAAGAAGCTGACAGACAGGTTAGCACCCTCAGGTTGAATTCCATTGTGATTGACCCAGCAAACCCATCCTTTGTTGCTGTTGGGGGTTCCGATGAATATGTGCGTGTATATGATATAAGAAAATGTCAGTGGGATGCAACAAATAATTTGGATAGCCCTGTGAACACATTTTGCCCCCGCCACCTAAGAGAGAGCGGCAATGTCCATATAACTGGGCTGGCATACTCAAACATGAGTGAACTTCTTGTTTCCTACAGTGATGAACTTATATACATGTTTCAGAAGAACATGGGGATTGGTCCTAATCCCCTTTCAGCACCATCTGAAGAATCAGAGGAAACCGAAAAGCCCCAAGTTTATACAGGGCATCGGAATTCTCGAACAGTTAAAGGTGTTAATTTCTTTGGTTTTAATGATGAATATGTTGTGAGTGGTTCAGACTGTGGCCATATATTTATATGGACGAAGAAGGGAGCTAAACTGGTGCGTTTGATGGTTGGAGATAGAAACGTAGTCAATCAACTTGAGTCACACCCATCTATACCTGTTCTAGCTACATGTGGGATAGAAAAGAGTGCAAAGCTTTGGATGCCCATGTCAAAAGGAGTTGAACCCCTGCCTGCTAATGCTGAAGAGGTATACTCCATTTCTCCATACGTCTGACATGGTTGCGTGATTGCCCAATTCATATTTTCTTTGTAAAGTTGAAGCCGGCTAAACATGTCATTTTCGTTATTAATTATGTGAAAAATGAATCTCCGATATAGCTTATATGATCTATTGCTGGAATCTCTTAGACATTAGGATATCTTCGATCTTGAAGCAGAAGATGTATTATATCATTTTGAAGGGAGATTTATTGATTGTATTGTGTGAACAGGTGATGAAATCAAACAGACAACGTAGAGAAGATCATTCACGGATGACAGGGCTTAGCCCAGATGTCATAATGCATGTACTACGGTTGCAAAGAAGACAGGCATTGGCTTATGTTGAAAGGCAATACACTAGAATTGAAGGGGAGAGTGATGAAGAAGATATAGGCGACGCTTACATTTTGGGGTCGGGTGGTGAAGATGCTATCACCGAGGATGGAGATCCCAGAGAATGCAATATCAGCTAGTTTTCCAACTATCCCATGAAGAATTTGTTATGATTTCATTTTTCCTTTTTTGGTTTATTTTTTCCCATTTCTTGACCCTCCGCTATAGAATCTTCTATCCGACATGCATGTCACATATTTGTATAAAATTACATCATTTTAGTATGTGTAAGTTGTAACCTATGTAGAACTATCGAAATGTTTGTCTGGAATAATGGAACCATCTTGGTCCCTTGTGTATCATATCGACGGCTCCGATCCATCTTAGTGTATCAGGAAACGGGTATGCTGGAGAAGAGGTGATACTGTTTTCTGGCATCTATCTCCTGGTGTCGTTTGAATAAGATAGTTGCGGGTTTCGTTTAATTAAGATAGTCGTGTGGAATTTTTTATTTTAATAAGGAATTTGAAAAGTTTTTTCATTGAGAAAAGTAATAAAATTTTCATCTTAAGATAAATTTCTCCAAGAATTACCCTTTCCAGATAAAATCATATTTTCTATCCAGATCTAAACCTGAAAATGCGAGCTTAATATCTGTCTTCACAGCACAAACTTGCCGTAGCCTAGATTTTGGTTTTCAATGGTTTTTGGGTCAAAAAGAGTACACTATTTTGTTGCTTGTTCTCTTTGCGCAGGAGAAATACTATCTAATTATGCTTTAGTTATTTTGGTCAACTTAATAATTAGGAGTTTGAAAGGGTTGGTCTGAAGATAGATTTTAGTTAGTGTTACTCTAGTTGTAAGTTGTTTATATTTAATGATAAAAAAAGAAAAAAGAAAAAAAAATACTTATAGTGCTTGTTTGATACGAGAGTAATAACAATGCAAAAATTACTCACCATTATATAAGCAAGGGATAAAAGTATCTTAAAAGAAATACCATTTTATTTCAAGTAAAGATTTAAAGCGGATAGTTATTTAAAAATATATTTTATTTTAAATAGAATATATGAGATACCTACAATAGACTATATAAAATAGCTATAATATGATGGTTATCTTTATGATGGTATCTTTTACCATTCTATTATCATTATACTACATGAGCCCTAGAAATATATATGAGACTAGCTTTGAAAAGCTATATTTGAGACCAATCCCCCACCCCCTAAGCCACCTCCAATATTTGAAGATATACACATTTAAATCCTAGAGTTGATAGTTAATTTAATATTAGAGTTCATTAGTTAGTTTTTTAAGCAAAGAAGAGGAAATTCAAGCAAGAACTCACATCTTTATTCAAGAACAAGCACATATATTGTATTTGTGTCAAATATTACCTCAAACATAAAGTGTAGTAAGTACGTGTTACATCTATTTCAATGTGTGCAAGAAAATAAAAAAAATGAAATTAAACAAAACTTAAATGTCATTGTAAAGCCACCATTTGCCTTCAAAGCTTATAAGTCATCAAGCTTACATAAAGGCCACATTTGGTATATTTATACTCACTTCCACGATATGTCCAACTTTCAGGAAAGTTATTTCTTGGAAAGTAGTTCCCTTAAAGAAATTTATTTTTATGTTTTTTAGGTATACATACTTCCTAGGAAGTATGAGAATTTCCTTAGCGTACTTTGTTTGATTTATTTCTTTATTACCTAGGAAGTAAATATAAACTTATATTGATGTCTTTTGCTAATAACTAATAAAATTTATTTTTTTTCTCCTGAAGTTTTTGATAAAATTTAAGATAGTTGAGAATTATTAGGTAATTTTGAAACTCAATAAGTTGCACTTGTTAGACTCTACCTAAGTAACTTAATTTCCGTATATACAAGGAGTTTAGGGTTTCGAAGAAAATTTTTCCTCCCTTTAACTTTTTTACATCCCCTGTATCAAACAATAAAACTTTTTTATACTTTTCAAGAAGTGGAACTTCCTCGCCTTACTTCCATAATATCAAACAACCCCAAATTCATTTCATAATAAAGCCTTTGAACAGTCAAAAGTAACTTCTTATCATATAAGGATGGAAGTATACTAATAGGATAAGCATGCATGATCTTCTACTTTTGTGAGCTACAAGTAAAGGTAATCATATAAAGCTAAGTAAATAATTATGTGTAATCCCCCAAAATTTTATAAAACCTATAATTTAATAAATAGCTCTTATTTGAATTAAATTAGCTTTTAAAGTTATTTATTTTAATTATTTTATGAATTTTTGAGTATATAAATTTGGATAGGAGTATTTAATAAATTAAAAATAAATATTTCGTTATTTTATCATATTATTTTTATTTAAATAAATTTTCAAACTAATATTTTACTAAAATTATCCTTTTGAACCAATATATTAATTTATATTGAATTAAATTATTAAATTAAATAATTTATCAAAAATATTATATTTTATTATTTTCCCCTATTTTCCCATTTTCTTTTTATTTCCTTTTCTTTTCCTCCTCCTTTTCTCCTTTTTCCTCCTTCCTTTCTTTTTCTTTTTTTCTTTTCCTGGCTCGGGCTTCCAGGCCTGCCTTCCCCTCCTTGCGCGATCGGGCCGCTGGCCCATTCTCCCTTGCCCAACCGCACCAACCGACCCAGCCCCTCCTTTCCTTCTTTCCTTTTCTCCCCTGGACCGGGCCAACCCAACATTTCTGTTTTCCCCTGTGCCGGCCTTCTCCCTTCTTTCTTTCTTCTTCCTTCTTCTGCCTCGACCCAGCAACGCCCCATCCAACGTCCTCCCCGACCTGTCTTCGTCGGCCAGTGCTGCCACCTTGGGCATACCGGCCACCGTCTACTGCCACCACTGCAACCCTCCCTCCCTCTCTCTCTCTCCCCCGTCCTTTTTTTCATAATTTTAGACCAAACAGGCCATGCACCCCCATCACGCATGGCCTCCCTTACCCTTCTTCCCCTTCCTCTCCCTGCCACCCTAAACACTGCCACCGACCACCACCTATCCCCCTACCCTTCCTATTCTTTTTCTTCTCCCTGTCAGCCTTTTTCTGCCCCATCCTTTCGAGCCCCTTACCCCCCGATCTCCTCTTTCTCCCATTTCTTCTCCTCCCATTTCCACCCCTGTTTTTACACGCCGCCACCCTCCGCCACTCCAACCGCCACACCCACAGCCTGCAGTACCTCCTGCCACCTTCTACTACCGCCCTGCACCACCACAATACACCCTCTCAAGCCATCCCGTAGCCCTCCTTCCTCCCCACCTATTTTTCTCTCCATTTACCCCCATCTCGGCAGCCCACCTAGAACCCCACCATTTGCCGCTGTCCGGTCGCCTCTGCCGCCACCCAACCCACCATTCAACTCCCTGCAACCTCCTCTACCACCCCATACCTTCTTTTCCCAAAACCAGCCCCTGCACCCCTCCATTTTCCCCCTCTCTTTTCCTTCCTTCTCAGCCACGCCCAGCCTGACAGCCATCTTCGCCGCCTCGCCTCCGCCGCTCTTGGCCATCAACAACCCATCCCCAGCCTCCACCTACACCCCCTCTTCACTCATGCACCCTTCCCTTGCCTCCAATCCTCCCCTACCTACCCTCTTTTCTAGCCTAAAGACCCCAACCCGAAATAAACATTATTTCTTCCTTTCACCCCCTCTTCGAGCCTTTCCTCCTTTTATTTTTGCATGCAGCTCATGTTGCATAAGCAGGATGAGTTGCTGCAATTATTGGACCATTTTTATTAATAATTTTGAGGTATGATAATATTTAAGTTAATTATTTCATTAAGTAAATTTTATAAGGTCTTATGCTTTGATTTTCTCATTTATAATATAATAACTATTGATATTATTTTTTAGGTGTTGATTTTACTCTTTAAAGCTTGAATCTCTAACCGGGATACCGGTAAGATTCGATTTTTGCGGGGATTAAGGTAATCGTTAAACCCCACTTAAACACATGGATAAACGTATGTTAGTACATTAGGATTTTTAATATGTTATTATGCTTGGTATTTGTGGTTTAATATAATATATATATTTGATTGTATTAATTGATAAAAAGGGAAAGTATGCTAGTTTATATGCCATGTGTGGAAATGTTGCTTAAAGGAAGAGTTTGATTATTAATGAAAGTGTTAAGTACTTATCTATGTTATTTTATGTTATTGTGACAATTTATGCATGGATAATATTATTGTGAGCCCTAGGGGTATTTTTGTAATATTCCTTGTGCTAGATTATGGCCTAATATGTGTGGGTTCTAATATGTATTATTTTAAAATATAATAGTTGGTGGAGTTGGATATTGTTAATGGAGTATTAATATTATTATTCCATGTGGTAATGATAATTTAATAAAAGTGGTGAAATAAAGGGGGTAAAGTGGTAATTTATGAGGCAAAAGAGTAATATGGTAAATTTTATAAGCAAATGGCAACATGTTAATTTTATAAGTAAAGGGGTATTATGGTAATTTTGGGAGTAAAGGGTAATATGGTAATTTTGGAAAATAAGGGAAAAATGGTAATTTTGTAAGAAAAGATAAAAATGGTAAGTTTGGAGGTAAAAGGGTAAAATAGTAAATTGTAAAGCAAAAGGGGTATTATGGTAATTTTATAAGTAAAAGGGTATTGTAGTAATTTTGTAAATTAAAAGGATATTTATGGCAAACTTGGAAGTAAGGGATAACTTGGTAATTATGATAACAACGGAGGATAATTTGGTAATTAAATTATGATTACAAAAGGGCAATTGGATAATTATAATAGAGAAGGGTAATTTGGTAAATTAACCAACAAAGGGGTATTATGGTAATTTTAATAATAGAGAAGGGAAATATAGTAATTATAATAATAGAGATGGGTAAAATGGTAATTATGATAATGAAGAAGGGCAAATTGGTAATTTATCCAACTAAAGGGGCAATTCGGTAGTTATAATAATAGAGAAGGACAATTTGGTAATTTAACCGACTAAAGGGTATACTAGTAATTATTTAACCAACTAAAAGGGAAAATTGGTAATCATGATAATGAAGAAGGGTAATTTGGTAATTTATCCAAATTAAGGGTAATTTGGTAATTTATCCAAATTAAGGGTAATTCAGTAATCTAACCAGCCAATTGAGAATTATGTTAAGTATAACAATTATGAAAGGTGATTGGTGACCTAATAAGTGTGGGAGATGACTTGGTAACCCAAACCGAGTAGGGATGTGGCTAAGAACAACACTATGTGTATTATATGCCTCGTGTGCCAAGTGTTATGTCGTATTGTGTACCTTATGCTTAATGATTAATCATTTGTAGTACAACTTCGAGTGATGTATGTTTGTGTGACTTCTTTATGGCATGTAGATGATGATTATATATGTTGTGTGTACGATGTTATCTGATATGATCCTCTAGGACATGCATGCTAGGGTGTTTAATAATATGATATGGGGTGAAAGGATAAAAAGGAATAAATGGGAAGTGAGTTGAATAAGAGGACACTATATTGACCTTAATATCTCATGATCCATGGGGGGAAAATAGAAGGAGATTATGATCAAAACGAATGAGTGATGCAACTCTTGCATGGGAGGAATTAGGGTTTAGGAGAAACCCTAATGTGAGAAGGTGGAAAAAGGAAATAATAAAAAAATAAATGAGAATGAGTGGGGTATGAAGTGAGAGTTGAATCTAAGGTTCGTAACGGGTGGAGTGTTAAATAGATTGCGTGGTGTGAGGATGGGCCACATAGGCCCAAATTAGGGTTTCTGGAGAAAGCCCTAGGGTAAGGCAGTGAATTGACTTTAGGGTATAAGGTGGTGGGCCTTGACCCACACACTTAGGAGTTGGGCTTCCGGTGTGAGAAAGTGGATTAAGGGAAGGATGTTGGGGCGAGTTAGGAGGTGCAAAAGTCTCAAGATATGGGACGGGCCCTCCTGGGAGGATACGTGTAAATATAGTCAGCCATGTATGTCCAGGGTGAAATACTTTCGATTAAGATACGATTAAGACACTAATCACTTAAAGAGGAAGATGTTGAGCCAGACCCAGACCGGTCCACCGGCGAATAATAGTGGCTAGGGCTGGGGTGCCCTGCATGACCGATCCACCGGCGAATAATAGTGGCCAGGTGCATTTTGCCCTGCATGACCGTTCCACCGGCTATAATAGTGGGGGATTTCGTGCTCAACAAACCAAACGTAAAAATGATAAGATATGGGGAAGACACTAATTACTTACAATAGAACACCTTGCGAGTCGGGGCCAGACCAGTCCACCGGCGAATAATAGTGGCCAGGAGCATTTTGCCCTGCATGACCATTCCACCGGCTATAATAGTGGGGTTCCCGCACTCATATGGATATTTATACTCCGAGATGATTGATTAATGATGGATTAATGGCTTAAAGGCCCTAAAAGTATCGATTGTTCATTATGACCTATCAATATTTGGTTGACTCGTTAAGTATGCGAATGCATGAAAGTGAATGTTACGTATACCCCATTAATATCTGATTGACTTGTTGGATGTGTAAATGGATGGATCTGAATATCATGTTTACACCTATCGTTATGTATGGATACAGTAATATATAATGTGTTACATTGCGGGCTTACTTTTAAGTGTATTTTAAAGGGTTACTCAGTACCATAGTACTGAAGGGTTCCATTCGTGGGGTCCCTGCCTATTTAATGGGCAGTTTTCCTTGTAGGTCTTTTCAGGTACTAGTCAAGTGGGCAACGGGAAAGAGCGTAAGGATTATCCGGACTTTTAGGGTTCTCCCTTTTGCCTTTACTTTCTAGTTTAAATGTATTCCTTGTTTTTGTAACCACCATTAGTGGAATCTATTCTTATAAAATGTTTACTTGCGCTACTCTTATTTAAAAATAATTTGAATTTCTAGCAATTGATATTTTGTTCTTTAGCCTTAGCACTTTGTACTGGAACGGTATGAGTGAACCGGTCTGGTACTAAGTGTGGCGGTAATATCTCCGAAATTCACCGTTTTATATTTTACTTCTGCTAATTTTCTTTAATTAAATAAAATTTTTCAGTAGTGAATTTTGGGGGTGTTACATTATGAGTGATACTCATCATCTAAAAATTCATTAATTAATAAGGATTATTATGAGACAAGGCTTGTTTTTCTGATTGGTCAAGTTTTTGACAAGTTAAAGAATTTAGGCATTTCATGCTTATTTCTTATGGTGTTAGTCTCCTCATGTCAATATAAATAGATGCGTTATTTAGTTTAGCATTCCATTTTGGATGATAAAACCAAGAAAGAGAGAGATGTAGGGATTAGAGAGAAAATTGTATGCTTCCCCTAATAATTAGTCTTTCCTTGAGTATATTATTCCTATTGAAAGAGAGAGAGTATTATTAATTATATTATCCTTATATTAAAGAATAGTTGTTGTAATCCATTTGCTATAAAATCGTTTTCTCTACATAAATTTTCATTCTTATTGTTTTCTTCAATTTGATATTGAGTGTAACATCCCACTTCTTCAAAATCTAATTTTTCATTAATATCGTTTTTGATTAAGAGTTTTGACTTTAAATTTTATTTAAATTGTGATTCTTGATCTACTTGCTAAAGTTTCGATTCGTTTTATAATTTTATTGATGATTTTGAATTTATGTTAAAATTTATTTAATTATTTGTCGTTGCAGATAATTTTAGGTAAAATTTATGCACAACTATATTTTTATTAAATTCACATAATTCAATTTTTGTTTAAAATATATTTATATTCTTATAGCATATTTTAAATTTTAAATTTTAATTTTTAATTCATTTTTTATTATAACTTTATTGTGTAATTACTACTCTATTTTATGGTTATATTTCATTACCAAATATAAATTATTTTTAAATTATATTTTTTTTAAAGTAGTAAAATTATTCTAATATTTTTTATTCATAATAAATATTCATGTCTTTGAATTTTTATTTATTTATGTCGATAAGGTCTTTGAAAAAAAACTTAAATTAAAAGGTTTTCACAATTTATTTATGATTTTATTTCCTTTTTTTTTTCATTTTTGGATATGGAGAACTTTTTTGCAAATATTTTTAGTTAATTTTAGTCACTCAAAGTTTTTAAAAAAATGCTTTTCAAATTTATTTTTGAATTCATATTTTATTTTTAATAAGTGTTGTAATTTATTTTACATAATAGCATTTAATTAAATAAAAAATTTCTTTCAAAATGTTATTTCTTAGAATATTTCCTTTAAAATTTACCATAATTTAAATTTTCTTTTAACTATCTTATATTTGGATATTTTGTATAAAATAAATAAATAAATAAATAAATAATAGTACCTCACCAACACCTGTAATGACAAATCAAATACTTCGAGATTTAAATTCAGCTAGTTTTTTTTTTTCATATTTGAGTTTGAAATAAGTCAACAAATTCAACTCTAACTTGGCTCGATAAGATTTGTGAACCGACTCGACGTGGCTTATTAAACTTTTTTTAAAAATTAATAAAATAAATCAACTTGTTTATTATAATTCGATTAAATCTCTTGTTTAACTATTTAACTTATTTGAAAATAAAATAAAATAAATTAATTCATTTAATTATGTAACTTATTTAAATATTTATTTAAATATATAACTTATTTATAAAATAAATTTAATATAATGTCAACCTATAAATAAATAAGACGATCGGAACCAACTTACAAACGAACTAATCAAACTTTTTTTGATTCGAAATTAATTCAGCTCGGTTTGTGAAAGTCTTACCGACGCCACCCACTTTCCTTATTTTCTTTTCTCTCTTTCCCTGTTTATTAACTGCTCGTTTGGTATGGGGTAATAGGAGTGGAAAAATTACCCTCATATTTTATATATTTTATATAATCTATTTAAAATTAAATATTTTTATTCTAATAAATATTCATTTTAGATCTTAATTTAATCTAAAATAGGTATTTTATTAAAATATATTTATTATTATTAAATATTTAATATAAAAGATATAAAATAGAAGAAAAAATATTTACCCCCGTACCAAACAAGCCCGCATGACACCTGACCTTCTGCTCCTCTGTTTGTCCCTCCTTCGGCCCAGCTCCCTTCCACCACTCCCTCTCCCTTTCGTCCTCCATCTCCAGCAATCACCACCGGTTACTCCATCCTTCTGCCTCGCCGCCAGCAACGCAGCCAAGGTCGAGACACGCAGGCAGCCCAGCAGCACGTGAGAACAGTGGCGGCAATCATCATCGCCACCGCCTCAACTTCTCCATGTCTCTCCACGACTCCACCTTCATTCTCACCTTGATATTGGACGCGCCACGCCGACGAACACCAGCGACATACAACACGGTATCAGGCAGCAGTGTAGGACAGCGTACGGCAGAGCAACAGCTCGTTGGCTCTACCGTCCACTGCAACAACAGTCGACCATCGGAGCAGCACCACTGCTCCTCCTCCCTACCTTGTATAGGCTCCATAGTGGCTGGGACAACTTGTTTCGTCGGGTATAATTTCCAAACCCTTCTTTCTCTTTACTAACTGATTTATGTTATTATGATTCAGTTAAGCTAAATTAGTTAATAGGATTGCTTTATATGTAATTAATGTGCAATTTGGTTAGATACTTTGTTGTTGTTGTGATTGATTTGAAGGGCTATCTTATAGTTGGGCGATCAATGTTATGCCATATAATCGTGTCATGATTTTATGTGTATGATGTTTTCTTTATGAGCTAGGTAAATCAAGTTTACCTTAATACACGGTTTGATGCTTGAAAGTTTACTTGGTTGTTTCTAGGTTATGGGCATGAGGTCTTAAACTGAGTATAATACAAGTATAGGATGGTTTTGAACATGATCAATATTCTTTTGTGTTTGTTGGAGTATGGCATGATTTATGTTGTATGGTACGATGTGTGAGCATAGATATGCATGTTTTACTTTAACCTTGGCATGAGATTGGCAGGTCAAGTATGTGTGATGGTGTAACCAATTTTCAAGCATGTTAGATATATTAATTTTGTCGAGTAATTTTTTATGTAAGTTTTGATACGATAAATGTATGGTGGAATATTTGGATTCTTCTTCAATGATATTAATTATTTCCAAATAGAGCATTAATATCTAAGAAAAGTGGTGTAAAAGCTTATTTTAAAAAGTTATAAAGTGGTTATTCAAAGTGAAGGAATATATATAAGTGAAGGAATATATATATATATATCATTTTTATTATACATAATAATGCTTAACACATGAGCTTTACAATATGAGGAAACTACAATGTTTGCAAGAGAGAAGAGAACGCAATGTTTTTCGAGAAAAAATTGATGCCTCCCTATGATCCTTCTATCTTCAATTTATAGGTAGAAGACATGGAAATACTTCGACATCATCATAATAACCTTTGACTTTTATAGTAAAATCAAATATGAAGGAATCCACCGAAAGATGTTTTTGTCTGCGAGAATCTTTTGGGCAGGATGTTTCGTACTTTTATTTTTATCTGCTATAGTAACCGTTGCAGGAATTAATTCTAGAGAAATCCACCGAAAGGTCTCTTGTCTACGAGAATCATTTGGTAGCATACTAGTTTTGAAATTTTGTCGAGGGCATAAAACTTATTCCACCATTTTACTTTAAATCGTCTAACAATGGTTAGAATATTATCAATGATTTGATATTCTAATTCCCAAGAGAAAACACATGGGCAAAAAAACTTTGAACATAAATGAAAAAGGGGAGGAAGTTGTCCGTCGTTTAGGCTAGGACAAAATAGGGTTTTAAATTAATCATGGGCATCCCTTACTTGTGGTGGTAAGATTTGTAGTAATGATCAAAAGTTATTCCACCTTTTTATGAACTAGATAGGAAGATTGGTTGTGGTAAAGCTTTGGAAGAAGAGAAGTCTAGTAATCCTAATAATTGAAGAAAATAGTGAAGTTTAATGAGGTTTTGTAGGAATCAAGAAGTCATTTTGGGATTTAAAGGCTTTTGCCCTAATCAGAAGGATGGAAGATTTTGTGGATTTTTCAAGTTGAGTAAGCTAGTTCATTTGAAGAATTATTATGTGAGAAATGTTTGAAGGAGGCAGAATTGGTAAATTCAAGGATTGCCATATAATATGGTTGAGGTTTATGTAAGTCCCATGATTTGTAAAACCAACCAGAAAAGAGTTTTTGTAAAAACAAAAAAGGGCCCGAATAGAAAAAACCATCATTGTAATTTGTAATAATTTGGAAGTGAGGTTTTTGAAAATAATCAGATGATTTTTGAAAATATTTCTATTTTGGAATAATTTGTTTTGAAGATGGAGTTGGTAAAATTGCAAGATTTGAGGAGGAAGATTTTGAAACCAGGTTTTGATAATGAGGGTTTTGAGACAAAGATCCCTCATCTATTTTCAAAATAAGGAAATAAATTATACCTGTTGACGGAGGAGGCATACTCAACATGATTTGTTGTAGGGCTATGAGGGCTTCAGGAGAGTTTGTAAGGGTAGCAAACCAACTTTTCATATCTTGGCATTTGTCCAGAGGAGGCATTTGTGATGAAGAAACATTTTCTTTGTCTTTAAGTGTGGTATCATACCATGATTTGATGGGGTTTTGTGCGAGGGTTTTAGAGGTAGGTTATTTGTATTTCTTTTTAAGAGCCATATTAAGGTTTTGCCTAATGAAATTCTATGGTTAGGAAATCAGGGAAATAATTTGAATCAACTTGGATAAATTCTATATCATAATCAAATATCGAAAGGATGGCCTACCATCTAGTAAACATCTGTTTGGACATCTTTTTGCATTACTTCTTTTGTTGATTTGCAATCTATTCTGAGTAGGAATTTTTGGTTTAAAATGTTAGATTGAAATTTTTAGATGCAAAGTACGATGGGAAGGATTTCTTTTTCTTTTTTATGGTAGAGTTATTTTTCTAGGTATCATTCTAGTGGAAAGAAATGAACTGGAATATATGTTCCTGCTAGTTTTTAACTTGTTTGATGTTACCGCCATAGCCAATGTCGTAAGCATTTGTTTCAACCACTTTAGGAAGTTTCGGGTCAATGAGATGGGAACATGGGATGCTTTGGACTTGAGTTTTGATGTTTTTGACAATTTTTGTATGTTCTTGGGTCCAAGGTACATGATTTTTCTTTAACCTATCGTGGAGAGATTTTGCTAAATGATTGACATTATGACAGAAATGTAAGACATAATTAAGATAGCCTAGGAATCTCTATAATTATTTTTTGCTAGAATCCTATCTAGAAATTTAGAAGCAAAATCAAGGGACATCTCGATTGGGGGGATTGTTCCTTGCGAGAGATAATGACCTAGAAAAATCAAGACACATCTTCTGGCCCAAACAGGGCCTTACCCGCCCCATGGTCGTCATTTTCTCATTCCTTTCTTAGCCATGCAGTGCCACCTTACACCCTAAAATCACCAACTCTACATAGACCTTGGAGCCCTACCCTGACACAATCCCATGCACCTTACTACATTCTTACCTTCCCTACACACCGAACCATGGCCATTTCCCCCTCCTTCATTGTCTCCTCTCCCTCCTAGTTGTTCTTGTGTGTGTGTGTATGTGTATATATATACACACACACACATATATCTACACCCATGCACGCCTCCCCTTCCCTTCTCCTCTTCCTTCTTTTGTCTCCCGTCATGATACACCTTGTAACACCCCCAAAATTTACTACTAAAAAATTCATTTTAATTAAAAATTAGCATAAGTAAAAAGGGTAAATTTTAAAAATGTTATTGCCACACTTAGTACCAGACCGGTTTCTTCTAGTACCAAATGTTAAGGCTAAAAAGGAACATAACACAATTTACACAAATTCAAACTTTCATTTAAATTAGAGTAGTGTGTTAAAGACATTACAAAAGATAAAAACCCACTATTAGTGGTTATAAGAGTAAAATCATTAAATAAAGAAATAGTAAGGTTAAAAGAGAACCCTGGAAAGCTTCTCAGACAATCTTTGCGCTCTTACCTGACAATAGCTTGAATAGCACATGCGGTTAACTTGCGAGGGACACTGCCCATTGAATAGGCAGGAGCCCATAAACGGAACCCTTTAGTACTACGGTACTGAGTAACCCTTTATATTAGACTAAAAGACATGGCTCTCATGCAGCACATCATACTTGAACAAATGTAAAGACGATATCATACACAAGTCAATAAATAACTACAACCACATAAGAGCGATTATACACAACAACCAATAAGAATTGTATAACACAAAGTCTATTTACTTAGCAATTCCATCACTTATTGACAGTGACAGGCACCAAGGCCATATTTATACTATATTAATAGTTCATAAAGGTGAAATCAATATTTTTGTTCTGAAGCCATTAATCAAACATTATTCAACATCATCTCTCAATTTATATCCATGCGAGTATGGGAACCCCACTATTATAAACGGTGGATCAAAAATATACTCTAGGACAAAATGCACCCAACCATTATTATTTACTAGTGGACCAGTTTCTAAGGCAAAACTATTATCGCCAGTGGATCGGTCTGGCTCCAACTCACATGGTGTTCCACTATAAGTGATTAGTATATTTTCCATCATTTATTATCATCCAAGGTTTGATTTATTAAGCTCGGGATCCCCCGCTATTATAGTTAGTGGACCATAATACACTCTAGGGAAACATGCACCTGACCATTATTATAACTGGTGGACCAGTACATATATATACATCCTCTAGGGTAAAATGCTCCTGGCCACTATTATAATCAGTGGATCGGTATACATATACATCCTCCAAAGCAAAATACTCCTAGCCACTATTATAATCGGTGGACCAATACAAATGATATAATCCATCTGGATCTGGCTCAATAATCTTTCACTTTATATGATTAGTGTTTTTCATTTAATTAACACACCAAGTTCATTTATTTAACTCGAGGACACATACGAGCGCATACAAGCAACGCAGTACCCTCCAACTATCAACCGAGGGACGTAAAAATACCATGGTCATACTGGTGTACGAGGACACATGGTACCCTACCGACAAGGGCACCTAATCCATAAGTATGCATACCCCCTAAATAGGTCCGTAGAGATAGATAGAGTAAGATGTAGGGCCTAGCTGGAACATTAAGGCATACCAACAAAAATCTAGAACAATTGTGGGTTAAACCACATCTTTAGGGTAACAATCCCTAAAGAGCTACCATTCTTGATCTCAAGGTCTTCCACTTTAATTATTAGTGGGGTATTGTTATATAGAAAATAAATTTTTACTCGGTGGAATACGAATGCCTAAAGTGACCTTGCGAGCGGTAAATCTCCTACCTAACATCGGTAAAATTTGCCGAAGACTACCCTTAGGATCGGCAAAATATGCCGAAGCATAGCCATTACCATCGGCACAAAATGCCGAGGCCGGCCGAGACCCATCAATAGATCATGTCGAAGCCGGCCATTACCATCGGTCCATCAAGGCGAAGCTGACCATATTCCATCGATCCATCTTGCCGAAGCTACCAAAAAAAAATTTCATCTACTTAGTATATAAATAAATTGTTTTATATATAGCAATATCTTATTTTAATTTTCTTAACTAATTTTAATTATTTGTAAATAAAAATAATTTCAATCAATATCTATTATAAATATATCTATAATATATAAATTATATATACTAACAAATCTTTTCAAATCAATAATATATGGTTCACTTGCACACAAATATTTTTTTGTCAGAAGTATAAGTTATCGAAGACATTATTTTACTGTTTCAAAGCTTTTTGAATTAAATTTATACTATTTCACTTAGAGAATATTGTACAGTATTGTTATTTGGAAAACAAATTTTTACTCGATGGAAAACATGTGCCTAAACATATGGACAAAATGTTCTTTTCCTGTGGCATACCAATCCGTTCCCCTACACCAAACATCGGCAATTCGTGCTATTCCACTCTATTTTTTTAAATATATAAATTATATACAAATAACAATCATTTTGTTTAAGAATAAGGTTAAATTCTTATACTGTTCAAAATATTTTCGAATCAAATTATTACTTACAGTATATGGTTCTTATCAGACAATCTTGTAAGTTTACTGTTGTAAATCTTTTCGAATAAAATAATTACATAGAATATATGGTTCTCGTCAGACATTCTTATGAATTTATTGTTGCAAATCTTTTCAAATCAAATTATTGCAAACAATACGTGGTTCTAGTAAAAGTAGGGAGCAAAATTTTTTTTTATCAGAAGTATATGTTATAACGTATGTATGTGTATAATTATTGTAGTTTATATTCGATTCAAATGTGTGTATAATTATTATAGTTTTTGTTCAAATCCTTATCTATAAACGAACGACTTATCATTTATATTCTTCAACTCATCATTTCTATGCTACAGAGTAGGAATTGTTTTTTGAATGTTGAGATAAAATTTTACAATATTTTTTAAACACTCAGAATGAATAATGAATTTAAAAGTTCTTCAAACTACGAAGAGTTTGAAACTTCGACAAGGTACAATGAGTTCGGAAGTCCGATGAACTACGAAGATGGGGTCACAACCCCATCGTACTACGATGATAGATTTACAATACCGACAATCTATGGATACACAGAAGATGTACAAATGGATTCTCCCACTATTAATTATAATTTAGATGAAGAGGTAAAATTTATATTTTTAGTATTGTAAATTGTGGCGACAAATTTAGTTTGATGAAATTAATATATTTTTATTATATTATTATGGAAAACTTTTTTTTTTGTCAGGATATGGAGAATACATATTTTACGATTCAAATTATCAGAGATTTTTTTATAGCAAATCAAACATTTTTGGATCGAGAAGAACTTGTGACATTGGTTAAAAAAATACGTAGAACTCATAAGATGATTTTGATTATCAAAGGTTCTAAAAAAGGAAATGGTATAGGGGCAGGTAGAGTCTCGATAAGATGTGAAAGAAGTGGAACGTACGTCCGTACTAGACCTACAGATACCGAAGGTACACGTAATACATGTTCTAAAAAGAATGATTGTCCCTTTTTTTATTGGCGTTGAAAATAATAATGGTGGATGGCAAGCGGTAGTTAGGAACGTGACACACAATCTGTAACACCCCCAAAATTCACTACTAAAAAATTTCATTTTATTAAAAGATTAGCGGAAGCAAAATAACAAACTGTGAATTTCAGGGATATTACCACCACACTTAGTACCAGACTGGTTCACTCATACCGTTCCAGTACCAAATGCTAAGGCTAAAGAATGAAATATCAATTGCTAGAAATTCAAATCATATTTAAAATTAGAGTAGCGCAAATAAACATCTTGTAAGATTAAAGCCCACCAATGGTGGTTACAAGAATGAAGATTACATTCAAACCAAGAGTTAGAAAGGGAAGTAGTAAAACCCTATCAAATTCCGGACAATCCTTACACTCTTTTTCGTTGCCCACTTGAGTAGCACTTAAAAATAGACCTGCTAGGGACACTGCCCATTGAATAGGCAGGGGCCCCATGAATGGAACCCTTCAGCACTATGGTACTGAGTAACCCTTTAAAAACACACTTAAAAGTAGGCACGTAATGTAACACATGATATACTACTGTATCCATACGTAATGACAGGTGTAAATATAATATTCAGATCCATACATTTACAGATTCAACAAGTCAATCAAATATTAATGGTGTATACGAATCATTCACTTTCATACATTCGCATACTTAACAAGTCAACCAAATATTAACAGGCTATAGTGAATAATCGATACTTTTAGGGCTTTAACACCATTAGTTCATAATTAATCAATCATCTCGGATTATAAATGTCCATGTGAGTGCGGGAACCCCACTATTATAGCCGGTGGACCGGAAATACATACAGGGCAGAATGCTCTTGGCCACTATTATTCATTAGTGGACCGGTCTCCAAAGCAGAACGCTCCTACCCACTATTATTTGCCGGTGGACCGGTCTGGCCCTGACTCACAAGGTGTTTCACTATAAGTGATTAGTGTCTTTCCCATGTCTTATCGTTATTACGTTTGGTTTTTTTAGCACAGAATCCCCCACTATTATAGCCGGTGGACCGAAAATACATACAGGGCAGAACGCTCCTGACCGTTATTATTTGTCGGTGGACCAGTCTCTAGGGCACCCCGGCTCCTGGCCACTATTATTTGCCCGTGGACCAGTCTGGGTCCGGCTCAACATCTTCCTCTTTAAGTGATTAGTGTCTTAATCATATCTTAATCAAAAGTATTTCACCATTGACATCCATGCTAACTATATCCACACTTATCCTCCCAGGAGGGCCCATTCCATATCTTGAGACTTCTGCACCTCCTAACTCGCCTCGACATCCTTCCCTTAATCCACTTTCTCACACAGGAAGCCCAACTCCTAAGTGTGTGGGTCAAGGCCCACCACCTTATACCCCAAGAAATACTATTATATTTTAATATTAATACTCCCTTAACAATATCCAACTCCACCAACTATTATATTTTAATATAATACTTATTAGCACCTACACATATTATGCCACATTCTTACACAAGAAATAGTACTAAAATGCCCCTAGGGCTCACAATAATATTATTCAAGCATAAATGGTCACAATAACATAATATGACATGGATAAGTACTTTAACTTTAACACTTTTATTAATAATCAAGTTCTTCCCTTAGACAACATTTACACACATAGCACATAAAAGAGCATACTTTCATTTTTATTAAACAATACAAGCAAACATATAAATTATACTAACAACCATATATCAAACATAATAACATATTAAAAATCCTAATGTGCAAACATACGTTTATCCATATGTTTAAGTGGGGTTTAACGATTACCTTAATTCCTGCAAAAATCATATATTACTTATATCCCAATTAAAGATTCAAGCTTTAAATAACAAAATCAACACCTTAAAATTTTTAACCAAAATAAACCAAGAATGCAGCAACTCATATTACTCATACAGCATGAGCTGCATGCAAAAATAAATAGAGGAAGGCTCAAAGGGGGGTGAGGGAAAGGTAAAATTGGTTATTTTTGGGTTAGTGGTTTGGGGCTAGGAAAGAACATAGATGGGGGAGGTTTGGAGGCAAGGGAAGGGTGCAAGAGTGAAGAGGAGGTATAGGTGGCAGCTGGTGATGGGTTGTTGGCGGCCAAGGGCGGCGGAGGCGAGGTGGCAAAGTGGGCTACAGGAGGGGATCGGGCTGAGAAGGAAGGAAAAGAGAGGGGAAAAGTGGAGGGGTTCAGGGGTTGTTTTCGACCAAAGCAGGCGTGGGGGTGGTAGAGGAGGTTGCAGGGAGGAGATTGGTGGTTTGGGTGGCGGCAAAGGCGGTGAAAAGGCGGCAAATGAAGGGGTTGCAGGTGGGCTGCCGATAAGGGAGAAAAATGGGGAGGAAAAGAAGAGGGGAGAAGGTGGAGTTGCGGGGTGGCTTGGACAGTGTTGTGGTGGTGTTGGGCGGGAGTAGAGGGGTGTAGAAGGTGGTTTAGGTAGTTGATGAGGCGGTTGCACCAGTGGAGGGCAGCGGTGGTGCACAAAACGGGGATGAAAATGGAAGAAGAAGAAAAGGAGAGAAAGGGATCAGGGAAGGGGGAGGCTCGAAAATAATGGGGCAAGAAAGGGCTTGTGAGAAGAAGAAAAAAAGAGGGAGGACAGGGCAATAGGTGGCTAATCAGGTGGCAGCGTTTAGGGTGGCAGGGGAGGTGGTAGGGAGGGGAGACGAAGAGGGGGAAATTAGGGTAGTGGGATGGTTTGTAGGGCTAGCCAGGTCGGAAAATAGGAAGAAAATGACAGGAGAGAGGGAGGGCAGGTGGTGGCAACGAGAAGTTGCAGGCGGTGGCAGCGATCATAGCGTCGAAACATGTAGCTGGTCGGGCGTAGAGGTCGAAGAAGAAAGAAAGAAGGGAGAGGGAGGGAGACCAGGCCGGCGTAGGGGAAAGAAAAAAAAAAGAGTTGGGCCGGCCTAGGCAGGAGGGAAAGGAAAGAAAGAAGGGAGGGGGTCTGGGTTGGGTAGAGACGCGCGGTAGAGGAGGGGAAAGAGAGGGAGAGGGGAGATGGGCCAGAGGCCCAATCGCGTGGGGGAGAAGGGAGTTTAGGCCTGGCCTAGCGGACAGCCCGAAGGAAAAAAAGGAAAAGAAAAAGAAAGAAGAAAAAGGAGAAGGAAAAGAAAAGGAAAAAAAAAAGAAAATGGGAAACTAGGGAAAAATAATTTAATTTAATTTAGAAAATAATAAAATGTAATATTTTTGATAAATTATTTAATTTAATAATTTAATTCAATATAATTTAATATATTGGTTCAAAAAGGATAATTTTAGTAAAATATTAGTTTGGGAAATTATTTGAATAAAAATAACATGATGAAATAATAAAATATTTATTTTTAATCTATTAAATACTCCTATCCAAATTTATATACTCAAAATCCATAAAATAATTAAAATAAATAATTTTAAAAGCTAATTTATTTCAAATAGAAGTTATTTATTAAATTATAGGTTTTCTAAAATGTTGGGGGATTACACAATCACGAATTGACAAATTATGACCAAGGGCTTGTTGTTCTTGGTAAGTTGACAGAAAATGAAGTTCAATTTGTTTATGAACTTATCACAGCTAACGTAAAGCCACGACAAATCATACCGCTTCTTCAAAAATAATTTAAAGGAAATGTAAGTATGAGAAGACATATTTATAATGCTCGACAGAAGCTTAGGTCTAAATAAATGGACGGTCAAACTATGTTAAAGCATGTTATGAGTATGTTGGTTGAGAATCATTATTTTCAGTGGCATCAAAGTAAGCTGCAATCAAATGTAATAAGTAAATATCTATTTGCACATTCCATTTCTGTTAATATTTTAGGTGCATTTCCTTTTATTTTGCAAATGAATTGCACATATAAGACGAATAGATATAGAATGCCCTTACTTGAAATCGTTTGACTAACACCAACACAATTGAATTTCAACATTGCATGCGCATACATGTCATCTGAGAAGGAGGAAAATTATTTTTGGATACTTGAGATATTGAAGACATTAATAGACCCATGTATGCTTCCAACCACCATTATTACTGACCGAGAACTTGCTCTTATTTCAGCTGTGGAACATATTTTTTCTACTTCAAAACATTTATTATGTAGGTTTTATGTTAATAAGAATGTGGAGAAAAGGTGTAAGAAAGTCTTTGACCATTCATCGTTCGCACGTGGTTTTATGTTACGATGGAAAATTTTGATAGATATCACGGATGAACGAACATACGAGGAACGACTATTGTCATGAGAGGAAGATTACAGAAGCATGTCAAGCCTAATTTCATATCTAAAGAAGAATTGGCTACAACCATATAAATATAAAATCATTACCACATTCTTTGGTGGCGTGTTTATATCCATCAGATTACAACGAATAGGTATGATTTATATTTTATCTCCTAGTATAGTTGCTTTAACTTCTTTTATGTTAATAAAGTCGTATACTGGTTTTTTTATGAACATGATTGAAGGTGCTTATGGATCTTTGAAGAGATTTATAGAGACATCACAGGGCAGCTTTAATATAGTGCACAAACAAATGCACGCGTTCTTAGAATTGCAACATAATGAAATAAAAGCATCGCTGGAGAGGTCTCAGTTCAATACTCCTTATTTTGCTACAAGTGCCCTTTTATGCCAATTTGAGGGGTCATTTTATTTTATATGCAATGGAGTTGGTCAACAAAGAGTGTCAAAGACTTGATTATGTAGGTGTCGATGATGGTTTATGCGGACATTACATGCGTCTTACGTATGGGATACCATGTACGCATGAGATTAAGACATACATTTATAACTACATGTCAATTCCCCTATCGGCTATTCATCCATTTTGGAAGAAACTCAACATAGATGGGTCGATTCCACTGAAACCCCAAGAACCATTAGAGGTTGCATCTTATTTACTCCATATTTTCATAGAATCTGTTATGAGCCAGCCATCGAAAATAAAGAATCAGTTGGCCAGAGAGATATTTATTATTGCAGTTCCCCAGAGAACACCTCTCCACGAGCCACCGGTACAGCAGCATATGAGTCGTCCAAGGAACTCCACCAGAAGGGAACCATCTAGTTGGGAGTATACAGAACAATAATTTTATAGTTGTTCGAGATCAACTCAACGTCCAGGTCGGGGTCAACAATCGACATTTATGTTATCAGGCTAATTTCAATTTCCATATGTGACTTAGATGAATCAACATATAGTTCCTTTTATTAGTTGCTGGTGTAATGTGTTAGGAGATGGAAATTGTGGTTTCAGAGCATTGGCTTCTATTATACTAGGAGATGAAGAACTGTAGGTTCAAATTCGTACCGACTTATATCACGAGATATTAGCGAGACGACAATTGTACGAGAATGTGTTCATATATGACAGTGTTGATCAAGTTCTTAATACTATTATCCATTGGGAAGGGTCAGCTTTCATGGCACACCGGATGGAAATGCCTGATATTGGTTATGTCATTGCAACCTGTTACTATGTGTTGTTTGCATATTACTCATTGAATCCATGCAATTCATTCCTACCTTTAGTGGCGCAATATGGCATTTAAGGTCTTAAAAATGAAGTCGCTATATGTTTCTTGCAAGACATGATTTACTACATATCGATGAACACTGAGTTTTATGAAGTTTTTTTTTTCCATTTCAATATTATATGAATAGCTAACATAATATTTTTGTGTTTGTGAAATACCCTAAAATTCTAATTCTGGAAATTATGGCCAAATAAGGGTTTATTAGGGAAATTAATTAAATAAATGATTTTATTAAAATTAAGAGAGTTAATTAAGGCAAATCAAGAGAAAAATAATAAGAAATTTAATTAGGAAAAATTAGGGTATTCTATTAATTAACATGAAAGTTAAGGAAATTTATCCAAAATAGCCAAATTAATCTAAAAAGGAATTTAATTATTATTATTATAATAAATATTATTAATTTTAAATATAAAAAAATATAATAACCTAAAAACACCAAAATACCCAATCCACATATTTTTCCCTTTCTTTTTCTGTTCTTTTCTTCCTTTTTCTTCCTGTTTTTCCCTTTTTCTTTTCTTCCTCTCTTTCCCTTTTTTCCTTTCCCCCCCTCGACCTGGGCCAGCCCGTCGTGCGGCTCAGCTCCCTCTTCCCCCCTATGTGGCTCAGGCCCGCGTTGCTTCCTCCTTTTTTTTCTTCTTCCTTCCCGGCCGCTCCAGCTCCTTTTTTTTTCTTTTCTTCTTTTTCTCCCTGAGCCGCCCGATCCCGACCCTTCTTCTTCCCTGAGGCATGGGCGGCGACCGAGGAGCTACAACCCAGCCCTCCGCCGGCCACCATCGTTGCCACCATCCTCCCCTCCCTCTCCCGTCACTTTCTTTCACATTTTTGACCCTAACCAACCTATTCCCCTCTCCCGAGCACCCTGCCTCTTTCCCTTTCCCTCTTCCCTCAACCCTACCGTCCCTGCCATGGCAAAACCGCCTCGACTGCTGCCACGAGGCGGCATGCCTGGCACCTGCCTCTCCTTGTCTTCTTCCCCTTGTCATTGCCCACCACAATGGCCTATAAATACCCCATGGGCATCCTTAATTTAGGTTTTGATTTTGAAACCCAAAAATCCACCCTTTCTCGCCGCCACCCCATCAGACGAGCACTCTGTCGCCGCCGGCCAAAACTCCCCCAGAACCGATCCTTGCACCACCTTCTACCTAACTATACCTTCCTTGCCCCTCGATTTGCCCTGCATGAGCCACCCCGGCCGTGTAAAACCACCAACCCAATCAACCCACTTTAACCCCTCACACCGTCATCCGCCACCGATTCCACCGCAACCAACGCTACCCCTACCCTCCAAAACAACCAGGGGAGCCTCCTCTACCTCCCTATACCCCCATCTTTCCCTGCCTCCCACTCCTTCTCCCTTATCCACCTTCCACCACCATTCGGCCACCGCTCCAGCCGCCGTGCGCCACGACTTTCGGCTGCACCACCGCCTCCATTCCACCCTTCTCCACTTGATACACCTTCCACCACCTCAAACACCCCCTCATTCCCTCTCCTCTAGCTTATAAACCCATCTTTCCACCTTTCTTCCTCCCCCACCGCCGTCGTCGTCGCCGCCACGCGCCGCCGCTGGTCCCACCACCAACCCTAGGTGGTGTTTTAATTTCCCCAACCCTTAAACCTTTTATATATAAGTGTTAATAATTTTTAGTATTATTATTATTATTATGTTACTACTCTTACAATCTAACCTAACCTTGGAAATATTATAACTATGGTATTATCATTTAAAAGGCTACTACTTTAGTATTAATATAGTATCCTTATTATTATTAATAATATTATTATTACCACCACTACTACTATCATTACTATTATTAATATTATTATCATTATCATTATTATTATTATTATTATTATTATTATTATTATTATTATTATTATTATTATTATTATTATTATTATTATTATTATTACTGCTACCTAACCTTACCTTATGATTTTCCTAACCAGTAATAATAATATTATTATCATTATTAATGGTCTACAACTTTAGTATTATTATGATTAGGATTTTCCCTCGTTGTTACTATTATTATTATTATTATTATTATTATTATTATTATTATTATTATTATTATTATTATTATTATTATTATTATTACCCTCACTATTATTCCTACTATTATTACTAATGCTAGCTTTGGCCTATTATTATTATCTTTATTATTATGGTAAATATTTGAACCCTTATATTAATATTACCATTTTTATTATCATTACTATTATTATTATTTTTAACATTATTATTATTATTATTATTATTATTATTATTATTATTATTATTTTCTTGCTAGTATTGTTAATACTAACTTTATCCATTATCACCTTTTACTGTTAATATAAATATTTGGACCCTTATATTATTATTATCATTTTGGTTACTATATTATTGTTATTGTTATGATTATTTTTATGCTTAACATTATTTTTATTATTATTACTATTATTATTATTATCATTGTTGTTGTTATTATTATTACTATTATTTTTATTATTATTAATGTTATTGAAACCGAATCTGGCATGTTACCATTTTGTTACTATAGAAGAAGAATACCCAACCTTAGTATTATTATTATTATTATTATTACTAATGGTATTTCTAATGCCTTTGTTACTAACATTATTACTATGGTATCATTATTAGTTATTACTATTATTATTGTTATTATTTTGTTAATATTATTGTGATAAAAACATTCAAACTTTTATATTACTATTATTCCAAATATAACTATTATCACTATTATCTTTAGTAACATTAGTACCTTGTTAGTATTACTAATATTATATTATCCCTAAAACCATTATTAGCCTTAACCTTAAAAATAATAGGGCTTCTATTTCTAGGAGCATTAGTATTACTATTATTATTATTATTATTATTATTTTATTTTAACAAGTATTAGTACTACTATTAGAAGAAATAAAGCTATTAGATTTAATAATATAAATATAGTTATGAATAGTAATATAAGTATTTTTTTTACTAGTAATATCTAGTAGGCTAACTTGATGGTAAAAACCCTAGTTTTTACTTATAAAGCTCCCTTTAATAATAGCAACCCTAATCTTAGACTAAAATAAGAAATAATAGTATTTTTGGTATGAGGAAAATTAATCATTAGTCTTTCCCTCTTATAGGTGAATCAAGCCAAAACCCTAAGGAGGCGTAGGAGCGTGCTCCAAGCCCGGCGTCATTTTATGTAAGGTTGTAGCTAAGGCCCATGTGTGTTGTGTGACTTGTATTCCTTGGATGCTTTATATCATGCTACGTCGCGTGTCACATGATTGTCATTAACATGTCTTATGTGTGGCGCAGCTTGGAGTTGAGGTATGTGTGTATATATTTTCTTATGACATGTGTATGATATGTATATATGGTGATTATGATGTGATATGTTATGGCCTCTAGGACATGCATGATAGGACAATTGATAATATGATATGGGAATGAAAGGACAAAAAGAAAGAAAATGGGAAATGAGTTCACTAAGGGGGATATGAGGTTGACCAAAATGCCTCATGATCCATGAGAGGATATTAAAGAGGAAGGAATGATCAAAATGAATGAGAGATGGGAACCATGCATGGGAATCTTAAAATTTGCATGGGGACTTTGGGTGTTTGCATGGGATGGATAAAACTTGCATGGGGTGATCTTTACTTGAGAAAAGTTGATTTAGGGTGTAAATAAGCTAAGGGGAGAGTTGTGGAGTGATTGGAGACTTGGGATGAAAAATAGTACGTAGGTTGGTGTAAGGGTGTATAAGGGACCCGATTAGGGTTTTGGGAGGAAGCGATAATCTGGAAAATGTGGAAGTAAAAATGATTAAGGGAGAGTGGAGTACGGGTCATGAGTGAGAATTTATTATGTAAGGGGTGAGTATGGATGTCATGGGAGAAAAGAAACATTGAGTGGGAAATAGAGAGGTTACTTGTGGGAGAAGAAATGTACTAGGGTTGAAGTGGTCAACTATGGTTTTCTGGTCATATATGGAATCAAGTGGTAAAGCGATATGATATGAGATTGGATCTAAATGAGATAAGGTGTGGGGCGATGAATGAATTAATGGTAGTGTAAGTGAGAGAAAGATTGAGCCACATAGGTCCAATTAGGGTTTTCGAGGGAAAACCCTAGAGGGTGATAGTAGGTGGAGTTTGATATCATGAGGTGGAGATGAATGAATAATAGTGGCCAGGAGCATTTTGCCCTGCATGATTTTCGGTCCACCGACTATAATAGTGGGGGATTCCATGCTCAACAAACCAAACATAATGAAGCCAAGCTATGGGAAATACACTAAGTACTTACAGTGAAACACCATGTGAGTTGGGGCCAGACCGGTCCACCGACGAATAATAGTGGTCAGGAGCATTCTACCTTGTATGTATTCTGATCCACCGGCTATAATAGTGGGGTTCCCGTACTCACATGGATTAATAAAGAGTATGTGTGGAATGAACATGTTGTTAAGGGGACTAAAGAATAAGTTACCTGAAAGTAACCCGACCTTATTACATGTATTATTGTATGTTGCCTATATGACCATGCTTATGTTATATGCTCTATATGTTTGGCCTTAGTAGCATCTGTTACCTTACTCAGTACGTAGCGTACTGATCACCTATTTATGGGTGCTGCTCATTCCCACGAGCAGAAGACCTGTATGAGTTTGTGCAGGTAGGGGACAACGTCTTCGATGCCTACGACACCTACGAGGCATCGAGCGGGGCCGAGAGTTGAGCCAAAAATTGGCTTGGGGATCGAGAGTGTCTAGTCGGACTCTATCTTACTTTTACTATGTATCGTTTTACTCTAATCATGTTCTATCGTATTGTGTTTGATGTATTCAAAAAACTTATTTAATTACTCCTCGGGTTGTAACCCTCTTTAACCGCATTCTGATTTCTGTATGGTGAACACCATCCTTTCTTCAATGAAAGCTTGTTTCAATTATCAACTTGTGTTTGAAGTTAATCCTTTTTAGCTTTAGCACTTAGTACTGGAACGATTGGAGTGAACCGGTCTAGTACTGAGTGTGGCAGTAACGCCCCTTGAATTTACGGTTTTATTATTTTATTTCCTTTAAACCTTTTAATTAAACGAAATTTTTCAGTAGTAAATTTTGGGGGTGTTACAGTTTGACAGGTATATCTTTTAGAAAATTTTAGACTCCCACCAATACATGCAAATTGGAATAGATGCCGTGATAGCAATATTTCAATATGGAATACCCAATATTCTTCAAGATTCTAACAATGGCATGCATTGATACATGATAACACATGAGACCCTCATCCTCTATCTTCGGACTCAACTTTAATGTAGAATTGTTGTAATTTTTTCTTTGTTTATTTGTGTTTACATCCTTTAAAACATCTACGTGATAAATTTAATAAATAAATTATAATTTCCAAATACGTAGTGGATGACAAGCAGGATTCGAACCCACAAGGAATGTTATATGTAATAATACCATGAAGATTTAAACTATGGATATATAATAAAATACTTTACTCACTAATTAATGAATAAGGATAGGAAGATATTGATTATGGAATTAGAATATCAAATAATCATGAAGAAAAGACAGATTGTAAATGATTTAACATCGACCTTTAGAAACTCATAATAATTCAAAACTTCGGAAATATATTAAGGAAAAGTTCGCGTGAACGGTTACATAATTTAAAAAAAAAACACGATCCATGTTGGGAAAGACGGTACTTCCGTGTTTTTCCTTGAATTCTCAGAATTATTGCTGAATTTTGAAAACTGAGATTTTGTGTACAGACAGAATAACACGGTCATGTTTATGAAACACGGGGGTACCGTGTTTCTTGTTCCTTCATTATCTCTTTATGAAATTTCAACACAAATAGGAAAATAACATATAAATCCCATATATCAATGGTAAAATAAAAATGACACCTGACATTTGTTATAACAAATATATTTTAATCATATTACATAACAATACAGTAATACATTAAGGTCATTACAAATGCCCACGCCCAGGTAGAGTAACTCCTAAATCACGCACAAGGGTTTCGATACATGTAACTAGTTTCTCATAATTTGGAGCTGGTTCTCCCCTCCAATACAATTGACGGATAGTTTTACGTGTTTTGTTCAGATATTTTTCAGCTGAAATTTGATGATCATCCTTCACATGCTCTACCAAATATTCTTCCGTCGTTGTCAATACATACCTATGAGTTCTAGGAACATACAAATCCATATAATCATTAGCCACATCCCATGGGTATTCAGCCGGTGATTCAAAAACATCTGGGCCCAATATGTATTCATGCTTCAAGAATCATTGGCTAAGCATGTGTGCGTAGTAAAATTTGTACTTCTTGAGGGAAGAACCTCCGTATGTGTTCCTAGTGGGCTTGATAGGCTCCTCAGGGATCACTTGTGTATATCCGAATTGCCATATCACTATATCTGACATATGCGGTTCAAATTTCTCCAAACAATGTAAACAACCGTAATAGAATGCCATACGACATTGTCTATATGGATCAGCTACTCCGTATGGATCCAAAATGACCTTTCACAATAAAATTAAACTAAATATGGATATCACAAACATAATATAGTAACAATATAATGTTTTTAGCATACCTTTGATGCAGGCATAAGATCAATCTTTGCTCAAAAGTACTTGAGCGTCTCTAATTTATTGTCAATTTTGTATCCGCAAGACCACCTCATACTACGAGGATGGTCTGGACCATACCTAGATCGTTCCACTCCAAACCTCGGAAAGTATTCATATATCTACGTGAAATACCCCGAAAATTTCTAATTTTAAAGATTATATTTAAATAAGATTTTATTTGAAAATTTAATTTAGTAAATTATTTTTACTAAAATAAAAGAAAATTTAGTAGGGCAAATTAATAAGAGATTTTATAAATATGTTAAGTAAAGGAAATTTTGGTATAATATCTAATTAAGGATTTTAATTTGGGAAATTATTTAAATAAATTATTTTATTCAAATTAAGAAAGATAAAATAGTTTCAAATTTATTTTAATTTTATAATCAATTAAATTAAATAAAATTTGAGGGATTTATGAGTTTAAAATGAAAATTTTGGAAAAAGACTTTAAAAATACTATTTAACCTAAAAAGGGATTTAAAATTTATTTTATTTAAATATTATTAATTTTAAATATCCTAAATATTCAGATTTATTCAATTGGACCCAACCTAATTATTTCTCTTTTCCTTTTTTCCCTTTTTCCTTTTCTTTTCTTTTCCTTTTTCTTTCTTTTCTTTCTTTTTCTTCTTCTTCGCCGAATTGAGCCTGTTGCGCCGGCCCAATTCCTTTTTCCTTCCTTTTCCTTCAGCGTGGCCCGCCCGCGCGTCGTCGCCGTCCACCCCCCTCCTTCGCTGCGCCGCGTTTTACTCCCTTCTCACATTAAAATGCGACGTTTTGATCATCACGTTTTTACCGTTGCGCGACAGCCTCGAAACGCCGTTCATTATCCCTTTTTACATCGAAACGCGTCGTTCTATTTAACCCTTCCCCCACCTCGCGCCGAACTGCCTGGTCTCCCTCCCTTTTTCTTTCTTTTCTCTCCCGCGAACCGCCCGGTCCAGCCTCCCCCATCTTCTTCTTCCTCCTCCCGCCCGACGCCATAACCGTCCACCTTCCTTCCTTCCCCGAAAATGGCGCTGCCGGCCACACGTGGTGTGACCGGCCTTTCTCCCTCTCATTCTCTCCCTCTCGACGCAAAGTTTGATTTTAAACGCTCCAATCTCCATTTTCTTCTCCACGATTGCTCCATTCCTCTCGCGAAGGGTCGGGCAAAATTTGAAAATTTTGCCGCCCGATCGACACCATAACCATCACGTTTATCACCAGCTTTGACCCCCTGATAACTCCCCCAACTCGGACCTAACCTCCAACATTATAAATACCTCTCTTATGGCCTGGGTTCGGGATTTTTTCCCCCGAAACCCTAAGCATCGCCTGTGCGCCACCGCCTCTTTAGACGACTCTTCCTCCATCTTTGGCTAACTTCAACGCCTTCGCTTCATCCCAATATCTTCCCTGCAACACCCTCTAATTAACTAGACCATCCAAGACCTTCGATTCACCTTGTACAAGCCTCCATAATCGTGTAAAGTTAGCTAGTTATCTCGCCAGAAAATTCCACCCCGAGACCTTGAAACGCCATCCACCACCACATCCGCCGCTTTTACCACCTTCCAAGCCAACCAATAACTCCTTCTAAGGCTCCTCCACCGACCCATAAAATTAATTTATTTTTCTCCTCCCCTCTCACCCCTTTTTCTTCATTTTTACCCCTCTTAGATTCATTTTCCGGCCACCTCCGGGAACCACAGCCGGTTCCACCTACTGTAACACCCCAAAATTCACTACTTTTTTTTTGAAAAGCGGAAGCAATTAAAATAGAAATACTTAAAACCTGTGAATTCTGGGAATGTTACCGCCACACTTAGTACCAGACCGGTTCTCTCCAACCGTTCCAGTACCAAGTGCTAAGGCTAAAGAAAAGATTTACGTTAAATTCAAATTAACAATTCATAAAAGAATTCGAAAGATCATACAACAAAATCAGAGTACGCATAAACGTTTATTAACACTTGTAACTTCCAAATAGAAATACATTTAAACAAGATAAAACCCGATGGGTCAAATTTCGGATTGCCTACTCACTCAAGTCAGGCCTGCCACCCCAAAACAGTCTCTGATCTTAAACCTGCAAAAGAGGTCTGCTCCCCACCATCAGTGGATCATCATAGGACCCATCAACCAAGGTAGTATCAGTACGGGTCCAGTACTGAGTAAGGTGACTTGATCACTAAGGCCAATACATAAACACATAAATCATGCAGAACATAGAAGGGCATAATTACCAACACAATGACATAAGGTGCTTACGACCATCCAAGTAAGAGTACAAGGCCCGATTGTAGACTGGATTAATTTTTAAATTAATCTCTGATCAGAATTCATTTCACACCATACTTTTTTATCAAGTCCATACGAGTACGGGAACCCCACTATTTTAGCCGGTGGATCGGTCGCAAGGGTAACGTACCCTGCCACTATTTTAGCCGGTGGATCGGTCGCGAGGGTAACATACCCTGCCACTATTATATGCCGGTGGATCGGTCTGGCCCCTTCTCGCACGGTGTTCCACTGTAAGTAAATAATGTCTTCCCACTTATTATCAACATGTATAGTTTGGTTCGTTGAGCTCGGGATCCCCCACTATTTTAGCCGGTGGATCGGTCAGTAGGGTAACATACCCTACCACTATTAAGCCGGTGGATCGATCTCCAGGTTACCGCAGTACCTGGCCACTATTATGCCGGTGGATCGGTCTGGGCCCGGCTCAACATCTTTCACTTTACGTGATTAATATCTTAAGTATCTTAGTCAAAGGCTTTTACCCTAGACATGCATAAATCTTCACACATCATAATTACACTTTAATCACCATATACACATTCAATAGTCAATCACTCCAAACCCTAATTCAGTCACCTCCATACCCTTATAATATCTTACGTATTATTTTTCACCCAAAACATTCAAACACCCAAATAACTCTTCTACTTCCTCCCTTACATCCCAAATCAACTTTTCACACGTAAATTTCACTTCCATGCAAACACTAATCTTTCCATGCAAACCTTCGAACCTTTTTCATGTAAACACTAAAATTCCATGTGAAGCCCTATATTCAACCATGCAAACCCTAATACTACCATACAACCATCAATATCACCATGTAAATCCTAATACTACCATACAACTATAATTACCACCATACAACCTTAATATCATCATACAAACCCTAATACCAACATACATCCATTAATACCACCAGGTAAACCCTAGATTCCGTCATACAAAACCATAAATTCAATCCAACCAAAACCAAAGATTCACCCATACCAAACCCTAAATTCAAACCATAAAGATTCTTCCATACCAAACCCTAAATTCAAGCCATAAATATTCTTCCACATAAAATCATAAATTAGAGTCTCCCAAGGAAAACTATAAATTGAATTTCCCCCAAGCAAATCCTAAATTAGATTCCCCCATATAATATCATAAATTACATTTTCCCAAATAACATCATGAATTAGATTCTCCCAAACAAATTATAAATTAACTCTCCCAATCAAATCATAACTTAAATTCTCCCATATAATATTATAAATTACATTCTCCCAAATAACATCATAAACTAAATTCTCCCAAACAAATTATAAATTAACTCCCCCAATCAAATCATAACTTAAATTCTCCCATATAATATTATAAATTACATTTTCCCAAATAACATCATAAACTAAATTATTCCTTATAAAACCATAAAATTTAGGTCAACTCACTTCCCTTAGTCAACTTCTTTCCCCATCCTCCTTTTTCATCCTTCCTCTCACACAAACCACATCGACTTCCTCACATACACAACACATATCATCATACATAATTAATACACATACCATGCATAACATACTTCAACTCCAAGTCATACCACATATAAAATATTTAATTATAATAAACACTAGATACATAACATGCGAAATACATAATACACATAAGCACATAAAAGGCCTTAGCACTCCTTACCTAAAACGACACCGGTCTTGGAGCACGCTCCTACGCCTCCTTAGGGTTTGACTGGTTTTACCTATTATGAAATAAGAGCTAAAAGTAGACTCTCTCCTATCAAAATAATATTAAAAACTAACATAATATAAGACTAGGCTTTTGGATAAACTAATAATAACAAAAGTACAAAAATAATATCAATATTAATATTAATAAGATTAATAAAAATAGTAGAAATAATAATAAAAAGGCATTACTCAAAAATAAAAGGAAATAAGGGATTCGGACCCTTTACCAAAATAATACTAAAAAGATTATTTGTAAAATAAATAACCCAATTCAGAAATAATAATAATAATAATAATGATAATGATAATGATAATAATAATAATAATAATAATAATAATAATAATAATGACATTATTAACAACACTAATGTTAAAATATTTATATTAATAATAATAAATAAGAATAACGGAAATTCGAAATAGAAAATAATAATAATAATAATAATTATACTTATAACATTTTAATATTAATAATAGTAATTATAGAAATAATAAGAAGAATAATAATAAAATCGAATTAAAATATATTAGGCTTCAGCCCTCAACATAAATAATAATAAAATATTAATACTAATAATAATAATAATGATGATGCATATTAAAATATAAATATTAAGAATAATAATAATAGTATTTATATGTAAACAATTGAAATAAAATAATTTAAGGGTTATAAAAATAGGGAAAATAGCTGAGAGGGTCTAGGGTTCAACCAAATGTTGGTGGGGATAGGCGGCACCTGCGGTGGCGCACGGCGGTGGAGGCGGTGGCCGGAAAGAGGAAAGAAAGAGGGGAAAGTTGCATGCTGGGAACAAGATAGGAAGAATTAAAATGGGAGTTGGGTTGTTTTGAGTTCCCCAGAAGGAGAGGGACAGAATAGAGGTGGTGGCGCAGCCAAAGGTGGCGGCGCACGGCGGCGGCGGTGGTGGCCGAATGGAGGAGAAGAAGGAAGAGAGAGGAGGAGATGGAGAAAGAGGAAAATAAAGGTATGGGGAGATAGAGGAGGGTCTGCAGAAGATTTTGGAGGTGAAAGAAGAGGCAGAAACGGCGGAAGAGGTGGCTAAGGGCGGCGCAAAGGGTGGCGGAGGTGGAAGAAAAGGCTGTTTGGAAAGGCAACTTTGCACAGCTCGTTCGGCTTGTGAAGAAAGAATCGACTGGTGAGGTAGATTTGGTTAGCTAGAGGGCGGTGCAAGGATGACACGGGTGGCCAGAAAGGGCGACGAAGTTGGCCGGAGGCAGAGGGAGATGCGTCTGACGTAGAGGTGGTGGCAAGGTCGGGATTCTGGGTTAGGAAGTCAAAAACTCGAAACAGGGTGGATGATGGGGGTATTTATAGAGTTAGAGGAGAGGTTTGGGTTATGTGGATCGGTTGGAGATCAGGGTAATTAGGGTTAGGGTTACCGGCGGCTAGGTTGGCCGGTGGAAGTAAAACAGGGAGGGGGAATGCGCAGGAGAGAGAGAGGATCGAGCGAGAAAGGGGAGATTTGGTTGCGTTGATGAGGCTGCCAAAACAAGTGGAAGAGAAAAGAAGGAAAAGGCCGGTCAAAGGGGGCCAGATCGGCGCCGAAAATCTCGGTTGGGCGGCGGCGGAGGTTGCAGGTCGGTGGCGTCGGGGAATGGCAGGTGCGATCGGGCTGGGGGAGAAGAAAGGTAAGGCTGGACCGGGCGGTCCAAGGAAGAAAGAAAAGAAAGAAAAAGAAGGAGACCGGGCGGTCCGGGCGCTGTGATTAAAATGGGGTAGTTAAACGCAGCGTCCAGGTGGGATTAGAAAGAAAACGTGGCGCGGCATGGGAGAAGGAAGGGGACGCCGTGCGGGCTGGACTGGGCCGCGCCGAAGGAAGGAAGAAGGGAGGAGTTTGGGTCGCGGAAGAAGACAGCCCAAACGGGAAAAAGGAGAGGAAAAAAGAAAAAGAAGAAAAGAAAGAAAAGAAAGAAAAAGAAACAAGGAAAAAGGAAAAAAATAAAAATAGAAGGGTTGGGTTAAATAAATAAATTAAAATATTTGGGATAGTTAAAAATTATAATATTTAAATAAAATAATATTTAAATCCCTTTTTAGGCTAAATTAGGATTTTTAAAAGATTTTCCATAAATTCCTTTTTAATTAGCAAAACATCCTAATTTTCTCTAATTAAATTATTTATAAAATTAATATTAATTTGAAACTATTTTCTACTTCTTATTTTAAATAAATAATTTATTTAATTTATTTTCAAAATAAAATGCTTAATTAGATAAAATACCCAAATTCTTTTCTAATAAAAATACTTATAAATTTCTTCTTGATTTTCCCTAATTAATTCAATTTAAAAATAATTTATTTAGATAATTCTTATAATAAATATCCTTTAAATGTATTTTATAAAATTAGAAGTTTTCGGGCATTTCACCTACATCCTCCGACTCAAGGTGAAACCCTAGACATTTTAAACACTTGGTTTTGAATTATTGATAATTATTCTATTTTTAGCCTAAATTTTAGTGTTAATTCAACTTTAATTATTATTATTATTGATATCGACTGTATTCTAATTTATAAATTTTGTTGACAGGTCTGGGAGTATTATTGAGTAAGATATATTATTCATCTCGGCCTTTACTTATTTAACTAAATTTTTACATGTTTAATGTTATTATTAATAATAATAATATTATTATTATTATTAGTGTAATTATTTAGTTAATATTGTAATTATTTCAGGAGGATTATAAACCTAAAATTTTAACTAAGTCTCGCACATTTGCTTTTTACAACTATTATTAACATTTTTAACATTATTTCTAATTATATTATTATTATTATCTTTATTAACTTTATATTATAAATATATATAATGTTAATATTATTATTAAAATTTCTAATGGTAATATTATTATTAAACTAGGGTGGTTCAAAATCCACCTTTTAATTTTAATAATTTTGGTATTAATAATATTAATATCCTACTAATAAAAGTATCATTAATAATATTATACCTTATTATTATTATTATTATTATTATTATTATTATAATATCATTATATTTTGGTGAAGGGTAGAAACCCTTAGATCACCACCCTCTTCTAATGAAAATAATAATTTATTTGTATTTTTAAGTATTAGTTCCTATAGTTAATTAGTGAATAGTAAAATGTCATCCTAAAACCAAACCTCGAAATAAGTTAAAATTATATAAGAAGGTCTAATCATAGTATGTTTTGATATAATAGGCGAACCCAATCAAATCCCTCAAGTGGAATAGGAGCGTGCACCAAGACCGGTGACGTTTTAGGTAAGGATCTACTAAGGCCATTTATGTGTTTGCATGCACTATGTGTTTGATATGCCATGTATTTTATGTTCGTTATTACTAATTATTGCGCATGTGGCATGATTGTGGAATGGAAGTATGTTGTTGCCAATATACTGTGGCATGAGAATTATGCATATGTTTATGTCATTAATGTATGATATGACTTGAGACATGTGTTAGGGTTTTGCATAAAATGGCGTGGTGCTAGGGTTTGCATGGAATGATAGGGAGTTAGGGTTTGCATGGGATGGCAAGGAGTTGGGGTTTGCATGAAATAGTATGATGTTAGGGTTTGCATGAAATGGCATGATGTTAGGGTTGCATGAAATGACATGGTGTTGGGTTGCATGAATTGGTATGATGTTAGGGTTTGCATAATTTGACCTGGGTTTGCATGGGAGCTAGGGTTTGCATGGAAGCGTGGGTCATGTGTAGTTAAGGTTTGCATGGGACCTAAGATTTGCATGGAAATGCGGTTTACGTGGAGATAGGGTTTGCATGGGAGTTAGGTTTTTCATGGATTTAGTCACGCATGTCTGGGCAAATGTTTGTGAATGTCAAATGTTTTTTAATAAAATATTTAAGACACTAATATTTTAAAGTGGAAGATATTGAGACGGGACCAGCCGATCCACCGGTTAGGAATAGTGGTTAGGGTTTTACCCTATGTGTGACCGATCCACCGGTAATAATAGTGGTTAGGACATGAGGTCCTATGTGTATCCGGCCCACCGGTTATAATAGTGGGGGATCCCGAGCTCAATAAAGACAAACCAGATCGTCAATGCTATTAAAAGATACTAATTACTTACAGTGGAACACCATGCGAGGAGGAACCAGACCAATCCACCGGTCAGGAATAGTGGTTAGGGTTTTACCCTATGTGCGTCCGGCCCACCGGTTATAATAGTGGGGTGTTCCTGTCCTCACATGGATATGATGCGAGGAGGAACCAGACCGATCCACCAGTCAGGAATAGTGGTTAGGGTTTTACCCTATGTGTGACCGGCCCACCGGTTACAATAGTGGGGTGTTCCTGTTTTCGCATGGATTGATATAAAAGGCATGGTGTGTATTGAATCTTGATAAAAGGAAGATTAAATGATTAATCTGGATCTTTTTGGGCCTTATGTGTGGACTTGCTAATATTAAGTTATGGATCTCACTTTATGTTTCTATGTATCATATGTGTGGGCTGTAATTGTATGTGATCATTATCCTACATGAATTAATGTGTTATATGCCGGCCTTAGTATTCGGTTACCTTACTCGGTACGTAGCGTACTGATCACCCGTTTCATGGGTGCTGCTTATTCCCACGAGCAGAAGGCCCGTCTAATTTGTTGTAGGTAGGAGATACTTACTTTGATGCTATCGATGTCTATGGGACATCAGGAGGGGCAGAGTGATAACTGGGCTGGATCAATCTTTAGAGTGACGTGGCCGTTGTCCTTTTAAATTTATGATTCAAGTTATCTTTTATTATGTTTGAATTGTCGAAACAATTTTACTAAGGTTGTTTAGTTCTATCTGGAAAAACAATAGCCGGTATTTCGAATTATGTAAGACTTACGCATATTCTGATTTCTGTTTTCATAAATTTGAACTTGTATGGTATTACTGATAATGTTTTCTTAGCCTTAGCACTTGGTACCGGAACGGTAGAAGTAAACTGATCTGGTACTAAGTGTGGCGGTAACATCCCCAGAATTTACGGTTTTAATTTATGAGTATTGCTTTTAAAAAAATGTGTAAATTTTGGGGTGTTACACTACGTCTGTTATAATATTCAGTTGTTAGAATCATAACTAATGTAGAGTATGTAATGTATGTATACATATGATAATTATAAAATTACCTGTAATAGAGTGACACATCCTGACATTTGAGGAGTGTCAGCTCTAGAAGCTATACCAAGTTGTCGATATAAAAAAGAAAGTGTGGCTGCACCCCATACATAACCTTCAACCCGGCTAAGATATTGAAGAAAAATGATATAGTATAGATTAACTTTATCAACCGTCTTATCGACAAACAACGATAAGCCGATCAACAATAATATATACCCGATCGTTTTTTCCTCATCCCCTAACCAGTATGATTCGCATACTTCTTGTAGCCATTTAAATGGAAGCCCATCCTTTCGAGTGACTTCATTCACTTGCATTTTCTCTATCCCAAACAAGGCACCCATTGCACCAATCAATTGCTCACGCGTGTCCACTGTCATCTCCAAATGTAATGGATGGTCATGAACTCATAGCCCTAATATACGATGTACATCTAAAAGAGTGATTGTCATCTCACCCCATGGTATATGAAAGCTATTAGTATTTGGTTGTCATCTCTCAATAAATATTGAAATAAGTGGAATGTTTATATGCTCAAATGTGTAGGATGGAAGGTGTGATAATCCTATTCGTCGTATTAGAGCAAACATCCTCTCATTGATGCTTCCAAGAAAACTTTTTAAAACCTCCTGCCTCGTGTGGATCTTGGGACAACCCCGATCCTAAAAAATAAAAGAAACAAATTTAATGCATATATATGATTGATTATATATAAAACAAGAATTAAGAAATAATGAATATGATAAACTTACCTTTTCTAACCACAAATCTAAAGCTTCGTGACCGCGAAAGCTTGGAATCAAATCAGGAATTATTGGACCTTCGGGACATGGCCCAAGCAAGTACCATTCATCCTTCAATTGTACACTTTCTTCATCTTCACCAGCATCACCAACATCCTTATCATCATCATCCTCCTCCTCCTCCTCGTCCTCCTCCTCCTCATCACCATCACCACCACCATCATCATCATTACGCACATAACTTGATGACGATGCTTAACCAGTAATGTAGGGTAATGATGCTAGTAAATCTAATGATGATCTAGATCCACCAATAACAAGTGGGTAACTAAGGATGATGGTACTCCCATGGAAGGTTGTGCCAGTGAGGTAAGAAAATTTATATATTCTGTAGATAATGGAAAACCTCCAGACCCGGAACCTCCAATGCTAGAACCTACAAACCCCGAACCTCCTACCCCCAAACATACGTACCCTCCAAACCCCGAACCTTCGAACCCCAAAATGCCAACATCAATCACAAATGATGGAAAACCTGCATAATCTACAAATGTTGGAAATTTAAGACCTTGCTAACTAGACCTTGGTTGTTCAGGAACTTCTGTATATTCTTGTTGTTCTAACGCTTCTTTCGGTTCTTATTCACCAGATTTATTACCTCCTCGTCGTCGTAATCCTCTGGTAATACTCTTTCCGAAATTTTTTCAGATGAGCCATCGGCGAAGGTTGTTCAGTAGCAGTTCTGTTACGTCGTGAAGAAGTAGTAACATAACGACCCTCAGTTCTATCTAGTTTATCTTGTTTGCGACTCACCTGAATTTCAATAATAAATGCTTAAAGTCAATTAAAATTAGGTATATAAATTGAAGGTAATAAGTCATTCAATAAATAAAACCTAATTACATACATGAAAGTAATATAATTATTAAATATCAACCCATATTATGATAGCAAAAGAGATATGTATACCTAACCTTATAACTAAAATACAATCTCTTAAATTAATCTTTTACTTTATTAATTAAATATATCAACAATATTTTTATTACTTATTAGTAGGAGTTTAGTATAATATAACTTATAACTAAAATACAATATCTTAAACTAATCCCCTACTTTATTAATTAAATACATCAATAATATTTTTGTTAGTTAGTAGTATGAGTTTAGTATAATATTGCAACTAAATTGTACTTAATTATGGTATCTTATAAAACCAATCTCCTAATATATTTTTTCAATAATCCAACCAAATTTATCCAAATATAGTCCATAAAAATTAGCAAACTAAATAAATATAATACAAATATAAACATATTTAATCTATTATAAACAGACTTAATAAAAAAAGTTAAACAAATCTAATCTATTATTCTATCAATATAATTAAAAACATTCACCCTTAACCCCCATCACATAACAATATTTAACATATTTAATAAAAATATAAATAAATCTAATAAATATCAAATCATATATAAATAATACAATAACGTAATTAACAAAGTATTAACAAATCTAAAAACATAATGAACAAATTTAACCAAATTAACCGTAATTAAAAAATATAACTAAAAAAATATAATTATTATATATAATTATATATCCTAAAAATAACCAAAAACCCTAGAATATAAGAGAATTTACCAAACATATATTTAATTAAAATATTAAAGAATTATTAATGGAGTATATAGATCTAAAAATATACAAAATAAATTTAATCGAATTAACTATAATTAATATAAATATAATTAACAAACTATAATTAATAAATATCATTAAAAACATAATTAATACAACTATAATTAACAAACCCTAAATGGACAAAGCCGAAGGATTCCACAAGCCCAAGCCCATCACCGGCAGAAATTGTTGAACTCTATCCCCCCCCATCGGTAATAATTGCCGAAGCCCCAAGTCACCTTTTTTTTTCCACTTAGATCTAAGCCCATCGGCGATAATTGCCAAAGTGCCTTCTCGCACACCACCGGCAATTTTTACCGAACTCTATACCCCCCCCATTGACAATAATTGCCGAAGCCCCGGTCCCCTTTTTTTCCTCTTAGATCTCTCGCGCACCACCAACAATTTTTTCCAAACTCCAACCCCATCTATCGGCAATAATTACCCAAGCTTTTTTTTTCATTCTAGATCTAGAATTATAAGAATAAAATTTAGAATTAGAAAACAAAATTTCATAATATAATTTTTATCTATAATTAAAAAAAATTCATAATCTAGATCTATAATATAAATTATATGTACAAAAATTTAACTTCACGTATTTAAAATTAAAAAAAATTAAACAAATAACTTTAATTAAACTTATAAATTTATAACTTAACTGAGAATATTATAGCAAGAGAAAAAAATTGTTAATAAAAAATGTTAATTACTTACCTTATCAGTGGAGAGACTCTGTTGTAGGGAGAAGAGAGAAGGGAGAGCTACACAAAATTTTATTTCAAAGTAGAGAGAAGGGAGAGAGAAAGAGATTTAAAAAAAAATTGTCGTCAGGCACTCGACAAGCACTACCCTAGGCTGAGGGGTAATGGAGGGAAAAAAATTTGTTTTCCATCAGTAAAAAGGTTGTTTCTATATAACAACTATATTATTAGTGTCTTAAATAAATTTACCATGAGAAACACATCAATCACACACTTAATCATTTTCATTTGTTTATGTTATTATCAAGTAATGCTTATTAGTAATATTATTATCCATGTTAACTTAAATAAACCACTAAGGCCATCCTTTTATCATCCATTTTCATTTCAGAATTCATTTTCATTTATTTACATTCCATAAAGGGTTATCATATCATAATTATAATATGAGTTATAAAATCAAGTATTCTATATCAAGAATCATTGTGTGCATAAACCCTAACATGTACATCCAACACATCCAACACACATTTTCATGTATAATTAACAACTAAGGCATCTCTTGCATAATTATAAAATAATATCATATCATACCCTTAATTATCCATTCAACTCTATATCATGCCATATCCATGTGATATTCACCAATTTACCGAAATACCCTTATCTTTATAACATGCGGGATTATACTTAAGCAAGTGATACTAAAGGCATAAACCCTTATCATGTTATTTAGCATTACTTATGTTTTATTATGGAGGTTTATTTAATCCATTGACATGTTATATGTAATTTACCGATTCACCCCATCATACTTACAAAATAACTAAAATACCCCTCTTGTTTGTAAAGTTACCAAGTTATCCCTTTTTATTTTTCAAATTACCAGATTACTCTTCATACTTGTATAATTACCAAAATACCCCTTTGTATTTATTAAACTGCCAAATTACCCTCCATACATATTAAATTACCAACTTTACCCCTCATACTTGTTAAATTACCAAATTACCCTTCATACTTGTTGGGAGAAAAAGAGGGAGGAAAAAAAGGAAAAAAGGAATGGTAGGGCGTTTTGGGTTTTTTAGGGGTTTATGGTTAATGAATAATAATAATAATAATAGTTTTTTATTAATTTAGAAATTGTTATGATTTATCTATAATTTATTTTAGGTTAGTTAATTAAAATAGCTTTTGATTAATACTTTTTTTGTGTCATTATTATTATTGTTATTATTATTATTATTATTATTATTATACTATAAATGGTACATATATTTTAGTTTTATTCAATAACTCATTATTTTATCTTTTATTCCAAAAAAAAACGTTTGGGGTATTACAAGAAATGTTAAGGAAGTTTGTCCTTCCTAACTTTGGGATATATAATGAGATGGCTAGTCCCAATTATCACATCGCCTAATAAAACCAATAGGTGTTCATGTTAGACAAACTAAAGGAGATGCAAGATGCATGCATGTGTAAGGGGTTTGAGGCCATATTTAGTGGCCCAACCCACTAAAGGTACATTTCTCTATCCAATAAATCAATATCTTTTTCCATTCAACTAACAAAATATAACCCCCTCCCAAATTTTAGGACTTAAATATATTTATTTAAAAGATTTAATTAAAGAAGCCAAAAATAAAAATGTAGGGGTGTCACACCGCATTCAATATAAAAAGACACTCCATATACCTTGCCTATGTCTAGTTCAAGGTAAAAGTAACCTCGTGATTAGGAATCAGGTGTAGGAAGCACTTAATTCTTCCATAATATATGATACAAACTAAAGATGAGGAAATATATATAATGAAAACAGAGGACTAAGACATTTAGGATAGCGAAAATTGAGTCTCTAACCGAAATAAGATTCTCAACAACCAAAAGCTTTTCTACCATCTGTAACACACACAAATTTAAAGACTTAAAAATTTTATTTTAAAGAGTTAACTGCAACATATAAAACACAAACCGTAGAGGTGTTATACTTCATCCAACATAGAAAAGACGCTTCCTATACCTATTCTATATTGGGTGAAAGGAAAAATTGACCTCATACTTAAGAATTAGGTGTGGGAAGCACTTGATTCCATCATGATATAGAATAAAAAATAGATAGCTAAAAATATATATACTGAAACAAAAGATTAAGATTCCATAGAGAGATAGAGATATCCGAATAACCATACCCTACCAATTCGATTTAGCACTCACTAAAGGCAAGTATATTAACAGTAGTAATCGACAATCACCTAACAACAAGGTGGTATTTGTTTGTGTGAATGAGCATCACCCATAAAAAAGATGATCATTACACTACATACTGAGTAAAGTGACAACATAATCATAACCAGGTTACATAGAATATGTAAGGTCACATAGAAGAATGAGTGAGCACAATAATATGATGTACAATAATATTGATTCCAAAAACCCATTTTTAGATACAATTATGATACTTATTTTTAATTACGTTGAGTTCAAAGACCCCATTATTCTTAATTCAATGGAGCAAATACAAGCACCTCTCAAGGTATAATGCTCCAAAGCCACTATTATTGTATGGTTGAATAGATAACAAGTAATATGCTCCTGACCACTATTCTTAAACTAGTGGAATGATCTAAATTACTTCTTAAGACAAAATGCTCCTAAGCTATTATTATCGTATAGTGGAACGAACATAACATTTTAGTTCTAACTGATGTAATCTTTCATTTTAAGTAATTAATATCCTATTCATTATTGCTTATATCAAGATAAAATATTGTTTACATTGATTATAGGATCCCCACTATTCTTAATCATGTGGATTTGACTAAATCATCTCTCAAGGAAAAAAGCTCCTGAGCTACTATTACTATCTGGTGGAACGGACACAATGCATTAGTCCCGACTCATGTAATATTTCACTATAAGTGATTAATAACTTATTCATTATTTTTTATCTTAAGATCATATTTTCATTTACTTTGAGCCTAGGAACCATACTATTCTTAATTTAGAATAATAGACTAAAGCACCTCTCAGGGAAAATTACTCCTAAGCCACTGTTATTGTCTTATGGAACGAACACAACACCTTAGCCCTAGCTCACGTGAACTTTTACTTTAAGTGTTTAGTGTCTTATTCATGGTTGTGTATCTCAAGATCATCATGTAGACATACAAGAAGGTATTCAATTCACATAATCAATCTTAACCTAATTATTTGAAATACATAAAGCACAATCACATGAATACAGATACATTCCCTAAGGAAAATGCCATATTCCCCCAAAAAATACCCTAATTTTATAAGCATAACTTCCTCACTAGTACTTATTTTATCATTGAATTTAATACACATTGTTAAAATATTGTTATATACAACATACCCAAAGACTAAGGTATAATTCCAATGTCTTACATGTGCGATAACAACATGCCTCTGGGGTTACTATTTAGGTATCCCTATGAAACTCTAATTTTACAAGTTAGGCATAATTTTTTTCATATGATTCATATGACCGCCGAATTTAGTACCCATTACTAAAAATTTCAATATTAATAACATATCCAAAAACCAAGGTCTAACTCCAATATCTTACACATGCGATAATGCCCTCGACTCTAGGTTTACTATTCTCAATTTAAGTTATTTTCTCATTTTCTTAAACTTTGGTAATTCATAATTTCTCCAAATATTTCACATAATATATTTAACATATTTTGACCTAATAACACATTAAAATATCAAGGATTCCATATTTAACCCTTATTGACCAAAATGTTCTTAAGATGCCCATATTTTCACAAAAAAAAATCTTATGAGTCCCGATATAAATGGTTTTCAACTTTCAACACATATTCTCATGGTATATATGTGTTAAACTCCATATCCCAACTTAGATAACTATTCATATCAAAATTTTCTTACTTTCTCATCATACCACACAACATATCATATGACAACATTATCATAATAACGCCATCCATATAAAAAATACCAATCATAAGATATCATACAAATATACATATTACAAAGTCCTCCTAAGCACATTTGACCTAAAAATCCTCCTCTACAACCACTAAAAAAAATACCCAAAATCTAAATACATAATAAGATTATAACTTAGGAAATTAATCAAGGAAAAGCTAAATCAAGGAGGGTAGAAAGTAGGGCAATCGAGAGGGTATGGCTTGTGGCTTAATTAATGGTGTTGCATGTCTAGGTTAGTGGTTGGTGCAACATAATGGGAGTGGCATGGAGTGCTGCAAGTGTGATGTTTGGAAGAAGGACAGGGCATGGTGGTGTAAGGAAGTTGGATGTTATGATGGCCGATGGTGGAAACAAGGAAACTAGGGAGGTTGGCAGTAAGGTTGGTGATGGCTAACGATGGAGGAGGTTGTGAAGGTGGTAGTTCAAACAGGGGTGGTGTAGCACAACTGGAGTTCGATAAGGGATTGAGTCGAGGGGTGTTGTGTAACACCCCCAAATTTACTACTGAAAAATTTCGTTTAAATCAAAAGGTTAGCGGAAGCAAAAGAATTAAAACCGTAAACGCCACACTTAGTACCAGACCGGTTCATTCCTACCGTTCCAGTACTAAGTGCTAAGGCTAAATTCGATCATCAATAAGTACGAATTATCATAAAACGCAAGATGACATTTAGCATAAATCGTTAATAAGATATAAGTCAAACAAAAGTTTGAATACAATTTAGGATTACAACCCCATAATGCTTTTTCTTTAAAAACGGGAAACGTAGTACAAAATATAACTAACAAAACAATCCCTAAAAAGGATCAGTATCCGGATCGCCTACTCACTCAAGTCAAGCCTTCCACCCCAAGATAGTACCCGATCATAAACCTACACAGGAATTCTGCTCCCCACCATCGGTGGATCCTCACATGACCCATTCATTCAAGGTAGTATCAGTATGGGTCCAATACTGAGTAAGGGCGCAGGTGCGCTAAGGCCAAGCATACCATCATACAACATAACATGCACAACGCAATCACATAAGCAACATGATATATTATGAATGATGTAGATTGGTTATGGTCCAATCCAACTTCTTCTTTTCATAACTCTGATAATTATAGTCGATTCACATCATAATCGTTATGGATCCATGAGAGTGCGGGAACCCCACTATTATAGCCGGTGGATCGGTCACTTATAGGGCAGAACGCACCTAACCACTATTTTATGCTGGTGGATCGGTCTCCAGGGCAGAACGCTCCTGGCTACTATTATGCCGGTTGATCGGTCTGGCCCCGACTCTCATAGTGTTTCACTGTGATTATAACGTATATTTCCATGATTTATTTGTAAGTCATTTCACACCATAATCTTTGTTAATCCATGCGAGTACGGGAACCCCACTATTATAGCCGGTGGATCGGTCACTTATAGGGCAGAACGCACCTAACCACTATTATACGCCGGTGGATCGGTCTCCAGGGCACAACGCTCCTGGCCACTATTATGCCGGTGGATCGGTCTGGCCCCGACTCTCATGGTGTTCCACTGTGAGTATATAGTATCTTTCCCATGATTTAATTACAACATACTGTTTGGTTTGTTGAGCTCGGGATCCCCCACTATTATAGCCGGTGGATTGGTCACGTATAGGGCAGAACGCACCTAACCATTATTATACGCCGGTGGATCGGTCTCCAGGGCACCCCGGCACCTGGCCACTTTTATGCCGGTGGATCGGTCTGGGCTCGGCTCAACAATCTTACTCTTTAAGTAGTTAATGTCTTATTCATGTATTGTTAAATAAGGTTCCACCCTTGACATGCATGTCTACTACTCTCTATTCCTTCCCTTCGAGGAGGCCCGTCCCATATCTTGAGACTGTTCTCCCCTTCTCACGCCCGATTTCCAACTCCTCTTACTCTTATACATAAGGAAATGTAGTAAGGGCACACTCTCCCGAGAATGTGGGCTAACCCTAACACAACGATATCGGTCCAGCATGTCCTCACCCTTCTAGGGCTCCTCCTTGGAAAACCCTAATTTGGGCCTATATGGCCCAACTCTTTCTTACTCGTCTTAACTTTACTTTGCTCCTTGTCTCGCATCCCGTCTCTACTAAGAAATTCCCAAAATATATCTCCTTGTTCCCCAACTCCGCATGTGGCCGCCAAACCCTAGTTAGCCACACCAAAACCCTAGCTCTTGACTCCCTCCCCAAGTAACCTCCCCTCTTTGCTCCAAAACCTCTTCTCTCATTTAGAAGCCCATACTCATCCTTTATACAAGTGGACCCTCACTCTCAACCCCATACTCTACCCTTCCTTAATCGCCTTTACCATTGTACCTCTCCAATTCCTCATTTTTCCCCCAAAAACCCTAATTGGGTCCCTTAGGTACCCTTACATCCGCCTACATACTATTTTACATCAAAGTCTCCAATGGACCCATAACTTTGACATTATCTCATTTACACCCTAAATCAACTTTCCTCAAGTAAGATTCATTCCCATGCTTAATTCAAATACACCATGTAGACTCCCCAACACCCACTTACACGCAAAACCTTAATAAGGTCTCTTACGCACCGACTTACGTACTATTTTTCATACCAAGTCACCAACCACTCCACAACTCTCCCATTCTCTTACTTACACCCAAATTCAACTTTTCTCACGTAAGACACACCCCCATACAAAAGTTAGTCACCTCATGCAAACACCCAAATTTTACGACTCACATGCATGGTTTCCCCAACTCTCATTTGTTTTGGTCATTCCTCCCTTATTAAATATTTTCTCATGGATCATGAGGTACTTAGGTCAACCTCGTATTCCCCCTTAGTGAAATCACTTCCCATTTATTTCCGGTCATCCTTATATTCCCAACTCATATTACCATTTATCCTAATATGCATGTCCTAGAGGGCCATATCATATCACATCATACCATCATACATATACATGTCATGCTCACGTCGTAGGAAACACATACAAACATACCTCAATTTCCAAGCTGCGCTACATAAGACAAGTTGCCCACAATCATATAATACACGACATAGCATGGCATATACAACATTCAAAACATACAGGTCACACATCACACAAAGGCCATAGCTTCGTCCTTACCTAAGGCGACGCCGAGCTTGGAGCACGCTCCTCTAACTCCTTAGGGCTTTGGGTCGGGATTACCTATAAAAGGGGGAAATGCTAAGTATTAGTTTCCCCTTATAAGTACCACAATTCCTTATTCTAGTTTAGGATTAGAGTTTTTTATTACTAAAGAGGGTGTTATACAAAAACTAGGGTTTTTACCTTAGAATTAGTATACTAAATATTAGTAGTCGAAATATAGTTATTTATGATACTTATTGTTACACTTATTTTATTAAGCCCATTAGTTCCATTCTTATAATACTAGTGTTCACTAGTCATAGTAAAATAGTGATAATAATAATAATAATAATAATAATAATAATAATAATAATAATAATAATAATAATAAGACTACTAATAGTGACACTTATGTTTCAAGTAATAGAACTCTAGCGTTTTTAAGATTAAGTCTAACAATGGTGTTAGGTTTGAAATAATAATATAATAAGGTCACAATATTACAAGTAACTATTACTAAGGGTGATGATGATAATAGTAATAATACTAATAATGATGATAATAGTAGTAATACTCCTAGTAGTAATGATAATAACAATAATACAACCAAGTAAGGTTTAGCAACCACAATAATAACCGTAGTAAGGATAATAGAAGTAATAATAGTAATATTATTAATAATGTTAATACTAACAATTATAAAAATTAAGATTAAAGTTAAGTATAATAAAAGTTAGGGTTCAAAAGGGATGTTAGTATTAGTAAGAAAATAAGACATTAATAATAGAGACAATAATAATGGTAATAATGACAATAATAATAATAATAATAATAATAATAATAATAAAAGTAATGATAATAATAATAATAAGTATATTCGTATTAATATTAGAAGAAAATGGTAGCAGTTATATAAAAGGGGTATTAGGGTTTGGATGAGTGGAGAACCACCTAGGGTTGGTGGTGGTCCGGCGGCGGCGGCGGCGACGATGGAGGAGGAGAAGAGAGAAAAGATGGAGGAGGTGGTTAGATGGGAGGAGGAAAAGGAAAGTTAAGTGTGGGGGAGGAGACAGCAGGGAGAGGGAGTGGAATGAGGGTGGTGGCGTGAGAAGGGCGGCGGCGCGCAATGGTGGACGCGGCGGCCGAAGGAGGGAGAAGGTGGTGGAAAATGGTGGAGGCCGGTGGAGAAGGAAGCAGGGGGTAAGGAGGGTATGGGCAGGTAGGGGAGGTTTTGCAGGTTACTTTGGAAGGTGGAAGGAGGGTGGAACACGGTGGAGGAGGCGGCAGAAGGTGGTGCAAGGCGGCGACAGGCTGGAAGGGGCTGCTCGGGGTGGCAATTTTGCACGGCCTGGGGTGGCTCGTGCAAGGCAAATCGAGGGCTGAGGAGGGCTTGGTTAGGTGGAGGGTGGTGCAAGGTGGGGTTCTGGGCAGTGCTCGACCGGCAGCGTTGGGGGAGGGCGGCGGTCGACGCGTCTGATGGGGCGGCGGCGAGAGGGAGCAAACCTAGGGTTTCAGGGTTCCAAATCCCGAACCCAGGTGATCAATGGGGGTATTTATAGGCAATTGGAAGGGGAAAACGACAAGGGGAGAAGGAGGCGTGCGGGGCAGGTGTGCAGGTGGCCGGCCGGTGGCAGGCGGTGCAAGTCCTGCTATGGCAGGCTGGGTCGGGGAAGGGGAGAGGAAAAGGGAAAGAGGTGGGCACGCGGGAAGGGGAGAGAGGGACTTGGTTGGGGTCGAAAATAGAAAGACAACGACGGGGAGAGGGCAGAGAGGGGAGGTCGGACGGCGTGCTGCTGTCGGCGGCAGGGCTGTAGGGTTTGGCAGTTGCAGATCGGGGTTTGGGAGGGAGGAAGACGACGACTGGACCGGTCGGTCCAGGGGGAGAAAGAAAAGAAAGAAGAGGGCGGTTCAGCCGGCTAGGGGCAACGGGCGACGAAGGAGTTGAGAGGGCCGGGTCGCGCGAGACGGGGGGAAGGAGAGTTTGGGCCGCGGGCTGGCCCAAACCGGGAGATGAAGAAGAAGAAAAAAAATAAAGGAGGAAGAAAGAAAAAGAAAAGAAAGGAGAAAAAGGAAAAAGGAAAATGGAAAATGATAAAGTAAGTTGGGTTGGGGGTATTGGTCTTTATTTATTTATATATTTATTTTAGATACTTAATTTTAATAATAATTATTTTAATTATAATAATTAAATCCATTTTTAAATTAGTTAGGCTATTTTGGATAAATTGCCCTTAGCTTCCATTTTAATTAGTAAAATGTCTAAAATTTTATAAATAATTTATTTATTGATTTATCTTTATTTTCCTCAATTAATTTCCTCTTTATTTAATAAAGTAACCTATTTCCTTAAATTTTCTCTAATAAATCATTATTTGTCATAATTCCATAATTAGGATTTTTGGGGTATTACATGTTGTGTGGTACAAATGTGCACAAAAGGGGTGTAGGGCATATGAGGAGAGGGTGCGCGTATAGGCTAGGAGGAGTGCACACAATTAAGCATGAGGTCATGCGTAGGTTGTACGAGAGAGGGCATAGATGTGAAAGGATGTTACACAAGTTTTTCTCCACAACAAAATCAAAGTAGATAATATCGGGGAGGGTAAGAAAAAGTAGTTTGGGTGGTGATGATTAGGCGATGATGAGGGATGTAGAGGCTGATGGTTGCTGGGGAAATAATGGTACTTAGTGGGTAGTGGTGGTGAGTGGTGTGGGTGTTGGGCGTCGATGAAACTAAGTAAGAGGAAGGGAGAATAAGGAAAAAGAAATGGCCAAGTAGGCTTCTTGACAAAAAATAATGGAAGGTAAAGGAGGAGAATAAAAAAGAAGAGGAAGGTATTTATAGGAGATTGAGTGAGGGTGTCGGTGCTGGGATGGAAGAGTCTAATATTAAGGGGCTCAGTGTGATAGGTTTGGCATGAGTGTGGTGTAGTAGGTGGTGTAGGCTATTAATGTAGTGTAGGTGGTGTAGGGGAACAGAGGGTGGTAGTGAGAGGGCTGGTATAAGGTCGTGTATGGATGGGAAAGGAAAAGAAAGGGCGATGTTTTTATGCGAGGAAGGCTTGCATAGATCGAAGGGGAAAGGAGGAGTTGGTCAAGTTGGGGAGGAAGAAAAAGAAAAATAGGAAAGGAAAAGAAAAGGAAAAGAGATGAAAATAAATCTTAGGATTAGGATTAGGATTAGTTTAGGATTAAAATTAAAATTAAGGAATTAGGGAAAAAAATTAATCTATCAATCATTAAAGGTTAGGGTTAGGTTAAAAATATTAATTACATAAAAATCAATATTAGGATTAGGTTAAAATATAAATTAATAAATATTAAGATTAGATAAAATTTTGTGGTATCACAAATAAACTTGTCTCTAGCAATTTCCTAGTATTTGAAAACTCTATAATTAGATTAAATAAGAAATAGATAAGGGTATCAGAAAGGTTTTCAATAGGTTTAATAGAGTGAAGGTTTCTATTGCAAACTTGCATCCAGTCAATGTGGTTAAAAAACCTTTGGGAAGGGTCTGCTACTTCACTTTGATCTCCATAAAGAGCTAATAAAGTACCCCTTAAAGACTATGAATGGTGTCCTTGCAAAAGCATGTGTGCTTAATAAATGGGAGAAAACAAAGCCAATTGGGCATCACTATAGGATGACTTTAGGTATGGCAGTCAAAGACACTCAAGACATGATAACCATCACAATTGAGTTATGAATCTTTACACTATAGACAGGAGATCCTCCGCTAGGCAACATATTATAGCCTATAACCTTAGTATTAACCTTGTTCAGGTTGTGGTAATGATGAAGAAGATGGGTGATTAAGCTATATGGCTTAGGAATCCCAAAGGATCTATAGATAAGCATGGTATAAAAAAATCACCATAAATTTCACATAAACTATGGCCACACTAACACCAATTATATAGCCTTGAAATTCAAAGTAGCGGAATTGATCAAGAATAACCATCTCTGCAAGTACCTCATAGATAAGGGGAAAAGGATGGTTGCTAATAGCAATAAGATAAGGAAGGATAACATACTATTGAAACCGCCTAAGCCATCATGGAATATAAATACGATTAATATAATCATAGGGGGATCAAACATTGGCAAAGTTACAATTTTTTGAGGTAAGATGCATACCTAAAAAGCCTTCAACATGGAGCACAAGCTCCACAGGAGAGTTAGCCCAACCCCATTTGACCAATCAAACACTTTTGTCTACATAGATATTGCATACTTGGCCGATCTACAACATGATGCTCTAGTGATTAAGCTATCGGTTTCCAATTGTCTTACCATGCAACTCTTAGTTGAAAAAGGTAGTTTAACAAATGTTATATTCCTTATCTCTCTTAAGGATATGGGAGTACCTAAAGAACATATTCAGAAGAAACTCGTAGTTATGATTGGGTTTAGTGGAGAACAAATGCAAATTGTTGGAGGAAGTGTAACTCTTCGTCTACGTAGAAGGGCTAAACCTTAACACTAAGATTATAATGTTTGACTACCCTTTTACCTTTAACATCATCCTTAAATGCTTTTGGATTCATGAGACGCAAACCCTAACTTTAACATAATATTAGGTGATACATTTCCTAACCCAATAGGGAATATAGGAAATCAACTACGGTCAAAGGGTTGCTCAAGCTTATTAGTAGAGTATCATCAAGGTAAAGCCAAAACTCTTGTAGAAATTATAATTAAATCCACCATTATGGAAATCCAAAGAACCTTTGGCCAAGAACCTCAATGACGCCCAACCTGAAGAACTAGAGCAGATAATAATGATTGGTTCAAACCTCAAATTTGACATTTAGGAGTCTTTAATTAACTTTTTTTCAGGATTGGAAAGAATCTATTTTCCATGGTTCCATGAGAACATAGTTGGGATCAACCCAAAATTTTTTACCCACAAGCGTTAGGTTAACCTAAATATGTTGGTCAAATAAAAGAAAAGGAAATTTAACCTAAAACTTAACTGGATCATCATTGAGGATATGGATAAGCTCCTTGATATTAATGCTGTACATAAAGTGCACTACCCTTATTTTTTGGCCAAAATGGTGGTGGTAAAGAAAAAAAAAAGAAGTGGAGTATATATGTTGATTTCACAGACTTCAACAATTTCTATTTAAAATACTCCTTCCCACTCCTACACATTAACAAGATGGTTGATTCCACAACGAGACACAAACTGCTCAGTTTTATGGATGTTTTTTCTTACTACAATAAGATACTTATGCATTCCCCCAACAAGTGAATCTAATATTCTTAGCAATGATAGACAACACCATAGAATTTTATATTAACAACATGCTCATCAAATCCCTAAAGATTGATCGGCACCTTAACCACCTAATATAATACTTCCAAGTACTCATGATACAGGAGCAAATGGTCAAGACTTAGCATTTATTGTGTTTTAACATCTTATCCTCTATTTAGAGAGAATCCCTAACAAATTTGAAGATAAATAGATGACTACATTGCTAGTTATGGACGAAACTTGCAAAATAAGTCACTAGCAATAAAAACGTGTGTATAGCATGTATAAAGGGCATGCATGTGTTTCATGGAAGGGGTGAATGTGGTATCTACATGATAAGACTATAATCAATAATTTGGACATGTAATATTGATTATTATCACGTTTATATAATCTAAAGGGATAAGGAAGTTGAATTAGTTAAAAAGTAGCTTAATTCTATCTTTTAAGGTTTATCTTATTCTATCTTATAAGTTATGTTTGGAGTAGGGAGAAAACCACAACTTTATGGGTTTATTTCTATCAAAATTTTATGAGAATTATCTTTCAATATTAGGGAGGTACAATGGATATAAAATCTATAGAGACACATGACATAAGAAGAGATGAAAATTTATGAAATTGCAAGGTTTTTGCTTAATTAAATTTTGCGTGAGTTCTTCTCAATTTTAATTAATTTTGTGTGAGTGATTATTATTGAAATTCTTAATCTCTTTTTTTGTGTGAATTATAGATTAAGATCTTGTAACACCCCCAAAATTCACTACTGAAAAATTTCGTTTTATTAAAAGATAATAGCAGAAGCCGATAAATAAAACATGAACTTTGGGAGTATTACCGCCACACTTAGTACGAGACCGGTTCACTCATACCGTTCCAGTACCAAGTGCTAAGGCTAAGAAAATGAAATACAGCTTGAAAGAAATTCAACACACACAAATCAGAGTAGCGCATCAAATCATTTACAAAAATAAAATCCACCAACGGTGGTTACAGTAACACATAACATTAAAACCAGGAATTTAAAGAGAAAGAGAAAACCCTAACGATACCGGATAACTCCTTACTCTCTTTCCCGTGGCCCACTCGAGTAGCACCTGAAAATACCTGCAAGGGCACTGCCCATTGAATAGGCAGGGGCCCCATAAAGGGAATCCCTTCAGTACTACGGTACTGAGTAACCCTTTAATACCACACTTAAAGACAGGCCCGCATACGGCACATAATGCAAGCTACACACATAAATAATGAGAGGTGCATACATAACAATAACATGCATAATAATTTATAAGTCACGATCGATACTTTTGGGTCTTAAGCCATGTCATAGTGTAAGATCAATACATTCGGGCCTTAAGCCATTATTCCATCATCATTCAATCAATATCATATTTTATAGCCATGTGAGTGCGAGAACCCCACTATTATTGCCGGTGGACCAGAAGGTAAACACACAGGGCAGAAAGCACCTGACCACTATTATTTGCCGGTGGACCGGTCTGGCCCCGACTCACATGGTGTTCCACTATAAGTGATTAGTATTTTTCCATAATCTTATTCACATACAATACTGGTTTTATTGAGCTCGGGACCCCCACTATTTTAGCCGGTGGACCGGAATATATATAAAATCATCATCCAGGACACAACGCTCCTGGCCACTATTATAACCGGTGGACTGGTACTCATAATCACATACCAGGGCAACACGCTCCTGGACCACTATTATATCCGGTGGACCGGTACTCAATATCACATACCAGGGCAACACGCTCCTGGACCACTATTATAACCGGTGGACCGGTACTCAATATCATAATCATGTGGGCTCGGCTCATTAATATTCCACTTTCAATAATAGTATCTTTCCTTTTCTTTAATCAGCACATCAATCATATTTATTTGCCTCGAATGGGAGATCGATAACCCGGGACACAAAGGTACACCGGTCGACCGGTGCATATCAGCTACTCAGTACCCTTCAACCATGAACCCAAGGACGCAAAGGTACCCTGGTCGTACTGGTGCATAAAGCTAACTCAGTACCCTACCGACAAGGACACCTAATCCATAAGTATGCATACCCCCTAACTAGGTCCGTAGAGCTAGGAAGAGTAAGATATAGGGCCTGGCTGGGGCACAAAGGCACACCAGCAAATACCAGAATAATCGTGGACTAAACCACGTCCTTAGGGTAGCGACCCCTAAGGAGTCACCATTCCCGATCTCGAGGTCTTTCACTTTAAGTAATAGTGTCTTAATTAAGGTGATCACGAAAAGCACGATAATCCGATACTTATTCACTTTCGATCGTTCCGATATCATTAATCGTTTCTTATTCAGATGATTATCCAGAATATCACAGAGAAACCATTAAGGCCATCCTAATTATCAAATACTCTTACTTGGCTAATCAGCATTATTTAATCATATTAATGTTCCACAATCTCAAAGACGTGTTAGGTACAAACTACTCATTTTCCCTTTACTTATATAATTGTTAAGTATCAATTCCTTACTTGATAAATTACCACATTACCCTTAAGGTTGCATAATTACCAAATTACCCCTTGTCCACTTTAGATTACCAAATTGTCTCCTACACTTTTTTAGACCACCATTCACCCCTCATAATTACTACACTTATCATATTTCTCATTTGGTTAGTTATATTACCAAATCGCCCTTCTCCTTTGCTATAATTACTAAATAGTCCTTGAGTTGGAGAAATTACCAAATTGCCCTTCTCCTTATCATAATTACCATTTTACCTCTCTTAATTATTTTAATTGCCATTTACCCTTTTCAATTATCATAAATTCCAAATTAACCTTCCTCATAATTAATTTACCCCTCTTCATAATTACAATTACCAAATTTACCCTTCTCTATATTTAAAATTACCATAATACCCTTTAATTGGTTAATTCACCAAATTACCCTTTTATAGCATCGTACTTATCCAATTGGTCTTCTACAATCATAATTTAATTTCTAAATTATCTTTTGTCGTTATAATAATTACCACGTTACCCCTTACTCTCAAGTTTACCATAATATCCTTTTATTTACAAAATTACCATTTTACCCCCTTACATCCAATTTTACCATAATATCCTTTTATTTATGAAAACTACCACCATACATCTTTTACTTTACAAATTACTATTTTACCCTTTCACATCCAAGATTACCATCTTTATCTTTCCATACATAATTACCATTTTGCCCTTCGTTCCCAAATTACCATATTACCCATTTACTTATAAATTACCACTTCACCATTCACTTATAAAATTTACCATATTACCCTTTACTTGTGAAATTACGATTTTGCCCCTCTACCTCCAAAATTACCATAATTCCCTTTTACTTGAAAAATTACCACAATGCCCTCCTTCATCCAAAATTACTATTTTACCCCTACTTCTAGAATTACCATTTTACCCTTCTTTCTCACAACTTACAATTTTATCCTTTACTTGTAAATTATCATTTGGCCATTTAATCATAAAATTACCATATTATTCTTTTATCTCAAAAATTACCGAAATACCCTTTTCACTTATAAAATTTCCACTCAACCCCTTTATTCACCATTTTTATGAATTTTCTAACACTACATAAAATAATGATATTAATACTTCATTTTTATCATCTAAGTCCACCAACTTGTCATTTTTCAACATAATACTCATTAGCAACTACACACATTGATTTATATACCTTATAAGCATAATTACTAAAATACCCTTAAACAATAACATCATTCATGCATTAGCAACATGATACATCATAACAAGTATTTAACTTTTCTATCCATATTCAAACTCCTTCTTTATTTAACATACTTACATATGGCACAAAAGTTATCATGCTTTTTCTTTTTATCAAACAATATAAGAAACCATGTACATATCATGCTAAGCATACAAAACATGCATAAAATCATACTAAACCCTAAATGTGCTAGCATGCGTTTTTCCATATATTTAAGGGAGGATTAACGGTTACCTTAATCCCGCAAAATATCAAATATTACCAAGCATAATTAGCAACTCAACACCTAAAAATAATATCCATCATATTTGTTAGAAATAAGAAGTTAAAAAGGATAAAACTTTATAAAACAAATTTATTTAATAATAATACACTTTAATTAAATATGGATATACCTCAAAACTTAACCAAATGAGTTTCAAAATAAGGGGGAGCTCACGCTGCATGAGCAGTGTGAGTTTCATGCATAATAATGGGGAGAAAAGGGCTCAAAGAGGGTGAAGGGAGAAAAATCCATTATTTTCGGGTTAGGGTATTTAGGCTAGAAAAGAAGGTGGTTGGGGGAGGTTTCAAGGCAGGGGAATGGTGTAGAAGTGAAGAGGGGTTGTAGGTGGAGGCTAAGGGTGGTTTCACGACGGCATAGGGCGGCGGAGACGGCGGCGGCAAGGCAGCGAAGGTGGTTGCCGAAGTGGGTCGAGGTGGAAGGGTTGAGAAGGAAGGAAAAGTGGAGGGAAAAATGGAGGGGTGCAAGGGTTGGTTTCGGCCAACTAAGACATGGCGGTTGTAGAGGGGGTTGTAGGGTGTCGAACGGTGGGTTGGGTGGTGGTAGAGGTGGCCGGACGGCGGCGGAAGCGGCGGTTGCAGGTGGCTCGGCGGTAAGGGGGAAAAGCTGGGAAGAAAAAGGAAAAGGAGGAGAAGGGAGGAAGTGTAGGGCTCGAGGGGCGGCGTGGTGGTGCAGGGTGGTAGTAGACGGTGGCAGAAGGTGGTGCAGGGGTTGGGCTTGGTGGTTCGAGCGGCGGCGGGCGGCGGTGATCAATAACGGGGAAGAAAAATGGGGAAGAAGGAAGGAGAGGGGAGAGAGCTCGGGGAAGGGGAAAAGGCTCGAAAGTGGGGCAGAAGGGAGCTGGGGTGGTGAAGAAAAGGAAGGGGGAGAAGAGAGGGGCAGGGTTCGGCGATCGGTGCTGCAGATGGTGGCAGGGCTGGTCGGGTGGCAGGGGAAAAGAGGGAAGAAGAAGGGAAGAACCGGGGCACTCGGGGTGTGGTCCAAGGGCCGGTTTGGCTCGAAATGGGAAGGAAAATGATGGGGGAAGAGAGAGAGAGAGAGGGAGCAGGTGGTGGTGGCAGGTGCAGGGTGGTGGTCGGCGCTCGACAATGGCAGAAAAGAGAGTCGGGCGTGGGAGGAGGAAGAAAGGAGGAGAAGAAAGGGACTGGCGACTGGACCGGCGCAGAAAAAGAAGGGAGCCGGCCGGTCCAGGGGCAAAAGAAAGGAGGGCAGGCTGGCATGCTAAGCAGCGCGCGAGGGAGAGAAGGGGGGAGGCGGGCCGAAGGCCCAATGCGCGGGGAGAGGGCTGGCCTGGCGAGGCAGCCCGAGGGAGGAAGAGAAAAAAAAAAAGAAAAAAGAAAAGAAGAAGGGAAAAAAGGGAAAAAGGGCAAAAAGGGAATGGAACAATAGGAAAAATGATTTAATTTAATTTATAAAATCGTAAAATATAATATTCTTGGTAAATTATTTAATTCAATAATTTAATTTATTATAATCTAATATTTTAGTTTAAAAAGGATAAAGTTGGTAAAATATTAGTTTTGGAAAATTATTTAAATAAAATAATATGATAAATAGCAAAATATTTATTTTTAATTTATTAAATACTTTTATCCAAATTTACATACTCTAAAATCTATAAAATAATTAAAATAAATAATCTTAAAGCAATTTTATTCCAAATAAAAGTAATTTATTAAAATATAGGTTTTCGAAAATTTTGGGGTATTACAGATCTATCCTTCAAAACCTCCACAAAACCCATGCCATCCTAACCATAATCGCCATATTCAACCGCTATTATCATAATCTTCAACACTCATCTTCGGCCTACTTTCCTTACTTGATTTTATCTATTTCAAAACTTTAGATAATAATATAATTATTATCACATGATCATATTCAACATCTTAAATTTGAATTCTAATCATTAAATCACCATAATTCCAATCGTTCATCATCATAATATTCATATTATTACTAAACCCTAATCGTAAACCCTAACCCTAGCCATGAACCAAACTGTTCCAAAACCTTCATCATTCAAGCATCATCATCATTAATTATAATTTCTGAAATCATAATCATCATATCTTCATTTGAACCATCATAACCCTTAAATAACCCTAACCGAACTATAAAACCACCCAAACCTTAAGTCCATATTCCTACACACATTTAATCAAGCAATGCAACATGAAACTCAACCCAATATAGCATTTATTCAACATTTGAACATGTATATTCCTTAGTTATCTAGTCACCAAAAGGGGAATTGAATCTAACCACAACTAGATTCAATCCATCCTTAATACCCCATAAGCCCAAATCCTATTAAAGATGCTTATAAGCTCTCCAAAAAAATGGTCACCCTCAATCAGCTCATATTTAGGTCATCTAAATGATCCCAACTACTCTTTAATACCCTAAAGAAGAATAAGGACTTCAAATTAGCAGTAGAGTGTGAGGAAGTGCCAAAAAAATTGAAAGCCTTCCTAACCTCCCCCTCCCGAAGTTTATCTAAATCAATTGATGAAGAACCACTATACATTTACCTTGTAGTTTTATAAACCATGTCGACATTGGTAAGGGAAGAACAAAATCAAATAAATCTAGTTTATGCTATAAGAGAAGTCTTGCTTGACATAGAGACTATTGACAAACAATTGGAAAAGTTATCCTTGACCCTAATTGTCACAACCCAAAAGCTTAGATTGTATTTACAATCTTATATAATTGTGGTAATAATATGTTGTCCTCTTGAGGATTTGGTGCACAAACTAGATCTCTCATAGAGATTAATTAAGGGGTTCATCAAACTCAATGAGTACCATATCGCATACCAGCTAAGAACCATGGTGAAATAATAGGTATCAGTTGATTTTATCACTAACTATACTATAAGCATTACCCCTTCTACTAAACTTGAACAATTTTCCATTGACTCCCACACCACTACAACATGGGTATTTTTAGTGGATGGATTAAGTAACAACAAAGGCATTGGACTCAATATCATTCGTGTTTCCCTTAAAGTAGACATCATTTAGAGAGCCATCATATGTGAGTTATATTTCATGGTTGGTTAGATTAACAAATGTTACCAAAAGAGAGATTCTAAGATGGCCAACTATTTTATCATGGTCAAATAATTACAAGCCTCATTTAAAGATTGTCCAATTATCTAGGTATCATGGATCAACAACGACCACATAGATGCATTGGCAAGACTAGGATTAGCAATATAAATTAAGGGCATTCAAACTATTCTAGTGGCCTACACGTAATGACCCATCACACGACCCAAAAAGAAGGAAGTATCTACAATGGAAAGGTAAATGACATAGATAGCCCCATCCACAACTACATCCAAGCATAATTTTTCAAGGAGGATGATTGGATACTAAGGAAGGTTTCTCATAATACCTAAGAACCTAACTCAGGTAAAGTGGAGCCTATTGGGGAGACGCCTACAAAATCACTAAGGTGGTGGGTGGAGAGCTTATAAACTACATGATCATGATGACAAAAGCATCAACAATAGTTGTAATGTCATTCACTTGAAGTTATATCAATTTTGAGCAATAACAAGTGAGATAATTTCTATCTTACACTAATAAGGAATGCTAGCATGCATTTTCTATCTTCCTTTTAATTTATTACAACTCTTTGTTTGTATGAACACATGTTACTTAACTATTTTATATGAAAAATCTATTGTGCTTATTTTTGTCTTGGTTTAAGTGTTGGTCCACACCCAACATACATAGCTCCACTAGGATGTAATCCTTGATTGCACTTAAGTCATGTAATAACAAGGAGCCACAACTAGATCAAAAGACGTTTGAACACCCATACATGGATTTAATAAAGCTCTATTTAATCTTGGCCCCATATAATGACATATTTGTAGAGCCAAATGAAGATTTCTCCATGGCCTCAAACATAATGGGTGCATATACATGTCGAACTACCACAATGGGAATTACACTTTTTTTCTTAGCCAAGTCTTTTCCCAAGGGGATTTCACCATAAAGGTTTTTTTAACAATTAAACATGAACTCGACTTTCATAATATCTACATAGGACGTATCCACGTACCCTAATACACCATTTTACTCAATAGAACAGTTCAAGGAAGCAAGGAGCATTCTTTGAAGTGGGGCTCCAGCAACTATTAAATTGTCATCTATGGAGCAAGGCTCCAATTGTTTCCATACTTCATGTATAATTCATATATGGGAGTGAATATACACTAGTGAATTTTTTATTTATAAATTTTACCCCATGTGAAATGAATTAAGCCATATCAATAAAATAACATTATGTCAAAATTACTTACATCACATTGCAATCAATTCTAAAATTGTCTCTATAGAGCACTCACAAGAATATCACAAGCATTTCCACAAATGGAAGAACTAAGAAAGTAAGTTAAAGGCTAAGTAAAAGTAAAAAAGAATAAGAAAGAATAAGAATAAACTAAAATGGAGAAGAAAAAAAGTCATGAACTTACTCGGATGACAGCTCAAAGTTATTCAGCTTCCTAACAAGACATATGATACCTCTCGGCACAATCATTAGAATGTTTCCTAGTTGCTCTGGAATGTTCAAATGGTCACCAAAATCTCATTATATTCATGGTACTAAGAGGAAAAATCATATTATACTTGCTCTAACTTCTCTATTCTCTATAACTTATTTTTAAAGCTTATCATATTAGATAAGATCATATAAACATCGGTAAGATCATATTAGATTAACATAATTAATTATAATTATTAGTATTATTATTAATTTTAAGTTCATAATATAAAAAATAATATTTAGAAGATAATTAACGGTAATTATTATTATGATAAATAATAGTAACAAATAATTTAATTATTATAATTATTCATATAACAATTTTACACTTCAATGGTACCTAGACAACCCTTTTGGTCTTCACCAAAATTGAAGCCATCATTAATAAAAAAAACCCTTCCTCACTAGCACTATAATATCCCAAATTTTTAACTAACCATAATCCCAATTTATCGATGATTAATCTACCCTATTATCCGAACCTAAATTATATCCATCTTGTTATAATCAAAAACTAAATATATATTAAAAATGCCTATTTCTTTTTCCTATTTTCCTTTTCCTCTCTTTTCCCTCTTGGTCAACCCCCTTCATTTCCTTTTTCTCCATTCTCCTACATGGAACATTATCCATAGATAATGCTTACACGTCCCTCTGTAACACCCCCAAATTTACTACTGAAAAATTTCGTTAAAAATCGAAAAGTATAGCGGAAGCGAAAGAATTAAAACCATAAACTTGGGGGTATTACCGCCACACTTAGTATCGGACCGGTACACCTCTACCGTTCCAGTACTAAGTGTTAAGGCTAAAACCAAACAACCTCAGATATGAAACATTAAAACATGGTTCAGCACTTAACATAAATCATTAACGAAACATAAGTCGAACGTCACTTAGAGTACGGTTTAGGATTACAACTTAAAAGTGCGCTTTCCCAAAACATAAAGCGTAGTCCATAATACGGTTAAATAACGAGAATACGAAACCCGAAGATAGCAATGGAGTCCGGCCAAATCGCTCTCGGTCCCCAAGTCAGGTTAGGCTCAACGCTCTGCCCCACCCGATACCTCGTAGGTATCATAGGCATCAAAGACATGGTCTCCTACCTGCACAAGGTCAAAGGGGTCCTCTGCTCGTGGGAATGAGCAGCACCCATGAAACGGGTGATCAGTACGCTACGTACTGAGTAAGGTAACAGACGCGCTAAGGCCCACACACCAAGATACATGACAAAGCAGACATAGCACAATTACTTAGATAGCATGCAATAACGTAGATAAACAATACAGGTCACAAACCGGATAACTTTTTCATCAGGTCTCTGATAATTATAATTGATTCACATCATCGTCTTTATCAGTCCGTGTGAGTACGGGAACCCCACTATTATAGCCGGTGGAACGGTCACGAGGGCCATGCCCTGCCACTATTATAGCCGGTGGACCGGTCACGAGGGTAACATACCCTGCCACTATTATTTGTCGGTGGACCGGTCTGGCCCCGACTCACAAGGTATTCCACTATAAGTATTAGTATCTTTCCCATGTCTTATCATTGTTCTAATTAATTTGTTGAGCACGGAGTCCCCCACTATTATTGCCGGTGGACCGGTCACGAGGGTAACATACCCTGCCACTATTATTTGCCGGTGGACCGGTCTGGGTCCGGCTCAACATCTTTCTCTGTAAGTAGTTAATGTCTTAACATATCTTATTCAAAAGGTTTTCACCAAGGATATGCATAAATAATTCTCTCTATGCTTTACACATCGAAACCAACAAAATTCCGCATTCGTAACTACCCTTTAATCGATAATACACATGATAACGCCAAACAACTCTAAGCAGTCATAACCAACCCTAATTGTCCACACCAACCCGTGGTTAACCTCTCTCATCCCTATTTTACCATAACCGTCGTACTTAGCCATCCCAAACCTTAATTATCCTCAACAATCACAATTAGTTACTCCATCCCTTCTTAATCACAACGCCCCAGGGTTAATCACTCCAAACCCTGATTCCATACGATCATTAACTCCCATGCAAAACCCTAATACCGCCCTACCAACATTAATACCACCATACAATCCCTAACACCACCATGTAAACCCTAATACCACCATAAGTCATTAATACCACTATACAATCGTTAATACTGCCATACGAATATTAATACTACCATACAAACCCTAATACCACCTTGCAAACCCTAATACCACCATACAAACCCTAATACCACCATACAACATTAATACCTCCATAAAATCACAAATAACATCATACAACATTAATACCCCCATAAAATCACAAATACCACCATACAACATTAATACCTCCATAAAATCACAATACCACCATACAACCCGAATACCGCCATAAGCCATTAATACCACTATGAAATCATTAGTACCAACATGCGAACATTTAGGCCACCATACGAACCCTATTACCGCCATGCGAACCCTAATACCACCATACAAACCCTAATACCACCATACAACATTAATACCTCCATAAAATCACAATACCACCATAAGTCATTAATACGACTACGAAATCATTAGTACCTCCATACGAACAGTTATGCCACCATACAATCCCTACTCCCATCATACAAACTTCAAGACTCCCATGATGGTTCCCAACTCATATTACCATTTATCCTAACATGCATGTCCTAGTGGGCCATAACATATTACATCATAAACATCATACATATACATGTCATGCTCACGTCATAGGAAACACATACACACATACCTCAATCTCCAAGCTGCGCTACACATAAGACAAGTTATACACAATCATATAATACATGGCATAGCATGACATACATAACATTCAACACATCCATGTCACACATAGCACAAGGCCATTAGCTTCGTCCTTACCTAAGGCGACGCCGGGCTTGGAGCACGCTCCTCTAACTCCTTAGGGCTTTGGTCGGGGTTACCTATAAAAGGGGAAAATGCTAAGTATTAGTTTCCCTTATAATTACTATCAATCCTCATTTTAGTTTAAGGTTAGGGTTTTTTATTACTAAAAAAGTTTTTATACAAAAACTAGGGTTTTTACTTTAGAATTAGTATACTAAATATTAGTAGTCAAAATATATTTATTTTTAATACCTATTGTTACACTTATATTATTAGACCCGTTAGCCCTATTCTTATCATAATAATGTTCATGCTAACTATAGAAAAATAGTGATAATAATAATAATAAAACTAATACTAGTGACACTAATGTTTATAGTGAGAGAAACCCTAGCATTTTTAAGGCTAAGTCTACTAATGGTGTCATATTCGAAATAATATTATTATAAGGTCACAATATTACAAGTAAACTATTCTTAAGGGTGATAATGATAATAGTTGTATATTCTTGAATAATAAAAGGGTTCAAATGCTTTTGATTACAACAATAAGGTAGTGATAGTAGTAATAATAGTAATGGTTAATAATAGTGTCATAGTAATGAGGTTAGGGTTAATGTTAAATGGTATGGTAATAAGGTTCAAGTACTCTTCTTAGTTAACAACCAAATGATATTTACTAGCTTGAGTTAAGTAACATGGGTAAGACAAGATAGTATTATTATTAACAATAGTGATAAATGTGTTAAGTATAATAATAATGATAATAATAATAATAATAATAATAATAATAATAATAATAATAATAATAATAATAATAGTAACAATAGTACAACCAAGTAAGGTTAAGCAATAATAATAATAACCATAGTAAGGATAATAGAAATAATAATGATAAAAATGTTAATACTAATAATTATAAAAATAAGACCAAAGTTAAGTATAATATAGGTTAGGGTTTAAAAGGGATGTTAGTATTAGTAAGAAAATAAGAACATTAATAATAAAGACAATAATAATGGTAATAATGATCATAATAATAATAATAATAATAATAATAATAATAATAATAGTAAAAGTAATAATAATAATGATAATAATAATAATAATAATAAGTATATTAGTATAAATATTAGTAGAAAATAGTAGCAGCTATATAAAAAGGGGGTTAGGGTTTGGATGGGTGGAGAACCACCTAGGGTTGGTGGTGGTCCGGTGGCGGCGCGTGGCGGCGACGGCGGCGGTGGTGGAGGAGGAAGAGAAGGGAAAAGACCAAGGTGGAGGTTAGATGGGGGAAAGGAAAGGAAAGTTAAGTGTGGGGGAGGAGACAGCAGGGAGAGGGGAGTGGAACGAGGGTGGTGGCGTGAGAAAGGAGGCGGCGCGCGGTGGTGGATGCGGCGGCCGAAGGTGGAAGAAGGTGGTGGGAGATGGTGGAGGTTGGTGGAGAAGGAGGTAAGGGGTAAGGATGGCAAGGGAAGATAGAGGAGGACCTGCTGGTCACTTTGGGAGGTGGAGAGGAGGTTGATCACGGCGGGGGTGGCGGCAGAAGGTGGCGCGAGGTGGCGGCGACGACTTTTGGGCAAGGGATTTCGCACGGCTGTGGCGGCACGTGCGGGGTAGGAACGGGGGCTGAGACGGTTTGGTTGCGTGGAGGGTGGTGCGAGGAAGGTTTTGGTGCGTGGTGGTGGTCGCGGCGGTTGCTATAGGCGGCGAACAGGGCATCTGATCTGGCGGCGGCGAGGCAGGGTTTCGGCAAGGTCCTGAGGGGAGGACTTGCCTTGGCCGTTCGGGGAGGGGTATTTATAGGCAATTAAGGAGGGGAAAACGACGAAGGGGAGAGGGATGGCACGCGGGGGCAGGCGCGGCAGGTGGCCGGCCAGCGGTGGCAGTGTCGCGTGCCCTGCGGTTTGCAGGGTACGTTCGGCCATTTTCTTGAAAAAGGAAGGGGTAGCAGGACGCGTGAGGGAGTGCTGGGTCGAATTGGGGAAGAAAGGGACGGGGATGGCAGGGAGAGGACGGTCGGACGGCAGGCGGCAGGCGGCAGGCGGTAGGTGGCAGGCGGCAGGTTGCAGACCTACGCGGGAGGGAGGAAGAAGACGACTCCTGGACCGACGGTCCAGGAGGAAAAGAAAATAGGGGGAAACCGGCCGGTTTGGCAACGGTTATAAAATCCGTAATTCAAACGCGGCATATTGAAGGCTACGGGGGTAACACGCAGCGTCGCGTCGTAGGCTGACAAGGGTCATTTCGTTACTTAGCGCGACGCGGCGTCTCAGCAAATTGAGGGGCGAAACGCTGCGTCGCGATTATGGGAAGGGGGCCGAACGGCGCTGGGCCGAGTGGGAGGGGAAGGAAGGAGGGAAGGAGTTGGGCCGGGCGAGGCCCAATCCCGGCAGAAGAAGAAAAAGAAGAAAAAGGGAGGAAAGAAAAAGGAAAAAGGGAAAAAAGGGTTTCTTTAGGGTTTTGGATTTTTGCACAATTTATTTAGAATGTTGTTGGGTTATTATACATTTAAATAGATATATATTTATTTTCTTGAATATTTAAAAATTATTTAGATAATAATTTAATTCTATTCTTAGATTAATTTTGGCTATTTTGGGTAATTTTCCCCCACTTTCATTTTAATTAGTAAAATGTCCAAAATTTTCTAAATAGCTTATTTATTATTTCCTCCTTATTTCCCTTAATTAATTTCCTCCTTATTTAGTGAATTAATTTATTTCTCTTAAATTTTTCCTACTAAATCCCTATTTTACCAAGATTCCTAAGTTAGGGTTTTTGGGGTATTTCACCCTCACCCCTACCACCTGTAAGACTATCCCCTACTCCCATCCACTCCCACTTCCTATGCATGAGGGCTTGGATTGAAAATTTTCCTCACCTTCCTCGTCATCTCTCTTTATAGGATATATATATATACATACTCGTCCTCCACATCAAATGCTCCTACCACCACTCTTATTTCTCTATTTTCTTCTGCCACATGTGCACCACCATTTCCCTCCATCACTACCCCATTTCAATTGCAAAAACGGCCACAAAATGCCCCACGAGCAAGCCAAACTGAAGCAACCACACCCCCACCGGCATCACTTGTCGTTTCTCTCTCAACACCACTAAGTAAATCCACCATAACCTTCCCCCTATCACTAGCCAAAATCACTGATTCTACCCCCTTAATTTGACCATTTCCACCACAACATGCCCTACCTTTGGCTAACTACACTACTCCCCTTTTTCTTCCTTTCTTTCCTCTACTTATTGCACCATTTTCTTCCACAACCTAAGCCTCCCCTTCGGTAGATTTGGCCAAAACTCACCCACCTTCCCTTTGGAAGGTTTGGCTGAAGCCCCTTCCTTCACTTTAGCAACTTTGGTCGAAGCCTTCCCTCTATTTTCCTTTCCTTGGTTGCATAATCTTCTTCCCAAACAACATCCTTATTTAGTTAGGTTTTGTTCCTACCTTTATCCCCCTATTTCCTTAATTAGATTGTTTAATACTAATGATGTTTTATTATGCTTTTCATAGGTGATTTTATCGTGGTTCTGAAAGATGCAAAATAGGTTTTGCAAGCTTAGAGACCGGAGTCATTTTGTAAGGATACTTATCATAGTCTAGGACTTTGATTGCTAAGTGTTATATATGATTTAATGTTGCACCATGTAATGGTGATTATGTGACATAATATATGACTGTTGACACTATGACAAGTGGTTGGTATTATATGATAGGAAAGAGAAACAAGTGTTCATGTGATATTGTTATTTTAGGTGGAAAAACCTTCGGTGTGAATTATGGTTGTATCATGTGCTTTATTTATGGTATGATGAATGTGAAATGATTAGGGTAAGGTGTTCGGAGAAAATGTGGAATTATGGTTTAGATGAAATGGGAGTTTGATATTTTTTTCAATGGTTATAAGCAAATGGGAGTTTGATAAAACAAAAGACAAATACTACAAGTAATTGGTCTAGATGAAATACATTTCAAAGAATAAAGATTTTCTTTCATTTACTTCATGTATTAATTTACAATTTGTAACCATTGAAAAAAATATAGTATGAAGAAATGCCTTCCTAGGGTGTTATGGTCTACAAAATTGATATTGTAGAGTCTGAATATGCTACTATTATCAAGTAAAAACTATATAAAGAAGCACATAAGCAACATAGGTAAATTGTGTGGCTAATAAACCTAAGCATAAAAAAATAATAAAAATTTTCATTTAGATTGGGGGAGAAGCCAACTCAAGGAAAAGAAGGACACCTAACATAAAGGCACACAAAACCACCCTCCCATACTTGAAGAGGTAGAGATGGAAGTTACACCATAAGGATAGAGGGAACTAAGCGCAACTCCTCTGCCCCTTCCTCTTCCAGGACCTTAGTTTCTACTAGATATCATAGGAATTAGATATGGGAATTCCACATGGGGTGACCCCTAGGCCACCAAGATGAGGAGAAGCTAGCATAGGGAAGTGAAAGCATTAGGCTAGAAACCCTTATTCTCCTTATCCTCTACCATTGCTAGAGACTAATTCCTGAACTAGTGGGTGGTCACTTTTCTCCATGATAAACTCCCCATATAATTGGTCTTACTTTGCCTCTAATAAGTAGATGGGTTCCTCTACCGCAAAATGGCTTAATGATGTCTTATTATCTTTTAAATATTCCACCCGCTGAGAAAAACTAGCCAGCTCTAGGTCATTTTCATCAAAGATTCCCTTAAGAAGATCAAGCTCCTTTATAGTCTCAAAGAATTATACCTCTCTTTCCTTTAGCTTGCACTCTACTTTGGTAGACAAAATCAAGCTACCCTAGAGATATTATAAAATATAACTCACAAAAAAGTGTTAGATACACACATTATAAGATCTAATTCCCAGGAGAAAATGTATATACAAATTCTACCTCATTATCTTAAAGCATGAAGGAACCACTCACATAGGCACCATCGGTATGCTCCAATAGTACATCCATAAAACTCACAATCTTTGGAGCAACAGACTTGCATTTGCCTATGATTTCAAAGGCGCTAACTAAAGTTCTTCCCTCAACATTCATCGACAACCCTTCTCCTTGAATATCGTGGATAGGGGTTGAGGAAACTCTTCTTTGTTTGAACTTAGTGAAATAGGTATCAATAACCCAAAGTCTATCCATAGCCTTTTTTTAGTGATTCTAGCAAAGTAACGAGGGGTTATACTTATATAGTAAGGTTCTTGTTGGCCACAAAATGTTTTATATCAAACTAAGGTAATGGTAATGTTCCATGCACCAAACATCTTTAGAGACCCAGGAGCACCATGGACTCTAACAATGAAACCCAAATTCCCAAACATTTTTCAAAGGATGTACTATACCACAGGACCAAGGGAAGTCCCCAATCCCTATTTGAAAGGGTAGTTCAAAACAATTTGACCTCGATAAGCAACATACATATGGTAAAAGGCCTCAAATTCATTCACATACACAAATCATTATTTATAATAAGAAAATGGGTTAGTCCTAGAGTTTAACAAAACCTACATGTCACTAATGCCACCCTTGAATCCACCACCATCACCAGGTTGAACTACGACATCCCGTTCACCCTACCTTGAAGGACTCTACATGATAAGATTTTTTCTCCCATATCCAATCCCTTTACTTTTCTATAATGCATCTCGCTCTTAGTGCAACTCCAACTTATTCCATTTCTAGTCATGGTCGCCCTCTCATTACTTGATCATGTCCAAATTTTTCTTGATGGAAAACAAATTCCCACTTTAGTTTGAAGTGATAGATATTTTCAAATAAGGATCGAGTTGGTGAATATTGAGCCCCAAGTTACCTCTACAACTTTACCTATTTAGCATTCTAGGTAGCTTCATTTTAGCTTTAGGTTACCTCAAATGCATGACAAGAAGCGCACTCGTCCTCTAAAACTTTGATGGGCTGAGCTAGTTATTGATGTAGACTCTCTTGGTAGCTCTCCAAGCCTTTCAACCTTGACTCCAAAGAGGCCTCAACTTCCTAGAGATGTGCCACCTTTAATTCTAGGAAATCCTCAACTTCCTAGATTCGCTTCACTTCTAACTACAACTCAATAATGACGCCCTTTAGCAACGCCACTATCCTCAAGGAAAATAAGATTCACTCCATGGCTTGTAAAGCCTATCACTGTTAGTACTTAGATATCACAATGAATATCAAATGCAATGCATAAGACGTACTTGGTAGTTTTGAAGCATGCCCTCTTCTAAATGCTACCCACCTAAGAGTTGGGCTAGTCGAGGCTCGTAAAGTGGGAGGAATACTCTCCCCTTACTACCAAAGCATGAAGCCCTTAAAAAGAAAAATTTCCCTCTAAAGACCTTGACTTGCCCTTAGATTCATCCTCTAGCTTACCAAATTCCCTCTTATTACACGTTATCCCTTAAACCACCTTCCTTGCCGGTCTGTATCAATGGAGCATCTTCTAGAATTACATTTTCCTAGAAAACTTTAACATTTCTGACATTAGGTCCCCTCACCTTCAACTATGTAGGAAATCCCCACCTTAGGTATGGACATAGGAGCCACGCCACCTAGAGAATGGGAAGATCCCCTCAAGAGGTGATACACCTTCTACTAGACTCAGAACAAAACTAAGTGATTTGATGAAGATGAATTAGTAGAAAAACTTATGATGGTATCTGCAAAATGTCGCTCCAATGAAGTTAATGAACTCACAAATGACAATCAGTTCCCTAGTACCTCTAACAAGGAGATATGAAAATCAGGACAAGGTGGTGCGAGGGAATATCTCTAGGGTATACAACTCAAGTAATAGATGCATTGTTGCTCAATTTATTGCACTATGGTGTCATTAGGGTCATGGGTAGCTCTAAAGTGCTTTAGGGATTAATGATTGATCCTATAAATCAACACAAGTCTTTTTTAGCATGTTTTTTTTATCAACTCACATACATTTTGAAAAAACTTTCCAAAGTGGTCACCCATCCTAAAATTACTCCATGAAAATCACATTTAACTATCTTGATATAGGTAGTCTTATCAATTCTTGTAATCCTATATTATCCACTACTAATTAGAGGGCTATTACACATTCTTAGGCATTATTAGAGGTTTTTTTATTCTCTTGCAAAAAATGACCGGTGATCCTCCTATATTTTAGTTACCTTAAGAAACTACACAAAAAAGAGAGAAAGAATTGATCCTTTTTCGGTATTATCGTAATCAAATGAAACAAAATAACACTTACCGATCACTTGGTAAAAAAAAATTTAAATGATTATGTGAGAAGGAATCCACTCCGGTCAATGAAGAAGTATACCTTCAAGTGTTAATATTTAGATGGCAAACCCAACAGTTACTACTTGTGATTTAGTATCTTAGTTAGCAACACACTACCTTCCTCTTGTTGTGCACCTTGGGGTAGTAACACCATAAGGGTAGCTCTAAATACACCCTCACACAAGTCAATTATCCCAAATGAACCAAACTCGCCAATATCCTCCTAATGTTGGGGACTAATTAGGAGGGTAAGAGCCTGAAATGCTCAACAATTCCCACACCAATTATAGCAATAGAAACCTAATCCTATACCAAAAAGAGTACTCATAAAAACAAACACAATCATGGGACACCTATTCTAACCTCTACTTTAAATAGGGAGGCCTTATCTAAGATTAAGAGGGAAGTCGTAAGATGCTAAAATCACTAATAAAAAATATGTGTCCACTAGTGATGTAGGGGAAATGATCCTTTTCTCCTTCTAGACTCCTTATGCTATGAGTCTCCACCACCTACTAAATGGTGGCTAAATGCCCAATTCCAACCCCATTTATTACTAAGCAAAAATTTACTATCACAATGCCATATGCCATGCGAGAACTAGATTTGGTGCACGCACCACTCTGGTCTCATCCCTAGCAAAATCTTCCATCGGAGGGGCAATTGCTAGGGTTACTACCCTAAGACTGGAGGGAGACTTAGTATGATCTTCATGAACTAAATTAAACTTTCTCTCTCTAGTGTCATAGTAATTAACTCACACCACCAATGGGTTTTCTCTCATATAAAGAAAATGACTATTCAGGTATAAAGATCGTAAAAAACATAGTAAAAAAAACAAAAATTGATAAATATTTGTGATGCAAGTGTATAATTTTTTTTATAGATCTAAACATGTTTATTGGGTATGTTTAAGATTTTTCTTAAGATTCTTTGAGGTGTTTTCCAAGTTACAAACGCATTTTAGATGATTTGGGAAGAAAGGGAAGAATCTTGTAAAATAGGTAATTTTGTGTAACGAAATAAAGCCTTTATGAGTTGAACAATTTGTTGACCAGTAAAAGATGATAAGGTGATAGATGGAATAAGTCAACAACAACCATTCCATGTGGGTAATGATAGCTAGAAATTGTTTGTAACTAACTAAGGGTTTTGGTTATTAATTATGATTTTATATAACAACTTGTAACTAATCCTACTCGATTATGATTGGGATTATTGACATGTAATACAGAATGTAATTAGATGTTAATAACAAATAGGTAAAAACTAATACAGCTGGCATAACAAATAGATTTAGGTGAACATTTCCTTGGATAATGTAAAGTTAGTTAATATATGATTTTAATTAATTCCCTTACACCCCATTGTGTATTATATGGCTAGTTCGCTGGGTAGTTGCATGGGTTATGTCTATATATATATGGAATGAATATGATCCTTGAGGATATGTGTGTAAGAGTTCAAGATTAATAAAGTATTGAGTCCTCTTTGTGATATTTTAAACTTTCTTTTTCTTTGTGAGTTTGTTTTGATCGTGGAAAAATTACTATGTGTGGTTTATTTTGATTATCTTTAGTGAGTGATTCTTTGTAAGTTCTCATTAAAGTTCCTTTGATCACTATCTTAATGAAGTATCAAAATACTATCTTGTTAGTATTTTTTGTGACATATAAATGCATGAGTGGTTCATACATCCATTTGAGCCATATTGTTAAGGGATAAATGAGATACATTCATTTGTTTTAAGTTCTTTCAACCCACATCCACTGACCCACATCACTTTGGGTTTTTAAACAAGAGAAGATGAACAATTGGGACTTTCCTTATTTCTTTTTTATGTTGTAAAAGGGAGGAAAAATTAAAACAACAATATATAGGGGAGTATAGTACCCCATCAAAAAAGACAACACATTTCCTAATTAACGATGAAAAAGGGTAAGATCTAGGTGGGGTCTTGGTTAGGGATAGCTAGACCTAGATCCATTTACAGTGCCTAGACCCAAACCCGTTGGGTCTAAAAAAATTTGACCCAAATCCATATCCACTAGGCCTAGTAGATAAAAAAGTCTTAAATGGATTTAAGTTTTGATAATAAAAAAAGTTGAATAATTTATGTAAATATAAATACATTTATATTTTATATAGCTTGATATATATTTTTTGTTAAAAAAATTCCTGTGAAAAGATTAACATTTCAAAATGATTACTTTAATTTTTCAAATGGTGCTTTAATACTTTTAGAACAAAATATTATACATACTGCTTATAAAGTAAATAGACAAAAATAAAATTGAAAAATGAATAAAGATTCAAACAAGATCATAACAAGGAAGATAATTATAAAATCAGTATGTATGTATAGATGTATATATATACACATATATGTATACTAAATGGGTCTACCAGATCAAGTCTGAGTCTGCGACCATTAGACCCCAACCTAGACTCGTTTAGGTATATATGAACCCAAAACCAACTCAGACCCATCAGGTCCAAAATTTATAGACCCATACTCGCTAAATATGAAGCGGGTCTAGGTAACCTACCACCATATCATTGTGTGCTTTGTAGAGGTTAGATTACACTGATACAAAATAACATTTCATGATAGTTAAAAAAGATGTTCAATAATGGTTTCTATATGATGTATTTACCACTGCCATAAAAATATAAAACAAAATCATCGAACAAAAAAAATGTGGTAAATGGAAAATAGTCACCTTTGAAGGTTAATAGGTAATGGAGGTATAGGATAAAACTAACATCATAACTAGATATCTTATAATAGATAATTAAATCACCTTTGACATGGTTCATATACAACATTGATGTTTTATTTAAACTACCATAATAATTAGATATTCTATGGCAATTACATAAAATTATTATTTTATGGCGATAGGTTTTAAAAAATAAATGTTTTCATATACCTCTATTTTTTTATAATAAGAAAATCATTCTTCTATTTCTCACCATACACACAAATATAGTTAGACTTGTATTTTTTGCTTAATAATACACCATCTCTATTCTAATATTAGTTTCTCCATACACAAGCTTCATCAATGCTTGGTGGTACATATCTTCCACAATATAGTCATACAAAAATATCAAAGCAATTATCGCCACTCTTAATATAATATGTATGCATGCATAAATGATATCATGTATATACACACCAACATTTTCATATATATGTACAATGAATATTTTATTCCATGGCATTTACACCTATGAAGATATATATAGCAAAAGCCTTGATCTATCTAGCTATATTAATCATGATAGTGAGTGTACAATATTTGGAATGATATAATCTAACCATTTCTTTTCTAGCCTCATCTAACAATGTTGTACTTAGAGCAATACCATCCTCGTCACCCAAATACAAGTGTAATATAATAGAAAAATAGTGTTATCTCTTATTTATTATATATTAGAAGGATTCTCAAGGGTGAAATATAAATAAGGATGGTGGCTAATCAACATACTTGACTTTTTTCTTCTCATTTTCTATCCATAATGTTCTTCATGAATTGGAAGACATAATATCCACAATTAATTTCATCGTTCTAACACGTACATTTTTAGGAAAAAATAAAGACTCTCTCTACATACAAATCATTTATTTGTATGATAATTCTATAGAAATTAATAAAGACTCTCTCTCTCTCTGTCTCTACACACACACACACACAAAAGATCCTACCATTGCCATCCATTTGGGCTTAAATGATGTAGCCTTTGAGTGATAAATATTCAAGTGATATACCTCCAACCCACTAATAGAAATATAATGCAAAAAAAAAAGATGAATAGTTTACCAAATAAAAAAAATTAAACTAATGTGACAATGTACTTACTTATACATATTTCTAAGTATATCGCTATATGGCACACTGCTTGCTTAATCAAACCAGTAGAAGATTCCCATTTTTAGCTCTGCAATAATCAAAATCTAATGCTAACTACAAATTCATTTAATCAATTTTACATATACAAAATAGTATATATCATATTAAATAGAATATTAATTACATTAGTAAACTTACTTCGTATTAAAAGGGGAAAAATAATATTTTCTTCATGACATCACTATCAGTTGTCAATGCTTTAGATATATACTTGTGTTTATCGACTTTTGATGTTGATAGATGATTTGGGATTAGAAACCCATGGGAATACAATTGACCCAAAATGTGTTCCCTCTCATAAAGAAAGTTGAAAAATAAAATATTTTATTAGATATCAATACTAAGATAAAATACATTGAATATTAAGAGTGATTGTGTGTGTGTGTGTGTACATACCACATATATGAAGTTAGTAATGAAGGTTGGATTTGAACATTTTTAATCCATTATGACATATCATCATCTATTAAGGAAAATACATTAGAGGGTTAAATATCTCATTTAGGGTTGGGAGTTCATTCAAAAATGTGCCAAGTTGTCTATGTGCCTTTCTTATGCAGGTATCCATGGTGCACCAAATGGTGTGACCAATAATTCCTTAATTCTTAAGGCCTCATACCACACCGTGAATTTAACTGTTGCAAGATATGTGTGTGTGTGTGTGTGTGTGAGAGAGAGAGAGAGAGAGAGAGAGAGAGAGAGAGAGAGAAGACCTATTTAATTACAATGGGGTAAATGCATTATATTTGTGTGAAAAAAAGGATAAAGATAGTTAATTATAATTATGCGTACCAAATTTGACATAATTTTAGCATGTTCACTCTGCCATTGAACAAACAACCCTTTGCAATGCTCTAAATTATGAAGTTTAAGGTAGGAAAGGGCAAAGGCTGATCAGGGATTAAGATATCATAGATTGAGACCTTAACATTTTCAAGTGGAAAAAGGTTTTTTGTGTGGATTGTATGGTTTTCCCAATTGAGGAAAACAATAGCATGTGTCATAGCATCCCTAAATTTGTTCTTTAGCTAACAGTTATAACCCCTTATGACATTTGAAAAATAAAGAGTTAAATATGCACTATTTTGGTAAATAAATATAATCATACAATAAAAGGTGTGAAATATTATACTAACTAGTGTACACACATCATTATACTCATCTAAATTAGATGGTGATGATACAACATGCACTTGAGTACAAATTTTCTCAACACCATGATCACTTGACCTTGTTGCCTTTGAGTATTTGTGTTTGTGTTTTTCCAAAATTTTCACCCTTAACTTCAACTTGTGAAATTATTCCTACAAGCCTTGGTTGGATGATTGACATTGACATTTGTCGGGTTTTGGGTGGTCCAAAATATTTCCTTATATCAACACCTACTCCCATGCCAAATACACGTCTTAGATGTTCCTCTATCCCTAAGGCGTCTATTAAGGGATCATGTTGATCATCACCATCCAAAACTAAAGTGCCCATAGATACACCTTTTTCAATAGCATCCTATATATTATTAATAAAATGTGACAATGTTCCCCTCTTAACTGGATATAGTTCATTATGATATAATTTATACTAGCTCCCATGAATCTTATGTAAGCATTTAATGCCTCAATATTTTGGGAAATATAACTTATTCAACATTGGTATTGGTAAAGTTAATTTTCCTAATTTTTATCATTTATTACACCTTTTTAGAATATTGAAACCCTAGTTGTATTTATAGAATGTTGTGTTTAGGATTAATTGTTATTTTTTACAGTTTTGTGTTCCGAGAGACTTGTAAGCCACTTTTAGCCTCCAAAATATTTCTAGAGTCTTATTTAATGTTTATATTTTATATCTTAATATTTTTATAAGTCTCCTAGGCTTTTTCAAAATACCAAACCAAGTTGTTAGCAAAAGGCATTATTCATCGCTTTGTTGGGTTTTAATCGTGTATCTTGAGTCCATTAAGCCCTTTCTAGTTATCTAAAAATTACAAATTTTTTTGGTAATAATCTTATTTTAGTATTATTAAGATAAATATGATTGAACAATAATCTAGTATTATATATATAATTTTTTGAATAATTCAAATTTATTTGCACCATAAAAAGTTACCAAATCACACTTTTCTTACTCAAATCGTATCCTAAACTTATGAGACTTGATGCTAACCTTTCATTATTATTTTTTTACTATGGATTATAAACTCTAATTTTACCCTCATTTGCTAGATTTCCTTTTTGATTGCAGAAAAGTTTAATTTCTCTTCCTTTAAACATGGAATTACCACTTGAACATTTACTAAACTTTCTTCCTTTATTTCAAATCCTTTCATTTTTATTATGAGGGTGAATATGAGTCACTCACTACTTATCCTTTATTTTGGTGCAACCTTATATGTTGCGGCTAATTTGAAATTGGTTTCATTAGTAAAATGAACCTTATACCCTTATAACTTTAACTAAATTCCTAAGTTTCCTTAGTAGAATAACCCTGATAACTTTACAACTTATCCTTATATGTTTGATAAGTATTTAAATAATGGCATGCTTTAGGAATTTTGGTTTGGTATGTCAATTTTGGGATGGTGTTTGGAAGATATTGTCGTTGTTAATTAAATCTAATGTTGCCATGTTAGTTGTAATACCCTAAAATCTTATAAAATTTTAATTTTGATTTATCAAACATGTTAACCTAACCAAATTCCAAATATTTGGATTTATTATATTTTATTTTAACCTAATCCTAAATTTGGAAAAAAATATTATAGGTAAAGTTTTTATATTTACATATTTAAGAATTTAACTCTAAACCTAAACCCAAATTCTCCACTCAAAAATTTTCTTTTTTCATTTTCTCTTTTCTCTCCTTCTTCCTGGACTGCACCAACCCAACCCAACTTCATTCTCTTTTTTTCCTCCTCCTCCCTCGGGCGACGTCCAACCCATGCACCTTTTTTTTTCTTTTTTCTATCCTTCTTCTCCCGCCTGTCGCCCTCCCACCTCCTTTTATCCTTCCCTATTTTGTCCTAAATAGGGACTTACCCGACCCCCACCATGCATGTCGCACCACCCGTCGCCTTGCCACATTGCAGCATCGCCCTGCACCCCTACACCTCCCTACACTCCTACGCCCCTACATTGACATGCTACGGGCTTGTGCTATGGATTTTCAAGATAGTTGGGAGGATCATCTACATTTGGTGGAATTCTCGTATAATAACATTTATCATGTTAGTATAGGGATGACACCCTTTGAGGCATTATATGGATGCAAATGTCAGATACCCTTGTTTTGGAATGTTAGCGAGACTGTTGTACTTGTGCCAAAAATGATTGAGGAGACAACTTAGAAAGTTCGGTTGATCCAGAATAAGATGAGAGCAGCTTAGATTCGCTAGAAGAGTTACGCAAATTAAAGACGTCATAGTGACGGTTTTGAGCCAGGGAGTCTTTAAGGGATAGTGTAATTCATTTTTGATTAGGTAAGTTGTTAAGCACCATTATTACTTTATCAAATTTATTCATAAGTATTATGAGTTTACCAAACATCATTACTACTTTAGTCATGTTATTACTTCAGACACAATATTATTTCTGATAATATCATATAAAAAAATAAGATTACTGAATGATGAATTAATAAACCTAGTTACCAAGGCACCAAATGCTCTTATTCATTTATATATATATATACACGGAGTCTTTAAGGGCTAGTGCAATAACAATATAAGTATTATAATTACTATAAGGTATACAATATCAATAATTATAATATTCAAACTTGAGACTTTTTGTCTTAGTTCTCTTATATCTTATTCTTATAACAATAAATAAATAATATACAATCCATTTCTAATAACAAAAATGTAAGGTTGGTTACTAGACAAAATAATCGAGTACATAGACGAGGTTAAATCTTGCCAACTTAACTCAATTTTTTTCATATCTCGTTATCTGTATCATTGCTTTAGATGGATTTCATATTATTTGCTTTGCATATTGTTTTCAAAACTTTATTATTTATATTATATATCAGATTATTACTCCATGAGTATTTTATTGAATATAATAACTTAATCTTTGTTTGATTGTGGTGACGTCAAAATGATAATAATAATAATAATAATAATAATAATAATAATAATAATAATAATGCATAAGTAAATAATTTTTTGGACCTCCATTGCTAGGGATAACAATCGGGCGGGTATAGGTCAGGTTAACCCATAATTAGATCTAGATCCACTTACGTTACCTAGATCTAGGTCTAACTTAAATCCATCAAGTCTTAAAAGTTCAAATCCACACCTAGACCCATCAGATATAGTGGGTAAATGAGTCTTAAATGGATACAAAGATTTTTAAATTTTAAAAAAATATTCTATGTAAATACAAAAATACTTACATTTAATAGAGCTTAATATGTATTTTTATTAAAAAAATTATTTGAGTGAAAAGATAGATATTTTAAAATAGTTACTTTAACATTTCACATGATGTTTTAATATTTTTAGAATACAATATTATACATATTGTTTATAAAGTAAATATATAGAAATAAAATTAAATAATTAAATAATAAATTCAAATAAGATTACAACAAGAATGATAAACATAATATTAACTTATATATACAGTAACATATAATCTCATATCCATTTAAGTATATATTAATCGGACTTGATCCACATTCATTAACATTTAAAATTATATATTCAAATTCGATAAAATAAAAGAGTTTGACAAATTTGGCTCATATACAAAATTTATGACCCTTCTTGTCTATTTTCTTGTGAATAGAAATATTATAAAAGGAAGGTGAATCATGCCACATTTGTCATGAGCATAGAAGTCAAGACTCGACTTATCATCTAGAAATAGGTTCAAATCAGGCACCGTTTTATCCCATCAAGTGCTTGTTTGGTATAGGAATAATAGGAATAGAAAAATTATTTTCATATTTTATATATTTTATATAATATATTTAAAATTAAATATTTTTATTTTAATGAATATCCATTTTAGATCTTAATTTAATCTAAAATAAATATTTTATTAAAAATATATTTATTATTATTAAATATTTAATATTAAAAATATAAAATAGATAAAAATATATTTTCACCCTAATATTTTCGTACCAAACAAACCCTTCTCTGTATCGAACCGCATATAAATAAGTAATTTTTGGTGGCATGTGAATAGTGATTGTGCTGCAAGTCCTTGCGCTTCTCCCGCTCAGGATATTTTCAAACCAAAACCATCAGTTGGCCTTCACGGCTCCACCACCATTATGCCGTTGTATCGGACTATCACCCAATGTAACCCAACAGCATTCTTCGCATCATCCCTCTGAATGTTCTTACTCCGATACAAACTACATCTCAACGCATTATTAGTAGTGTATTTGTAACTTCCTGAGAGGTACACCAAAGGAAGAGAGAACAAATGGATTCTGATCTCCCGCTGATTGAAATCTCCGGCGAAGATGATTCCCTCCTGCAACAAGTTCCGGCGGATGATATTACCAGTTTCGCTTGTTCGCCTCTCCAGATTATGAGATCTGCTGGCACTTCCGGATCTTCACTAATCAGTTAGGGTTTCCAATCTTTAGTACATTTCGATTCTTCCACTATTGTTTTATCTGTAGTTTTCTTTGTTCTTCAATCTATAAATTCAATTCGTTGTTTTGAATGCTCCAACTGATCTGTGTTTCTTCTCAAACATACAGAAACCTATTGCTGTAATCTAGATTTCATAATTCGTGAAGACTGGTCACGGTCTGAAACTCTAAAATATTAACGTATTTTAGCTTTCTCTGGGGATCAATGGACAATGAGTTGCGAATTTTGCTTGCTGCACAGCTCAGATCATTCTTAATTTTTCTTTGATAAGATTGTTGACCGACCATTCGGATCATTTCCTTTTTCTGTCCAACAACGCTATAAAATTTGGGCGCGGGAAGTGAGAAACAACTACGATTGAGCATCTAATGAGACTCAATTTATTCCATCTTTAGCTGCGTTGAGAGCATAGTTATATCAGCATCACCGAATTTTCCTTAAGTTGACGAGCCTTTGTACCATTGTATGTCCAGGACTCGTAGATAAATAGTCGAATACTGCAAACTATTTGTGTTTTGATTACCACAAGGAAGCAACAAACAACTGTTAGGATCACTGATGGCTTAACTAAGAGACTGGTTGGAAGCTCTGTGTCAGCTACTCAGCTTCAAAGTTGGTTAATTTGCTAGAGCCCACAACCATGTAATAAAATATCGGTTCTGATATGCAGTATGGGCCAACATTTGTTGTTTTCCAGTTATGCTGATACTCTAAATATCTGGAAATATCGGATATAGGCGATATTTTTTATATATATATGTATAAAGCATATGTTTGCCTTTCACTGTCCTAGCCCTAGCTATTAGTCTCCTCTCTATTTTTAAGTTTAATATTATTATTTGTTTAAGACAAGCAATGAAGTACTATCAGTCTAGTAATGCAAATATTGGTTTTTTAGCATAAGACTAAGAGTTAGACAGACTAGTAGGTAACAATTTTGTAGTTTTAATTAAATGTAAATGTGTATAAATGTGACTTAGTAATAATTTATTATTCCCTCTGATTTACAATATAGGTCACATTACCAAAACTCATACAAAATAAATGCTACACTTACTGCTATACCTTTTATTCTCTCCTTCATTAGTCAATGATCAAGTTGTCAAAAGTATATTTATGTGAAGATATACTAGTCATCTTAGATATTTTAATTTTTTTTTAATTTATTATATCTTAATCAGTATACCTAAATTAAAAGTGACCTATGTTTTTAAATGGATGGAGTATCAATGACTTTGATATTATAGATTAGCTACTAGAAAAATAATTAAAAAATGTAGTGCTATTAAGACAAATTAACATATTATGAGTCATCTAAGTGTTTCTAATGTAATTTAGAATACTAATTTATTGAATATTTATATTTAAATGGTCAATGATTAAGAATTAGAGCATATCATGAAATAAAAATAAAAATTTATACCATGATGTTCTCAACACATAATTTATCTTTTGCAGTACTCTGATAACTGTGACACTGTGACCGCGGCTGCGACTGTAATTTAAATGTCCACAACTTAAGCAATGCCTTAATCTATAAATGCGGGGTTATCATGTTTAAATGTATTGTGTCGGTTGCTTTGGTACTTGTATCTATGTATCTGATTTTAAGCGATAAGGTTATGGAATATTCAAAGAGCTGGAAAAGAGCAAGGAGAAAAATTATAACTCAGACTGATGAGCATGTATTTCGTGAAGATGCTGTACAAATCATTTCAATTTCAAAGGTCCGTATGATGCTTGTGCTAAATGCTTTCTTATGCTGCAGATATGACTAGGGACAGTAACGGTGTAGATGAACCTGGCTGCTCCTCTTCACACCGCAACAAAGAAAATCTGAATTACAAAAAATCAGGATTATCTAATCTTAGTGTCGAATCTCAAAAGATGAAGAAAAATAAAAAGACGGGAGGCTACAATCTGCGGAAAAGCCTAGCATGGGATAAAGCCTTTTCCACCGACGAAGGTGAACTTTTCTCATTTTATTAGTGTTCTTTTCTCTACCGTCAATGAAATCTTTTTTTGTTTGTTGTTGTTTTAGCTCCACTGACTACCATAAATGAAGTTTTGGTTCGTAATTTGACAGGGGTTTTGAATTCCTTAGAATTATCTATGATTAGTGGAAGTTTAAGTAAGCTTGGTAGAGAACAATTGTCTCTTATTTCCGAAGAATGGGAGGAACTTAACTGTTCTGACAGCATAGGCGGTTCAGCAGTCTTGCAAACACTTGAGGAGAATTTATTCAAAAAGACGTCTGCCCGCTACTTAGGTGATGATAAAATGACGGTTTCCCAGGTGGGTCCTTCAGCATAGTAGTTCTTATCTCTCCTCCCTCCCTCCTCTCCAGTAGTAAAACATTTAAGCATTATAAACCACAATAATGATATCACCTTCAGGCTTCGGAAAATAATTTTCCACGAGAGGATGCTAAGAAGAATGGTGTGAAGGCAGGGCGTGCCAATAGATTGGCTTCTATGTCATATCCTTCCAGTGCTCTAGCATGAATCCTGATCACATATGTGAAATTGAATTATTTTTCTATTATTGTTAGTAGCATTGTTGATCTTAACTCATTTGGTACTCGGAAAAGGCATTTGAACGCAAGCGCAGCGACATCAGCGGCAAGGCATTCAAATATTCCTAAAGTGCCAAACTCAAAAAGGGATCCGTCTTTGCTTCCTAAATCAGAGATTAATAAGATACCAGCCGCAAGCCAAACAATATCTAATAGAAGTGCTCAGCCAGGTTAACTGCTGAGTCTTTCCATAAACTATCATTCTACTCTTTTAAATTTCTACTACGCGCAGTTAACCTTGTCTTATTTCTCTAGTTTCAAATGTATAATGATAACTTAGCTTTATTCATTATTGTCTTACGCTATATCCTTGTCAACAGCGGGATTGTTACGTTTTTGTTGGCTTTCTTATGCTATAAATTCTAAATCTTTATTTATTCAACAGCTAGCGTTCAGAAATGTTCTAGCTTAAAAGTACCCTCAAAAATCAAAAATGCTCCTAATGCTAGAAAAGTTGGGCGTACCTGTAACTCCGGTCCTATTATTTCTCAAGATAGCAAAAAGAACATGGTGAGAACCTGGCTTTCTACGGAATACCAAAACTGTCTAATGCAGTTGAGTCTTAATTTGTCCCCTTTTTTTTCTCTCTAGCGCAATGCCGGCAATGAAAGGCCTTTTTCAGTCAGCCAACAATCTCTCTTTGTGCACAAAGATGGTCCTTCTGTTGTCACATCAGATGAAGTACTCAGGAAGGGTGCAACCAAGACCTTAAATGGGACAGGCAAAAATGTAGCTGTATCCCTTAAGAAATCTGATTATGTTGGTTGCAATGGGCAGTTTGTGCAACGTCAAGCAGTAAAACCATCAGGACTACGTATGCCTTCACCATCGCTGAGGTTCTTTAGCGAGGTACGAAATGCAAACTTGGATAAATAAAATAACTTGTGATATAATACATATATCACTCAACCATTTAGCTTTATTACATTGACAATATGTACGTTGCAGAACAAAGCATCTGCTTCAAACAGCCTACTTCAGAAGAATAGTCGACCATCCGACCTAATCAAGTCTGGCATCCCTTCTTCACGGAGTTTCAAACCTGTACCTGAAGTTCGGGAAATAAGGCCTCCACAGGGAAATTTACTGGACAAGGCTAAGCAACATGACACAAAGGCTAACCATCATACCTCAAGCTTTAATCATCCTTCGTGTAGTGATGACTCTGGATCATGTGATGATGACATGAAATATGAGAAAAATGCGAAAATGGAAGTCAGTGTGCTGCCAGGGGCTGAAACACCCAAGCAATGTAATATTCATCAGCAGGTGCCAGAGGATGTGGAGAATGTAGAACGTGATCAGAATTCTCTAAATGGCAATGCGATGCATCAAGAGAACACCTATGTAATCTCAGTCCAAGTGGAATGCATGGAGAGTGACTATGGTCTCTCTAGTGTTCTCCCAGGAAACCAAGATGCTAATTGGAATATGCCAGAAAGTTCAGAGTTACAGCTTCAATCTTGTTTACAAAAGGATGTTTCTGCAAATAATCAATGCCCAGACAGCCATGATGCTAAATATACTATTATTCATACTGACAAAATTGCACCAGCAGCACATGAAGGCTCCTCAAGAAGTACCTTTGAAAGCAACGAACCCTTTGTTGTAATGCCCATTCATGATTGTGATCAAGAGGTCCAACAAAGAGGTATCAGTTCACAGAATTGTGAGGAGACCTTGCGTTATTGTGGCATATTTCATAAATTGGATGAAGGTAGCTCCCCTGTTTCTGGTGCTAGTCCAATATTTTCTAACATTAATACTTCAAGTCCATATGTACACAAACCTATGGGCCAAGCAGAAGTTGTGCCATCCGTGGAAGAATCTCATGCTAGTTATCTTGTACATGTGTCTGACTATCTACAAAGGCCAAGCTGTATGCATGATTCTGGTTGTGGAAGGGAACAGAATCAGAGTGTTGAAAATGATAAATATGTTCCAGAGGCAGTTGATCTGAGTAAGGAGGAATGTTTTATGCCAACAATTGTCGATGCTTTGTCTCGAGAGGAAGCTAAAGATCTTCAAATATGTAACAGTGAAACTAATGTGGTCAATCCTGACATGTCAAGAGGGAACAACTCAGATAGAAATTTAACTCTGTCCCCGATGAATTTGGACAGACCAGTACATGAAGTTGCTGCAGTTCATCATATGCCTATGACATATCATGCTGGAGAGAAAGACCGTCACATACATGTAATAGTTGAAAGCTACAACACTGACCTTGATTCTCCGGCAAGGCTGGGTCAATCATCAAAATCTGCAAAGGCCTGGAGTGGTGGGCATGATCTGAATGTAGTCACCACAGGGTCCATAGATGGCATAGATATAATACATACTGCTCAGCTGGAAGCCACAAGTCCAAATACAGTGCAAGGACCAGCTTCTAGAAGAGCAACAACAAATGGAAGTATTCAGCAGCCTGTGGGAATTGATGAACTTGATAGTGCAGATGAGAAAGAATCATCTTCCCTAATGGGAATTGATGAACTTGAGCAACAAGTTTGCAGTGATCGAGATTTAGTCACCGGAGAGTCTAGAAATGATGCTCAGCCGGAAGCCACAAGTCTAAATAGGGAGGATGCATCAGCTTTTATAAGAGCATCAACAAGTGGGCGTGTCAAGCAGCTTGTGGAAATTGAAGAACTTGATGCTACAACCACTGAAGAATTAACATCAGACACTTCGAAAGTAGGAAGTGATGAGCTTCAGCAACAACTTGGGAATGATCCAAGCTTAGTCACCAGAGAGTCCACAGAATCAATACATACTGTTTGGCTGGAATCTACAAGTCTAAATAGGGGAAAAGAACCAGCTTTTAGAAGAACATCAGCAAATGGAAGTGTGGAGCAGCTTGTAGAAATTGATAAACTTGGTAAGGCAGCCAGAAAAGAATCAACATCAGATGCTTCTCGAATGGAAATTGATGAACTCAAGCTCAAAGTTTTCTGCGATCTAAATATAATCACCATTGAGTGCAATGATGTTGCTCAACCGGATGCCACAATTCCACAGAGACCAGCTTTTAGAAGAGCATCGACAAGTGGATGTGTTGAGCAGCATGTGGGTATTAATGAACTTGATACTGCAAATGATGAAGAGTTAACTTCAGATGCTTCTAAAATGGGAAGTGATGAACTTGAGCAACAACCCTTTGATGATCCAAACTCAGTCACCACAGAGTCCAACAATGGCAGAGAGATAATACATACTGTTCTCTTGGGGCAATTACCAGCTTCTGGGATAGCATCAACAACTAGAAGTGCTGAGCAGCTTGTGAGAGTTGATGAATGTGATGGTGCAAACGGACAAGAAACAACATTAGATGCTTCTCAAATAGAAATCAATGAAATAGTGCAACGAGTCGTCAATGATATACCTTTAGTGACCATGGAGTCCAAAGATAGTACTCATCTGGAAGCCACAAGTTCGAATAAGGTGCCGGAACCAGCTTTTAGAGGAGCATCAACAAGTGGAGGTGTTGAGCAGCTTGTGGGAATTGACGAATTTGATACTGCAAATGAAGATGAATTAACATTAAATGCTTCTAAAAAGAGAAATGATGAATTTGAGCAACAACCCATGGTTGTTTTAAATTCAGTCACCACAGAGTTCAGAGATGGCAGAGAGTTAATACATACTGCTCAGCTGGAAATGACGAGTCCGAATGAGGGGCAAGCACTGGCTTTTAGAGGAGAATTAACAATCGGAAGTGTTGAGCAGGTTGTGGGATTTGATGAACTTGATAGTGCAGATGGAAAAGAATCATCTTCTCTGATGGGATTTAATGAACCTGAGCAGCAAGTTTGCAGTGATCGAGATCTAGTCACCAGAGAGTCTAGAGATGGTACTCAGCTGGAAGACACACGTCCGAACAGGGGACAAGAGCCAGCTATTAGAGAAGCCTTAACAAGTCGATCTGCTGAGCAGCTTGTGGGATCTGATGAACTTGATACTGTAAATGTGGATGAATTAACATCAGACACTTCTAAAATGGGAAATGAAGAACATGAGAAACAACTCATGGATGTTCCAAATTCATTCATCATGGAGTTCAAAGATGTCAGAGAGTTAATACACGTGACAAGTCCGAATAGGGGGCAAGGACCAGCTTTTAGAAGAGTATCAACAAGTGGAAGTGTTGATACTGCAGATGGGGAAGAATCAACATTATATGCTTCTAAAATGGAAATTGATGAACTTGAGCAACACATCATAGATGATCCAAATTTAGACACCACAAAGGCAAAAGATGGCAGAGACTTGACATGTACTGCTCAGCTGGAAGCCACAGGTCCTAACAGGGAGCGAGGGCCAGCATTTAGAATGGCATCAACAAGCGTGGCAGTTGAACAGCTTTTCAGAAATGATGAAATTGATACTGCTGGTGGAAAAGAATCAACATCAGATGCTTCAGTGAGGAAGCCACTAGTTGAGCACCATAGAGATTTAAGTAGCACCTGTTCCAGCCATTGTGAAAAGCCTAGTGATGAAAATGATCTGAAGTTTCAACTCTTTCGAAGATCAGGTAAGGACCAGAATACTGATACTATTGCAAAAAGAGGGATAGGGATTGAGTCAGAGGTTCTCTTTGATGAAAGTGCACCTACAGGTGAAAGTATGGATCAGCGTCTGGGTGTAGATAAACCTGACATTTGTACCGTACAGAGAAAACCTGAGATCAGAACTTTTGGATGTGCCAAGGTTCAAACTGGTGCAAACAATTCTGAATGTGAAGGCATCGACAGAAAGGAAGACGATACAAAAATGCGGCTGTAAGTGTTTTAGATCTGGTTTTTCTGATGTAAAATTCCTTTCATAGCTGAAAGTAACTAGAACAAATTATACTCAGCTCTTGCAACACAATGCATCACTGCTTGATCTTTGTGGCAGGACATTATCTGGGGATGATAAGGTAGGGGGCCATGTAATTAGACCACCGCCAGAAGCTTTTCCATTCTCAGATGAATGGTTAGCAGCTATTGAAGCTGCTGGAGAGGTTAGCGAAAAATCAACATGATCTGCTCGTGTTAATTGCTGGATGTCTTTGCTTCTGGCTCATGTTTAGCTCAGTTGTTTCAAGTCTCAATTGATGAATACGCTAGTACTGCATGTGAAAAAGATCCACTGGTTGAAACAATGTTAGGATACTAGTCGTTAATAAAAAGTTTGCTCAGCTTATATTCCTGTAGTCTACTGCGAAGTTGTTTGCAGTATTCGATGCTAAAATGGTCCTCCATATCTCCTCTCAGATTACAACGGCCTCTTAACATTTTGATGAATGTTGCTTGCAGCCTGTACTGAATTTTGTTCTATTTTGGCAGGAAATTTTGACCTTGAAAACCGGTCGCGTACAAAATTCACCTCCGGACAAGCTGTTGGCAGAGCCAGGTCCTTGGTCACCGGTATAATTCTTCTCCCATCATGTTGCTCTTTTGTTGCATGGCGATGAACACATTGAATCAAATGCATCCCGTATGAGTCATTCATTCTAGTTTTCACAAATAGATTCTTGTTTACCTTTGACACTTCATGACACAAGCCAGGCAAACAGCCACTGAACATCGAGCTGATTTCCAAATGCTTACAACTAACCCCTTAGATTTTCAGGTGAAGCGGACGACCGGGCCCTTTGACTGCACCAAGTTCACCAACACTCAACCGCCTAATTCTGAGTAGGGCCTCTACCGGTCTACCCTCTTTTGTTCCTTTTCTCATAGCACTGGCTGATGTAATTGCACGTGCAGCAAGTGTGCTAATATGTCACGATATTCATAATAAATGTAGCTACGGCTTGTGGCAACACCTCAAGCTAGTTTCCATGAGCTTGTAATAGTTTTAATTTTATTTTTTGAGATTTTAGCTAGGCCTAACATTGAGACAAATAACTCCCAGCATTTACAGAGGGATGCTTTTGTCTTTGTGTGTTGGGGGGGGGGGAATCAAATTCAAAACACCTTTAATTCCCCATTCACAAAAAATAGATTACTGGTCTTTGATTAGCCTATGTAAGTTCATTTACCCCTGTGGAGATATTCAGCAGCATGAACAAATGGAACTCGTAGGGACTTTGCTGGTGCAAAGTTTCCTGTAAATTCTAACTCAATGTGCATGCATCTTTAGCAACTTGCATGATTTATCATCTCATGCTGGACCAAAATAAGCCGTATCTAGATCTGTATCTCCCTTGTAATTCATTTATGGAATCAGTTTATTACAACGTTTGCCCAGTCGTGGTAGCATCGCCACCTTCCTCATTCCTTCGGTACTTGTACCACATTGCACTGACCAAATAACATACAAAATTTAGCACAGCTAACATAGTTAGCATCCAGTAGAAGCAATCTAGCTTTCCATCATTTAAATTATCAGGTAACCAATCAGTGACCCTTCGAACAAGCCCAATCACAGCGCTGCTCAAGTAATAAGCAATCCCAATTATGAGTGCCTGCATCGCTGTGGCAGTAGTGTGCAGTGGTGTTGGAAATTCGCTGTAGTAGAATGCAACTTGTCCGGCAAAATGGAAAGCCTCTCCAGTCTCCAATGCCAATCAAGACAAGTTGTGGGACCAGCCATAGGGCTGACATGGGCACTTCTGAGTCCGGATTCTTGAAACTATGAATTCTTACCGATTGAAGCCTCTTTGACTCGACTATAGCTGATAAGGCCATGGCAGCGACGTTGATGATGTGACCTGTACCTATGCGTTGTAGGGGCGTAGGGTATCGATTGGCTAGCCTATTATAACCTGGGTAAATGATTTGGTCAATGATTGGCAAGGAAACCGCAGCAGACAATAGTACAAAGACGAGCATGGACCCCGCTGGGATTTTGAAATTGGAAGCAAGGTGACGATCCGTTACTAAAGCTTGAAGGACAGCAAAACTGTTGTTGATACTTATGATTGTGCAAATGACGATAGCAGTCGACCAAATTGGAAAGATTCTGAGAATAGACTTCAAGTCTTCTACTTGTCTGACTGTGCACAATTTCCATGGATTCAATTTAGGATTCTCTGCTTGAGCGTCGGCTTTAATTATTAGCGCAGCACGGTTTAAGAACCTGCATAGGAGAGGAACAACGGCTAAGCCTTCTGATAATCAACCAAGAGTTCGACAAAGCTAATATACGTATATGAAAAAAAAAGGGAGGGGGGATGCGCATGGATTTCTCATTAATATAAGCTGGATAGACGCTATTTTTTGGGTCCAATCCGCCTCAGTTTATTTGCCAACTCTGGGATCCTAAATCGAAAGTGATTAAATACCTGAAACTTTCTGTCGGTGTCAATCCAGATTCCCCAACGGCTATATTATGACCATAGTAGTAATCCTCATCCGCGACTGAAAGCGGAACCCTCATCTTAGAGATAGAAGCAACAACCACCTGAGCTAAGCTCGTGAACGGGCTCCCATGCAGCTTATCATGATGAAAATATCGATTGCCCATCAGGAAAATGACTATCCCAACAAAGTTAAGAGCGACACAGATACCAAACCCCCAAGCCCAGCTCACGCTGTCCTCAACATACAAGATCACGGTGTTGCCTACAACAGCACTCGAGTACAAGCCAAAGAAGTACCAATTGAAGAAGGTCTCTTGATCTTTGGCCATTTTGAATTGGTTTGCTCCCATGGTTGCAATAGTGAAACGCGTCCCTCCTATGCCAACGCATCCAACAGTAATACCAACATACAATGCTGCATATTGGGTGTGGCCCGGAGGTTCACACGCGGAAAATCCCGGATCACATGGTGGCGGTCTCAGGGCAGGAAGCATGGCAGTCAAGAATAACAAAAACACGCCCTGCAAGAGAAAAAAAATATGATGTATGAAGTTGGAACCTAGTATTCATTCTTCGGATGGTTTTCAGTCACCACGCTAACGGAATATGATATATATATATATATATATCTTGCTTACCAGAAGAGAGCCAACGGCTGAGAATACGATGACAGAAAAACAGCTGAACATAGAGTCTGCAGCGATGGCTCCTAATAGTGGAATAAGGTTAGAGCAGCCATAGATGATGTTAGAGATCTGAGCGGCATCAACCTTCTTGACATGGTACTTCTCTATCAAATATACAGTCATATTTGTTAACCATCCACTGCCTGCTACTGTTAGTCCTAGGACTGCACCTGTTATCGTTATTCCAATACGGTTAGAGCGGCGGCAAAACTAAGAATATGATAAAAACTCTTGCAACCACAAAAAAGAAAGAGAAAAAAGAAAAGAAAAGAGGAGATATATAGAGACGCACGCACCTATAATGAAAGGAAACGTGATCCAACCTCCCCGCCTGCCATTATTAGCGGACAATTGAGCTCCAAAAATAGTTCCTGTATTCATGTTATATTATCACGGATCGAGAAAGATACATTTAAGTTGAGTAGATGCAGAAGATGATATATAATACACATCCACTTCTAGGCAATCATAAGCCCTATATCATATAGGGTTGGCAAGCTAACATTGTAGGCGTAGCCCACCACTCAACTGCAATGCTTTGGTATCTATCCATCTATTTATACAAAGTGGCCGGGAAGAATCATCTGGCACAGGTAAACAGTTTATTAGTATTTCTTCATTTAAATCCCTGTTACCCTTTTTTTTTTAAGAGGTCAGCAACGGGAGATTTTCGCCATACCATTTTGCAGTGAGATAAATAAAGAAAACAGGACGACTGTTAGAGACTTCATAATTTGCCACTACGCAGTCTTAATAGGCACGCTGATAATAGAACTTAATATTGAGGATAATATTGTTCAAAGGAAGAACTGGATGCTAGTGGAAAGTTTTCTTAATCCTTTTGAACGGCTCCATTTAGTATCTGGCATCCCTTTAAAAGCTTTTGATTACCCAGCTAATTAGTTTACTTTTTTATCTGAGAAATCTAGAAAATCAAAGGTATAGGAATAATTAAACAACTTAATAAAAAAAAACCTCCCCAATTATCTTACGAAAGTAATTTGATATAAACGTACGGTAATAATGAAGACAACTAATGGAATGGAAGCATCAGAGCCATAGAGGAAGGGGGTCCCCAACATCTTTACTAGCTAATTTTATATGATATGAACCAGTTACTTATTATCCTGCTCATAAAAAAATCGAAGATTTGGTTTCAAAAGAGAGAGTATATCTAGTCCCCCGTTGGCCGTAGTGGCAGTAGATACTCCACACTGGACGACTAGTAGCTAGTATTATTCCTGCCCACCCAGTGAAAAACAATCTGTGGAGAGGTGATGCTTCAAATTCAGACCTTTTTTTCCAGAAAAAGAAGAAGTGATGATTACTTTATGAAGAAGAAGGCTTTCTTTTCTTTTGTGTGGTTTTCTTATTGTCAATCAATAAAAAGAAAAGGTGGCCTTGCATAATTTAACGAGATTCACGCTCTGCATTCTGCATGAACGAATGAAGATACCGTATTAATTTAAAAGAAAAAAGAAGAAGAAGAGGTTATGAATCATCAACCAAATTTCATTGGCCCCTCATTGGCCCTTGTGGGCATCAGGTCCATTGATGAAATTTCAGGTTTCACTAAGCAAGCCACTGCTTACGACATATATATATATATATATATATATATATGTATTTAAGATTATGCCCGACCCGTGATGTTACTATACTACTCAACAAACAAAAAATCAGCATGCCGCGACATAATGCCTGCCAGCCTTGTTCTTTGGTACGATCAAGGTGCCAGAGGCTGGTATAATTAATAGGGCTAAACAACTTGGTATGGAAAATCATTATCGGAAAATATATATGTACAGAAATCTCAGGGACTATGAGCTCCATATGATACATCCAAAACAGGATGAAACATAAGCAAAAACTATATATACATATCCATATATAATCACAAGAGTTGGAGCAAAAGTTTCGGTGCCGGTGTGCCGTGCGTTCTGGTGACAACTCCTTCATTCGTGCCGGTGTACCGTCTTCCTTTGTTCTATCTATAGATCGTACTGAGGTCTTGTCATCTACTGGCAAGTTACTACAACAGATCTAGGATATGTACTAATGCTCAAGGCTACCCTAGATTTAATGTATACGACCCTGCTAGATAGAAGACGGTGGCAGCAAGATTTTTCTTTCTTCATAAACCAACCTTGTGTGCAGTCCTAGTTGATGGTTTGCAAACTCTAGGAACTGATCCCTCTGCTTTAAAATAAGCATGAACAACAGAACTGGAGCTATTAGAGAGATGAGAGAGCTTAGAGAGATAAACCACACTCAAAATCCAAACCCAACAGAAAATCAAACCGACGGCCCTACCGATGCCTCCACCACCCAGCCCCCCTTTACTCTGTTTGTTGATAATCTGCCGATCGGAACGAGCAATGCGATGCTTAAAAGGCTATTCGAAGCGTATAGCCAGCTCAAAGACATGTTTGTTCCCCGAAAGATGCCGAAGGGATGCCAGTACAGGTCTGCATTCGTGAAGTTTGAACAAGAAATGGATTTCATTAGAGTAATGGAAAGAGAAGACGGCCGTAGGCTAGGAAAAAGGATCATATCGGTCAAGAGAGTGAAGTTTGAAAGGCCTATTACTCATGATTCGGAGTGGAAGAGACCAAAGGAGCAACAAGCAACAAACCGTGGCATGAAGCTAGACTACAAGGAAAGCAATAGAGATGGGCGCACTTACAAGGAGGTGTTGAGCCCCACTTGGGTCGAAAAAAAGAAAAGACAAAAAACAACAGGGCTCTATGGAGGAAGAGGGAGGGAAGAATCAACCAAAGGAAGTGTTTGGAACAGTGAGTGGAGTAAACCTTGAGATATTGACCGGAAGCCTAGTGGGGGAAGCAATATCATTGTCTCCTCACAACATCATCGAAACACGAAGTAACACTCAAGGAGTAATGGGGATTAAAGTGAGGCCTATGGGTGAACCAAAACACTTACATTTCCACGGATCGGGGACAAAGATGCTGTGATGGAAAGTGGGCGGCTGCTTCAATGGCACTCCCGGGTGGTGGTTTGGTCAACTGGCTCAATTGGCTAGTGTGGCCATAGTTGGTATATAATTTAAATTCTTTTATTGTCAATTATAATATTAGTAAATAAGAGTATTATTCTACGTTGGTGATTGATAGGAAAATCTACAAATGTATTGATTCGTTATAGTATCAAGGTCGATCTAACAGAAACTAGGGGTTAATTAGCAAAATTTACGTTTTCGACTAGCTAAACCAATGAGTAAGGTAAAAGTGAATAAAATTATAAGATTAAATAATAAAAATAAAATAAATAGCTAATGGGGTGGAATTTAGTATAACAAAGGGCCAGGATTAGGTTTTTACCACAACTTTAGTACTCAATGATGAATTATTTCATCTCTTAGTGTTAGTTTAAACTAAAAAGATTGAATTAGCCTAAATTAATCTAAAGCTTCTTTTGAAGTCTAAAGATCGTGCCTAATTAAGATCAATTACCTATTTTTGTGGAATTAAGATTAAGTTATACCTATTAAGCTTCTTGTTAATCCAATAGAATCCCTAAGGAATCTATCCTACTTTCGTAGTTCAAATACCTTAATTTCTAGAGGTCCGGTATTAATTTTCATCTTTTTAGCCCTTCAATTAATTACTTATGATTTCTAATTCGGTGATCAAGTGAGTTAAAAAAATATAAATCATAATAAATTAAGTTTAAATATTCAAACTTTCATCAAGACTGTATACTATTTCATCACCAATTACCAAAAAGTTGTGTTCTTTTCCAATCTTAGACAAAGAATCTACTCATACATGATTGGAAATAAAGAAGACATCAAATAAATAATCAATTCAATAATAGGAAGAAATTAATTAAAGAGAAGAAAGAAAGAACCAATCTTTTGATTAAAACTTCAAGGTAGAGAGTTGTAATCCAATCTTGTATAAGAAATCCTTCGTTTTTCTTCAATGCTCGAGTTCTAGATCTAGATACTATTTGGCGGCTAATATAAATCTCAAATCAAGATCCTCTTAACCCTAAGCTAATATATATATAGGTCTTAAAAATTTGGAAAGAAATAAAGAAGTTTTGTAAATATCGCAACCTAACCACATATGTGTCACATGTTGTCTTGTTTAATTTGCGCTCGTTTGGACAATCTTTGGTATTCTGGATGTAACTTAGTCGTCTAACCTCAGATTTATGTTATTCAAGTTGCGTTGAAATATATTGAAGAGAAATACAACTTTGGTCTTTTGCGTTCGTTCAGATTCACATTGCATCATGGTTGAAATTTCATTTCCTTATACATGTGTATCTATTTTCTTCTCGAACCATGCATTCTAAATTTCATCGTGGCTCCAAACTCTTTTTTAACTTCCAAAAATCATTTAATATAAATACACATAATAATACAAACCAAATAAATATCCATGATCTAAACACGAAATATGCATCAAACATCCATAAATCATGCATGAAAACCACTAAGATAATGCATATTTTACATGTTTATCATCTCCGCCAAGCTTAGATTTTTACATGTCCTCAAGAAAATAATCAATAAGCACCATAGGAGGAGGGATCACCCCCTCATCAATCCTATAACCAGTATCCAACATATCACAAGATAAACACATTTCATGGGGACTTAACAATGTAATTTCCACAGCCTTCAATAAAATCACATTTAAAAATTTTATTTGCTATCACAAGTGTCATAAGTTAAGGATAACCTTTTCATCCAATTCTCAAGCAAAAGTAAGAGAAAACAATCCATGTAGTTAGCTTCAAGTTGGAAGTAGTAAAATTAAGACATTCATGCAGTTAAATTGGTAGACCTCACTTTAGGGCATGTGGACTTTCAATCTCTCATGTGTTTAAGGGTAGAGTTATGTAGCTCAAAACTATTCCGAATGGATGTATTCAATCCATAAGCTTGCATATCATCTTGATTCTCCACTGCTTTGAAAACTAATGCATGCAAAAAAATCATGAGTTCTTTTATTTGGTTGTAACGGGGCTAGGATCAAAAGGGTAGGATAGATATTTGAGAATGCACCTAAAAGCCTATAACAAGTGGAGGGATATATGCAAAACACAAGATCTCAAAGCAAGATCAATATAATACACACACACGCTCCATCTTCTATCAAATAACTTCTTCAAACTATTCCATTTGATACATCATAATAAATTATTTTAACCACTCACAATTACATACACCATAAAGATAATACTTGATTTGTAATATTTATTCTTCTTCTTATTCTACTTCTCTCTCTTATTTTTCCTTTCTTTTGTTTTGTTTTTTAGAAAGTAGAAAGGAATAATGAGGAAATCAAACACCCCATTTCACTCCTCAAGCTTACACCATATTACTCACATAACCCATCGTATCATAAATTGTGCTCTCCTAGCTTAGGCATGGGTAAGGATTACTGTAACTCCCAAATCGACACAACCACACGGGGGCTACTTTGGAGCACTTTCGGATTGATCGGTTGGCCCCACAGATCAACACAAGTCCTTTTAGTACACTTTGTCCTCGCTCATGCACTTTCCGAGAAATTTTCAAAAAATTTGTGAAACTTCCCAAGAGGGTCACCCATCCTAAAATTGCTCCACGGCCAGTACGCTTAGCTATAGAGTTCTTAGGATGAATAACCAAAAGAACGGTATACCATGTTGATATAAGTAGTCAAATTAATCTTTATAACACTCCGCTCAATTTGGGGTATTACAATTGCATTCGGAATTAGAGGTTGCATGCGGGTTAAATCAACAAGAATTAAGCTTATAATATCAAAAGATCTAATCAAAAGAAAAAATAGCATATGATATGATTTTTTTTGCTAATGTGGAATACGAATAAAAATACACATGCCTTAATAACTTTTTATGTGTGCAAAAGTTATATGTGGCCTCGAAGAGATTCAATGCAAGTTCTAGTGTCCTACACCATTGGAGAATATCACATAAGGAAAGAAAAATCATGATTGGATATGTAATATATCCAATTTTAGGCTCAAGCTTTCTCCAATTTTAAATGTCTACCAAATTTAATTCCCTTTTGTCTCAATATGATAAAGGTTATGATGCTAGCCACGTAAATGATAACTCTTATAAGACAAAAGAATATTCAAGTCCAATTCTCCCCTATTGCTAACTTACTATCAAAATTCTTTGAGAATCAGTTGAAAGATGGATTAATTTTTTTTTCTAGTCCCGACTAATTAAAATTATCTAGTTCAATGATCAATAAAGACTAAGGATTCATATCATCATCAGGAGATCATTTCCCTATATTTTTTTTTTCATTTTTTTTAAAGAGAAGAGGCAAAGACAAAATAGGTAAAAATAGAAAATCATCAATGTATAATGAACGTACACCCCCAAGCTTAATATCTACATTGTCCCCAATGTAGTATAATATAAACGAGTGCAAGGGTGCATAGAACATACCGAATCACTGATAAGAAGAGGGTGGAGCGGGGTAATCCTAGAGGAGAAAAGACTATATAAATGAAGGTATTAGAAATTAAATTCATGCCTATCTGATTGCTTATAAAAATAATAAATGAAATTAAAATAGAATAAAATAAGGAAGAAGAAAAGAGCAAATATGGAGAAAAACTCAGGTTGCCTCCCAAGAAACGCTCGTTTATCGTCATAAGCTTGATGCCTATTAAACTCAATTCTCTAATGAAGGGAGACTGAAAAGGGTATAAGTGACTTCTTTCTCACTTTGTTCCCCTACAATATAGAGCTTCAATCGTTACCCATTCACCTCGAAAGATTCGTTGTTTCACTCCACACTTCAACAACTCCACTAGGAAAGACCTCAAAGACTTTAAAAGGTTCAGACCATGTAGACTTAAGCTTGCCTAGAAAAAGCTTCGTATGAAAGTTGAAAATCAGCCCCATATCTCCTTGATTAAACTCTATTCAAAGTATATTCTTATCATGTCATCTTTTAGTATTTTATTTATACATATGAGATTCTCATAAAAGTCTAACTATAATTCATCTAACTCATGAAGTTGAAGCTTTCTTCTCTCACCAGTAGCCTTCATATCAAAGTTTAGTATCTTGATAGTCCATTATGCCTTGTGCTCTTGTTCAATTGGGAGAAGACACAATTTTCCATATACCAACTTGAACTGTGTCATACCTATTGGTGTCTTGTAGGTAGTTCGATAGGTCCATAAGGATTCTAGGAGTTTCATAGACCGGTCATTTCTTGAACGATTAACTATTTTCTCCAAGATACTCTTAATCTCATAATTTGAAACCTCCACTTAGCCACTAGTTTGAGGATGAAATGGTGTGAAGACCTTATGAATGACCCCATACTTTCTCAAGAGCTTCAAATTTTCTTTCTATGAAGTGTGAACTGCCATCACTAACTACCATCCTTAGAACCCCAAACCTTGGAAATATAACTTGTTTTAATAGTTTCACAACCACACTAGCATCATTGGTGGGGAATTCTATTGCTTCTACCCACTTGGAGATGTAATCCACTTCTAATAAGATGAACTTGTTGTTACATGATGGTGGAAATGGTCCCATGAAATCTATGCTCTACATATCAAAAACCCCAATTTTTAAGATGGAGTGTGAGGGCATCTTGTGTCTCTTCAAAATGTTTTCGGTCCTCTAAAAACTATCACAAGATATCACAAACTGTCTTGCATCTTGAAAAAGACTCGACTAATAAAAATATTATTGTAGAATTTTTGCAACTGTCTTTGAAGTGCTTACATGCCCCCATAAGAAGATGAATGATAATGATGGAGAATACTTGTAATCTCATCTTCAAGGATACACCTTCTAAACATCTCATTAACACACCGTTTGTATAGAAATGATTCATCCCAATAATAATACTTTAAGTTCGCAAAGAAATTCTTCTAAAACTCCACTCACTATGTAGTTAACAAAGCCTGCATACCATGGTGCATCCAATATTTCTATGGCTAACAACTAATCATTAGGGAAGGAGTCGTCGATTGATGGTTCATCCTCCTCCCTATCATATAACTCTTGTTTCATCCTCGACAAATGGTCCACCACTAGATTTTTTGTCCCTTTCTTATCCTTTATCTCTAGGTTAAACTCTTATAGTAGTAGTATCCATTAGATCAACCTAGGCTTGGAAACTTGCTTGCTCAAAAAATATTTGATGGCAGAGTGGTTGGTATAAATGATGACTTTGGACCCCACTAAGTAAGACTGAAACCTGTCAAAGGTGAAAAAAACTACTAATGGATCATTTTTTTGATAGCATAGTTAACGTGGGCCTCAACAAGAGTATGACTAGCATAATAAATTGCATGAACTATCTTGTTTTTCCTTTGGCCTAGCACAACACCAACTACATAATATCTTGCATCAGTCATAACTTCTAATGGAAGATTCCAGTTCGACAGTTGCGTAATAGGAGATGTTATCATTACTTATTTCAATCTATGAAAAGCAACAAGACATTCATTAGTGAAATCAAATGTAATATCTTTATGAAGGAGGTTATTTAAGGGTTTTACAATTTTTGTATAGTGTTTAATGAAACGCCAATAAAAAGCAACATGTACCAAGAAACTTCTTACTCCCCTAACTGACATTGTTGGAAGCACTTTTTCAATAATTTCCACTTTTACTTGATTAACCTCAATGCCATGCTCAAACACCTACCTAGAACTATTGCATCCCTTACCAAAAAGTGGCATTTCTCACAATATATTTTCAATGTTGCAAAACTCAATACAAGTTAGCTAAATAACCATCAAAAGGAGTGTCATATATGGAGAAGTCATCCATAAATACATCCATAATGTCATCTATAAAGTTAGAGAAGATAGCCATTATACATCGTTGAAAAGTGGCAGGGGAATTACAAAGACCAAAAGGCATACACCTATAAGCAAAGGTTCCATAGGGACAAGTGAAAGTGGTATTTTCCTAGTCACTAGGATGAATAGAGATTTAGAAGAATCCCGAATAGCCATCCAAATAACAAAACTAAGAGTGTTTAGCTAACCTTTTCAACATTTGGTCTATAAAGGGAAGGGGAAAATGATCTTTTCAGGTTGCCTTATTCATCTTTCTATAGTTAATGCACATCCTCCAACCCGTATCCATCCTAGTAGGAATAAATTCATTATTCTCATACTTGATTGCGGTTATACCCTCTTTTTTGGAAACCATGTGTACTACACTAACCCATTGACTATCTTAAATAGGATAAATTACCCTAATATCTAGTAGATTAAGCACCTCTTTTTTAACTACTTCCTTCATGTTGGGATTTAATCTATGTTGGTGCTCTATAGAGGGTTTATGATCATCTTCCATGAAAATTCTATGCATATAAATCGATGGGTTGATTTTTTTTTAATGTCATCCATGGTGTATCCTCTGACCTTGCAATGATTCTAAGTATTCTAAGCAAATTACCAATTTCATTTTCATTCATACATGCATTCACAATCACAAGATAAGTAGAGTTAGGGCCAAGAAATTCATACCTTAAAGAAGATGGGAGGGGTTTTAGTTCTATCATTGCAAGCGTAACAGACTTCAAGCTTTGTATTTCAAAGTGGAGCAATTGAGGTTGATTCCAAATATTCAGCACATGCGGCTACATCAAAGTCTTCATCATTTATTGAGCCATCACTTACCAAACATTGCTCAAGCGGATCAACTGAATAATGGTTGGAAAATTTATCATATGTATGCTAGTCAATCATATCGATCTTGTAGCAAAATTTATCAGTTAGAGAGAGTTTCATAGCTTTATTTAAATCAAATTCTACCTTCTCACCTATAATATTTAGGGAGAGCCTTCCATTTTTAACTTGATTATATAACTTGTAGTAGCAAGGAAGGACCTTTCTAATATAATTAGAATGTTAGAATCCTCCATTTCTAAGATAATGAAATCAACTAGGATAAAGAACTTACCTATCTGAATAGGCATATCTTCAAGTATACCTACCGGATATTTTACTAATTGATCCGCCAATTGTAGTGATATTGTGGTTGGCTTCGAATAACCTATACCAAGATTCTTTCAAATAGACATTGGCATCAAGATTACGCTTGCACCAAAATCACACAAATCATGGTTAATAGAGACATTAGCAATAACACAATGAATAGAAAATGAATCGGGATCCTTAAGTTTAGGAAGCAAATTATTTTTAATTATAACACTACACTACTTAGTAAGGGCCACAATCTCATATTCTTCCAACTTCCTTTTATTAAAGATGATTTCTTTCAAGAACTTGGTGTAAGAAGGCATTTGAGAAATAACCTTAGTGAATGGGATATTAAAGTGTAATTTTTTCTAAATATCCAAAGAATTCTCAATTTTCTTTTCTAAATTAGCCTTGGATAACCTTTGGTAAAAGGGTAGAGGTGGCTTGTAAGGAGCGAAAGACACATATTTCTCAACTTTTTCTTCTTCCTAAATTTAGACATCATTATCCCCATCTATTGTCTTTTCACCTTTTTCTTCATGATAACCATGTACCCCATCATTTTCCTTTAGATCCCTCGTATTATTTTTCACTCCTAAGGTATATAGCATTTACATGACCATTAGGGTTCATCTCAGATTGTTTAGGTAGCATACCTGAAAGCCTAGAGGAAGAGCTATAATTTTGTGGCAATTGAGAGATTTTTGTCTCTAACATATTGTTATATGTAACTAGAAAATCAATCTTAGAGGCCAATTGTTTTACTACCTTATTCTTAGTTTGTTTTTGTTGCTTAAACTCTTCATTGAAGTTTGATTGAGTCCTCACAAAATTTTCCATTATATTTTCCAAATTAGACCTTCGAGGAGGGGAATTTGGTTGAGGGGTACGAAAATCGGGAGGAAAAAATTAAATGCGGGCATGGGATTTAGAAATGGGTTTCTATAAAATAAATTTGGATGATTCCTCCACCCCGAATTATAGTTGTTGGAGAATGGATCTCCCTTCTGATTAAAATTATTAACGTACCTAACTAGTTCATTACCAGAAGTATCATAGTAATTTTTATCATAATATATGCAATGATATAACAAATTGTTATCATAAAGTACATAATAGTAATAGTAATAATAATAAATTATTAGTATTAATATAATAGTTATTGTTATAAATAAAATTATAAATATTATTATATACATAAATATAATAATTGTTATAATAATTATAATTATTATGTTAATGACCATAATTATTGTTATTATTACAAATAATTATCGTTATTATTGTCATTATTACTATTTTTAGAATTATAATAATCATTATTATTAGTGGAAATATAAATATAAAGTTTACTATTGTTATTATAATAATATATTATGATTAGTATATTTACAATTATCGTTTTTATGTTTATAATAATTATAATTATAAAAAAACTATGATATAATATAATCAGTGCTAATATGATATTAAAATGAAGTGAAAAAAAAAACACAAAGTCTTACTAGTTCTGTTTGTTTGTTGTTATATAGCTTGCATACTATTTTTTTACATAAAATTTTATTAGTAGGATAGTTTATCGGCGTTTATGTATCAAGATAAAATATTACCTTTATTAATCTAATTTGACTTTAGTTTGGATTAGGTTTGAAATTATGTTCATGTATAGGTTGGATTCATGTCTGGTCCTAAATAGTGTATGGTTACCATTATCAAATTAAATATATTCCTAACCTAAATATTAACTAAAAATATAGCATACGATAAGAAAATATATTTTTTACAATGAGAATGAGATTCTGAACTCTAAAATATTAAGTAAAATAATTAAATTATTTAATTATATAGAATAAATAAATAATAAATAAAAATTAAAATAAGAAAATAAAATCATTATTTACAATATTAACAAGGATTGGGGGTTATTATGAGAAAAGGTAAAATAATAAAATAAAACTACTAATTAAATTAATAACTAAACTAATTAATAAGATAACTAATTAAATTTAAAATAAAAGATTAAATTAATTAATAACTAAACTAATATATACATATCCTACCCTTCTCAATACCAACATCTATATTAAATTTATATAGCTAATTTTTTATATATTAAGTGACGGATATATAAATAATTCATTTTGATAGGCTAACTAGAGAGAATTAACCTGCTAACTCCCTTGGTTTCTAATATTGTATAATTAGGCTAACTCTCGTATTTTTTCTAATACTAATTAACTTCTTTGAATTAATATTTTCTACTCAATTAATATAGAGATAAATTAATTGTGTAACATCCTCAGGACTCTCATTATTCCTGGCCAAACAAAAAACTCTATATTCTTAAACTGACTAGAAAAAAGTATATTTTAATTTAATTTGGTTAATTATGAAGACATCAAAATAAATTAATTGCTACTTGTTCTGATTAATTACTAACCTACTAGAATTAACCGAATAACTATAACCCTTAACCCTGAATATAAAATTGATTAGGTTTCATATAAACGATTTGAAATTAAATGTTAATGACAAATATGATTTATATATCAAAATATAATAATTAATAATCCATAATAGTCAAGTATAGTAAAAATCCACACGTAATAAAATATAGCTACTAAAATTAATACAAGTCACATGCATAATTAGGAAAATATAAAAATTAGGTAAAATGTTATAGAAAAAGAATGAAATTTAGAATAAATACAAGAACTTTTCCATTGAAGTATACTTGTGAAGATTCTTTCCACCGATTAATTACTTCCTAAAGTATCACGAACTTTCTCATAATTATTCCTTTTTATTTGTATAAAATCTAAATTTTAATTTAATATATTTTTAATTTACATGTGGGGTAGAGTAGAGAGGAGAAAAGAAATTATTGATTCTTAGTTTTTTAACCAGAGACTTTGGTCCCCAATTTTATTTTTTTATAGGTGTTTGTGCACTCTTGTAGGGCATTTTTGTTTTGTTCCTTATCTTTGGGAATTTATTGTTGATATATTTTCACTTTTGTTGTGCAACTTATTGATTGCGTGCAGTGACATGCAAATAAATAAAAATTTGAGTAAAAATTAACCCTTAACTTTAAGCTAAACTAATACTAAAATCATATGTAGAGAAAGTAGATAAAAATAAGAGTTGTAGATCTTAATTTTATCTTTCTTTAGAAATTCAAATTTCCTAAATCTAAGTTCACACGAAAATATTATGGCCTAAACTATAAAAAATACTCAAATTTATATTTTTCTTCCAAATTAAATAAATACTTTAGATTATTATAATTTAAGCACATAATTACAAAATAATATAAATATCCTCAATTATTACTTAAATAAATAACCTAAAACTTAATTTAAAAGGGCATAAAATATACAGGAATATGTATCCATTAAATTCTCTCACACTTAAACATTGGTAGTCCACAAGCAAATAAGCATATTAACCATAATTTCCTCTATACATATAATCATGTCATACCCAAGCAAATAATGTCATACTAGTTCATATCTCTGCATTCCTAAGGTAAAAACAACCAATAACTCAAAACTCAACCTAAACTAAATAACCATTTTAAAAATAATCTGGTCTCTAATCATAGAGAGTTAAATAGTTAGCAATGATTTTTTTTTTCAAAAACACAATTAGACTAGGTTCATATCTGTATTAACAAACATACATAATTCCTATTATTTCTCTTGAGCTACTCGTAAGATAGACACTATACACAATGAGAGAATATTCTTTTTTGTTCTTCCCTTGCTTTTTTTCATACTTTTTTCATCTACAAGTAGCTTAAAGAGACATCAAATAGGATCTTGATTTCCATCTTAAAAGGGTAAATAAGGGTTTGATAAGTTAAAACAATTTTAAATATAAGTTATAACTCACCAAATAAGTTAACAGCTTAAATCTAAAATGTCATTTGTCTGAATAAAGTATCAACAAATGGTTGTGTTTAACAAAATAATACAAGTCAAAGAAGTATTTACACATCATCTAATTCATGAAAAAGACAACTCCCATACATGGAATTTTTAATCATTCATTCCTACCTCCTCCCTTCTTCTTTTTTTAATAAGGTGAACTAAAAAAAATATATAAATGAAACACTATGATCTAAAATAAATCTTGGCTCTACAACACTGATGGTAGAGAGCCTATAGAAACTTGTAAGGTAAGAATCTTGTCTTTTACCAAAAAGAAACTTTTTTTGTTAAAAATTAAACTTAACTATCAAAACATAGAAAATGATATAGCACAATCAAAACTAAGGCATAATCAAAACTAAGAAAAAGATAAGTTTGTATTAATAACACACACATCCTAAAAAAATTAAAACACTAAAAATAATTAGACAAATGAATTAAAATAAATTAAAGTGATAGAGTTTAAGAAAGCAAATATGTTTATCTTTAGGTTGTATCCTAAGCATCATTTTTTGTTCATACAGCCTCCAAAACAAATTCTACAACTATCTCCACCTGAGATAGCTCGTGGAACACCTTCAATCCATGGTCATTTACTTTGAAAACTTTACTTGTGTTAATACATTTAATCTCTACTAAACCATGAAGAAAAATGTTAGTAATAACAAAGGGATCAAGCCATTGTGATTGAAGTTTATTGGAAAATGATTTTAGCCATAAACTAAACAATAACACTTTTTGTCCTATATGGAATGTTTTTCTAGTTATCATATTATCATGAAAGGCCTTGATCTTTTCCTTATATATTATTGCATTATAATATCCCTTGAGCATCAATTCCTCTAACTCAAGCAATTGTAAATTTCTTTCTTACCAGTATTTATATGATCTAAGTTATATTGCCCCACTGTCCAATATGAATTATGATCTATGTCTATTGGTAAGTGGCAAACTTTTCCAAAAACCAACCAATAAGGAGACGTCCCAATTGGAGTTTTAATTCTTTTCGTGTAAGCCCAAAGAGCATCATCTAATCAAATACTCCAATATTTCCTATTGGGTTTGACTATTTTCTTCAAATGTTGTTTAATTTACCAATTCAAAACCTTAGTTTACCTACTAGTTTGTGGGTGACGTGCAGTATAAATACCATGTGTGACATGATATTTTTCCAAAAGAACGTCGACTGTCCTATTATAAAAATGAGTGCCTCGATCACTAATGATTGCTTTTGGAACTCCAAATCTATTAAAAATATTACTTTTCACAAATTTCACCAGTGTTTTAGCATCATCAGATTTGGTGGTCTTAGTATAATACCCCAAATTTTATCTAATATTAATTCGAGTAATTAATATATTAACATAATTTTAATCTCAAAAAATTAACATTTCTACCTTACCCTGATTCCATAATTCTAAATCTTAATCTAATCCTAATTTTTATTCCGATTCATTAATATTTTTAACCTAAACCTAACCCCAGATGATTGATAATTGATCTTACCCTAATTCCCTAATCTAAACTATTTTAACCTAATTCTAATCCTAACCCTAAACTTATTTTCTTTTTCTTCTTTTTTCCTTTTTCCCCTTTTCCTTTTCTATTCCTTTTTCTTTTTGCCCTCTCAACTTCCTTTTCTTCTTCTTCTTCTTTCCTCTTCTCCCTGTGTGAATCCCTCTCTTCCCAACCAAATCCCTCTTATCATGCCTACCCACTAAAACTACCTATCATACATTCATTATCACCACCATCAACTCCCACATCTCAAGTGATGTGTCCGTTGAAAATTTTGCCTAAACATTTGACCTCAATTGTGCTCTCCATCCCATACGTGCCCCTACCTTCTTTCTCTACCGTGTACCTCATTCATGTGCAACATGCGTGTGTGTATATATATACCCCTCCCAATCTTTGCCTCATTTAATGTTCAACTAACCCCTCACTCCCTCCATTTCTATTGAGCAAAACCAGCTCAACCATCTTCCCTTCTCTTATTCCCTTTCTTGCTTTGTTCATTTCTATCATCCACCATCAACTCCACTTGCCACCACCAACCACCAAATAAGATCGTTTCTGTAGAAAACTAAGTACCACTACCACCCCATCATCCTCCCTAATCATCGCCCAACCATTTCCACCCCAATCCTTTTCTTTTTCCTTCTCCCTGTCATGTTTTGCTTCATTTTCATTGAGGCGCATGACTATGCACCCTCAGACACCCCATCCATGCCCCTCTTGTATGACCCATGCATGATTTGTGCACAACCCATGCATGCCCCTTTTCACACACCACACTCGTGCGTGTTTCGTGTTCTTGCCTCATGCATGCATTGCATGCTTTTCTCTTGACCTTCAAAGTTTCTTTTGGCATAGTTGTGCTTCCCTCCTAGCACACCCCATGCTCCACTTTAACACTACCATACTCCCACGCAAATCAAGTTTCTCCACTTCTTTTGGTTATCCCTATTTCCACCCTCCTTTACCTTAAATTTCCTCAATTGTATTCTTAAGTTTTAATGGTGTTTTATTATCATTTTTCTAGGTGATTTTTTGGTGATATCAGAGGAGACAGGTTAGGCCTACATGCTTAAAGACCAACTTTCTTGTTGGTAAGGATACATCTCATAGTTGGGGATTATATGTGCAATGTATATTTGTATGTGATATCAAATTTCATAATGTTATATGAATAATGATGATTAAAATAATGTTATTATATGATATATTGAAAGTGAGTAAAATGTGAAAGTATCATTTGTGTACTTAGTCTGTTGGCATGAATCTAGATATGTGATATCTATATATATATAATGAGGGTTATGTATTTCATATATATATTGGAGGTTGAAATTCATTACTATTGGGGCTCATAAGTTCTTTGGAAAAATATGAGCATTTTAGCTAATGTAAGGGTATTATGGTCATTTGATGATAATCATATCATAATAATATTTTGAGGGGATTATCAGTTATTTCATAATTAATGTCATTATATGATGGTTGAATAAGACATAAGTTACCTAATATGAGATTTTGAGATTTTTAGTAAGAGAAGGGTATTTTGGTCAATAAGGGTTAAAAAATTAAAATTTTGATTATTTGATAGGATAATAGGCTTTAAATATTCTAAGTATGATACTTAGAATTTCAATATAATGATGAGTAGCATAATTATAATAAAATGAGAAATTATACTCACCTTGTGAAATTAAGGTTTCTTAGGGGAATTATAGACTTTTTTCCTTGGGGAATAGCCCCATAACTATGTGGTTGTCTTAGTTTTTTTCACTTATGTGTTGTGTATAGAGATAGCAATGGGTCAGGTCTGGATCGGGTCCATCGAGATCCAGACCCAGACCCGTTTATTTTAGAAGATCTAGACCCGGTCCAAATCCAACGGGTCTCAAAATTTCAGACCCAGACCCAAACCCGGCGGGTCCGTCAAGTAATCGGGTCCTAAACGGGTCCTTAACGGGTCCAGACATTTTATGTCTAAAAAATATATTAATTCATGCTGTAAATAGTAAATCTATTGTATACCTACTAAACTATCATATTTAAATATAAAAAAATATGAAATCCTGAGAGGAGGGGAGGTCGGGGACTCGGGGTGCAATGGAAAATTCGAAGTTCGAACTTTGAATAGGCGTGGGGGGAGTCGGGTTGGTGACTGCCTGACTGGGTGGTGCAGTGCAGCGAGCCAGCGACAAGCCGACAACCTGTTGTCCTCGACGTCGACGGTGTCGGAAGATGAGATCGAGACTCGTCCCGTCGTCCGTTGTCCTCGACCAATCGCCAGTCGCCACTCCACTGTTGAGCTTGAGCACAATCGACTGATCGAGTATCGAGTATCGACTGTTGAGTGTTGAATCTGTTGATTGTTGAAGTTGAAGTCTTGAAGAACAGAGAGAGAGAACAGGGAGAGAACAGAATTACATAACAAACTCTTTTGAGTCTCTTCTTCGTGTGAGCTGTGAGCGTGAGTGACGGAGTGAGTCACAAGGGGCACAGGTCAGGGTGAGTAGTCTGCGGCGAGAGAGTAAGAGTAGTGACATTAGGGTTTAATGGATTATGTATATATATATATATTTAAAAAAAACGGGTCTGGGCCGGGTCTGGGTCTAAAATAATAGGATCCAAATCCAGACCCATTTATTTAGGTCCAGACCCAGACCCGATCCAGACCCGTCGGGTCTAAAAATTACAGATCCAGACCCTGTATTAACGGGTCGAGTCCGCCGGGTCTGGGCCAGGTCCTGGACCCATTGCCATCCCTAGTTGTGTATATCTACATTAGTACTTAATTATTATCTTGATTAAATAACTCTGAATAATATACTAATCATTTAAAGTGAAAAATTATGTGAGTCAGGTCGAGGTATATGTTGGGTTAGTTCCATCGGACGGTAATAATAGATCAAGAGTGTTCTACCCTAAGAGGTGCATTAGTTTGTTCCACTAGATTAAGAGTAATGGGGCCCTAAAATCAATGTGAATAAGAATATGATTATGATATAATTACTAATGATAATACATTAATCACTTAAAGTGAAAGATTACGTGAGTCATAACTAAGAAGTTGTGTCTGTTCCATCAAATGATAATAGTAACTCAAGTGTGTTTTTTAAATGTGCTTCAGACTATTCCACTGGTTTAAGAATAGTGGTCAGGAGCGTGTTGCACCGATATATGTTGGGTTAGTTCCACCAGACATTAATAGTAGCTCAAGTGTGTTTTATCCTGATAGGCGCTTCAGTTCACTCTACCGGATTAAGAATAGTGGGGTCCCTAAACTCAAAATTAATAAAAGAATGGATCTTTTTTAGATCTAATAATGAGTTATTAACTTAGTTTTTACTTTGCATCGCTTATTAACACACATATATACTTATCCTTTGTTGTACCCTTACTTAGGTTATATTGTTACCTTACTCACTACGTAGCATATTGACCATCCTTTTATGGATATTATTTATTCTTACAAGTAGACAACCCAGATTATTTTTGTATAGGTTGATGAGAACCCTTTGTATGATTTGTCTTCATATCATGCCTTATGTGTGGAGGAGTAATTATTATATATTAGGATTGGACTTAGAATCATATTATCTAGTTATAGTTTTTGGTTTTGATACCTTTTGGGACTCTTATTTCTCAATATATCCCTTTTATGTATTTATGATATTATACTTAGATTTAATCTCCAAAATATTATCCAATATTTATGGAAGTTATATTATTCTATGTTTATCATACTTTAAGTCTTAACTATTTTGTCTTGTGTTTGATGTAAGGATTGTATGGTATGTCAGATTTATGTTGAGTACGATGGTAATATAATGCTAATTTGATATTAAGCTTCCTCTAAAAATAAAGATTTACAATAGTAAATTTTTGGATGTTACACTTATCCTCTACCCACTTAGAGACATAACCAACTACAAGAATAGTGTAAACACAACCAAAGAATGATGGAAATGGACCCATGAAATCAATACATCAAATATCAAAAATTTCAAAAACTATAATAATCATTTGAGGTATCTTAGTTCTCCTAGATAAATTGGTAGTCCTTTGACATTATTCACAGCTACTAGTAAATAAATAAGCATCTCTATATATAAAGTGGGCCAATAAAAACTACATTCATACACTTTAGGATTAGTTCTATTAGGACCAAAATGGCCTCCAACATCATACATATGACACAAATTCAAGATAGACCAATATTACTATTCATTCACACATCTTCTAATAAACTGATCAAAATAAGGGTTCTAAAGATATGGGTCATCCCAAAAATAATACTTAGAGTCAACCTTTATTTTATAAATTTGACACTTTGATAATAAACTTAGAAAAGTTCTAGTCACCAAATAGTTCACAATGTATGCATACCAATGAGGCTCTAAAATCAATAAATCTTTTTTAGGTATTATTCTACTTAGGTGATTTGCCACTAAATTCTCAGCACCTTTCTTATCTCTAATTTCCAAATCAAATTCTTGTACAAAAGTATCCATCTCAAAAGTCTAGGCTTTTATTTTCTCTTTTTCATTGAGTATCAAAGGGTATCATGATCAAAAAAGGTAATTCATTTAGTCTCAAGTAAGTAAGAATGGAATTTTTCCAAATCAAAGACAATTGAATACATTTCTTTATCAATCATAGTATAAGTTATTTCTCATGACCAAGTGATCTAGAAACATAATAAATCACATAAGGTTCTTTTTCTTTTCATTTCCCTAATATGACTCCTACTTCATTGTCACTCACATCACACATATTTCAAATTGAAATTCCAATCAAGGAGTGAATAATAGGGGTAGTAGTCAAGGTTCACAGTGAAATGAAACATCTTTTGAAAGAAAATCATATAAGGGGGAAGCATTATTAGAAACATGTTTAATAAAGTGCTTATAGAAGCCAACATGACCCAAAAATGATATAATGCCATGCACACATGTAGGGTAAGGTAATGAGTTAATCACTTCTATTTTTGATTTATCAACTTCCAACTCTCTTGAACTCACAACATGTCCTAGCACTACACTTGTTCTACTATCAAATAACATTTCTCAAAATTCAATAAAAGGTTAGTTTCAATGCGTCTTTTCAACACAAGAGATAGATTATGGAGATATTGGTGTGACTATAGCTGGTTCTAATTTAAACCATCTTGTTATTAATTGTAGTATTGGTAAATAAGGATATTGTTGTAGGCCTGGGATTGAGATACACCTACATTTAGATAGCTCATAAATAATAATAAACTAAAGAATTATAAATCACACAAATATAATAATAAGAAAAACACAAATAAAATCAACTAAAAAAATAAATATGGGTGAATACCAATATAACGAATATGCTAGGAAAGTTAAAATCTACTACTAGACAAGGTTAAAATATATCAATAATTGTTAAGTCATCTTTTTAATCACAAGAAATATATAGGTCAAGTTGCAAGCCAAAAACAAGTATATACACCTTATATTACTTTCCTGAAATATCTAATACCATAGAGCACAAATATTGAACCCTAATAAATCCTAGTAGTATAGTCGCAATAATCGACTTCTATAGTTAACTAGATTCAAAATATTAAGTACAAGTTGAAGAATGTTGGTCTAAGTACCCAAACTAGTACATTATGCATGTCTAGTTGCATTGCCCTACTTTTAATAACACATATCGAAAAATATTACTGCTCTGATTAGAATTACAAAACTATTAGATAAATTGTTATCTAACATAGCTGCAATTCAAATATATAAATTCTATCATGTTTATATAGCCACCTAGTAAGCATATAATCCTACATATTATTACCATGAAGAAGTCAGAATGAGTCAATCACTTTATAAATCATACTCAACAGAATCACACATATAAATTATAATAAAAAAATGGTGTCAAAGAACAATATCATAAAAACAAAGAAAATTAATATTACATCTAAAAGCATAGTCCAAGGCTTCAATTTATTCCCCAATAAAAATTATTTAGCTATCCATAATAAATTAATTAATTACATAAAAATATATATTAAAAATAGAAAAATAAATAACCAAAGTTAAATATGGATGAAAAATTGTAGCAATTTAATCAGATGAAAAATTGCATATATTTATCATAAATAAATTTGTCCGAACTTAATCTCTTTTTCTCTCTCTATTTCATGTGCCGCTCTCTCTCTCCCCCCTATGTTGCCCTATCGTGGCTCCCTCTCTCTTCTATCCTCTATTACCTTGTCGTGTCTCCTTGTGCACCTGTTAGTCTGTCTCTTTTTTCTTTTCTTCTCTTGTTCGCCTCACCTGTGCCCTTCTCCTTTATCTAGTTCTTCTCTCTATTTTTGCCTCCCTTTATTTTTTTTATTTTATTTTTTAGCTATGTCGTTATTTGCTCCCGTTCACCTTGTTTTCTATTCCATCTTCTCTTGTGCCCCATTTTCTCAACCTTTGGGCCTTTTTTTTTATTTCATGGCACTTTGTGTCGTCTTCTTTTTTTTCTTTCTAATTTTACCTAAACAATAAAGTTAAAAGAATCAATAAATAATCTCATAATTTAAACCCATAAATTTTATATTATTTCAACTCAAATAATTAAATATATGATATTATTATCATTTAAGTATAAAATGATAATTAGACTCGTATATAATTCAAATATAAAAAAACCAAAAATCTAAGAATAAAAGGGTAAAAGTATGTATTCATTAATGCCCATATACTTAGCTTCTTACTTTTCATCAAGCTAAACATAATTCGAGCAAAATAATAATAATAAAAATGAAACTAACTAGCTACTTTTATAGATCTCACAATTGCACTAAGATTGTGAAACATGCTCTTTAAACCTCTAGGTCATTCTTAGAGGATGAGTAAGGACTTTTGATATACCAAAAAAATCACACATGATTCAAATAGAAAAAGAAAAATACACCTCTAACGCCATTAACTAGTTGTCTCAGAATCTTTTCTTTCATAACGCCAAGATAGCACTCAACCAGGATTTAGTATTGAGAAATTTAAAAGGTTAATTCCAATGTATGGTTCACACATAAATATGACAAATATGAATAAAGTAATAATATGGACGAAAATCTATTACACCTTAGTTGCATCAAGACCCATTCTCACTAAGGATATCCTCTATTTTTTCCCTCAAATTTATGGCTAAAAATGTAAAAAAAGTACACTTAAATATATGAGATATAAGATGATAAAAATAGCAAGCAACTCACATATATAAATAGGGAAAGCTCATATTTTTAGGGTAAAACTTCATGAAAGATATCAAATACTTGCCGAATATATCAAACCATATGCTTAACTTTTATGATTAATCTCCATTAGATCAAAGGCTTCCCATCTCAAGAATCAATTAGGACGTTTCTAGATTATAAAGGGACCAAGGTATAATAGGTATGGAGTATTCAAGGGTTGTGGTGCTAAAAGGCCAAGAACTAGTGGAAATATAGAAATAAGATGAAATATAAGAATCAACTCTACATCAATGATGATCAATAATACACACCTCAACCTCAACAATAAACTAGAACAATAAGATAATCAAAAAATTAGAACATGAATAGAACTTTCTAAAAGTCGTCTCCATATCTCCTTTTCTTCCTTATGCCGTATCATTTTTTATTTTATTTTTTAAAATAAAGAAAACAGATGACAAGACACCATATATATATATATATATATATATATATATATATATATATATATATATATATATATATATATATTCGTCTCCACCACCGAACATAACCAATTTCTTTCTCAACTTAAATACATCTATTTCTTCCATATACTATCACATACACAACCACTCTATTTCCAGAATATAATGGAATGACTCCTTTCCAGTAGCTCTAGGTGAGGGTAAGATAAGACCCAAGGGTTATTTAATGTGGATAATGAATAAAAATATATGTTAAATGTATAGACTCAAAAGGGCTTCTACGGGGTGTGCTTCTTGTGTACACATATTAGGACACAAACTATTTGGTCATGTGGTGGAAAATCCTATGTTGCCTTTATTATTTTCTTAATCAGAGTAAGTTTTGACTATAAACTTTGACTAGTACAAGAATAAATTCAAGTAATCTTTAGAGTTCATTATAAGAGCTATGGAAAGTAATTTAATCAAAGAAATTAAATACATATGAGGTTTGCAAAGAAAATTTAAAGTTAAGATATATAGAGTATTTAATGTTAATTCACTTAGAGAAGAAGGCATATATGGCTCAAAAGCTCACTATAGGATGTACTGAATCTCAATATGCCATGTCGATGGTTAGAAAATCATACATCTTCTTGCTCCGTTCACATCTTTACATATAAAAATTAACATAAAAAATTTCCACCCATATTATCTCAATCTTCTGATCATCTTTTAGCTAGATTTTAAAGATATACTCATCATTAACTAGTTAAGGGTTGATAAGACTCTAAACATACCAAAAATACAAAATAAAAAATATGCATGACATTTTTTTTGAGATATATACAAATACACACTAACTCATGTAACTCACAAACACCTCAACATTTAAATCACACATTTCCCTCAATGTGAAGAAAAGTAATGGAACAAGTAATATAATTATAGAGAGATATAAAATAAATGAATAAATAGATAGATACAAGTAAAGGGTAGAAAAATACCCTATCACATTAGGTAGCCAAATAAATGAATAAATAGATAGATACAAGTAAAGGGTAGAAAAATACCCTATCACATTGGGTAGCCTCTTAAGCAATGCTTGTTTTTAAGTCTTCAACTTGACGTGATGTAGGTTTACTCAATTAAGGTGAGTGCTTCTTGTAGATGCACCTCTTTAATGTTATTCTCTATAAGTGCCTCATAGTATGGCTTAAGCCTATAATTGTTTACCTTAAACTCATTTCTTGTCTTCTCACTTATAATCTATATGGCACCATAAGGGAAAACATTAGTAACAATGAAAGGACCAACCCATCTAGAATGCAACTTACCTAGGAATAAGCGAAGTTAAGAATGGTAGAGTAACACTTGTTGACCCACAATAAATGACTTTTCATGAATCATCTTATCATAAAAATCTCTTGTCTTCTCTTCGTACACCATAGAACTCTCAAATGAATCATCTGTTATCTCTTCAAGCTTATGAAGCTGTAGTTTCCTATGTATTTAACAGAATCTGTACTCATGCTCAATATCTTCATAACCCATCATGCCTTGTACTCAAGATCCATTAGTAGATGACATGCTTTTTCATAAATAAGATAAAAGGGAGACATGCCTATAAGAATCTTAATAGTAGTCTTATAAGCCCACAAGGCAGCATTTAACCTTTGGCATGTGATCTTTAGGACTAATGTCCCGCACATCAAAAATTTCTACAACTATAATAGGGATTAAGGGTATGTGATCTTTAGGACCGATGTTACCCGATCATTGGCATCTATCACATCTCATGCAATAAGTGTCAGCGTCTATTAATAGTGTAGGATAATAAAAACTATCTTCAAGAACATTGAAGGTGGTCTTTTTGGCACCAAAGTGTCCTACACAATACAAAGTATGACATAGTGATAAAATATGATCAATTTTGGAATTGGTCATATATATCCTTACCATGCCATTAGTACCAAATGTCCACAAATTAGGGTCATCCCAAACATATTGGCATGCCTCCTTTCTAATCTTAGTTCTCACATATCATGGAATTTAAATAGGTAGCTTATGAGTAACAATATAGTTCACAGTATTAGCAAACCATGGTGTCTTTATCCGTATCCTAAAAAACTACTTATTTGGAAAATTCGCAATCAATGGTATGGGTTCACCATCTTAAATCATGTGGCTCAAATGCTCTGCCACTACATTCTCACTCCCTTTCTTGTCCTTAATCTCCACATCAATCTCTTGTAGTAAGAGAACCCATCTTATCAACCTTGGCTTTGCTTATTTTTTATACAATAAATACTTCAATGATGCATGGTCAGTTAAAATAATAACTTTAGTTTGAAATAAGTATGATCTAAATTTTTCAAGAGCAAATACCATTGCTAAAAGCTCTTTCTAGGTAATAGAGTAATTCAACTGAGCATCATTAAGCGTCCTTGAAGCATAGTAGATGGAATATAGATTTGTATCCTTTAATTGTCCCAAGACTACACCAATTGTATAGTCAAAGACATCACACATGATCTCAAATGGTAGGGATCAATCTAGAAGTAACATCACCGGAGTCATCGTTATAATTTTTTTGAACTCATCGAATGCTTTTCAACTCTCCTTAATGCAATCAAAAGCCACATCCTTATGTAAAAGGTGTGTCAATGGTTGTATAATGCTAGAGAAGTCCTTTATGAACCATCAATAGAAACCTGTATTGTAACACTCCCCATGTTTTGAACCAAATTTTTTTAAGAAATGAGAAAGTGATTGAAAAAAATAGGGAATGTTATCGCCACATCAACCATGAGGGACTAACCCATGCTTGATGCAAGGAAAAATGGTACAAGGAACAAAGAATGCATGATCATAATAATAATGTGACAATACAAGGAAATAAAGACTAGAACCATATCATAGATAGAATGAACTTGATAGTTTACAAAATTAAATATAAGAATCCAAGCCAAGAGTTTAAATATCCAAAAATATAAAACCATCCCAATGTTGTGGGTAAAATGTTAATAACCGGGTAGCCTAACTCTTAGGCACAATCATAAATCTTGATCCCCAAGCAATGGCCCACTAATGGCTCACGTCATCACCCTCTACATACTCTAACTGAGAGCCATAACCCTACAAACCATCCTTTGCTCTCCAAACCAGAAGCTGGATCATCATAGTGACTACACAAGTGCAGTATCAGTACAATGAAGTACTAGTAAAATATACTGCCTAAAACATGAAAGGCTCATGCAACACATTAAAGTCACATAATAGCATGATGATATTATAACGACACAACTCAAGTACAACATAACATGCTTGCATGGAATTCATGGAAGTATAGAAATTCAATAATACATGTGATGCATAAATGTAAACCATATTAGAATTCTTCTTTTAGTGACCACACAAGTTTTGGTTAGTAAGATAGTTTGTTCGACCACACCCAGTTCTCCACCATGAACAAAAGTCATGGCAGCATAAGATGATCACAATGGGATACCACACCCATCACACAAGGTCAGGATACATCGAATGGGCTTTCTTTGGGGATAGCACACCCACCACACATCAAGTGCACCCACCACAAATCGATATACCACACCCACTACGCATGGTTGAAGTACACCAAGGGGGCTTGTACTAGGATACCTCAACCACCACATCTTGAATCTCTCTACTGCAAGGGCTAAAAGTTAGGATACCACACCAGCCTAAGAAATGGACAATATAAAGTACTAGGGAGCTTGTACTGGGATACCATACCCATCTGTACTGAACACCAATGTCATGTCGGCTTGCCATAGTATAATCTTATACCTTAAGATATACACATACCCCATACCTATTGCAACCCAGTAAAGAAGAAAATAAGTACTAAGTGAAAGAATACATAAATAAGGGCAACCTGCCTACTAACTCCCGACAGCTACCCCGAGAGCTAAAGAAAAAGGCTCAAATGAAATCTTAAACCATTAATTTATGTATAGGTGATGTCACAAATCATAACAAAGTCCACACATAACTAGGTGGCTTCCAACCTAACCAGTTGATTGGTCCTTTAGGCTAATCAATTGGTCTAGTCATACCAGACCTGGACTAAAACAAAACCATATCACCATTCAATTGGTTGGCCTCACCAATCAACTGCTCATATGAACCAGTTGACTAGTTTGGTCTAACTGGTTGATGGGTTTAAGCAGAGATCAACCCATTTTGGTCTGTAGAAAACCCAATCGATGGGTTTAACCAATCGATAGATTGGTTATAGCAACCAGTCGACTGGTTTGGTCTAACTAGTTGATGGGTCTAAGTAGAGACCAAACTACTTTGGTTTATAGGGACACCAATCGATGAGTTTGACCAACCAATCGACTATTCATCGAAACTAATTTACTAGTTTACCAAAACAATCGATTGATCTTGCGACCAATTGATCCAAAATTCCAAACCATTTGATTGCTCGCAAAACCATTCGATGGGTTTGAGGAACCAACCCACTGGTCTGGGTAAAATACAACCCAGACTAGCAAAACACATACCAAAATTTACCACACTTTACCATATTAATCCTAGCATACTTCTATGTCAAAACACACATAAAAATACATGTTTCACACATAGAATCACATGGATACATGGTAATGTACACACTTAAATAAATCATGCTCAAACAACCCATTTTATGATTAAAATCAAAGAATCTTAACAACACTTACTTGAGGAGAATTATACCACATGCTCATAAAATGGAACACAATTAAATCATATTCATATAAAAACTAACACATGGAACCCCAATATACCACAGGAACCTAATTATGTTATAGATAAGAATGTCTTACCTTAAAGCAATTCTTCTAGCACAAAACTCCTACTAGATGGCTTATCTAGTAGAACTTTGATTCTTAAAAGAATCAAAGTAAAGACCATTAAAATCATCTTCCAAAACTTCATTAAAACTAAGAAAATAAGGAGAAGAAGAGAAACACAAAACACCACCTTTGGCTCAAAATAGGGTGTTAAAAGAGAGGCTGAAATATCCAACTTTTCTCAACCTTAATTCTTTTTTGCTTAAGGAAAGCAAGAGAGAACTAAAACCAAGATTAGAAGAAGATAAATGAACATAATGCTTGCACAATTCAAAGGAGAAAATCAGAGAGGATATCTTTTTTTCTTAGCAAAAGGAAGAAGAAAAGAAAATGGAAGGGTGCTCAACACTTAGTGAAATTTTTATAAGGAAAAGGGAGAAGAAAGTAAGAACACAAGTGAGTAATGATAATGGATCAAAAAATGAGAAGTATAGGAGTAGGTTGGTCGATATTCTCAAGGAAAAGAGAGATGAGATTGGTGAGGTTGAGTGTGGTGAGGGTTGACTTGATGGAGTAGTGGGGGTTGAGTGCAGTCATAAATGGACATGGTAGTGCGTTGGAAAGTTAGGGATGGTTTCTCAAAGTCAAGCTTGCAGCCCCATCTACCAAAAGAGGGAGGGAGAGGTGAGGGAAAAGAAAAATAGGAGGCTTGCCTCCAAAAGCGGCTTTTTAAAAAAAATGCTAATTAAAATCATGAAATGCTCTAATTAATGTGAAAATAATACCATAGCACTAAAACATGTTTATTAGTATAATTGAACTCAAATAAGAAGTTTTCATAATCATTAGAGAGAAATTCAAATCAAAATGAGAAATGGATTTAAAATCGTAGACAAACCAATCAATCGGTTGGGGCAAACCAGTCGACTGGTTTGTTGAAGACAAGAATATAAATGTTTCCAATGCACTAGTCAATTGGTTATGTAAACCAATCAATCGGTAAGCCGGAAGTTTACATTTTTATTAGAATTTAAAGCCTATTTCAAAACCAAAACTCATTTCCTTTATATCAACATAATTCTAAATACAATTTGAAGGATTTTAGGATGGGGTATTACATGTATATTTAAGAAAAGAATGCGCCTCTCTCAAACAAGTGGGAGAGGGTAAGTAGAGCATAACATCTATCTTAACTTTATCAATTTTCATCCCTTAGATGAGATAATATGACTAAGTACAATTCTTTGTCTTACCATAAAATGACAATTTTTCCAATTAAGTACAAGGTTAGTTTCTTCACATTATTTCAAAATTAAAGTTAGATTGTTAAGGTAAGAATAAAAAGTATCACCAAAGACATTAAAATAATTCATACAAAACTTAATAATCTTTTTAATGTAATCAAAGAAAATACTACCCATACATCTTTAGAATGTATCAGGGGCTTAGATGGCTCAAATGGCATGCATCAATAAACAAATGTGTCAAATGGGTATGTAAAGGTCATCTTATCTTGATCATCCTTTGCTATGTGAATTTGGTAATAATTAGAGTACCCATCAAGGAATCAATAATATAAATGACTATCTAATCTCTCTAGTAAGTGATCAATGAGTGGTAGTGGGAAGCTGTCTTTCCTTGTCGTGACATTTAGCTTTCTATAGTCAATGCATACTCAGTATCCATTCATTTTCCTTTGTGGGAAAAACTCATTCTCATCATTATTTATGAAAGTGACCCCCAAATTTTTAGGTACCACTTGAATAAGTGCTTCTCATTTAAAATCTGAGATGGTGTAGATGACTCTACTATCCAAGAGCTTCATGATCTCCTTCTTTACTACTTCCATCATAGGAGGATTAAGCCTACATTGGGGGTTCTCTAGTAGGTGTAACACCCCCAAAATTTACACATTTGTTTTAAAAGTAATACTCATAAATTAAAATCGTAAATTTCTGGGGATGTTATTGCCACACTTAGTACCAGACCGGTTCACTCCTATTGTTCCGGTACCAAGTGCTAAGGATACGAAAAAACTATTAGTAATACCATAAAATCTAAATTTATAAAAACGAGAATCAGAGTACAAGCAAATCTTACATAATTCGAAATACCAGCAATTTTTTTCAGATAATAACTAAACAATATTAATAAATTTGTTTCTGCAACTCAAACATAATAAAAATAACATGAGTCATAAATTAAAAAGGAAAAAGGCCATGTCTCTCTAGAAATTGATCTAGCCTAGCTATCACTCTGCCCCTCCTGATGTCCCGTAGACATCGATAGCATCAAAGTAGGTGTCTCCTACCTGCAATAGATCAGACGAGCCTTCTGCTCGTGGAAATGAGCAGCACCCATGAAACGGGTGATTAGTACGCTACGTACTGAGTAAGGTAACTGAGTACTAAGGCCAGCATACATATTTCACATCACCAATAATATAATAATAAAGACATAAAAACTCAATCATATTAGTACACATAAATGTTCAGGTGAGATGCTAGGACTTAATACGAATCAAATTATTTATTTCATCAAGCCTTTATCGAATCCATTTCCACACCATGCTCTTTATCAAGTTCATACGAGTACGGAAACCCCACTATTTTTGCTGGTGGATCGGTCTCCAGGGCACTTTGGCTCCTGGCCACTATTATAACCAGTGGATCGGTCACTTAGGGTACATGTCCTACCACTATTATATGTCGGTGGATCGGTCTGGCCCCTTCTCACACGGTATTCCCCTGTAAGTAATTAGTATCTTCCCATATCTTAACAACATATATGGTTTGGTTTGTTGAGCTTGGGATCCCCCAATATTTTAGCCGGTGAATCGGTCACTAGGGTAACATACCCTACCACTATTAAGCCGGTGGATCGGTCTCCAGGCTACCACAGTACCTGGCCACTATTATGCTGGTGGATCGGTCTGGGCCCGGCTCAACATCTTCCACTTTACGTATTTAATAAGTTAAGTATCTTATTCAAATGTTCATTTTAAGACATGTAAATCAGGTTCCTACCATGCTTACTCCTCAACTCAGGTTAACCACTTCAACCCTAGTTAATCATCCCACCATTCTTAATCATGACATACCCTAATATCCCTACAAACCCTAGCTACCATGCAAACCTTAACTTCACGTAAACCACACTCTCATGAAAATCCTAGTTCCTATGCAAACCCTAGCTCCACGTGACCCATGCTTCCATGCAAACCCTAACTCCACGTAAACCACGCTTCTATGTAAACCCTAGCTCCCATGCAAACCCTAATTCCACGTAACATGCTTCCATGCAACCCAAATTAACATGTAAACCCTAGCTTCACGTAGACCACACTTCCATGCAAATCCTGATTCATATGCAAACCCTAGCTCCACGTATGCCACACTCCATGCAAACCCTAATTCATATGCAAACCCTAGCTCCACGTAGACATACTTCCTTACAAACCATAGCAACATAACATTTCATGCACAACTCTAACCCATACCATTTCATGAAAAACTCTAACCCGTACCATTTCATGCAAAAACCCTAACACCATGCCCTTTTATGCAAAACCCTAACACCATGTCCTTTCATGCAAAACCCTAACGCCACATTGTTACACTACCCATTATTATTTTACCACCCTAACATGCACGTCTTAAGGCCATATCATACAATAATAATAACATAAATATCCACAAAATTCTCATGCCACAATTTATTCACACCAAAATACTTCAACTCCACTTGATACCACATACGAAATAATCAATAATGATAAACATAGAATACATGGCATATAAAGCACATAATACAAATAAACACACAAATGGCCTTAGTAACACCCTTACCTAAACTGTCACCGGTCTTGGTGCACGCTCCTATTTCACTTGAGGGATTTGACTGGGTTCACCTATTATATAAAAATATACTAGAATTAAGATCCCTCTTAAAATTTTATTATTCCCTAACTTATTCTAAGACTTGATTTTTTATTTACACAATATTATACAATAATTAACTATACAAAATATTATTTAAAAATATAAATAAATTACTATTTTCATTTGAGATGACCCTTCACCAAAATATTAGTAGTAGTAGTAGTAGTAGTAGTAGTAATAATAATAATAATAATAATAAAAGTAAAATATTATTAATAATACTCTTATTAGTAGAATATTAATATTAATAATACCATAAATATTAAAATTACAAAGTGGCTTTCAAAGCCACCCCATTTAATAATAATACTATTCGAAAATGGTAATAATAATATTAATACTATATATACTTATAATATAATAGTTAATAAAGATAATAATGATAATATAATTAGTAATAATGTTAAAAATGATAACAATAGTAATAAAAAAGCAAGGGTGCGAGACCTAATTAAAATTTTAGGTTTCAAACCCCTTGAAATAATTACAATATTAAATAAATAATTATACTAATATATTATTATTAATAATAATAATAGTAAACATGTAATAATTCTATTAAATAACAAAAATTCAAGAATAATAATTTATCTAACTCAAGAATACTCCCAAACCTATCAATAAAATTTAACAATTAGGTTAAAGTTGATAATCATAATAATAATAATAATAATAATAATAATAATAATAATAATTAAAATTGAATTAACATTAAAAATTAGGATATAAGTAGAATAATTTTCAATAAATCGAAGGAAAGTGTTGAAAAGGTCTAGGGTTTCACCTTCAATTGGCGGGGATGGGTGGCACCGGCTGTGGTGCTCGGAGGTGGCCGAAAAAGTGATCTAAAAGGGGTGAAAATGAAGAAAAAGAGGGAAGGGGGAGGGAGAAAAAGAAAATAAGTTTATGGGTCAGTGGAGGAGAATTAGCATGAGATTTTGAGTGGTTTATAGGGTGGTAGAAGCGGCAGATGTGGTGGTGGGCGGTGGTTTAAGGTTTTGGGGTAAAAATTTCTGGTGAGATGAGCAGCAAACTTTGTACGGTTATGAAGACCCATGCGAAAAGAATTGAAGGGTACGAATGGTTTAATTAATTAGAGGGCGTTGCAGGGAAGAGTTTGGGAGGAAGAAGAGGTGGCGAGGTTGGCTAACGGTGGAGGACGGTGCGTCTAAAGTGGCGGTGGCGCACAGACTTATACTTAGGGTTTCGAGGAAAAGAAAGCTTGATTTCAGGCCAAATGAGGGGTATTTATAGTGGTGGAGGGTAGGCTCGAGTTCTGGAGGTTACTAGGAGGTTAAAGCAGGTGAGAAATGGGACGGTTATGGTGTTGATCGGGAGGCGAAATTTTCAAATTTTTCTCGACCTTCGCGAGGGAATTTGGGGGCAAACGTGGGGAAGAAAAGGAGAGTGGGGCAATTCAAATTGAAATGTGGGTCGAGGGGAAGAGAATGGGCGGGAGAAAGGCCGGGCACGACACGTGTGGCCGGCAACACCATTTTCGAGGGAGGTAGGAGGTTGCAGTTATGGCGTCGGGGAAGAAGAAGGGAGGAGGAGGAAGAAAGGTGGGCTGGACCCGCGGTTCGGGAAAAAGGAGAGAAAAGAAAGGGAGGTAGACCGGGCGGTCGGGCGCAGGTCAAGGGCTTTTAAATTAAACGCCACGCTTTGGGGAAGGAAGAGGCAAAACTCGGCGCACTGGTTGCCGAGGAAAGAAAAAAAAAAGAAGCAGACGAGCGTGGGCTGCGGCAATAGAAGAAAAAGAAGGGAGGAAGGTGGGCCGCGCTAGGCCCAAATCGGGGGAGGGAAGAAAAGAAAATAAAAGGAAGGGAAGAAAGAAAAAGAAGGAAAGAAAAAAAGGGAAAAGGAAAAAGGGAATTGTGGTAGTTTAGGGTAAATAAATTAATTAGAATATTTTGGATAATTAGGATAAAATATTTAATAAAAATAATATTAAATTTCTTTTTAGACCAATTTAGGGCTTAAATAAATTATTTCTCTTAAATCCCTTTTTAATTAGCAAAAAGCCCAATTTTCCTTTAATAAAAATATTTACAAAATATTATTAATTTACCCTAATTAAATCTTTTCTATTCCAAATAGAATAATTAATTTAATTAATTTCTTTGTAAAACCTCATTTAATTATATTTTCTAAAATAAAATTTCTAGGGCGTTTCAGTAGGCTTAGCTCCTTCATTAAGAAGTATGTGATAAACATACATGATAGGACTTATTCCTTTGATATCTATTAATGTCCATCCAATAGTTGTTCTATGAGCTCTAAGGAATTCCAAAAACTTACTTTTTTGCTCCTCTACCAACTTTGAAGATATGATCATCAGAAGAATCTTACTATCTCCTAAGTAGGCATACTTCAAATGATCCAGTAATGGCTTGAGCTCTAGTGTAGAGGCTTGAATCACAGAAGGTATAGGCTTGTCAGTAGCTAAAGGAATCAAAATAGGAGGGGATCCATACCCATATTGAGAGTTTGCATCAACATGTATAAGATGTGGGGAAAGTATCATCTCTATCTCCTCTAAAGAAATCTCTTCCCCTTTCTCATCTGGTCCTAAGCTTTTCAAAAAAGTGGTTTCCAATTGATCACCCTCATCCTCATCAAAGTAATCCCATGCCAAAAGGTGTATGGTGTCAATAGTATAGTAAGAATGGTCCTCCATGGGGTGCTTCATGGCCTCGAAGATTTTGAAGCTTATGCCTGCTTCATCAAACTCTATAGTGAGAGAACTGGTATGAACATTTGTCTTTGTGCGAGTGGTTCTCATTAAGATCCTTTCTAAGATTAACGACATTAGACTTGAGCTACTTTCATCCATATCCAAAACATAGAAGTCCACCAGAAATATGAGTGTACAAACCTGCATAAGAACATAATTACAAGCCTCTTGGGGAATCCATTAGAACGATTATTAGGTTTAATGATAAAATTATCTTTCTTAAGTTATCTTAAACCTAAAGATGCATAAATAAAATATGACATGACATTAATATATGCACATAGGTCTCATATGGAATTTTCAAACCTATTATTACCAATTACACATGGAATAGTGAAGTTTCCAAGATATTTACACTTTGGGGTAGCTTCCTTTGTATGACACCAAACAATTGCTCACTCATACTTATCACTTCCTTCTCCCATAGTCTCTTTCTCGTGATACATAACTCCTTTAAGAATTTTACATATGTGTGCTTTTGCTTAATAGCTTATAGGAGTGGGATGTTAACCTACACCTTCTTGAATGTATCTAATATAGCTTGATCACTCTCATCCTTCTTTGATTTGCATAGTCTACTAGGAAAAAGAGAAGTAGAAATAGTGTTGGTGATGCATAAATGCTAAACAAATTGGGTCTTGATAAGAATTGATGATGGAACTTGGGTTTAACTCCAACAAAAGAGAAAATAGAAGAGAGGATGATATGGAAAAGAGGATTTGATCTTCAAGTAACCCTTAAAATCAAATACTTACAATCACCATTTAAGGTATTAACTATTAAGATAAAGAATGTAATATTTTTGGAGATAACAACAAATCATGCACTATGTTTATTGAAGGATAGGCATTCGACAATTGGTCTGCAGAATACTAATAGTTCCTACCCTTAAATTCACCTTTATACTCATATAAACAGTGTGATAAGTTGAGAAAATTACAACCAACCCTTAGGTAACTATAAGGGTTCAACTTAAATAAACATTACTCTAATGTATGCTCACTATGTTAGGAATTAAATCCACTCAAACAATCAGCACAGGGGATGATTTTTCGAGCCTCCCACAATTTTTCCCCATGCATTAGTTGATACATTAGGTTTACAAGCTAATAATAGTACTTAGGAAATATAAATTATAAGAAAGAAAATACTAGTACATTACTTTTTCTTATGTTTAACTAAATGGAGAAAGTAACCCTCCTTAGCCGACTACCATGGTTGTTCTCTTGCCATCAAGTCCCCTTAATTCATTGTAATTAAGGTCTTGGAAATCACCAATATTAACTCCAAAATCTATAGCACAAAAGGAAGGGATTGCATGCTTGAATCTCAAAATTAGGTGCTCCATGGGGCTGCTTGCTAGCTGATTTTGTTGAGTGTTTGCATGGCTTTTAAATCTATATTTTTTATTATCCATATTCAAGATATAATGAAGCCAATAAAAGGTGGTGAGTTGATGGATTTTATTTGTCATTGCATGGCTTGCATGACTCCTTATAATCTAGCTCATATATTAGTCTATGTAAGGAGAGTTTTAGATTCTCCTAACTTAGAAAAAATTATGAATAGATTATTGTTATCATATGAGGGGGATGCTTCTACATCAGTTAGTGACAGCAAAATTTGGAATGGTAGAGGATTTACCATATAATGAGCTCTCGATTTTCTACTGAATAATGGGTCAATCAACCGATTTTATGTTTTTCCTCCTATGCTCTTACTTTTGCATGATCTGCCCTTCATTTGTTGCGGGATCTCCTTCCAACTACTATAAACCCTCCTTAGAATTTTTTGGGTCACTCAAATTTCCACTCCTTATTACCACCACATTATCCAACTTAAAGCTTATTTTTGGATTAGGTATGGTACTGGGAAGTTTCCCTAGATTATGTAATTGGTTCACCTTATTAACCAATTCTTCCATTAAACGCTCAATATTTAACACTCTTCTGTTCATGTTCAATTGGATTTGTATCAACTAATTATATCCATCTGTCAACAACTCAAACATCTTGCCATATTTGTCAGTAGTTGGAGCTTGAGGTTAAGAGGATCCTCCTCATGGTTTTTGGTAAAAATCCGGTGCCACTTGGTTGAAGCTTGGAAAACTAAGAACATTATTATTATCATTTCAATGAAAATTGGGATAATCGTGTATACCTGGGTAGTAAGTATTTGAAAATCTAATGGCATTTTCTTGCTCATGATCCTCTCCTCCAATCATTTGTAGGCATTTATCACTAGGATGTCTTATTGCTAAACATACTCCACATACAGTAACAACTCCAGTAGTAGTGGCAATATACGAAACAAGAGTAATGAGTTGTTTAAGTCTATCATCAAATTGACTTACACTTACCTCATTTTCTCTTGCATTGGTGGAGAGACCATCATATTGTTGTGTGGTAGAAGTTTGATTTTTGAATAAAGCTTGAGATGAAGTGGGATCCTTATTCATAGAAGAGCCACTACTAGCTACATCCAACATGTTCCTCTCAAGTGGAGTGAGTCCCTCATAAAAGTATTATAGAAATTTCTCTTCCTTCATCCCATGTTGTGGGCACTATGATATTAAGGTCTGATGCCTATTGTAGTAGGCATAAAATGTCTCATTAGACTCTTGTTGGATTCCGGTGATCCTTTTTCTTAGAACCATGACATGTAAAGTAGGAAAATACTTATCTAAGAATGTGCTAGCTAAAGTATCCCAAGAGTAGATCCGCCCCGTAGGTAACTCATAGAGCTAATCCTTAGCCATCCACCAAGGAAAATGGAAATGCCTTAAGCTTCAAGATTTGAAGATCTATACATCCTTAGGGTACATGAAAACACAAATGAACTAAAACTTCGTCATAAACTTATTGGGTTCCTCACTAAGGAGTCCACAAATAGTGGAAAGTCAATGAAGTAGGCTAGACTTGAGCTTAAAATCTCTTTCCTTGCAAACAACGAGTTCATGATAACTAATACATGTAGGGATCACCTATGCTATATTTTGGGTTGCCAACTCTCACAAACTCCTATTGGTTATCAAAGGATAAAAGTAGATAGAGTCTTCCTTTGGTAATATGTTGATATTTGAAGCCTCTTCTTCTACTTCTAATAATGATGAAGAACCAAAAAACTCATCTTCGTTTTCTGGTAATGAAGGAGAACTAGAAATCTTTAGCCTTCTAATGGCTTGAATAGATTTTTCTAATTAAAGGTTTAATGGTAAAGGGTATCCTTATGGATTTCCTCTTATAGGCATTTACCAAAGAGTGCCTACAATAAAAAGAAATATACCATAAATGAATAAACCATGCAAGAACTAAAGAAAACACAGAAAAGGAAATAATAAAAAAAAAAAATAATAATAATAATAATAATAATAATAACTTAAGAAAAACACACATAACACTAAAAAATAGTAGCAAAATAAAGGCAAAGTTACCAATCCTCGACAACGAACCCAAAAATTGGTGTGACCGTAGCTGGTTCTAATTTAAATTCGTTTGTTGTTAATTGTAGTATTGATAAATAAGGGTATCCTTATAGGTTGGAGATTGAAATGAATCACCTAAATTTAGCTAGCTCAAAAATAATAAAATAAAAGACTCTAAATCACACAAAACAAATAATAAGGAAACCATAATTATGGGGGTAAAAATAGAAAATAATAAAAACCAAATAGAATCAAATAAAAAATATATATAGGTGAATACCAATATAATGAATGTACTAGGAAAGTTGAAATCCACCACTGGATAAGGTTAAAATATATCAATAATTGTTAAGTCATCTTTTTAATCACAAGAAAGAGACTGATTAAGTTACAAGCCAAAAGCAAGTATATGCATCTTATATTACTTATCTAAAATAATTAATACCATAGAGCGCAAATATTTAACCCTAATAAATTCTAGTAGTATAGTCACAATGAGCGACTTCTATATCGAACTAGATTCAAAACATTAAGTACAAGTGGAAAACCCAAACTAGTACCTCAAACATATCTAGTTGTACTCCCTTCCTTTGACCCATACGTATCTAAAAATATTACTACCTTGATTAGAATAAAAAAATTTATTAGGTGAATTATTATCTAACCTAGCTGCAAGTTATATATATGAATTCTAGCATGCTCATATAGCTACCTAGCAAGCATATAATCCCATATATTGTCACTATGAGGAAGCTAGAACAAGTCATATGCTATATAAATCATACTCAATATAATCACACGTATAAATTATAGCAATTAAATTAAATGCAAAGAACAATATCATGAATAAAGAAAATTAACATTACATCTAAAAGCATAGTCCATGGCTTCAATTTATTCCCTAGTGACAATTATTTAGTCAGTTATAATAAATATATTAATTATAAAATATATATATATATATATATAGTAGAAATACATAAAGAAATAACTGAAATTAAATATGGATAATAATTTTAACAATTTAATTAGATGAAAGTTTTCTTATTTTCATCCAAAAAAAAAAGTTGTATAGCTTCAATCTATTTTTCTCTCTCTACTGCACATGCCTCTCTCTCTCTCTCTCTTATGTTGCCTTATCACGTCTCCTTTTATAACACTCTGAGTCAATACTACCACATGGAAGACACTTGGTAGCTATCTAATAGTACCTCAGTCCCATAAGGGTTGCGAGGTTACCCTAGAGTATTTTTAGATTGATTGGTTGGCCCCACAGATCAATGTGATTCCTCTTGGTGCACTTTATCCTCACTCACATTCTTTTCAAGAAATTTTTAAAAAGTTTTTAAAACTTCCTAGGAGAGTCACCCATCCTTAAAATTTACTCATGGCAAGCACATTTTACTATGGAGTTCTTATGGTGGAATCACCAAAATAACTGAATACCATGTTGACATAATTAGCCATATTAATTGTTATAACACTCTACTTAATTTGGGGATGTTAAACCCTCGCTCTTCTCTTCTCTGTCTCCTTACCTCATCTCCCTATGCGCCAGCCAATTTGTCTCCTTTTATTCCTTCTTCTGATTGCCTCACAAGCGCCCTTCTCCTTTATCCCATCCTTCTCTCTATCACTACCTCCATTTTCTTTTTCCCTTTCTTATCTTTTTCTGTTGCATCATTTTCTTCTCCTATTCACCTTTTTTCTTCTATGCCCTCTTCTCGTGTGCTTTGTTTTCTCGGACTTTTTTTTCCTAGCCTTTAGGCCTTGTTTTTCATTTCATGGCACTTTGTGTAGTCTTCATTTTCTTTTTCCCTTTTTTTCCTAAATTACCTACAAAATAAAATTCGAAGAATTAATAAAAAATTTCATAATTTAAACTCATTGGTTTTATATCATTTTTTCTCAAATAGTTAAATATATGTGATTATTATCGCTTAAACATAAAATTATAATTAGCCTCAAAAACCAATAGCTAAGAGTAAAAGGATATAAAATATGTAAAACTATGTATTCGTCAAACATATATCCAAAGAATCCTCAAATACAGTAAAGTCATCCATGAAAACCTCTATATTATATTCTATTAGATCAAAACATATACTTGTCATACATATTTGAAATGTATCAAGAGCATTGCAAAGTCCAAAGGGAATTCTACTAAATGAAAATGTGTCTAAAGAGCAAGTGAAAGTGGTCTTTTCCCAATCCTCAGGATCAATGGAAACTTAGGTGTATCTAGAGTAACCATCTAAGAAGAAAAAGAAATAGCGTATTGCTAGTCTTTCCAACATCTAATCTATAAAGGGAAATGGAAAGTGATCTTTTCTAGTGACTTAATTCAACTTCCTATAGTCTATGCACACTCTCCAACCATTACAAAATGTGGTTAGGACAGACTCTCCTTTAGCATTCTCTAACATAGTAATTCCAGCTCTCTTTGATACTACATGAATATGACTTACCCATTCAAAGTCCAAGATAGGATAAATTACCCCTACATCCAACCACTTTCATATCTCTCTTCTTCTTTTTTGAAAAAAAAAACATCCATCATAGGAGGTTTAAACCTACATTGTGCCTCTCTACCAAGTTTGGCATTATATTTTAATATAATCCTATTCATACACAAAGTTGGGCTTATTCCTTTAATATCTGCGATTGTCCATCTTATAACCTATTTGTGTTCCCATTGTGCACTTAACAATTTATCCTCTTGAGTTGGAGTTAGAAAACTAGAAATTATCATAGGTAAAGTCTCATATTCCCCAAGAAATGAATAATTAAGATTAGAAAGTAGGGGTTTAAGTTATACTTCAAGTGTTGACTCAATAGAAGGAATAAGTCTTGAAGAAGTCTTGAAGAAGTGAGGGGTAAAGCAAAAAAAAAAAAAAAAAAAGGAGAGGTAACCTTAGACCCTAACCATGTAGTTTTAGATTATAAGGTTTTCACATCCAACAAGGAAGATTAATAGACTCCAACTCATGCAACAATTCATCCATACAAGTCTCATAAAAAAATTTCTGAACAATCAGATCAACAACATCAACTATATCAATTGATCACATAGAGCTGACATCACTAGGGTATCTTATAGCATCAAAAATGATAAATTAATAATTTCATCATCAAATTCCATAATTAAATTACCTTTATAAACATAAATCTTAGCTTTATAATTTTTAAGAAAAGGTTTTTCTAAGAATAATGGCACATCATCACTCAATTGTTCACCCATATCAAGAACATAAAAATTAGCATGAAAAACCAATTTATTAACTTATACTAAAACATCCACAAGTACTCCTAAAAGATTTGTATTTGATTTATCTACTAATTAAACAATAGCATCAATTTTTCTTAAAGGTCCTAGATTTAAAGAATCATAGATATATTTGGGTAAAACATTAATAAAAGCACCTAAGTGTAGCATACATCTTCTTAAGATCACATTACCAATCTATTAAAGGATAGTAAAAATACTTTGGTCCTTACACTTAGAGGGTATTTTCTTTTGAACCATAGTATAAATATTCTCTCCCATGCTTACCTTCTGAGTACTCTTAAACTGCATCTTGTTGGTGTAAAGCTCCTTGAGAAATTTTACACATCTAGGTACATGTTTAATAGCATATAAAAGAGGTATATTTATTTCCACTTTCATAAAAGTCTCCAATATTTTATTTTCTACAACCTCTTTCTTTAATTTGACAAACCTGGAGGGAAAAGGTGTATGTTCTTTAAAAGTGGGGACATCTTTAGAAGTTAGGTCATTTTTTCATGCGTTGCTCCACACTCCTCTTCATCACTCAAGATTTATCTATTTTTATCACCCTTAGTTTTCACCTCTAACCCTTTTTCAAGCTGGCTCTCTTTATCCTTAGGTATCTCTAGTTCCTTTCCACTTCTAAGTGTTGTAGCCTTAGCATTTTTTGTAGGGTTAGGAATCAATTGATAAGGAAACTTTCTAGACAATTGGATTTTCATGTTACTTAGACTTGTGCAAATTTTTCCTATTTGGGCATCTAGCTGTTGAAGATGTGAATCTATTTTCTTTTGATAATCTGAAATCTGAGTGTGAACCTATGTAATTTGTTTAGCCAATTGATTAACTATATCCTCAAGTGCAGAACCAGATTTTTAGTTTTGAGGTAGGTTTGATGCAAAAGGTGCCTACATTATTTTGATTAACCTTAAATTTTGCTTGATTTACCCTACATCCATATTTAAATTTTGGGTTCTATCCAACCCTCATTGTATGTATTATAAAAATATTGTATTTACTAAAGGGTTGGCCTATAAAACCACCAAAAACATTTACATCTTGCACATGTAGAGAAGGAAACACATCAATAGTATAATTCAAACTCATTACAAATACCACAAGCTCAAGCTTTTGGAACTCTACCTGCAATAAGGTTAGATATAAACTTGTTGGGCATTCTCCTTAAGTTGATCTTGGAAAACTTGCATATTAGCTTCACCGCCTCTATTTGTTTGGCCAACATAGTTCCTAGTTCCAAACTATTGTGAATTCTCAACCATATTAGATATTATATGTTTAGCTTGATCAAGAGTTTTATGTACAAATGCACCTCCACTTGTTGTATCTATCATATTCCTATCATGAGGTATTAGGCCTTCATAAAAATATTGGATCAATAATTGGTTACTAATTTGATATTGAGGGCAACTAACACATAGTCTTTTAAATCTTTTCTAATATTCATATAGTGACTCAATTGAGTTCTCTATAACTCCACATATTTCTTTTCCTATTGAGCATATTCTACTAGTAGGAAAGAGATTTTCAATGAAAGTTTTTTGCAATTGATCCCATGTATTAATGCCTCTAGCAGGTAAATAGTACAACTAATCTTTAGCTAAATCATGTGAAGATAAAGGAAATACGCTTAGTTTAACCTATTCTTCTTTTATACATTTAGGCCCCATGGTAGAGCAAACTTCTCAAAATTCCTTTAAATGCCTATGTGGATCTTCTCCTACATGTCCGTAAAATTTAGGAAGCATATTAAGGAAACCAAAATTAAGTTTAAGAAGTCTTACTAGTTTAAGAAAAATAGTATAGAAAGGTTACTCTTCCACATTCGGTTGTAGAAATTGATTGAGTGTAGTCATTCTTCTCAAATGATGTTCTTGAATGTCTAACTCTTCAAATAAGAATCGTAAGATCTCTTTAGTGATTTCTCTAATGACTTTACCACTCCACAACTACACACAAGTCTATAAAAGAAGAAGAAGAAAAAGTGTGTATATATATATATATATATATAAATTAGCATGAATCAACAAAAAATAGTATTTTTAAAGTAAGTTAGAGTTTAAAATGAAAATAACACAAGCCTTCTCAGCAAAGACGCCAAAATATAAAAGTGTGACGTTACCACATCAAATTAAATATATTTCTAACCCAAATAATAATTAATAATATAACATAGGATAAGAAAGAAGTATTCTCACGAGGAGAATGTGATTCTAAACTCTAAAATATTAAGTAAAAGAACTAAAATATTTAATTACATAGAAGAAATAAATAACAAAAAATTTAAAATAAGAAAATAAAACCAATATTTACAATATTAAGAAGGACTGGGGGTTGATATGAGAAAAGGTAAAATAAAAAAAAAACTAAATTTATCAAAAAATTACGTTAGTAACTAAACTAATTAATAAAATAAGTAATTAAAATCAAAATAAAATAAAATAAAATAATTAAATTATTTAATAACTAAACTAATATGTACATATCCTACCCTTCTCCATTCCAACATCTATATTAAATTTATAAAGCAATTTTTTTATTAATATATGAATGTATAAATAATCTATTTTGATAGGCTAGTCATAAAAAATTAACATGCTAACTCTCCCATTTTCTAATTTGGTGTAATTAGGTTAACTCTCATATTTTCTCTAATACTAATTAACTTCTCTAAATGAATTTTTACAAGTCAATTAATCTGGAGATAAATTAATTGTTTTATGTTATCAAGAATCCCATTAGTCCTATAGCCAGATTAAAAATCTCGCGTTCTTAAATTGAATATAATAAATTATATTTTACTTTAATTCCATTACTTGTGAAGACCTCAAACTAAATTAATTGCTACTTCTTCCGATTAATTACTATTCTAATAAAATTAACCGAATAACTATAACCCTTAATCCTAAATATAAAATTGATCAAGTTTTATATAAATGACTTCAATTTAAACAATAATTATAAATATGATTTATATATCAAAATATAATATTTCGTAATTCGTTATATTCATATATGATTAAAATCGACACTTAATAAAATATGGTTGCTTAAAGTTAACACGTCACATGTATATTTAGAAATATATAAAAATTAAATAAGTATATAAAACGAAGGAAATTAAGAAATAATACATAAATCTTTCAATTGAAATGCACTTATAAAAATTCTTTCCACCAGTCAGTTAATTCCTACAATATCATAAATCTGCTCGTGTATTATAATTATTCCATTTATTTATATAAATCTTTAACTTTAATTTAATATATTTCTAATTTGTATGTAGGGTGGAGTAAAAAAGAGAAAAAAAATTAATTCCTTTGACATAAACATCAGTCTCCAATTTATTTATTTTTCGGCGGCCCTTGTTCTCTTCCCACATAGGACTTGTTATATGTGCTTTATTCTCCCCTCATCTCAAAAGTAATAAGCGCCACGTGATTTCTTCACTTACTTTACCTATTTGTCGTATCGCGTGTATCTTTTATTTTTATTTTTAATTTTTCCTTATCTTTGGAAGCTCATTGTTAATTATTTTTTTTTTAATTTTCTTGGGCAACTTGTTGATCGGGTGTAGTAACCTGCAAAACAAACGAAAAATAAGTGTAAAAATTAACTTTTAAACCATGTTTAACAAACTTTATCATATAAAATAACTTTTAGTTGTAACTTTAAGCTAAATTTTTCCAATACTACAATCATATTTAGAGAAAATAGATAGAAATAAGAGTTATAAATCTTAATTTTATTTTTTATAGAAATTTAAATGTCCTAAATTCAACTTCATACGAAAAAAATTGTGACCAAAATACAACAATTTGTCAAAATATTTGAATTTAATTTTTTTGTTCAAAATTAACGAAATAATTAAAATTATTATAATTTAATAACATAATTAAAACTAATATAAATAACCTCAATTATTACTAAAATAAATGACCAAAACTTAAATTAAGAGGGCATAAAATATATAAAAATATGTATTCATCAAAAAAATTAGGATTGGGTTATTTAAATTTGAATTATTTTGAATACGGGTTAGTTTTGGTTAATTTAGATTATTTTGAGTTTTCAAATTGAAAGCAATTTTAATTTTTCAAATCAACTACGGATTTCAAGTTGAGTTAAATCAATTTTACCAAATCTAGATACACGGTCGAAGGTTAGGAGTGCAAATATGCTATAAGCTAATTGGACTTCAAAATACTAGTAATAGATCATATATTTTAAAATTGTTAATTACTTTGACCTCAATCGAGTGGAGGCTATTTTTCCCCAATAGTAATTACAAAATGAAAAAAAAAATGCATGAATCCAATTAATTATGAAGTGCAAATTCAAAAATCATTGAAATCATATATCTAATCTGTAAAGTACTCCTTTCGTTTATGAAAGGAAGTTTTTTAGCCCAACTTATTTATTTAAAAAGGAAAAAATATTTTAGAAATCTTAATGCTTCTTTTTTATTTTTATCCCTACTTTTTTCTTTACTATTCAATGTTTCAATTGCCATATTATTTTTTAATGAAAGGTATAATTATCATATTAAGAGTATATTTATTATATCCTAAAATGGTGTATAAATTGCTAAATGTCTCTTTCTTTTTTTTCTTTTTTTTTTTTTGTAGAAATGGATGAAGTATGTACTATAGTATATACGAACCATCCTCCTTCCCTTATTAGTATTTGTTTTTACTCCCTTTCATATATATCTTTACTATCCTAATTTTTTAGTTGTTGGAAATTGTACATATATTTATCTTATGTTATTAAAAATATTATAAAGATATTTTTTATATTATAATATTCTATATTTTTTAAAAAAATATTAAAATTTATTTTTTAAATACACAACAATACTCTCTTAAATAAGGAAAGAGTAGTTTATACCCGCATGATTGGCATGCACCATGCATGTAGCGAATGGTTCGTCCTTGATTACTGTGTAATGTACTAATGTGCAATGGTTGATGGAATTGAATCATGGTTTCCATATGTCTGTTAATGTCTCTTTAATTTTCAAAACCATTTGTATTCGGTCTTTGATTAATTTGACAGACTATCAGATGAAATTTTGAATACATCAATCCAATATTAGAACATGTCCCTTAATTAAGATGCACAGTTCAAATCACAATTAACACCTATCTCAAATAGACGTAGGCAAGCGTATTTTGCTTGGTATACCCTCATCCTAATACCCATTATTGTATATTTGTATTATACATTGTTAATTAGTCCACTAAAAAAACCTTAGGAGGTCTGAGATTAAAATTTAATTATTATCTTTTAATATAATATATGTAAAGTATGAAAAATAATATTATAAAATTAATTTTAAATTAGAGTGTAAAACTATATTTTAAATTATATAATTACATCATAATATATTTTACTTTTAATAAAAATAATTAATCAAATTTATCGGAGAAATTGCAAACACTTTCTTTAGAAAAGATATTAAGTATTTATCATAAATAATATATAGATAATCATTTCTCATATTAATTACAAATTATTATCATCGACTTTTATTTTTATTACTAAAAATCATCATTATGTATATATATTATAAATTAATACTTATATTACTAATGACAATATTAATTATAGGTAAACAACATACTATTGCCAATATTAATTATTATATATTTTTTTATTTTTATAATATTAAATTATTGGTTTTATAGTTATATTATATTATTTTACTGATCTAATTTTATTAGTGTAGATAATTCATCAAGCTTTAAAAATTATTTGGAAAAATAATAGCTACAATTTAGAAAGTATATTTATTAAATATAATATACTTTTTAAAAAAATATGATCGGAAACAATTGTCACATCACCCAAACTCCAACTTAGTGGCTAAACTCTGGGGAGAGCCAAATATCCAAAGATCACAAAACCAGTAAATCAGACATCAATTCCATCGGACAAGACAAAAAATAACAAACATTGAAAAGGAAGAGGTCCACTTATTAAAACCAGCAACATTCAACATATCTCATCGACGAAGGCGAAAGGGCACTTCCAACTACAGAAACTTGCAAGTAGTGCTCAAAACAATTGTCCAAATGAACATCAAAACCTAAATGTGACATCTCCATTAATATAGCACTCTCCACGTTGCTTTGCCGTGGAATCATTTAAACTTCAGCAAATCTGGCAAACGGAACAGAGGAAAAACATTAGCATCAGGGACAGGGAGAGGGAGAAGGCAGCATCCGCAGCAAGATACAAAAGCTGAGAATACTAGCATTACCCCAATTCTGAGAGCTTCAAATGGGCCTCAGCATAGTCAGCAAAGAAAACATCCTCATCCTACATATCATACAAGGATTCATGAGCAACAAACATTCAATAGCACATTTATCCCGAACATCAGCAAGTTTCAATTGGAAAAATAAAATAAAAGGAAGGCTTAAACACAAGACGAATTGCTCACAGCTGCATATTTCTCAACAAGGGGGCGGAAAACAGGATCTTCAAGAAGAGCCTTGTCAGATGGAAGCTGAAGAAGGCCTTCCTTATCACCGGTCAGAAGCTCCCTATTGTCACAAATTATGAACATGGTTGAGGACATAAGAACACTGGGTATCAAGCACCAGATCATAACAACGAAAATTGCAAGATCAACTTACTTGAAGTAAGAATTGTCGAAAATGAGAGGGTTGGAGGTCCAAGGACCATCGAAACCAGAACGCTCCTTGTGACACCTTCCCTTTAATAAGCAAAAAAATGACAAGTACAGAACATGGGTTAGCAAGGGCCTAGGATTCTAGTAAAAAGTGAGTCTGGGAAAAGGACCGCACCAGAGTGTGACCTCCGGAGAGGACTACAATGTCTTTGTCACTAAGACCCATTTGCTTGACGAACACCTGCCTTAGGTGGTCACAACCTGCGCCAATTGCACAAAGTGGCAATCAATTTACCGGATACAGACGAGATATTTCTTCAATGGATCAGAGATAGAGCGCTAAACGATCCAGAAGATATCAGCAAATACACAAATAATACCCTTGGTGGCATCAGGGAGACGGCCCTCCTGGGGTGGCTCTTCCTTGTCCTGAAAACAAAAGGAAACTCAATTACATACTTGATTAAAAACAGGAGAAAAAAAACAACTGAAAGTAAGAACAATCCGAACCGAAAGTAAGAAGACAGACTAATCATCAAAACACAACCGCAATTCCCAGAGAGAACTAAAAGACTGATATATCTATAATACTAAAAGAAGCAAACAAACTTCCGATCAAACAGGGAGATACAACATCCATTTCCATAGCAGTAAAGATAGACGAAATGCAAGGATCCCAATGAAGCTAAACATGGAAGTAGGAATTAACCAACTACAAAGTAGGTCGTTCGATAACTAACCGGTCTGCCAGGGTGGAAAGGAACTTCAGGTCCTCCAGTAACTTCAACAGCAACGACTCCAGCAAGCTTCAATTGAAAATAAGGGTGTTTGTGGGTTGGAGGGGTCATAACAATATTGGCAAACTCCATCATTCAAAATCAGAAATCAAAATCGCTCATTCAAATCACTTATCATACCTGGTAGAAATCAGCATGGGAGAGAATTGGAAATTGCTCCTTGAGTGGCTCCAACAGCCTAACAGCAATATCAATTCCGTTATTGGCAGCGTGACCTTGTTCAGCCTTATGCCTCATTGTTCCAAAAGGACCACCAGTCTTTGATTGAACATCGAAGGTACCAGCAGAATGCCATCTATTAACCACCAAGCAATGAGATTCACTTCAAACAAACAAAATCTTCAGAAAAATATAGCATTTCACAATCTCAACAGTCTGAAATGGAAGACATACGCCAAACGAAGCATAAGAGGAGCACAGTTCTTCTCAGCGATGAGTGCCCTGAGCTTTCTCCTGGCTTTCTCAATAGCCTTTTGGTACTCCTCGCTAACAGTTGGGTAGGATTTCCCCATCGCTAAAACAGGTTATCTGATCAATCAAAAAAGAAAGATTCGTAAATCCATAATTAATGATGATAATCACCAGCAACAGAAGCAGCGATGGAGCGGGTGTATATGTGGTACACGTAACAGGAAATTGTTGATCTACTCCTACAGCACCCAACCGACTCAATATGAAAATAAACTCCATCAACGATACAAACGCAGAACATAATACACGAGAACTACAAACGAAGGACACGATTTGCTGACGATGTAAGGGTCACGGTAAAAACAGTGTGCATTTTCTGAGCAAAAAATGACGATCAACATGCAGATAAAAGAAAAAAAAAACGCAATTAGAACAACGGAGATGAACAAATTAATGAAGAGAGGCGACGGACAATCACAATCAAACGAACTAAAATCAACGCATGTTCAACAAAGAAACGCAGAGTCAAAAGAATCGAGACAAGCGTCTACCAAAAAAAAAAATCAACAGTAGCATATGTAAACAGATCGATAAATTAGCAAATCCATAACAAACTTCACATAAGTTTAAAGAGTATATACACATATCTCAAGGAAAATGAGCAAGCACCTGAACAAAGGGACGCAGGAAAAGGGACAAAAAGCAAACAGGGAACGTGTAGAGTCGATCCCTGAATAGTTATATAGGCACGAGCAGGCCACAAGCTCACTGTCTCTAGATGGAGGAGAGGAAAAGGATGAAGAGATATAAAGGGCGTCTTGAGAGAGAGAAGCTTCTAGTAGTATAATCTTCGCCGTTAGATTAGAAATATCGGACAGTTGATATAACTGAGTTAACGGATGAGATTGATTTTGACTGACGGAGAATGTAGAGCGTGGGTAGGTGCGTGAATAAAGGGAGATTAGTGAAATATATTTAATTGAAGGGCAATTGATTATTAGGGGACACAGAGCGAATGGGGACATGCAAATAAATTTTTCGCTATCCAATGTGTAAGGAACATTAACATTTTTCCTTATGTAATGAAATGGCTAAACGGCCCCCTTCAAAACCTCATTTCTTGACATACATGCCAGAAGTCCAGGCATAATATGGTCATTGGATGGTCAGTACAACGTATACTATAATGTAGAGATGAGGTGCGGCAGTAATCACCCCAACTAAAATGTGTGAACGCATCTGGTTTTTGGAAGATTCTTTTATGCGCTTGGAGCATTTGATTTGACTAGTATCACCTAAAACTTGATTCGATATGATTTTTTGTTTTAGAAAAAAAATACCCACCATGGAGGATATTTAATTTTTTTTGGTTGAACTATTTGGCCCAAAAAAGTATCCAATATTTATTAGTTATTTTAATAATATATTATAATATTATAATTGTACAGTATTTTTATATAATTTCAGCATTAATAATAATATTTTAATATTCTATATAAATAAAATAAGATACTTGTATAAATATAGATATAAATATTAACTAATATATGAGATTTATTTTTAAAATTTTATTATAAAATTTATTAAAATTGTTAAAAAAATATTGTTATATAAATATAGGGTATATCCAATTCATATCTAACCCATACTATTGGATATTTATATATATGGATATCTAATCTAAGAGATACATAATAGATATTCAATTTGGTGGATATGAATATCCAATTCCATATCCATGCTTTGATAGTTTTCACCACAGCACACCCCCACTTTTTATCTCCTTTTGGCATTCCTCACACTCCATGTAAACACCCTTACCTATAACAAAGGATCAAAAACATAAGCTTAACAAAATTTTCAAAACTAAGAATCACTTTTGCTTCATTTGTAATCCCCAACTCCACAACAATAACTCAATAATAAAATAATAAAATATAGTATCTTATCAAATCCATAACCTAAAAAAAGGGTAAAAAAATGTGTTTTAAATGTGTTCTTAATACTTTTAAGTTGTTGTGTCTATTTCAACAGTTGAATAAGCTCAAATTGTTGTATTCGGTTTTTGTGTGGATGATCTAAGAAAATATTATAGATGTGGTATCTATTCTTGAAATATTAATTTAAAAATTAGTTGAAATTGAATTATTATTATTTTCAAATGTTATTTTAAAGGTTTTTCAATTAAATTTTTTTTTTCAAAGTCAAAAAATAAAATAAAATTGTGTCATCTAAATAGTGGTAGATTCTAATTTTTTAGCTCCGACAAGCTTATCAACCAACTACATGTAAAGTTGATTAAATGGATTTTTTTATTATATAAACAAAAATTAGCTAAAAATGTTATTGATACGCATACCAATATTTAAGAACATATATGATGTTGACTCTACTAACTAAAACCTTAGCCACAAACTAATTGAAAAATAAATAATAATAAAAATAAACTCTCAAAATCTTCTCTCTAAGATGATTTGAGTAAACTTTTGGAAAAGATATTTTCAATTTATTAAAGTTGCCTTCTAAACATTTTTTTAGCCAAATAATTTTTTTAAGGTTAAATAAACTAAAAGTTAGCTTACTTGGACATTCAAACATACAATAAAATATATTTTTCACAAAATGGTTTAGGAAATTAATTATAAACATACATGGTACTCATGTGAAGGTACTCAATTGATTGTTCCACTTTGAAGCTCTCACTGATGATGAGTTGTTATGTCAAACTCACCGAGAAATTTCCATCACTAATCAAGATTCAAGTGGGTAAATTGATGCATATGAGATCCAACTGGAGTCTTGCTAGGTATTAGCATTCTAAAACTATAGAACAAATGAAATAAAGAAGGAAATATGGGAGATTTAGAGTTGATAAAAATTGATTCTTGGTAACTCCTTGAATCAATATTTGCAAGAAACACCTAAGGTATAAAATCTTAAAATAAATTTTGTAATATCTTTCAAAGAACTTAAAACTCTTACACCTAGAGAATGAAAAGAGGACTCTTAGTTATTAAAAGAAAAATATGTAGCCAAAAAGGTGAGTTGTTCTCATTTCATGCTATCCTTATCACTTATAGAAGAAGTGTAGGATTAAAGGTTTCAACTTAACCAACTAATACATATGATTAGATCCTAAATAAAGAAGAAACTCTATCTAAATTACAGCCCACATGTGTTTCGGTTATGGGGGTGGATACTTATGCAGATTAGATCCTAAATACATATGATTAATCATAATTTATAATAAAATAATAATTATTATTAAAAATAATTAATAATGCGAAATAAATACAAATATGAATAATATAAATATTAATCATAATTTCCAACAATTAGTAATAATATTTATTATAATAATAATAATAATAATACTAATAATAATGTCCTAAAATAATTATTCTTAGTAATAATTAATAAAGAATTATATTAATAAGAATAATATGAATCATTATTTTAAATAAATTAATAATAGTATCTAATAATTACTAATATATTATTAATAATGTGAAAAATTATTGATAATATTTATTATTGTTAAGATAATATAGATGTGAATGATAATTGGTAGTATTTAATAATAAATTAATTTAATAGTAAGTGGTAGTAGATATAATATATATTATTTCATTATAATTGTTAAAAAACACCATTATGAACAATATTAATATAAAAACTTTGAAATAAAATAATAATTAATAATAATATATGTAAACTATTATTTCTAAAAATGACTAATGACTTTATTATTATTATTATTATTATTATTATTATTATTATATTAAAAAGAATAGAATTAATCATTATTAAAATTATATAAAAACAAATATTATTATTGAATTTCATAAACACTAATACCAACAGATGTAAAAGTGGGTATTAGTTCTGTTGGTATAATGCTACTAATAACCACAGATATAAGTGATGGTAAAATATATGTTGGCATAACATATTAATACCAACAGATAAAAAATTTCTGTTGGAAAAACTATATTATTGCCCACAGAAAATTATCTGTTGGTATTAGTTACTTTTACCAACAGAAAAAATATCTGTGACTAAGTTTCTGTTGGCAAAAGTGAATTATTTTGTAGTGTGTGTTTCGGTTATGGGGGTGGATACTTATGCAGATTTTCGAACCGTTACCCCTAATATTACATGTTCCAATTCTTACAATAGCTATAATACACAAAAAAAATGAAGAAGAAGAAGACAGAGGCCCATTTTAATCTTATAAGTAATAAAAAGAAGTAAGAAATTTCTTCTAGTCTTCCTTGTTTTTCTCCAAATCTGCATTGCTTTTTTTTTCAGTTCTGAAAGCGACTTAACATCCAACATGAGAGGGACTTGTAGCTGATTTGTGTGGCTTCTAAGGGGTGTCGATAGGGTTGTGTTGTTGCACTACAAAATAATTGACTTTTGCCAACAAGCCTTATATGTTGGTAAAAGCCATATTTCTGTTGGCAAAAGTTTTTACCAATAGAAATTTTTCTGTGACAAATCTGTGGGTAAAAACTCTGTGCTTAAAAGTTTTACCCACAGATACGTAAGATCTGTTGATATTAGTTGCTTATGCCCACAGATATTTATCTGTTGGTAAAATTTATACCCACAATTATATCTGTGAGTAAAAGTATTAACCACAAAATGATATCTGTGACTAAAAGTATTGTCCACAAAACAATATATGTGACTACAAGTATTGTCCACAAAACAATATCTGTGACTAAAACTATTACCCACAAAAAAATCTGTGACCAAAAGTAGTATCTATAAAATTATATCAGTTGCTAAAATTATATATATATATATATATATATATATATATATTATCTGTTAGTAAAACGACAATAATGTCCATAATACCTGTTGTAGCAATATTTACTTATAACAATAACTTATCTTTATATAAAATGAAGTATACCATACATAATCATCGTTCTTTAGTTTAACTATCAAAACGATAATAGTCATATAGGTATAATATATATACAACTTGTAACTTATGCTAACATATAAGACATCTTCATTAACATATCAAACACCATCCTCTTCATTCCCATCCTATTTAGCATCTCCAACGACTTATGTGTCTTCAATATTTTCTTTGATAATTATCAAGATGTATTCCCTGAAAAAATATGCATGTAACTTAATTAGATTAATATAAATTCACCTAGGATATTATTTAACTGGTGTGGTGTCTTTTAATATGCATGTAATTCCAAGTTTATAACTTGCAATTTCAATTACCAATACCTGCCTTTGCTACAAAAGTCCAACAACATTCAAATACTAGTATTAAAAATGAAGTGATTAGCACATAACCTCATTTCGAAACAACAATCAAACAAACTGCTGGGTAGAAAAAATTACAATGATGATAGTAGTAGAAAGAGCGGTCATTACAAGAAGATGAAGAAACAAGGATATGTGTTTTAGATTAGGAGTCAAGTTGATATACTTAACAATGGATATAGATGGAGGAAATATGGTCAAAAGGCTGTTAAGAACAACAAATTTCCAAGGTATATATATACTATATATTATGTAGGCGTAGTTGCCGCTAGCAATCCGCTAAAAGTATGTTTAAACATCTAGTCTATGCATAATTGGCAAATGCATCTTGAAAATTTCATGTTTCTATCTCTGACTTACGGGGATACATAATGGAAGAGAAAGCTAATGCATCCAGTGTCTCCAATCAAAGCATATAAAAATAATAAGAAGAAGAAGAAGAAATTATTCGGATCAATCTATTACAATAATAATGAAAACCAAATCTTAGTAAAGAAACAAGAAAAAAAAAAGTAATCCAACATACCAGTAACTGAGAGAAGTATGCCTTCAAGAGAAATCCAGCCATCTTTTCCGGTATCCTTGAAAAACTTTATGATATAATATGGAGAAATTGCACGTACTATACTTGGATTCCAATATATTATGTTGTAGAGCCCAATAGCAAATATAGAGAATAACCATATAAACACTATTGGTGCAAACAAAAATGCCCCCTTGTGGTACCATAATGCTGCAGGGCAAACAAGCCAACTAATATTACGCAGGCAATCAGCTGGAGCACACCTATGAACTACAACAATATCAGAAAAAAAATAGTGACTTTTGCGCCCATTCTATTATTTTTTATGATTTGTGTGAGGAGAAAAAGCACTTTGCCATGAAAATAAGTATTGACCAACACAAAAGTTCCAGCTTGTATCTCATCCAAAATATATTTGGAGTTTGAAAATTTAGAGGAGTAGAAAAAAATCCCCCCTTTTAATATAATGAACTTCAATTCGTATAACTAACTATTTAACTCTATACACGATAGACCCACAATCTATGTCACTGTTGATCGCTTTACGCCTACACAATGCAGACTCATTTGCCAACCAGAATAAATTCTAACATAAGCAAATAATCACTATTTTCATGCCCATTTTAGCAATGATCCCCTGCAAAGGAAACCTAATGAATTTTATGGCTTATACTTATGATCTCACAACCAAAACTTTGCGCCCAGAAACTTTTGGCCAAATGAATTTTAACATAGTAATCAATTTTTTAGCAGAATAATCCGAATTTCTGAATCTTTAAGCCAAATAAATTTTCATCTACAACTCATAAACTTGTAAAAGGATAGCAAGAATGGATAATACTAACTAATAAACAAATAAATAAATAAAAATCAACACCTCAGACTTGGCGGCTATTTCCATTTGTTGTTTTAATAAAGCATATGATTGGCTCCGAGAAAGGAACGAATTTGACCCTGAAACCGAAGGACCGGAACTAGAACTACGGTTGCTCGAGCTCAGACTTTCTTCACCTCTGACACCACCCGGGTCCACCCCCACCGTTATGGGAAGAACACTGTAATACCCCAAAATTTCAAAAACCTATATTTTAATAAATTACTTTTATTTGGAATAGAATTGCTTTTATATTATTTATTTTAATTATTTTATGGATTTTAGAGTATGTAAATTCGGATAAAAGTATTTAATAAATTAAAAATGAATATTTTTCTATTCATCATATTATTTTAATTGAATAATTTTCCAAACTAATATTTTACCAACTTTATCCTTTTTAAACTAATATATTGCATTATAATAAATTAAATTATTAAATTAAATAATTTATCAAGAATATTACATTTTATGATTTTATAAATTAATTTAATTTATTTCCCATATTTTTCCCATTTTTCCTTTTTCTTTTCCTTCCCCTTTTCTCCTTTTCTTCTTCTTCTCTTTTCCTTCTTCTCCCCCTTGGGCCGCCCGCCCGGCCTGGTCTCCTTTCTCCCCGCACGATTGGGCCTTCGGCCCGCTTCTTTCCCCAGCCACTCCCCCTCGCGCGCCGCACGGTACCCCTGGCCCGTCCCTCCTTTTTCCCCCTGGACCGGCCGGCTGCCTATTTTCTTTTCTGCGCCGGTCCAAACCGCCCCAGTCACCTTCTTCCCTTTCTTCTTCAACCTCCCACGCCCGACCATTTTCTGCCATGGTCGAGCATGCCACCGCCTGCAACCCAGCCACCACGCCTGCCCCCCTGCTACTCCCTCTCTCTGCCCCGTCCCTTTCTTTCCCATTCGAGCCAAACTAACCCCTGCACCCTCCATTTCCCGCCTGAATTCTTTCCTTCTTCTTCCCTATCTTCCCCTGCCAACCGACAGCCCTGCCACCACACCGCAGCACCGATCGGCCGCCTGCTCCCCCTGCCTCACCCTCTTATTTTTCTCCATCTACCCAGCCCTCCATTCCCCTCATTTTCGATCCCTTCTCCCCCCGAGCTCCCTCCTCTCTCCTTCCTTCTTCCCCATTTTTCTTCCTCGTTTTTTTTTATCACCGCCAGCCTCCGCCGCCTGAACCACCAAGCCCAGCCCTGCGCCGCCTTCTGCCACCGCCTGCTACCACCCTGCACCACCACATAGCCCTTCGAGCCCCACACTTCCTCCCTTCTCCTCCTTTTCCTTTTTCTTCCCAGCTTTTCTCCTTACCGTCGAGCCACCTGCAACCGCCTCTACCGCCGCCTTCCGGCCACCTCTGCCGCCACCCAACCAACCGTTCGACACCCTGCAACCCCCTCTACAACCGCCATCCATTAGTTGGCCGAAACCGACCCTTGAACCCCTCCATTTTTCCCTCCACTTTTCCTTCGTTCTCAACCCTTTCCCTCGACCCTCCTCGGCAGCCCACCTTCGCCGCCTTGCCGCCGCCGTCTCCGCCGCCTTGAGCCGCCTCGAAACCGTCCTTTGCCTCCACCTACACCCCCTCTACACTCCTGCACCATTCCCCTGCCTTAGAACCTCCCCTAACCACCTTCTTTTCTAGCCTAAAGACCCTAACCCGAAAATGGTTTATTTTTTCTCCCTTCACCCCCATCGAACCCTTTTCTCCCCATAATTTTGCATGATACTCATGCTGCTCATGCAGCATGAGCTCCCCTTGGTTTTAAAAATTGTTTGGATAATTTTTAAGGTAAAATGGTATTTTATGTTAAGTGTTTTATTAATTAAAAATTTATAAAGTTTTATACTTTGGTTCTTATTTCTAACATAAATATGATGGATATTATTTTTAGGTGTTGAGTTGCTAATTAAGCTTGGTAAGATTGATATTTTGCGGGATTAAGGTAACCGTTAATCCTCCCTTAAATATATGAAAAACGCATGCTAGCACATTTAGGGTTTAGTATGATTTTATGCATGTTTGGTATGCTTAGCATGATATGTTTATGGTTTCTTATATTGCTTGTTAAAAAGAAATAGCATGATAACTTTTATGCCATATGTAGGTATGTTAATTAAGGAAGGAGTTGGGATATGGATAGAAATGTTAAACACTTGTTTATGATGTACCATGTTGTTAATGCATGAATGATGTTATTGTTTAAGGGTATTTTAGTAATTATGCTTATGAGATAAATAAATCAATGTGTGTAGTTGCTAATGAGTATTATGTTGGAAAATGACAAGTTGGTGGACTTAGATGATAAGAATGAAGTATTAATATCATTATTTTATGTAGTGTTAGTAAATTCATAAAAATGGTGAATAAAGGGGTTGAGTGGAAATTTTATAAGTGGAAAGGGTATTTCGGTAATTTGTGAGATAAAAGAATAATATGGTAATTTTATAATTAAATGGCCAAATGATAATTTACAAGTAAAGGATAAAATTGTAAGTTGTGAGAAAGAAGGGTAAAATGGTAATTTTCATAAATAAAAGGATATCATGGTGAAATTGGATGTAAGGGGTAAAATGGTAATTTTATAAATGAAAGGATATTATGGTAAACCTGGGAGTAAGGGGTAACTTGGTAATTATGATAACGACAAAAGATAATTTAACAATTAAATTATGGTTGTAGAAGGGCAATTGGATAAGTATGATACTATAGAAGGGTAATTTGGTAAATTAACCAATTAAAGGGCATTATGGTAATTTTAATAATGGAGAAGGGTAATATAGTAATTTTGATTATGAAAAAGGGTAAATTAATATTGGTAATTATGAAGAAGAGTAATTTGGGATTTGTGATAATTAAAAAAGGTAAATGGCAATTAAAATAATTGAGAGGGGTAAAATGGTAATTATGATAAAGGAGAAGGGCAATTTGGTAATTTGTTCAACTAAAGGGGCAATTTGGTAATTTAGCCGATAAAAGGGTAAAGTGATAATTGTTTAACCAACTAAAGGGGCAAAATAGTAATCATGATAATGAAGGAGGGTAATTTAGTAATTTATCCAACTCAAGGGAAATTTAGTAATTATAACAAAGGAGAATGGCGATCTGGTAATATAACCAACCAAAAGGGAAATATGATAAGCGTAGTAATTATGAGGGGTGAATGGTGATCTAAAAAGTGTAGGAGACAATTTGGTAATCTAAAGTGGACAAGGGGTAATTTGGTAATTATGCAACCTTAAGGGTAATGTGGTAATTTATCAAGTAAGGAACGGATACCTAACAATTATATAAGTAAAGGGCAAATGAGTAATTTGTACCTAACACGTCTTTGAGATTGTGGACCTTATTATATGATTAAATAATGTTGATTAGCCAAGTAAGAGTATCTAATGATTAGTATGGCATTGATGGTTTCTCTGTGACATCCTGGATAATCCTCTGAATAAGAAACGATTAATGATATCGAAACGATTGAAAGTGAATAAGTATCGGATCATCGTGCTTTCTGTGATCACCTTAATTAAGACACTATTACTTAAAGTGAAAGACCTCGAGATCGGGAATGGTGACTCCTTAGGGGTCGCTACCCTAAGGACGTGGTTTAGTCCACGATTATTCTGGTATTTGCTGGTGTGCCTTTGTGCCCCAGCCAGGCCCTATATCTTACTCTTCCTAGCTCTACGGACCTAGTTAGGGGGTATGCATACTTATGGATTAGGTGTCCTTGTCGGTAGGGTACTGAGTTAGCTTTATGCACCAGTACGACCAGGGTACCTTTGCGTCCTTGGGTTCATGGTTGAAGGGTACTGAGTAGCTGATATGCACCGGTACGACCGGTGTACCTTTGTGTCCCGGGTTATCGATCTCCCAATCGAGGCAAATAAATATGATTGATGTGCTGATTAAAGAAAGGAAAGATACGATAATTGAAAGTGGAATATTAATGAGCCGGGCCCAGATGATCTACGATATTGCGTACCGGTCCACCGGTTATAATAGTGGTCCAGGAGCGTGTTGCCCTGGTGTGTGATTATGAGTACCGGTCCACCGGATATAATAGTGGCCAGGAGCGTTGTGCCCTGGATGATGAGTTATATATATCCCGGTCCACCGGTTATAATAGTGGCCAGGAGCGTTGTGCCCTGGATGATGATTACATATATATTCCGGTCCACCGGCAATAATAGTGGGGGTCCCGAGCTCAATAAAATTGGTTATGTATGTGAATAAGATTATGGAAAAATACTAATCACTTATAGTGGAACACCATGTGAGTCGGGGCCAGACCGGTCCACCGGCAAATAATAGTGGTCGGGTGCGTTCTGCCCTGTGTGTTTATCTTCCGGTCCACCGGCAATAATAGTGGTCAGAGGCGTTCTGCCCTGTGTGTTGACTTCCGGTCCACGGCTATAATAGTGGGGTTCTCGTACTCACATGGATACGAAAGATGATATTGATGGGTTAATGACAGAATAATGGCTTAAGGCCCAAAGTATCGATCGTGACTTATAAAGTATTGTGTTTGTCATTGTTATGTATGCATCTCTCATTATTTATATGTGTGTGGCTTGCATTATGTGTCGTATGCGGGCCTATCTTTAAGTGTGGTATTAAAGGGTTACTCAGTACCGTAGTACTGAAGGGATTCCCTTTATGGGGCCCCTGCCTATTCAATGGGCAGTGCCCTTGCAGGTATTTTCAGGTGCTACTCAAGTGGGTTACGGGAAGGAGAGTAAGGAATTTTCCGGTATCATGGCTTTTCTCTTTCTCATTTAATTTCTCGGTTTTAAATGTTAACGTTGTTAAAGCAACCACCCTTGGTGGATTTTATTCCAGAAAACGATTTGATGCGCTACTCTGATTTAAATATGTTGAAGCTTGCAATTTACTCTGATTTATGCATGTTGAATGTCTTTCGATTTGTATTTCATTTTCTTAGCCTTAGCACTTGGTACTGGAACGGTATGAGTGAACCGGTCTGGTACTAAGTGTGGCGGTAATACTCCCAAAGTTCACGTTTTGTTTATCTGCTTCCGCTATTATCTTTTAATAAAACGAAATTTTTCAGTAGTGAATTTTGGGGGTGTTACAAACACGCCACAATCCTACACATTCTAATCCCATCTCTTCCTATGACCGCCGGCGCCCAATTTGTTCTCTCCAAATCTGCGACCAGACCATAAGTCCGTCCTCTTTCTCCTACATTGAAATTCGTGAACAACTTCAAACACAACAAATGCATCTTTTGGATATCAAACTCTAAATATCAACCATCTATGGCAATAGACCCACATAAAAATTATTTTAAGAAGGTTTTATGGTTGTAAAAGGAGATAATGCAGTATACTGATATTATATGAGAATCTTCAAGAGCAGAACCGAAAGGACCAACTCCATAACGCATGACCAAGAAGCTATCAAACCCTAAATCTACTATTATGGTAATCTATAAATGAAATAGGTAAAATAATAGGATATATTATACAATGAACTTTATTAGCTATCAGTGTATCTAGCATGAAAACATCCAGGATTCAGCATGCTTATTCTTGATATCCATTCCTTAGGTTGGTCAAGCTACATACATTCAAATGTACTACCTTGAGGTAGAGTACAATACCATGATATATCTCTTGATTAAGTGAGCTAATGTAACATATATAAAGTAGGGAATGACATAAAACAATCTTTCAAGTAGCCAATTCAAGACTATTAGATTTCGAAACTAGGGTTTCAAAGCCCAAGACACAAAATTGAATAGTTCAAATCAATTAATTTCAATTAAAGGTGTTACGATGCAAATAATACCATTTCAACTATTTCTATATATTTAAGTTTAGAAAAACAACCATACAAATGACTAACTTCATAATTTCACTTAAAATCTAGGATTTTAGGCCCGAAAATATAATTCGATTGAATTCTATTAATTTATTTAAATTGAATGTTTAGAAATACAATTAGATATATTTTTTAACATAACAAATAATCAATTGCTCAAAAATAATAAAAGAAATATCCAATTTAGCATAATTAGGGTTTTTGAGCCCGAAACGCAAATCCGATCAATTCTTCCTAAAGTATATAAATTGACAGTTTGGAATTGTAATTAAATGTATTCTAATGTAATTTATATAATCAATTGAATAAAACTACCCGATTACACAATCCAATTTAGACCCGCAAGAGTTTTGACCCAAAAATCCAATTCCAATCAATTTCACATAATTTTCCTAAATCAATACTTTCGATATGAAATTAAATATATTTCAAAAGATATTATAAAATCAATTGAGTAAAAAAACTCAATTATACAATCCAATTCCATTACACACAAATTTTGACCTAGAAAGTCAATTCCAATGAATTCCACATAAATTTCTCAAATTGACGGTTCTAACATAAAATTAGATACATTTTAAAGCATAACGTAAAATCAATTTGCCCAAAATAGCTTAATCGGACGAATCCAAAAAATTCGGACAGAACCCGGCCTAAAATCTGATTTTCACAAATCAACCAAATGCACTACAATTCACCACTCTAAATTAATCATACAACATATATATACATAATTACACAATCAATTTAGCTTATCATAAGATAATTCATACTCAATTAATCAAAACAAGGGCTAGGGTTTTTAGAAAATTATACCAAACGAAACTGACAAATCTGAATGGGTGAAGGCCGGAGAAGATACGCCGGAGTTCGAGGATTGCTCGCCCACAACCAGCGAGGCTTGCCATGGCCGGAGGATGGCAGCACGACCTGTGCTGCTGCTCGTGGCTGCTGCTGCGCGCGGCTGCTGCTTCGGCTGTTAATGGCTAGATTATGATCATCAAATAGAGATGATTATGCATCACAATTAAGTTCACTACAGTAGCACAAAACCTAAATGTTGGTTATAGAAGCCTGAACTCTATATGGTAACAAGTGTTGGAATTTTTGCCAATTTCAATTATCATTAGGTAGTAAAAAATCAACCTCAACTCCATGTAGATCATTATGCTCACTGATAATGGACATATAATGAGCAAGAGAATGATCACCAACCCACCAGTTAAAGCAAAAACTTATTAATCGACCTCTCCATATAACCCAACAAATACTCTACCTTATGAAATCAATGAAGTTCAAGATCAAGCACCAAATGGGATAGCAAGAAGAAGGAAAATGGGCCTAAAGGAGATAAACATTATGTCTCATATATTTATTTATCTTTGAGTATCTAAACCCATAGTTTATCAACACCCCTAAGGATATCCCAAGCAAGCTTAAAAAAAATGGTTTGGCTCATCTTTAAAGCTTCTTGAAGGCCTAAACCACCAATATCCTTATGCAAATATATGAGGTCATATCAAATGAGATGAAGTCATCTTTTCATAGTAGTATTATCCCATAGAAAAGCACAAATAAACTTGACAAGCTATTTAGTAACCACTTTTGGACAAATTTAACACTATATTGTGTAACTTGGGATAGTTAAAAGGATAGATTAGATAACGATGAATCTACCCTCAAGAGAGAACATATGAGGTTTCTGGTTAAAAGTTTGATTTTTGACCCTCTCAATCACTCTAGATAATAAACCATTTGTAACTAGTGATGCATAGGGACAACAATTAGGTTCTGTCCCCTATCCCCGAAACGTCCTGTCTTTTTTGAAAAAAAAAATGTGTCAGAATTTATATTAGAATTATTTAATTATTTTTTTATTAAATAAATTATTAATGATTAAAATTAAATAATATAGGTAATGATTTTTTATTTTTATCTCTTAATTTTAGTAGATTTTATATATTTTAATATATATATATATATAAATTTTTTTACGTTTCCTGTCGTTCTTGTTTCCTAAATTTTTAAGAAGTAACGTTTCTGTGTTTCTTCCCGTCCCCATCCCCGTCCCCGTGCAATGTTGTTCGTAACATGATCATTTCACATCGCAACACCCAAGTAGTAGGGACATTATTCAAGAAAATAATAGTTGACTTGTCAAAACTGACCTTCTATATAAAAGCATCACTAAACAAATCTAAAAATTCCATGATGATATTAATGTGTTCCACCGAGGCATCAGAAAACAACAAGAGGTCATCAAGGAATAAATTAATGAAAAAGTTTAGTACCTCCACATGAAGAAACTTGTTTCTAAATATGTGTGAAAGCCATCCATGCATAGAATGAACAATTATGGGGAAATAGTATTATCCTTTTAGCTTCCCCACTTAGGTTGAAAAGCTTCATTAACCTCGTTGTTCTAAATGAAATGAATTGATGAGGTAGAAACACACCACATGATCAATCAAACTATGGCTTCAAGTAAACCAAAAACCTCTAAAGTATCCCTAATAAATTCTTAGGAGAGTCAATCATAGTCTTTCTCAAGATCAATTTTAATAGCCATAAATCCAGACCAACCCTTATTTTTTTCTTAGAGAATGTGTTGCCTCTTTAGAAATAATGAGTAATATCCCAAGTATGCCTACCAAGGTAGAAGTTGCTCTTATTAGGGATAATAATATGCGCCAAAATAAGTTTTAGCCTCTGAATAATAACCTTCAATAATTTTATACACAACATTACAAAGTCTAATTGAACAAAAGTGCTTAACTAGAGTTGGGTGCTCAATCTTTGGGATTAAACAAAACAAGGCTTCATTTAACATAACCTTATTAAAAGATGGCACAGAAAAAGAGATTTATACACTATTTACCAACATCCTTAGTAAAAAAAAAAGGGGGTCAAAACCTATTCAGACCCAAGCTCTTCTTAACATTATAGAGAAAACAACAACTTGAATTTCTTCCATGGTTATAGGAGCATAAGTAGCCATAATTTATTCTATAATAAAAGGTTGGAGTCTCACACTAGTGAGGCCCAAAATAGGAAGAGGAGGCTAAACAACATAAAGATATCAAATAATATCAACCATCATACACTGTAGAATAAATAGGTTAACAATATAAACACCAACCACATTATGTAGCTCATGAATCACATGTTTGGCTCAGTCATTTAGTTAAATGAATCAAGGAAGACAAGCATGAGTTTTATCTTTAGACTTTTTTAATAAATGAGTCAAATTAACTTGAGCCAAGGTTGACTTGACTCATTTGTTCACAAACTTGGTTCATTTATATAAGCTCACAAGCTAACTCATTTATAGACTTGTTAATATATTACTATATCATAAAATACTGGCCATTTTGTTTTATTCAATTTGAATAGTTAAATGGGCTTACTAATGAGTCGTGTCAAGCTCAAACTTAAATGATTTAATTTATTTTGTTTGTCTTAAGCATGCCAAGTCAAGCCACTCGTGTAATACCCCAAAACTTTAATTTACAAATTATAGGGGTTAATATGTGAGATTAATTAAATATAACATTTTTAATAAAATAATGGGAGTAATTAAGATAAAAAAAGAGGGAAATAATATAGGATTAAATTAGGGAAGATTAGGGTAATTTGTTAACTAAAATAAAATTTAGAGCGACTTACCCAAATTTTCTAAATTAATATAAAAAGGAATTTAATTATTTATTTTTACTATTTTTACTATTTTTAAAAAAATTCAAAAGCACAAAAAGACCCTAAATAACCCAACCACCTTATTTTTCCTTTTTATTTTTCCCACTTTTCCTCCTTTTCCCTTTTTTCTTTCTTCCTCTTTCTTCTTTTCTTTTCTTTCTTCCCTTCTCCCCTGGTTGAGCCTCACCCGTGTGGCCCAACCCTTCTCTCCCTCTCTTCCCTGCACAAAGCCCAGTTCGTTCTCTCTTTTTTTCCCTCACCCAACCAGTCTGTCCTTCCTTTTCTTTTCTTTCCTTTCTCTTCCCCCGATTGGTCGGCTTACCCCTTCTTCTTCTTCTTCTTCTTCTTCTTCTTCTTTTGCTCCTCCTCCTCCTCCTCCACCTTCCTTTGCGCTGCAAGTAGCACCTGCACCTGCCCCAACCATCCTCCTCTTCTCCTTCCTTCACGCTGTAGGTAGTGCCTACACTTTCCCCAACCATCCTCCTCTGCTCTTGTATTGCCCGGACTCGCTCCTCCCTCTCTCCTCCATCCCTTACCCTTGTATTGCCTCTGCTATGTGCCCCTTCCCCTTCCCTTTCTCTCCCTATACAACCTGTGACCCTGCCATTCGTACGCTTGTACTAGCCTGCCACAGCCGGTCGGCGAGCCTCTGCCCCTTCTACTCCCTTGTCCTCTTCCTCCATTGTCCTCTTCTCCTCCCCACATCTATAAATACCCCAGCACTGCCCCTTATTCTCCTCCTTTTTCTCTGCCTAGAAACCTCCCAAATCTCCCCACCATCGTATCTTTAGACGTCACCCTAGCCATCATCGTGCAAAGCCACCGTCCAAACCACCACCCAGCCCTTCCCTGCATCAACCTCCACCAAACCAAACCACTCTTTGCCCCTAACTCCTCTTACATAACTCACCCCAACCGTGCAAAGTGGGAAGCTCAAGCTGCCCTTTGCACCCCATCGCCGCCCCTCTCATCGTCTTGTGCCACCTTCTCTGCCACAATCACCACCCCAACTACCTCCCTCTCCACCCAGAAAACCATCCTCTACCTTCCCTACCTTTACTTTCCCCTTTCTCCCTCTCCTTCCTCCTCCCTCCTCCACCACCCTTGGCCACCACAACCACCACCACCACCTATGCCGCCACCCTGTTACACCACCACCACTATTGTAGCCCTCCTAGTCCACAGAGCCCACCACCTCACAACAGCCATCTCCCTCTCTCTATTCCAACCCCAAAACAACCACCACTTCCGCCACCATCGTCGCCACCCTAGTTACCACCTCCACTTCTAGTTGTACCATAACCCTTGATATCACTTTAGTAGAGATTATTTTTGTATAATTGTTATTTTAGCCTTTCTTATTATTATTATTATTATTATTATTATTATTATTATTATTATTATTATTATGCCACTATTATGATGATTTTCATCATTACTACTACTAACCCTATTATGGTTAATACTACCACTAATATTATTGTTAACCACTTTAATAATAATACCCTTATTAATACTACTAAAACTATTATTACTATCATCACTAATATTAGTTTCTTACTAAAAATCAATTAAGGGATAATGAAAAGAGTAAGAGGGAAGTTAACACTAGTATTTTCCTCTTATAGGTGAACTAAGTATGTCCCCTAAGGAGGTGTAGGAGTCGTGCTCCAAGTCTAGTGTCATTTTAGGTAAGTATATAGTTAAGGCCCATTATGTGTATTATGTGTTTATGTGTGTTGGTTATATATATGTATCTTATGTGGTTATGGATTATGCACTTGTAGCGTAGCTTACTAAGCATGGAGCTAAGGTAAGCTGTATGTGTTTTATGGCATATGTAATATGGTAATGTGACTTGTACTTGTGTTGTGCTTATGTATGGTTGCCCTATATGACATGCATACTTGGAGTCCCTAAGTAGTAAGATGAGGTTGTGGAAAATGAGAGAATTAAAGAGAGTGGAGTGGTAAGAGGGAAGTGAGAAAGGCTTGTGTATCTCATGACTTATTGGTAGATAAATAAAAGGATAATATGAATAAAATAAGAGGATGGAATAAATCTGGCATGATGAATGTAAGGCTTGCATAAGATGGTTAGTCTTTGCATGGGGATGACCTTTATGTGGGAAAAGTTGACTTGAGAGTTAAGTAAGGTGAGAAAAGAGTAGTTGGGATGATTGGAGTCTATATGTGAAAAATAGTACGTGGGTTGGTATAAGGGTGTACGGGGGACTTGGCTAGGGTTTATAAGGAAAACCCTAAGTGGGGGAAGTGTGCGAGGAAGGGAGAGTTAATTGGAGTGGTTAGAGTGTGGAATAAGAATGAAAAGGTGTCACATGGAGGGGAAGTGAGTCAAGTGAAAAGGGAAATGGTAAGTGAAATACCCCAAAACCCTAATTTAGAGAATTATGGCAAAATATGGACTTATTAGGAAAATTAATTAAATAAATTATTTTATTAAAATAAGAGGAAGTAATTAAGGAAAAATCAATAGGAAATTAATAAATAATTTAATTGGGAAAAATTATGGTGTTTTGCTAATTAAATTAGAATTAAGAAAAAATCTTTCAAAAATCCTAAATTAACCTAAAAAGGGAATTTAATTATTATTTTATTAAAATATTATTATTTTTAATATACCAAAATACCAAAATATTCTAAATACCTCAACCCATCTATTTCCCCATTTTCCCTTTTTTCCTTTCCCCCTCTTTTCTTTTATTTTCTTTTCTTCCTCTACTTTTCCCTTTTCTTTTCTTTTTCTTCCTCCTCGATCTGGGCCAGCTCACCCTCACGACCCAGACTTCTCCCTTCCTCCAGCATGGCTTAGGCCCGTCGCCCTCTTCTTCTCCCTTGCTAGCCACCCGGTCCATCCTTCTTTTTCTTTCTTTCTTTTCCCCCTAGACCAACCAATCCTCACCCTTCCTCTTCCTTCCTTCCCCCTGACCTTCCCTCTTCCCCAACTCCTCAACTTCCCCACTTCCCAGTGTAGGCACGCGGCCTCTACACTGCCGCACACCGACTTGCCACCCCTATCCTCTTCCCCATCGATTCCTCTCCCCTCTCCACCCAATCACACACACACTCTCTCTCCTCATATGTGCCTCTCTCTCCCTTCCTTTCTCCTTCCTCGAGCTGGTAGACCTATAACTTTACAAGCATGCACCAGCCGTGCGCTGCTAGTTGGCAAACTTCCACGCATGCCATCATCTCCCCCTCTTCTCCCTATGTTGTTTTCCCCCATCAATGGCTTATAAATACCCTTCAACCGCCCCTCCCCCCAATTCAAACATTTTCTCTGCCCTTACTCCCTTTTGTGCACCGCCGCTTGTTCAGCCGCCCAAACCACCTTCCAAATTACTCCCTGCACCACCCTCCATGGAGCTACACCCCTCACCACCCTCAATCCTCCCTACACAAGCCACCTTAGCCGTGCAAAGTTGGTTATTCAACCAACTTCAACTCTCCCACCGCCGCCCTTCATGTCACCATCCACCACCACTCCCGCCGCAACCACCACTCCCTCTACCCCCCAAAACCACCAGTAGAACCTCCTATACCCCTACCTTCCTTTTCCTCTTCCACACTCTCCTTCTCCCTTCCTCCCTCTCCACCACCTTCGGCCACCGCACCGTCGCCGCCTGTACCGCCCCCTTTAGCTGCACCGCCACCACCATTTCAGCCCTCTCAACCTAGGGCATCCTCCACCACCTCAAATCCCCCTCTAATTCCCCCTATCCTATCCTAAACAACCTACTTTCCACCCTTCTTCTCTCTTCCCCATTGCCGCCGCCGCTGATGCCGCCTAGTCACCACCAACCCTAGGTGGTACCCCAACCCTTAAAGCCCTAGTTATGCTATCCTTATCTCTTTTATTTGTATCTGTGTTATTATCCTTAATATTAATATCATCATCATCATCATCATCATCATCATCATCATCATCATCATCATTATATCATTACTGTTATCTTATCATTATTATTACTAAATGTAGCCTCGGGATATTTATCCGATTATTATATAAAGAAGTTGAAACCCTATTTTAATTATTATTATGATTATCCTTATTTTTATTACCATTAATATCATTATTACTTTATTATTATTATTATTATTATTATTATTATTATTATTAGTGCTAACCTTAGTATATTATTACTATTATTATTTTTGTAAATATTCGAACCCTTACCTTATCATTATTTCGATTATTATTATTATTATTAGTATTATCCTTAACAATATTATCATTATTGTTATTATTACTATTATTATATTATTTTTATTACTAACACTATTATTAACCTTAACCTTATTATAACTAGGGTTTCTATTATTATGATTATTAGAACCCCTTTTAAGTATTATTCTTAATATTATAACTATTACTATTACTATTATTATTATTATTATTGCTACAACTATTATTTGTAGTATTAAAGCTATTATCTTTAATAATATAAATATGGCTATAAATACCTTAACATGAACCTATTTTGACTAAGTAATAACCTAGTTGGCTAACTTGAGAATAAAAACCCTATTTTTATTTGTAAAGCTTCTTTTAATAATATTAACCCTAATATTAGAGTAAAGTAGGAAATAATAGTAATTTTGGTAGGAGGAAAATTAATCCTTAGTTGTTCCCTCTTATAGGTGAACCTAGTTAAAATCCTAAAGAGGCGTAGGAGTGTGCTCCAAGACCGGTGTTGTATTAGCACTACTACGAAAATGGGAAATAATAACGGGACATTAATAACAGTGGTTTGAAAACCGTTGTCAAACGCGTGAAAATTAATGCGCAGGATAGTTTTGATAACGGTTATAGTTGAAAACCGTTATTAAAAGGGAAACGTTAAAATTTGAACGGATTTTTTAATAACGGTTCAAGTAAAACCGTTATTAAAAGAGGTTTTAATAACAGTTCAAACAAGAACTGTTGTCAAAAGTGTCAAATTTTAATAACGGTTCTTGCAGGAATCGTTATTAAAACCCCAAATCCGCCTTTTATTTCGTTCAGTTATGTTTCGTGCCAAAAATTTCAGACTCTTTGCACATTCCCTCTCTTACTCTCCTTCTCCTTGCAAACCCTCACACCACCACACCATGCACCACCACTCCGGCTCCTCTCAAGTAAGGGAAACCCTCGCACCGCCAACTCTCCACCACCCCTCTGCTATTGTCGGCTTTGCATGTGCGTGTTGTCATTGTTCTGAACCTAGCCAGCACTTGTACCTTTATCCTCCGCCGTGTTTGTAGGTCGTTGCCTCAACTTGCTCACCGCCTGTTTATGGCTCGCCGCCACTCCCATTACGTATGTGTTTGTTCTTCCGCTCGTAACTTTTTCTCTACTTATATGCATATATGCATGTTGCTACAGGGTTGCGTTTGTTTATTATTGAAAAATTGTAGTTTATCGTTCGAAAATGTGTTGTTGAATGTATTGGCGAAAAATGTTGTTGTTCATTATTGAATTTGTTGCGTTACTGTTATATATATTAACAAATGTATGTGTTGGCTAAGACCTTTACATATATATATATATATATACACACACACACATATATATAACATACATGAGAGTGTAGAGTTATATACGAAGCTAGCTAGAGAAATAAAAGACTTCAAATTATTAATAATGTCACTCATAAAACTATATATATATATACATTTTCATTAATAAGTATAGGACACTAGCTATAAGATATAAGAAATATCATATAATGAAATGAAAATATATTTTACATATGCACATCATTAAATGAAAATTTCAATTATAGATGCATATGTTAATGATTGTTATTTGATAAGGATTAAATAGATATAGAAAAATAAGGAATATATAAAAGTGAAGAATTAAATAGAGAGAAATAATTGTGTATAATAATAATAATAATAATAATAATAATAATAATAATAATATTATTATTATTATTATTATTATTATTATTATTATTATAGGATTTATATATTAGGGTTTAATTACAGTTAGCTAGATTTAGGATTAAGGTTTTATGAGGTTTAGGGTTAGGTTTTATTATAATTTATTAGGGTTAATTAGGGTTAGGGTTAGGATTTATCGTTTATTATACTAAATATTAAAGTGAAAAATTAAATATACAGGAATAATTATGTATAATAATAATAATATAGGATTTATTAGGGTTTAATTATAGTTAACTAGGTTTAGGATCATCATCTTATGAGGTTTAGGGTTAGTTTTTATTATAATTTATTAGGGTTAATTAGGGTTAGGGTTGGGGTTAGGATTAAGGTTAGGGTTAGGGTTAGGGTTTATCGTTTATTATATTAAATATAAAAGTGAAAAATTAAATAGACAAGAATAATTGTTTATAATAATAATAATATAGGATTTATTAGGGTTTAATTATAGTTAGCTAGGTTTAGGATCATTATCTTATGAGGTTTAGGGTTAGGTTTTATTATAATTTATTATGGTTAATTAGGGTTAGGGTTAGGGTTTAGCGTTTATTATACTAAATATAAAAGTGAAAAATTAAATAGACAGGAATAATAATAATAATAATAATAATATAGGATTTATTAGGGTTTAATTATAGGTAGCTAGGTTTTACTTTATATATTATCTTATTAATATCTACTTGATTTTACTATGCATAGCTTTAACGATTTGATGATAGTTTGATGTTCAACCGGTTTTTTAAATATATAACTAAAGATTATGCCCTTATTTTAAATAGTTTGATGTTGTTAGCTTTACATAGTTGGTTAAGATCTGGTAGAATATATTTATGATTTGTCTACCTAGTTGAAGATCTGTTTACATATTATGTAATTTAGATCCTTTCGAGAACAACATTGATGATAAGATTTAGTGGCTCTTATTTGTAGGTAGTGAGATGACATACCCTCCACCATATTTTCGTGTGGCGCCACATACAGATCTACGGACTCATGTGATATGGCTATACGACAAGCTATGTGAGTTGTACGCGAGTGGCTTATCCTATCATGCCTTCCATTTCAGATCATATCACCTTCTGTTGACCCTACCTCAGATAGAGGCATGGGCGTTGGCTACATCTACTTTTTTGTAGTGGTTTGTCTACCACACTGATGCACCACACCCAAGATTTATTGAGGGTAAGGTGATTGCTAGAGAGTATAATAGGATATCGAGAGAGCTGATGGCCATTGATGATGAGTGGAGGTTTCTTCATAACTTGCCTCCAAGTATCCACCCCGGTTACCGGAGAGCATCCGTTAGTAGACTCTCTTGCGATGATGTCAGGGATCAGATGATACATCGTGATGAGTGGACTTTCAGAGTTATAATTTTTAGTCAGGCTCGACGAGGCTACCGAGGGATTTAGTTTTAAGGATATGAGTTTTTATTTTTTAGGTGTTTGGGCTGTAGCAACCTTTTGATGTATACAGTGCTGCTATTGCTTAAATCCATAGTATGTATATCTTTTGTAATTTAAACCATTGTACAATGTTTTGCTATGTATGTATGTATGTATGTATATATATATATATGAACTCTTTCTAAGTAAAAGAAGGCAATGAGGGTAATAATATTGTAACATATGATATGTGTGCTGGTTTTTTTTAAATGCATTTTTCGAACTTCATGATAGGATATATATTGTATCAATAATATAATGGTACATTATGCTCAATACATAACATTCTAACATAATTTATTTATTTATTTTTTGTAGAGATATGACCAACAAAAATATTGATAGGAAAAACAGTAATAAAGAAGGAAAAAGAGGATCTACGATTATGAGAATCATCACAGATATGAGGATTAAAGGAGAATAAGTCGAGTTGGGATGGAATACTTACAATCTTCCTATTGGCCCTTACTCAGACATGTTCTTGACTTACGTTTCACTTGTGACCCGTAACCGTGTTCCTATCTCCTATAATAATTGAAAGTAGGTTCCAAATATTCATAAGGAGCATATTTGGTAAAAAAAATCACGGTAAATATGCTATTTTATGTAATCATTTTTGTATGTCAAATGTTATTAATTTTAATACATTAACATCGGTATACATCTATATGCCTTATTTTGCAGAGAGTATTTAATGTCCCAAAGAGTAGGAAGAAATGACTTCTTAGAAATTATGGGGAACGTCTAAGAACATTTAGGTCATATTTAGCTCGTAGAAAAATGTATAGAAAGAGGGATGGTTCTCTATGGCAGAACCCACCCAAACAATACTATTTCATCGATCAAGAAAGTTAGAACCAATTTATTACATATCCTCTTACGGGGGATTTTAAGGTATTTGTTAGATAACAATTATACTTTTTGTTAGATGCTTAATATTATAATTTTAAGGTATTTGGCTTGTCACATAGGAAAAAAGTGCCAAAAATAAAGAGATTGCGAAGCAGAATAAATACCGGCATAATATGGCTCGCAAAGGCTATGCGAGCCTTGAAGAGGAGTTGGCATACTTTTTGTGATTTATCTAGCTACATATATGTAAATGTCGAATTTTATAATAATATTCTTAATTAAGAATATTTTTTGACCTATAGCTCCTAGCCTAAGACTTGGACCCATGTACCTCATCCATCAATATTGGTACATTATGGAAGAAGGCTTGAGCAACAAGAGATGGATATATTAATGAAGATATAGATGTTGCAGCCAAAAAATTTGTAAGTCTGTAGATAACTAAAACCCTACTTAGTTTTCTTTTACAAAACTATTATATTATGCTTATGCCTATAAGCTAAATTTACATATATTATATATATTACATGACGAACTTCAAACATCAGATGGTGAGGAGGGGGTGGACCAATATAACATTGTGTCCTAGGCTACAGGAATTGTAGAACACCTTGGAAGACACAAGGATTTTAGATTAGGTGTTACGAGAACGAGTGTATGTGGTCGATCTCGTGGTTCTCGTAGCACTAATGAGCAAGTCACCATACTCACCCAAAAATTGAATGTGGCATTTAAACGGATGGCAACAATGGATCAAGAGTTGTCATTTATTAAATCTCAAGGGTATAAGCCATCCGATTCAATCGACCATGATCAGATTCACATACCTAATGTAAATAGCGTCAGAGACAGATGTTAAGCTAATGCACGTCTTTCTTCTCTTCCTGAGGTAAGCATTACAAACTATGAATTGTTATTAAATGTATTCGGTGTAATAAATAATTAATAATGTGTAATATTTTTCGTTTAGGGTTTGCATAAATGTGACTTGTTAGGGAATGATCTTTCAACTCTTTTGGCGAAAGGAAGGGTCTGCATCAGTTACAGTACCCAAATGCAAACAGTCCACAGGCACAACTTAGCCCTAAATACAAGGTCACTAAGTATTGACACTCCAATAATCGGTAGTGCGCCCTTACCTTATTATAAAGAGAGTGATGAGGTAGCCACAGTGCTAGAATCTCATGGAAGCTTCGTGCCTTGGCATGCGGATCAGATACGTCTCACTACTGAAGAGGTATTGAAATTCGACATCTTTATTAGACCTTATTTAGTAGTTACACTGTTTATACCTTTTTCATATATATATGCTAAATACATATTTTGTTTATTATTATCAATTTAGGAATCAAAAAAGGAATAAAAAAGAAGACTGCTCCTGCTAGTAAAACCAAGAGAGGTACTAGCAGAACGAGCAACACAAAAGATGGTGCTTCTAAAGGAAAGAGAGCTAAATTTGAAAATTAAGTTGTCCCACAAAATATTCCTTCTTCGAAGAAAAGCCAACATCCACCACCAATAGCTTTATTGTATTTCTATGCCCAAAACTACCTCAGGGACAATTATATTTTTATTGATTTTCGTCTTGAGTATATTGGGAGGGACAATGCTAATTATATGGTATTGACGGTTTACATAAGCGACATTTATAATCAGGAATGGATGTCAACCACGAGTGTCACCGTCTATGTCACGTAAGTATTATTTCATATTTGAGATTTTACTACTCTTGTACAATTGGAATTTTTATGACCTCTTATATGAGTTGTTAGTTATTAACAAATATGCATTGTTATTGTCGTCCATAAGTTGGTACCTAGTCGCGCTACAATGGAGGGAATGTTGTCCTCTATTGTGTTTGTGTGCCCATACTACATAGGTGACGGTAGTACAATAAGAGAGGGTAGGCACATAAACTATTTAGCGGATCACATTTTGATTGAGGGACACAACAAGCTCTATCTCATTTCTCACCTCACAAGTAAACATTGAGTTTTGTACACCGTCCAACTTGATCTTAATAAAGTCTATGTGTTTGATTCCCTTCGAACTTATGACGTGTCATTTGAAGTCACTCGTTGTGGTGGGAGGAATTTATTGACATGTTAGTATACTTTTTACTTCTTACTTCATTATCTTATTTATACATATATTCTAATTTCATTATTTGAGGTATATATACTTACAATATTGTGTGTCCAACTCTATTTATTAGGACACTATAGGCGGCATATCAAAGAAGAGGTGGGAATGGTATCCCAGACCCAAAGAATCTTCAATATGAGCCTGTCATGGTAAGTAGGAAGACAACTATTTTGTATTTTGTTTTAATTCAAATTAATATCTAATAGTTAGAGAGCTAACTAAATTCATTTGACAGTGTCCACAACAGAAAAACGGTGATGATTGTGGATACTATGTATGTAGAGCAATGGATCTGATAGTCCAGAACAGATCGGTCAACATAGATCCAAGCCATGTACGTCTACTTTTCCATATTTTTCCATTAATGAATCATGACATATATATTTGGTAATTGACATAAGTATTAACTATATATTAATCAAAACTTGGGCATTGTAGTTTTTCACTGACGATTATGCACGAGGCCAACAATACAATGTTGGTGAAATTGATAAATTTAGAGACCAATGGGGCAAGCACGTACACTCATTCATTCAGTATTGGGTAGGGATCTATATATTCTACATGCATGTTCGGGTTTGTATTTCGTCTACATCTTTCGGTCTTCTAGGCTAAATTTATGAACTTTTTACTTTGGGGTGTAGAGCTACCAAGTTGTGGTATGCCTACTAATTTTGATTCTTGAGTATTTCTGGTGTATTAAGACATATATACCAATTAGATATTGATTGAAATTATGGTGTGATTGTAGATTTGCTATGAATTGATGTTATTTTACAATACAGATTTGGTAATTATTTAAACATACAACTACGTATGTGGGCATGAGCAAAACAGCAAAAACATTAAAAAAATTGTAGTTTTAATAACGGTTCTTATTAAGAACCGCTATTAAAACCACGTATTTCATATCAAATTTATGCTCATTTAATACGTATTAGGGTTTAATAAATGCATAATCAATCACTAAAATCCTAATTGGATGGCAGAGTTTTAATAACGGTTCTTATGAAAACCATTATTAAAACTTAGGGTTTAATAATGGTTTTGAGAAAGAACCATTATTAAAACATAAGTTTTAATAACGGTTTTCATAAGAACCGTCATTAAAACTGTGCATTTAATCTCAAATTTATGCTCTTTTAATACGTATTAGGGTTTAATAAATGCATAATCATTGACCAAAACCCTAATTGGATCATATTTTAACAACGACTTTTACTTGAAAACCATTATTGAAACCTTATTTTTAACAATGGTTTTACTTAAGAACTGTTATTAAAACCTTATTTTTAACAACATTTTTTACTTGAAAGCCGTTATTAAATATAAAGTTAACGCACATATTTGTGGGTTTTTGTATATTTTTTATAACGGTTATGAACCGTTATTAAAGATTTAATAACGGGTGGTTCAATAATGGTTGAAAACTGTTATTAAAACCCCTCTATGTGTGTGCTATGTGCCATGTACCATGTTATGTTGTGTATCTTATGATTATTATTATAAATATTTTATGTGTAGCGCAGCTGGGAGTTGAGGTATGCTTATGTGGATTTCTTATGGCATGTGTATAATATGTATATGTTGTACTTATGATATTATGTGATGTGGCCCTTTAGGACATGCGTGCTAGGATGTTTAATATATTGATATGGGGTGAAATGATGAAAAAGAAAAAAAGGGGGAGTGAGTTGACCAAGGGAATATGAGATTGACCTAATTATCTCATGATCTATGAGGGGAAAATAAAAAGGGGTTATGAACAAAATAAAAGAATGGGGTGAACTTTGCATGGGATTTTCTAGGGTATGCATGGAAACTTCTAGGGTTTGCATGGGGTGGATAGAACCTGCATGGGGATGACCCCTACGTGTGAAAAGTTGTCGCGGGGTGTAAGTAAGGTAAGGGAAGAGTTTTTTGGGTGATTAGAGGCTTTGGGTGAAAAATATTACGTGGGTTGGTATAAGGGTGCATAGAAGACCTGGCTAGGATTTGGGAGGAAACCCCTAATTTGCGATGGTTGTGAAAGTAATAATAGATGAGGGTGAGCAGAGTACGGGATGAGAGTGGAAGAATGTCATATGTAGAGTGAGTATGGGTGTCATGGGAAAATAAGGATGGCGGGTGAGAAATGGAGGGGTGACATGTGGAAAGGAAGGGTGCTAGGGTTTGGTGTGGCCGACTAGGGTTTCGTGGTCACGCTTGTATTTGGGGGAGTAAAGTGAAATGATGGAGGTTGAATCTAAGTGAGGCAACATGTGGGGTGTTAAAGCAGCCTTAGTTGCATGAGGCAGAGAAGGATAGGCCACATAGGCCCAAATTAGGGTTTCGGGAGAAAACCCCAGGGTAAGGTAATGAGTGGACTTAGAGGGCGTAAGGTAGTGGGCCTTAACCCACACACTTAGGAGTTGGGCCTCTAGTGTGAGTAAGTGGAAGAAGGAAATGATGTTGGGGTGTGTTAAGAGATATAGAAGTCTCAAGATATGGGATGGGCCCTCTTAGGGAGGATAAGAGTAGATGGAGTGTGACATGCATGCTTAGGGTGAAAACTTTTTGAATAAGACACGGTAAGACTCTAATCATTTAAAGTGGAAGATCATTGAGCCGGATCCAGACCGATCCACTGGCATAATAGTGGTCAGGTGCTGGGGTGCCTTGGAGACTGATCCACATGCATATAATAGTGGTCAGACACGTTTTGCCCTATACGTTTCCGATTCACCAGCTATAAAAGTGGGGGATCCCGAGCTCAATAATAGTGGGGTACAACAAAAATCATAAGTAGGACGAATCAAAAAGGGGTATAAGGATATAAGAATATGAAATATTTGAGGACTATAAATAGGAATCAAAGATGCAATCACTGCATAGCCATGACTCTAAACCCAACCCTAAGGATAAATCACTATAGGATATCCTCATTGTCATCAATAACATCAAACTCCTAAAAGTCATCTACAGAAGTATAATGTCAATATGACAAGTACTCGGCAATAATGGTACTATGCATCACATAGGGTATAATAATAACATATAACACTTAAACATAAATCATGCAAATCATGGTAATAATGCTACGAAACATATACTAACATGGTGGCATAAAATAATAATTGATTCAAATAAGGTTCACTATAAATGAAAAGTATCCTCTAAGCCATACTATAAAATCCACATTATTAATTACAATATGCCCAGGTTTATCAAGCATAAAGACCCGTGTGAAATGTTGTATCCACCATTATACAATAGCCCACCAATGCTATACCCACTATTCTAACCTATATAAGGGATTCACTTATGTTATATCCATTACTTTAGCCCATGGAAGGGGTTCACCAATTTTATATCTACTATTCTACACTTGTGGAAAAAATACCAATAGTGTATCCATTATTCTATGGAAGGGATTCACACATAATCACATCCATTAATTCACTCAAATTAGTTATCAAAACCACCATTTAAATTCCACCATTTTACTCATTCAACAAAAACAATCAAAGTTAAAAAGGTTAAAGGATAGGGTCAAACCCTAAAATACACATCTCTCTCAAGAGGAATCAATAAACCAATTCCTCAACCAATGGAATGGTTTGGAAATGATTACAACAAATACAACAAGCACATTAACATAACCAATGGGCTGGTAGGGGAAACTAATGGATTGGTCTAACCAATAAACTGGTTAAGCCCTAAACCAAACGATTGATCCACAATAATAAGAAACACTTTAGGAAACAAAGATAAGTGGATTGAATGGTCAAAACCAATGAACTATTATGAACAACAACTAGTGAACTAGTTCAATTAACGAAGCATTACATTCAACACGTGCATTTTTAACTTATACCAAAAAAATCTACATTTAAAAAAATCTCATAAAACCTACCACGATAAATATCTAACATGCATATAACATACTATTAGCCTCAAACAATAATTTAAACCATAATTTATGATTCAACCAACACCAAACTTATATATATATAACCACAACCTAGAATGTTCCTAAGATCATTTCCATGCATTTCACTCAAACCAAGCACTCATAAAGCATGGGAAATAATTCACTACACTTAAGAAACACCATGGTTTACTTGAAGACAACAAACCAACCCCAAAGTCAAAACCTCAAAATATACAAAGATATTGAGGCCCCTTAGCACATAAATATGCTTTCATAATTATAACCATGCATATATCATGATTGAAAATATTAAAAAAATATACAACACATAAAATATAATTATAAGTCTATAAGATCTAGCTATGTACCAAAAGTTCAAACTTCTTGCAAAGAATAAGAAAAATCTCGAGTTTGCATTTCCTCCTATAATATACCCTGATCCCTTTTAATTTAAATGAATACATATATATTACTAAAATCATTTTTTAAAATTTTAATAATATAAATGAGTAAAAATGTATAAATTATGCCAGACTCTTTAGTTGTGAGAATGAACTTAAGGAAGGGTTGAATCAAGGTTTTTTCTTCAACTATCTTGAGGTATTAGTCCTCCTTTGCTTAAGAAAATCACATGTGAGTTTAAACCAATGATGTAAAATAAATGGAAGGGGAAAAAAGGGAAGAGATGCTTAGGCATAGTAAGGAAAATAGGGAGAAAAAGAAAGAAAATGATATTTCACAATTAAGAGTTTTAGAAAATTGAATGGTGGTGGAGTAAAATGAGGAGTGAGTACTTGATAGATCAAAATAAAATATGATGTTTCTTGATTGGGGTTGTGGCGTAGATTCAAAAAGAAGGGAGGGATTTAGGTTGTTATATACTTGACTGAAAAAGAAGAGAAGTGATAGAGGTAGGTGTGATAAGGTAAGAGAGTTTGTGTGTAAAGAATAAAAAAAGAGAAGATGTGTTCAAAAAGAGGGAAGAATATCAATACTTTTGAATTTTCTAACTCTATCACATGACACAACAAAGAAGGATAAGAGAGGATAGAAAGGTTGACTTTTAGCTAAAAATACTCATTAGTATGCGAAATGTAGCATTTAGATAAAAATATAGCTAATTAAATGAAATAATCTAGAAGCTCTTAAAAATAAGGTTTATCACAAAAGTATCAAAGTTATAAAGTTTCATAAACATTAGAAGATATTTCTACAATAACCCATATTTTTGGAATCTATTTTCTCAATTTTATTAACAAAATTTGATGAATCTGCTTAATTTTTTTATTTGCGGTTTATTTTATAGTCTTGTCAACCATGTCAAATTTATATTGGAATTTATTTAATTTATTATCTTTGTGGATTATTATATATAAATTCATTCAATACGAAAATTTTTATTATATTCATACAATTTTTAATTCCATTAAAAAATATATATTCATTTTTGTCGTGTGTTTTGATTTAATAATTTTAAAATTATTTCTTATTATGAATTTGTCCCATGATTACTAATTTATTTTGGAACTACATCTTGTTAACAAAAATAAATTATTTTTAATTATAAAATTCCTTTGAAGTAGTAAAATTATTTTAATAAATATTTTTATCTATAGCAATATTTTTATTTGTGAATTTATTTATTTTTTTGAAGTTGATGAGATCTTCGGAAAAAAAAAATTGAATTGAAGCTTTTTACAATTTGATTCTAAAATAAAATTTCATTACATTTCTCTTTTTGGATATGGAGGATATTTTTAATAACATTTTGAATTATTTAAGGTCACTTATAATTTGATAAAATTTTATCGTAATGTATTTTAATATTTTTTTGTCTTGTTTGTATTTTAATGGTTTATATAATTTATTTTATTTAATGGTATTCCATCGGATAAGCCTTTTGATTTTATGCAAAAAAGTCTTTAATGGATATTTTCAAATATATTTTAGTTGATATTGTATTTAAATATTTTACAAAGTAGCTTTATGAATGAAATAAAAAGAACATACCCGACCAACCCTCTACCCTTTTCTTTTCCCATCGTCTTTTTCTTTCCTTTTTTTCTCATATACCCTGACCACCTTCTGCTTCCTTCAACCCTTTCCTTCTCCACTGTAATAGGCCACCGCTGCTTGGGCAACCAACACAGCCAACGGACGGCAACATATGAGCAAGGCGGGAACAAATAACATGACTTCAATGACACACAGCAGCAACACACGGTGATAGTAGCAAGACAAATGACCCAGCAATTCGTGACCTCCATATCCATCAATTTGGGCGATCGACGATGGATGACAGCAATATCAACACACCAGCGTGAATCTGGTGACCTCCCTTAACATCGATTTGCTTGTTTTTATATTGAATAAATTTATGTCATTAGTATTTGGTTACACCGAAATGGTGTATATATGTGTTTGATGTGCAATTTGTGTTGGTATGGTTTATTTAAAAGATTTTTAGTTTTTAACCTTGATATATGTGTAAATATTAGGTTCATCCAATTTTTTTTTCTATTAATTGTATAAAATGTTGTATGATATGTTAGATCATATATTGAAACTATTAATTTGAACAATTTGTGTAAAACCAAACAATTGTAGATTTTTAGGTCAAAATTCTTATTTTTGAAATAAAATTATAAAATTGGTTATTGTATGGTTAGTTTTGTTTATATTGATTTTATAATATTGTTTGAGATTATCCTAATTATATTTTAACACATTCACTTTGGAGTAATTGATTTGAATTGGGCGACTCATATTTTAAGCTTAAAACCCCTAATTTTTAAAAATGATTTTCTAAAATGATTTTGTTTATGGTTCTTTTACTTAGTTGACTATTAGTTTTAATCTAAAATCAATCTAATTGTGTTTCTATCCTAGCAATCTGAATCAATTCTCCGAAATTGATCGATCTAATATATTTTGATTGTGAAACCTTATCGGTAAAGTTGTTTTGATGAAATTTGATCGATTTAAAGTTTAACATTGCTTTAATTAGTTTTTGGAATTGATTGAAAATGTCATAAGTGAATTTCAATAACCTTATCTTGGTCTTTTGGGAATTTTCTCTTGCGTCTTGTATTTGGATTTGCTTTCTAGAAAAAAAATTCTCTTATCCTTATCGATCGATTAGGGGTATTTAAATTATTTGCTTCGTAAGGATATATATAGTTTTCCTAATTTTGTTCTACGATTTTCAACTATGATCTAGGAGAGTGTTTTGATGGATCCTCAAAATAGTGGTATTTCCCTTTTTATTGTTCTACTTAGCTAGTTTTGGATCTGGGTAAGTCTATACTAACCTTTGCTTATAGTAAAATCATGAAATTGTTGAAATGTATGTTATTTTTTCAAGTTGAAGGTGATAATCATACTTTATGTGATTTATGTATGTCAAGAATATGGCATGCCTTGCATGTTGTTTCTATGCTTTTACGGCCTTATAATTTTAATATGAAAATAGATTAGCATGCCTATTGAATATTTTGTATGAGTATGTGAAGTTATAAGCACGATTTGGGTGAGAAAATGCATGTTGAGTCATTTGGACCATTTTGGAGTAAATAGGTGTGTATGTTGTACACTTTGAAGTTGAATTGATTTATTTTCAAGCATGATTATATGGTTAGTATGTTTAAGCTACTTTCTATAATGTTTGGTAATTCTAGAACTTGTCATGATGTGTTTCAATTATAGTTAACTTTTGAATATATTGGGCCTCTAATGGCATGGAATAATTGGGCTTTAATGCCATTCATAATAATTAAGCATTAATGTTACTTAGAATATTGGGCTTATGCCCCATGATTTGGGCATTGATCCCTTGTAGACCAAGTACACTGATAAAAAAAATAGAATTTATTAAATAAAAAATGGATTATGTGTGAAAAAAGTAGTCAAATGATATTCTTTGAGCCTTTATACTTGGTTGAACAAAATCCTTAAATAAAATATTAATCATTTAAAGTAGAATATTTTGAGTTGGGACTTATATTGCTCAAGGTATTTATCCAAGTTAGGTTTGGTATTAACTTGGCACAACTCTAGTGTTTTTTCTCTCGGGTGCCTTACGTGGTATAGAGATACCTTCTTCTACTCTATAGGTGCCTTAATATATTATGGCCCTAGAGGGTGTATGCATACTTAAGTGATTATAGATCATATTATTCGGTGGCCTGGTTGCGTTTATAGGCGTGCAAGTTGAGGGTGGTGTTGTTTTTTCTCTAGATTAGTTATTATGGTTTCCTTGAGTCTCTAGTCTCAAATTAATATAATCAAATGGTTGTGACCATAATAATGGAATGTAATAATCTATGGTTCTAATTTATTCATGTGCTTCATACTTCATTATCATATACATGATGCTAAGTTGTTGTATGTACAATCATCTTATCATGTGGAGTATGTTATTATTCCATTATCGCATGTCTCACATGTCCTTTCATATTATTATATGTATCTATGTGCGCCACTACTACTTATATTGTTGATATTCCATGTGAGAATGCCATACTATTGCCATCACATGTGCTTTTTTCTTATTAACATCATATGCCTAGATTTGCCATGATTTTATATACATCATGTACTCTCCATGGTTTAGGTAGTTTTAACATTCTAGATTGACCCATACTGATACTATCATGGTTGAACATGTCCTACGATGATCCGTTGATTGTGGAGACCAGACCTCTTATGAAAGTTTGATAATGAATGTTATATTATATGGTTGAAGACTTAGGCCTCAAATAGTGGCTACCTGGATTTTTTGTCCCTCGGGGACTTCTATTTTTATCTATAAATGTTTTGCGAATTTCAAGCATTGTAATGTATTCTTTTATTATTTGGTGATGTAACTAAACTTTTATATTCCTATTGTTTTCATATGATTTTTAAAATCCATGTTTATTTCATAGATTTTCTACTAACTTTAATGAAATCGTTCGTTTTCCATTTACTATTGGATAACTCCTTGTGGGAGTTTAAGTATTGTAGACAAGTTTTAGCCTTGTATATAATGTAAAATAAATTATAGGCATCTATCATATGTTAGGTATGTCGGTAATATTCTTCATTTTTTATTTTAACTTCCACGTTATTCTTTTAAAATATTTTTTTTCAAAAGTGAAAATGGGGATCTTAAAATTTTGATTTTAAATAATACTCAAATCAAACCCTCTAAGCCAACCAGCGAATTGATTTGGTATACCAACTGGCGAGCATTGTTAGGTGTGAAAAATTAAATTGTAGGGTACCAATGTGCTGATTTTGCTGCACTAGTAAATATTTTCTTAGATATTTCTAACATATCTCTATGTAAATATTTTTGATTAATTTAAGGAAAATAAACCCATATATTTGGATTAAATTTAAATAACATAAGGTTTTAAAAAGTGGGGTATTATATATATCTCCTTATAGAAATTTTAATTTAATTATTTTAATGATCTATATTTCAAAATTGGTTTTTGTATTTTGATTTGAAAGATTCTCATGTGATAAAAACAACAAGGTAGTCATTTTTAAAAAATAATTTTATTGAATTTCTCTATAAGTTTTACAACGACTTTCTAGCATTTGTTTGAGCTAGCAAGACTGAAAAGAAATAATAATGATATTTTTATTAGGTCATTGAAACCATTGAGTATCTAATTTAGAGCTTTTGTAGCTTGTTTCCAATTATCTCTTTGTAATGATTTTCCATTTTTTTAAAAAGAAATTCATCAAGATTCAGAAAATAGATCCTTATAAATTTGAGGAAATGTTGCATCGGTATAATATTGTTATGATAATAAGACTTTTCAAATTAAAGTTTCCACAATGAATGCTTCTTATGATGTCCCTTAAGTTTTATGGAAGACCTTTTTCCAATGTTTATTTAATTATATATGAATACTTAGAATTTTATTAAAGTATTTTTTAAATATTAATTTGATGTTATATTGATATTCCCATAAGTGTTACAATTTATTTTGATTGATAACGGGTGTTTTTCTTCAAAAACCATGTTTTGGGTTTTCTTTCAAAATTTGTTACCATAACTTCAATCTTTTATGGAGTTATTTTCATTAAGTACATTTTGGTTGAAATTTTATTATTTGAGATCCTTTTTAAAATTTTAAGCTAATTATAGCTAATGCTATTTATTTCTAAAAAAAAAGATGAACAAAATTTTAAGCTTATTATAGATTCTTGGAATTAGGTAATTATAGATTCATGTCATAACAAGTTAATTTATCAAGTTTGGGTTGTGTTTTTGGATTATTTTATCTGTTTGGGTTAAGTTTGGGTCAATCTAGCTAGATTTCAAGTTGTTTTCAGGTTAGGTTGGATTTTGAGTCAAGCTAATATCAAATTGGGTTAAATAGTGTTGATTTAATGGTACGAGACCGGTTCGGATTGGGTTACTTTGATTTAGATTATTTTATATTTGATTCAATTTGGCAAAATTTACTAGTTTGATTTGAGTTTGGGTCAAGCTAATTCCCTATTGGGTTTATTAACCGATTTGGCTCAAATAGCTTTAGGTTAGAGCTACTTTGAGCTTGGGTTATTTTGAGTTTGAGCCAAATTATCAAGTCAAATAAGGTTACTTGACTCATTTTGAGTTTAATTTTTTTGTTGACTTAGGTTTGGTTTATTCAATATATATATATATATATATATATAATCTCAGGTCAACTTATTAATTATAGTTGAGTTCGCGTTAGGTTACTTCTTTTAGTTAATATAGAATTCAATCTTATTAGGTCAAGTTGATATCTGGTCAAGTTGTTATTAGACCGAGTTTATAGCAAGTTAGGTTGGTATTCGCTTAATTTCAGGTGATGTTGTAGTTGGATCAAATTTATGTCAAGTCAAGTCGATGTTAGGTTTGCTCGAGCTATGGGTTGGATTCGAGTTAGGTTGGGTTTGGGTGGGATCAATTATTATTGGGTCAATGTTGGATTGAGTTTGATTGATGAATTTCTTGAGTTTTAACTGGTTGTGTTTTAGCAAAAAAGAATTGAATTGTCAAGTGAGCTTTTGCCAACTCTAGCCCACACCACCTCATTGTGCACCACTTTATTTGCCAAATCACTCTAGCCTACCATTATGTCCTTCATCGACGACGGCATGCAATGATTTCAACAAGCAAAGATCACAACCTTATCCATCAATTCATGAATCGTTTGATGTGACTCAGATTCTATTAGGCCAAATTATTTGATAAGAATTTTTGTATATGCTTTCTCTTTAATTTGGATGGATTATCTTACATTGATTTGGTTGATTTGAGAAATTTTAATTTTTAGTCAGTCATGGCCTTCTAGCTTAATTTCGTCCATCTTGAGCTCTCTCTCTCTCTCATCAATTCAACTTACAAAAGAGTTTCAATTACATCTAACTACATTGTGATAGCATCAATTTGAGCTATCTGATAAGAGTCTAAAGAATTGGAATGTTGACCGAAACCCTAACTAACAAGTTTATGTGTTAAATTTGGAAGATTATTTTAGTTTCTTTTTTTGAACTTTCTTATTGAGATTTGTTTTTTATTAGTATAAATACATTTATATACTATCAAATTAAGTAAATTAATAAGATTTGATTGATTTGTATTTTTAGCTAAAAACCATAATTTTTGAAATTTTGACATTATGATGATGTTTGCTTAAATTAATTGTTTAGATTTATTTAGAATCAATTTAATTTTATATTTGAATTATCAATTCAAACAAATTAGCTAGATTTAATTGATTTGTGCTTTAGGGTAAAATCCCTAATCTCTAAATTAGGTTTGATGAAATTAGATAAACATTTGTTGGATTTTACTTCAATTAACTCATTAGATTTGTTTAATATTTAACTAATTGTAATTCTACATTATCAATTTGGGTAAATTATCTAAAATGGGTCAATTTGACATTTTTGGTGTGAAACCTAATTAGCAAAACCACTTTTGATGAAATTGATTGAGTTTTTTTTCTTAGTAATTGTTACTTCAATTCATTTTTATAATTATTTAAAAATATCTTAAGTGAATACTTGTAAACTTGAGTTGGTCCAAAACTCAATATTTGATTTTGGGTGAATGATGGCTCTTAGGCTCCGTTTGGATTGGGGTGAATTAAGGTAGGGGTAAATATTAAAAATTAACCTAGGTGAAGGGAATGGAGGTGAATCGGAGTGAATTGTGGTGAATGTTTTAAAATTGTTATTTGGATGATATTAACCTAACCTAGGTAAATTTGGGTGAATGTTTTAAAATTTTTGTTTGGATTGAGGTGAATGAAGGTTAAAAAAATAAAACAAATGACATTTATACCCTTATATTAATAAATGAGTTTCTTATATAATAAACTTACCTAACACCACCACCACTATCACCACAACCACAACCACCACCACCTCCGCCTCCACCTCCACCACAACCTCCATCACCACCACCACTAGATCCTCCTTCTCCACCTCCACCACCGCCAACTCCTCCAGCACCTCCTCCACCACCACCACCCCTACCCCACCACTTCCTCCTCCTCCTCCTCCACCACCACCACCACCTCCACCTCTACCACAACCTCCACCACAACCACCACCACAACCACCACATCCTCCTCCACCTCCACCTCCACCACTTCCTCCTCCTCCTCCTCCTCCTCCACCTCCACCACCGCCAACTCCTCCACCACTTCCTCCTCCTCCACCACCAGCACCACCTCCACCTCCACCACAACCTCCATCACAACTACCACCACCACCACCACCACCACCACCACCTCTACCTCCACTACAACCTCCATCACAACGACTACCACCATCTCCATCACAACTCCACCACCTCATCCGCCGCCGCCGCCACCTTCTCCTCCAAATTTATTTATACACACACATCTAATTTGGAAAGATGTGAATATTTTACCTTGAAGAAATTATAATTTGGAAATGTACTAAACATGAAAGTTGTAGATATTTCTGTTATCTTTTCAACGCATCAAGAATCAGCTCGATCGGAGGTTAGCTGAAGAAGTTGTAGCCGAAATACTAACGACTGTCAAAGTTGGAAAGAAACACCGGGTGGCGTGTTTATTAACACGGTCCGGGTTTTTTCGCCTAAAAATTCCAGAGAGGGAGAAAATAAACACGAGGGTACCGTGTTTATTAACATGGTCTGTGTTTTTTCGCCTGGAAATTCCAGAGAGGCAGAAAATAAACACGGGGGTACCGTGTTTTTTCGCCAGGAAATTCTAGAGAGGCAGAAAATAAACACGGGGGTACCATGGAAACTACATTCTGTTTCTGTGAGAGGTAGAAAATAAACATGATGGTACCCTTGTTTGTTTGAATTTTTATTGACCAGATTGGATATTTGATTTGGAAAAAAGATCGGATCGATTATTTACTTTTTTAGATCGGATCGCTTCGGATATTGGTTCAACTACTTCACAGATAAAGATTTTTTGTACGAATAAAATAAATTATATATAACACATTGAAGAAAGGCGCCCATCATCTTTCATTAGAAAACAAACTTAATAAGTTAAAGGGCATCCATCATCCTACATTCAACACAATGTTACTAAAATCAAAAGATGTCCATCATCATCTACATTATAAACCCAAAAGGTGCACAAGATGTTCATCATCTTACAATAGTTTCACCGTCAACAAAGATGAATGATGTCATCATCCTACAGGACATCTTAATTCAAGTGTTTTACAGCACGAAACTACACATAAGGACAAGGTTCTGATTCATCAATGATTTGTGCTTGCACCAATAGAAGCCATAATGTAGACCGACGTCGCTCTAAGGGATACGCATTTAGCAACTCATAGTCTGCACGATTCTTTGAAAGATGAAAAGAAGCCAACATCGTGTACCTTGGATCGAAGTCCAGCTCCTCAACACACTTAATAGCCTCAACGGGATCAATACGTGAGCGTTTTTCCATAACCGTAGCAAACTTCTCTACCTGTGCACTTAACATATCAGAACATGTTGCAATAAATGTATCAATTTTCCTCTTACCCCTGCTGCATTTTCCATGCCTTGCACCTGCATGTGGTACACTTGCATTACTAGCATCTGAAACATAATCTTGAGTAGAATGAGGTGGAGTCCTAGAATCAATACCAAATGAACTAAACCCCTCAATGTGAACTTCATCTTATGAGACCATATTATCAATATCTTGAATTATGCCACTAGATCCTCCATGTCGTTCTGCAGCTTCCCTTCTCCTTGCTCTTACTTCAGTAGCAGTTACAACATTATCCTCGATTGCCCTATCCTTAGAAAATAGCTCTTCTAATTTTTTGTAAAAGGGAACTGTTTTGCCCTTCCACTCTGCAGCCTTTGGATTACTCTAGGACAAACAAACGAACAAACAAACAAAGTGAATTAAATCACAACACTTAACAAATGTAGATGATGAACACCATATAAAAAAGAATAAAACCTTATGAAAAAAAAGAAAATAATTCCATACACACCTCAATTAGTTGATTCCACACTTCCTCTTCAAGATCCCACATTTGAGTTGTAGGATTAAAACCCCAGCCACTTTGTGAAACATTTCGAAATATGTCATAACATTCAAAAAACTCTCTTCAAATATTTTATCCTATTGCGAAATCGTTCCTTATTCCATGAGGAGTTGGGAAACTTTTCTTCAAGCTCTTTTAACACGAAATTATAAGCTCCCATAGTAAATGTGCCACCAGGACGATTACCTGTATGCATCTGATGTAGCAAAGCATCAAGAAGAACTCCATCCATTTCGCATGTCCAAATGTTTCTCTCAACTTGACGAGGAGGCATGGTTGAATCTACCAAAAAAAAGGATGACAAATACGACAAGTATACAAATAAAAAAATACAATATCTAAAAAAATAAAGGCATATGTTCCATGGCGTGTTCAAAGTAGAATACAACATATCGTAACAAAACAACAAGGTTCTCGCAATTCAATACACATAAAATAGTACACTTGTTCAAATTACATAAGTGAAGAGAAATGCTTATGGGTTATAATCTCTCCACATCGCCATTGCTGTGGAATTTCTTATAAACTCTCCTCTAGCAGCATCTCCTTCTTCTGTAAGATCATCAAACCTATTTTCTCACTCTCCATCATTGCCATCAGCAAGTTCTTGATCCACTTCTCTAATTATAGTTTCATTTGGATCAACACCCATTAGAAAGTTATGCACAATAAAACATCCTAATATAATCCTTGTATTTGTATATACATCATAATGGGGTTTATTTGCACTTACCATAATTGGAAAATGCTTTTTTACAGCACTAAAAATTCTTTCAATCGCATTTCTTAAAAAAGAATGACGTAAATTAAATAGCTCTCGCAGGGACCTTGGTGGATTATGTGAGTACTCTTTCTAATGATACCGCTCTCCTCTATAAGGTGGAATTAAGCCACTTATTATAGGAAACCCAGCATCACCAATATAATATTTACCTAAAAAAAAGGCTAAAATGTTAGATCATTTTCAATAAATTAAGTAAAAAGTATTTGTTAAGAATGGCAACGTAGTTACCACGTGGGATTTTGAGGCCATATTGTCGTCTTAATGCATCTTTTAGTATTCAAGCATCAGATGATTTTCCTTCCCAACTAGCTAGCACATAGATAAATTTTAGGTCAAATGTACAAGCTTCTAGTACATTTTGTGTGGTGTAATCTTTTCTGCCTCGGTATTTAGGAGCATCTGATGTAGAAACTTTTACTCGAACATGGGATCCGTCGATTACTACCACACAATCTTGAAATTAACTACTACATTATTAATAATCTAACTAAATTATTTATTGACTAAAAAGAAAGGAAAATTCATAATAGGCACCTTAAAATAAGGATAGAACTTGGGATTGTCTTGAATCTCTACTGGTGTTGATGATCCATCTGGTTGTCTAATAAACATCTCCTCTAATTTGATAACAGCTCTTAAGACATTGTGAAAATGACGACTAATAACTTCTCCAGACCTACCAAACACTCTTTGTACCTCCCTATTTTTTGTGGCATGACCCAAAATGTACAAAAATAAAGCAACTTGCTCTTCGATATTAACCCATTTAGTTGATCGCAAGCCACCATGATTCGCTAATAACCCACAAAATTCATAAAATGCCTCAGGACCCATACGAATCATATCTCGACATATGACTCTATTCGTCATCACATCTCTTACCAAAAATCTCACTTCTCTAGATTCTTTATGAATATCATCATCATCATTATCATCTAACATGCCATTTTCGTCCAAATACCAACAAGCAGCGACCGCCACAACAAACCAATTAAGGATTGTAAAGTAGAATAGAGTAATATTAGCACCATCATGATCCATCTATCAAAAAAAAAGAACAAAGATCAAAGAAAAAAAATGGAATCAACAATAAAACATCAACAACATGGATGGAATCAACATAACAAAAAAAGAATGCAATTAAGGAGAGTAGAGTTATACTTCCTCTAAAAGTGTGCAATAAAAATATTTGAGCATATCAAAATCCACTTTCAGAACAATTTTAATAAGTCTCAATACACCACAACACATATGCCAACATAAGGTAAAAACTCTTCCAAGACCATCAACAAAGGTTCATTCCCTAAATTTTATTTTCCAATTTCTTCCCTTTTTCTGAATAAAGAACAAACAATGCTAGAATTCCAATTCTATACAACTTCAATTGCTAGTGTCCTATCCTCTTCATTTTTCCTCTTCTGCTACTGCTTTATTAAACAAAATTTCAAACCCTTCCTAGCAGGTTAGTTGTTGTTTCAATATGTGTTTCTTTTCATATTTTTTAATGCTTGTAATAGAAGATTTAATTTCTGTCATGCTTACTCTAATTCCGGTCTAATTTATATTGATTTTTTATTTCAAAGTGCTTCAATTTCTGGTTATTGAGTTGAGGCATATGTTGTTTTTGTTAGATGCTTGAATTAGTTTAACTTGAATGTTGATTTATGTTAAATATAGCTGTTGGTATGTGCAGATTGTGTTTGCCAAAGAGAAAGGAAAAGGTGCAAAGCTTCAATTGCTCTTGAACATTTACTTTATCCTGAAAGATTATAATGCTTATATTATATCTGTCACAAAAAAGCACTTCAGTTAAAACATTATATCAAACATCTGATGTGCATTCGATTTTGACCCTTTTTTTATCCCATCTCTAATTGATTCTCATCCAATAAAAAAATTTTGAATTGGCATTTTCTGATTTAAATCAATGGCTAACTGTCCAGATATAAAATGAGTATCCCAGCTATTGTATATATAGCTTTGGCCTTGAACTTGGCCCTTCCTTTTCTTCCCCCTCAAAATTATACTTCTGGAAAAAAAATAGAATTGCATTTGTATTGTCTTTATGCCCAAAAAATAATGAACTCAACTCATAAATGGAGAATAATCACAGATCAGGTAGCAAAATTAAATTACAAAGAAAGTATAATATGTTTAACAGCAAAATCGACCAAAAAAAAAAGAAAATAAAAGATAAGGAAGCAAACCCGGTAATCGACGAGAAGATGGGAGATGAGAGGAGGATTGGATGTTATGGTTGCTACCTGTGCAAGTCTGGTTGTCGGCGCAGCTCCGGTCGTCGAAATCGGTAGTCATTGTCGGAGATTACCCTTCGTCGAGCAGATTGGAATATGGCAGGGAGGGAGGTTGAGGCCTTGCGATTCTGCGAAGGAGAAAATATGCAGACTGGAGAAGCTGATTTCAGGAAAATAGGGTTTTATGAGTAGGGGCATTTTGGTCCGATTAAGTCAAAATTTTACTTATTCTTCTACCTCCACCTCGGTTACCCCCGAAATCGGAGGTTAACAAAAGCGAGGCTAATGGAGGTGAATGAAGGTAAACTATTAACCCCGATTCACCCAGGTATAAGTTTTAAAATGGATAGCCAAACGGGGTGAATCGAGGGATTAACCTCCGTTAACCCTGATCCACCCCAATCCAAACAGGGCATTAGTCTTATATTTCATTTATGATTTATAGAATGCTCTCCTTTTCTTTTCTCTATTAATCAAATTGAAACATCCAAGTTATTGGTTTGGTAAATATAGTTTTTCTTACTTAGCCTAATAATATTTAAAATGTCATCTAGGAGAGCTTATGTGGAATTTCTAAAGATAGTTTTATTATTATTATTTGATTTAGCTAGCTTTGGACGTAGGTATGTTAGTACTTACTTTTTATTGTGGTGGAAGCATGGTCGTGATAGTATGTTATGCTTCCTTAAGTTGGATGTTGATAGGATGATTCTTGTGAAAGTATGTATTAACGCATGTGACATGTCTTGTATAGTGATCCTTGTGTTTGAATAAGGTTTCGATTTTAAGTGCAAAAGTGTGTTTATCTAGTATCTTGTGTATGAATGTATGATGCGAGAGCATGCCCTACAAATTCAACTAGTTATGGGTTGACTTATTTTATATTAGAGCTCATTGTTTTATCTTGGGTGGAAGATTTAGGCCAAATTGGATCAATTAGGCCTAATAAGGAGCTTACTTATTTAATTATGGACCAATGAGAAACTGAATGGTCGTTATTGGCCTTTTTATTGAAGTCACATGTGGAGCACATGCCATGGACATCTAATATAGAGGAGAACCATCCATAATAGTAAGAGATTAGATTTATTTAGATAGATATTATTAGAATCTTAATATTTTTAGTTGAAAACTTTATATTTTACTCTATTAATTGAGTGAATATTTTAGTATGCTTATCATTCAAATTGAGGAGGTTAGAGTTCACATATCCAATCATGAGGATGTAGCATTGATGATTATCATTGAATGCCATCCAGTTAAGTTTTAATCTTCAAATTGAATATCTTGGTGAGTTCTTCTTGAATTTTATTTTTGTTTTATCAAATTTTATCTAATCAATTTTTATTTGATGTGAGAAAGTTAGTTTTTTTTAAATTAAGCACATACATACCCTAGTTCAATCCATCACAATCATTCATCATCACCAACACATTTAACCCCAAATTCAACACCTTCAAATTAAAACCCTAACCTTCTTCCAAAAAACCACAACTTCCCTTCAATTACCTCTCATTAATTTTGACCCTATTCAATCATCAACTAACCCCAATCTTTATCCATTAACCTATCATTAATAACCCTCATCAAAACTACACATACCCTAACATACAACCAAAACCCTAAACCCCAATTCCAACCTTAATTACCAAATTTCTACCCCAAAATTCTTACTCTCTCTTGTTTGATTATTGTGCGGCTTGAGTTAATTATATATTTTTGGTATTGTGTGCTTCCAATCCACATTAATATGAGCATGAGTATGTTTAGAAAATTCAAGAATGATACAAGTGAAGTTATGCATGATAGGTCACATATATAATGTATTATTAGAGTCTAATTTGGGTTATTTCAGACATGATTATTTGATATGCCTATTCAAGTTTATTTATGGAAAGTATGGTGATTCAAGAGCATATGTTGAATGTGTTTACATTATAGTTATTTATATGTTAGTAATCAAGTGAGTGTGAAAGCATAATTATCTCTATGTCTAATGAATTAGTCTACCTTTTTTGTAATGTTGAACTCGTTTTTATTTTTATTCCCAACCTAGTCTATTGATTCATTTGGGATTATTTATTGTTTGATGTTGACTTTAAGATTTTACCACACCTTTGACCCTTGTCTTTTATAGTCATTTTTTGAATAATTAGTTAGAATGGTTAAAAATAGATTATAATGAATTAATAGTAGAATTATATGATACGTTGGACTTCTTAGTCCTTAATTGACTTTTGTTAACCTTTTACCTTTTGAGTTAAAATTTTGAATTGACTTGTTTAAAATGGTTAAGTATGGAGTTTTGAATTGCATAATGCTCTATGTTGATATAGAATGGTGATGAATAGATCTTAAAGGCTCAATGACTTATGTTGGAATCTAAATGGTTAAGTATGGATTAACGGTGGCGTAATTCCTTATGAATGAGCTTCCATGGCATTGTTTTGTTGATGAACCATTATGATCCTCAGATAACCTTTCATAATCTAGTTGTTTATAAATATTGCATGATTAATGGATAAAAAGTGGAAATGGTTAATAAATGTCCGGTGACTTCATATCAAGTGGTGTATGGATGGTTATATGGCTTTTATATGTTGGATGTTATCATTGGTAGCACACTAATTAATTTAAAGTAAAATAATTTGTTTGAGTTAAATATCTCCATTTCTTAGAAAAGCTAGTCGAGAGTTAGTGAGTAGATCACCTTTATGTTTTTTCCCTCATGTGAGGACCAAGATATCTTGATACCCTTTTATCCTTTTACACATATGATCTCTAAAAGGGTATGTTAGGTTAACTGGGCGGTGGTACTACCATGACCTTGATGTCCAGAGTGGTGATTATGGTCATCCATGTACAAGCCCCTTGGCAACAATGTCCATGTCTAGTGGATGTTGGACACCCTTTTATTTTCATTGTACCCTTTGTCATATATATCCATGTGTAGTGGTAATGTCGCGTATATTGTTTCCCTTTAGCATATATGTAATACCCTCTCATAAATTCTTTCAAAATATGCTTTAAATTCTATTAATATAAAATAAAACAATAAAAGGGATTGAAAAAGGTAAAAATATGAGTCTAAGGAAAATTAATTAACTAATCATGGTATAAAATAGTTAACGAGTTCATCTTGGAACCAAGAAAATCACCTTAGAAGAACCAGCTAGCTGGTTGGTGAAAACTAGCTAACTAATGAAACCAATCGACTAGTATTGCCAAACCAATCAACAAGTTCTACCAGAACATTCAAGTGATTTCTTATTTTGATTTGGTTCTTCTCTAAATATTTTTAAAACCCTATAATTATGATACATATGTGCTAACAAACATATTTTGGTGTTTTGAAATTATTTTCATAATATTCAAATTATTATAAATCTCCTAGAAGTACTTTGAGGTATTTTTCCCTACCCACCCACTTTTTTTTTCTCTTTTTATCTATCCTCTATTGCTAGGCTTGAGTGCAACCTACTAATATTGTTCCATTCCACCTGACTTCTGTCCTTTTCCTTCCTACATTTCACACCTCATCATGGGACTTCTTACACCCATGTACTCCATACTTTGCCCCAAATTCAACACTCTACCCTCTCTCATTCTCCTCTTTGTTGACCTAGGGACTTTATTCATCCCTCATTATCTAATTTTTATTTCCTTCCGGTCTCTCTTACTTCCCCACTTTACTTTCTAACCAAAATTCTCTAAATATTGGAACCTTGGTTCTTTACCCTCTTCTTGCAAGAGATTCTCCTACTTCCTCTTTCACTCTTTCTTTTCTTATCTCCTTCTATATTTAAATACTCTTATTAGTCTTTATTTCATCTCCTCTTTATTTTACTTAAAAAATGAAAAGTTAAGGTAGGGAAAGAGTTGAAATTTCTTTGGGTTTCCTCTTTTTGGCACTCTTAAATTTTGGGTTGAGGTTGAGGAATATGCATTCTCATTTTCTTCTAATTTTTATGTGTTTTGCACTGGTTTTAAGGATTTGTTACTTATTTGAATGCTTGATTTTATCTAGTAAATCAAGATGACTCGATAGGATGGCTATCAAGCTAGAGTCTTCTTTGTTGTAAGGTTTTTGTGTATAAATTAAATCAAACTTACCTTAATATGTGGATAGGTATTTGTTTGATAATATTTTACATTCATTATCTATGCATGAGTCTTCTTTACTTTCAAGTATAAAAGCATGATATATGTATTTTTAGGTTAATATATGCAAGCATGTCAGGTTAGGCCTCTTGGCATGAATTATCCTTGAGTTGATTTTTAGCATGATGAGTGTTCTTCCCTATTATTATGTTTAGCATGATTTTGGTGTATAGCAATATATTATTAAGTATGAAAGCATGATTGTCCATCCTTAACCATTTTGGCATATTTTTGGTTATTTAATATATAATATGGTAAATTTGAGTTCCAAGTGTGAATCAAGTGTATGCAATATGTTAAGTATGAGTTTATATGATTTTTAATGTTTTATTAGCATTTTAGAAATATATGGATGAGTTAGGATTTATTTATGTTGAATTGCATGAGATATCTATTTTACTTAGTTAAATTAGTCAACTAGTAGGGGGAATTAGTCAGTTGGTCTAATAGTCAATAGGCTTTGGCTCACCAGTTGGCTAGTTAAGCTAGATTTCATTTTGTTGGTCTTAACCTTGTACCACCCTATAAGTTAAGGTCACACCAGTATTGTTACTTTTAAATTAGTTAATCGGTTTGTCAATTATGCTTGATTTGGTCGTTGTTTCTATTTCCACACCAATCACCTCATTTGTGAAACCAATTGGGAAAATTCTAATGATTTTGAGGTTCGACCCTTGTGGTTTGACCATGTGTTTGACCTTGGTAGTTGATCCTAGACTATGGGTTTGACCTTTGTATTTATATTTTACTTGTGCATTTGGCTTTGAATAATTGGAGTTAAGGATTTTTGGTGTCTTTTCCATGTAAGCATACTTAGAGTTAAGTTACTATCATTACTTTGCACCGTCTAACCTAGGAGCCCAAGTGAGATGGGTGTTAAAGATCCCAATATAAGCCCCTTAGCAGTAGTAACAATCATGATGGATATTGCAAACCCAAAAAATTGATTGTATGTTTCCTTACTTAGGAGTCCAAGTATAATGGATGCCGACGATTGCAATAGAATTCCCTTGGCACTGGTGTATAGTGGTGGTGAAATTAGTAGTTCTACATTCATCCTCATTGGGATAATGACATGAATTAATATATAATTAATAAAGAATCCTTAGGTCTCCTTGTTCTTATTTATTAAGTTGAGTGGTTGGATGTATGTGTCTGTGTGCATGTGTGTGTATGCTGATCATTCTTCCATGTGATATGTGATAGCATGATCCCTATGTACAATATGAGCCTCACTCTCTTTTAGTGTAGATTTGGTTTGCTAGTATTCATTGCATTGATGCTATCTTGTCATAACCACTACTTATATAAATGGGTAGAGGATAATTTGCTAGGCAATGATTATCAGCTTGAGTACTTTGAAGATGATGACATGGGCTAGTAGTTGGTTATTGCTTGGGGAAATATGTTAGCTTGAGAGTTAATTATAACTAGATTAGATAGTTTTTACCCACTGCATTGGGATTATTTTGATCTTTCTAGTTATTTAAACTTTTGGCTTTTTTCCCTATATTTTGGAATGATGTAACATTGTCATATCATCTATGTTATTATTTTTTTCATTTAGTTCTCTTAGATTTTATGTGTTTTAGTTCTTTATTTTCTTATACCAAACATTTATTTAGGTGAATAATCATACATCTCCTATATTTAATACAACAATAACATCCTCTGGTTTCGGTTTTAATGCTTTTGCATTATCTTAAAAAAAAAAGTTGTGTAAACCAGGAGTGTTACAATATATATCCAAGTGTGGTGGATGGGTTGCCTCTATGTTTTATAGTGGTATAACATCTCGCTCTATGAGTCAGACTTGATGTAACACCCCCAAAAATTACATTGAAAAATTTATTTTAAACAAACAAATAAAAGTACAGGGGTGCTACCACCGCGATCAGTATAAGGCCGGCCCCTGACCAGTCTCGTACTAACCATACGGCTAAAGAAACCAAAATGTTCATAACACGAAAATCAGAGTGTGCGATAAAAGTTGTTACAACCCAAATATTGTACGTTGTTAAAGTTCCCAAAAGGGATAAAAGGTACAATACAATAAAACAAAATCGAAATAAAATGAGAACATAAGTAAACAGGAATAGAAGGCAATTCGATCAACATCACTCTTGGCCCCAAGCAAATCTGACGATCAACATACATCCCCGCTTGACGCATCCAGTACGTCATAGGCATCAAATACGGTATCTCCTACCTGCACAAATTCAGAAGGGCCCTATACTCGTGGGAATAAGCATCACCCATAAAACAGGTGGTCAGTACACTACGTATTAAGCAAGGTAAATATATGGGTAAGGCCATACAAGAAAATAGATGAGTAAGGGATATAAAGCATAATTCAGGTTCAGATCATCAGGCTAAACTTAGACTAATATTTTGTTTTACACATTTTTTATATTAATTCCGCACGAGTACGGGAACCCCACTATTATAGCCGGTGGACCGGAAACAATCCATAGGGCAAAATGCACTTGACCACTATTATAGCCGGTGAACCGAAAAATCAACCTCACTAGTCCTGACTCACGTGGTGTTCTACTGTAAATAATTAGTATCTTTCCATGTCTTGTATTTCTGTCATACACGTTTCTCATATTAATTCCATGTAAGTACGGGGACCCCACTATTATAGCTGATGGATCTAAAACACTCCACATGGCAGAATGTACCTGGCCACTATTATAGCCGGTGGACTGGAAAATTAACCTTACTAGCCTCGAATCAAGTGTTGTTCCACTGTAAGTAATTAGTATCTTTCCATGACTTATTACCATAAAAAATTTGGTTTATCGAGCCCGGAATCCCTCACTATTATAGCTGGTGGATCAGAAAAATATATCCTCACTGGGCCCTGGCTCGATAATCTTTCACTTTAAGTGTTTAGTGTTTTATTGTATCTTATTCTACACACAATCCCAACTAGACATGCATGACCCACTCGACTTCACAAAAATCATATTCCATATCTTGGGACTTATACTCCCTCTAGTACATCTAGACGTTCCTTTCCAATCTTTCCTCATTACCATGAATACTTAACTCTAAGGCCCACTTTCCATATATCTGAGTCAACTTAATATCACTCTGGAGGAAAACCCTAATTTGGCCTATATGGCCCAACCTTCCTCTATCCCACACCACTCATGCTCCTCCAATTCATCACCTCACTTGATTCATCCCCAAGTACCCATTTTACTTTGCATATAACACACGTAGCCACAAAACCCTAGTTAGCCATCCTAAAACCCTAGCACCTCTCTTTACTCAAATGATGTTATCCTTTCGACACTCTTACTTACCATCCCCTCTTCTACATGGCACATATCCAACACAACTTGCGACCCCGAGACTTCCTTCCCATCTTTTCCTACTCACCATGAGAACCTAAAACTCGTGTTTCAATGCATCACTTCCCATAACTTAGTTTCAACTCCTCTTTTCTCTCTAGGGTTTTCATCTGAAACCCAATTATGGCTTATGTGGCCTCACTATGCAACCCATACTCTTCCTTGTTACCAAACCATCACTTCCCTTGATCCACACCTGATATCACAACCTCACTATTTAACTCCCACATGTGATCACAAAAACTCTAGTTCGCTCCCCGAAACCTAAGTACTTCTCCTTTCTTTTATGTCACCCCCTCAACATCCAAATACCTTTTTCTGACTTGGCTCACTTTTCCTCCATGCTACACCCCTCTTATTCTTTATTCTCCATTCTACCTATTCCTGTTAGTTTTTCCCTCCTTGAACACTTCACTCACTTAGGGTTTCCTTCCAAAACCCTAGTCAAGTCTCCCATTCATCCTTACACCAACCCACGTATTATTTTTCACATATGGACTCCAATCACCCTAATAATTATTCCCTTACCTTACTTAACCCTCAAGTTAACTTTTCCCATGTAAAAGTCATACCCATGCAAAGGCCAACCATCCCATGTAAACCCTAGACTCTCTGTGCATGTTTTGGTTCATTCCCTTAATTTATTCCCATTATTCCTCCTTTTGTCCACCCATAGGTCATAAGATATTTAGGACATCCTTACCATCCCCTAGTCAACTCACTTTCCTCACTCTTTTCCATTTCTCTCATAACTAAATCACACTATTTAGGATCTCCAATCATGCATGTCATGAGGAGTAATATTACATGAGAACAATCCTAAGAACAAGTAATAATACCACATTACACATATCATAAACACACATTACATATATCATAAACACATACAGCTTATTTGAGCTCCATACTTAGCAAGTTGCACTACAAGATCAAGATACATAATATATAAGGCACACACATCAAATCAACACACATAACACATATTTCACACACATTAAGCCTTAACTATATCCTTACCTAAAACAACACCGGACTTGGAGCATGCTCCTATGCCTCCTTAGGATTTTTACTTGGTTCGCCTATAAGAGGAAAATACTAGGGTTAACTTTCCTCTCACCAATGTTATTATTATTTCCTACTTTACCCTTATCATAGCCTAGTATTAGGGTTAATAATAATAGTAGTAGTTTTATAAGTAAAAGTAAGGGAATTATTCTTAAAGTAGGTAATCATAATATTACTAGTCAAAATAGGTCTTGGTAGTTATATTGGTCCATGTTAAAGTATTACTAGCAATGTTTATATTACTAAAAATAATAGCTTTAATATTAACAAGAATAATAATAATAGTGATAATATTAATAATAACCCAAATAATAATAATAGTATTATTATTATTATTATTATTAGTAGTAATACTAAAATAGTGACAATAATGATGATGATGATGATGATGATGATAATAGTAGTAGTATTAGTGATACAGGTAATACTAATAATGATGATAATAATAATAATAATAATAATAATAATAATAATAATAATAATTCAAGTCTTGATAATAATAATAATAAGAGTTTGAATAATCATCATAATAATAATATTAGTAATAATAGTACTTCAAATCTTAATAATAATAATAATAATAATAATAATAATAATAATAATAGGGGTAATAATATTATTAATAATAGCATTAGTAATAATAGTGCCCGAGTTGATAATAATAATAATAATAATAACATTAATAAATTAGATAACAATTATATTAATTATATTAAAGGTTATGGAGTTTAGGGCACAACCTAGGGGTGGCGGTGGCTAGACGGCGTCGGCTCCTACGGTGGACGAGAAAGTGGAGTTGGAGAGGTGGATTTCTAGGATAGAGGAGGGGGAGTGAGATGGTGGTTGTGGTGGTGGTGGATCCTCTGGGTTGAGAGGGTTGGAATGGTGGTGGCGGCACAGTAAAATGGGTGGCGTAGGTGGTGGTTGTTGTGGTGGTCGAAGGTGGTGGTGGAGGAGAAAGGAGAGGGAAGCAGGGAGAAAGGAAGGTAGGGGGAGGTAGAGGAGGCTTTGCTGAGTGTTTTGGGAGGCAAGAGAAGTGGTGGTTGCGGCACGGATGGCAGTGAGAAGGGCGGTGTTGGGTTCAAAGTGGCAGATTGAGCAGCCAACTTTGCACGGCTAAGGCAGCTTGTGCAGGGGGAATTAAGGGTGGTGAGGGGTGTAGTTTGGTGGAGGGTGATGTAGGGAGGAGTTTGGCGGGTGTTTCGGACGGCGACGCTGGGCAACGTCGACTATGGCATTTGAAGTGGCGATGGCACAAAGGAGATGAATTTTTTTAGGTAGGAAAAGAAGGTTGATTGAGGTCAGGTAGGGGTATTTATAGGCCAATGGTGGGAGGATAAGACAAAGGGGGAAGATGAAAAAGGGGAAAGTATGGCGGGCTCATCGGCCGGCAGTGAAAGGCCTGTACAAGCCTGCAATTTGCAAGTGCAGGTTCGGTCGGGGAAAGAAAAAGGAAAGGGATGTGGCACGTGTGGGAGGAGGTGTGGGGCTGGTTGGGGTCGGAAAATGAAAGGAAATGGATGGGGAGAGAGGGGGTGGTGCAGATTGGCGATACGGTGGTTGGCTGATCGGTGATGGCAGGGTTGTAGGTCTCGCGTGGGAGGAGCGGGAGGAAGAAGAAGGTTAGGCGGGTCGGCCAGCCGGTTTAGGGAAAAGAAAAGAAGAAAAAGAAAGAGGATCAGGCAGATGGGCGGGTGAGGAGAAAAAAAATAAAGGAGGGTGTACGCTGGGCCACGTGGAAGGAAGAGCGGGAAGGGGTTGGGCCGCTGGGGAAGGGCAGGCCCAATTCGAGGGAAGAAGGGCAAAAATGAAAAAGGAGAAAGGAGAAAATGAAGAAAAAGGAAAAAAGAAAGGAAAAAGGAAAAATAAAAAATAGGTTGGTTGGGGTATTTAGAATATTTTGGTATTTTTGAATGTTTGAAATAATAATATTTAGTAAAATAATAATTAAATTTTCTTTTTATATTAATTTAGGATATTTGGGATATTTTTTCTTCTAAATTTCATTTTAATTAGCAAAACACCCTAATTTTTCCTAATTAAATTCTTTATTATTTTTCTCTTTATTTTACCTTAAATATTCCTCCTTATTTTAATAAAATAATTTATTTAATTAATTTACCAAATAAATTCCTATTTTAACATAATTTCCTAGAGTTAAGGTTTTGGGGTATTTCACTTGATGTTTAGTAAATTTGAGAAATTTGGCATGCCATCCATATTTATGATAGAGAAATACTATCATCACTCAAATTTGTTAAATGATTAGATTTATTTGATCATGTTATTGGAAAGAGAAAAAGAAAAAACAAAGTAGTGGCTTTATTATTTCCTGATTGTAGATTTACTATCATATAGGTTATATTGCATGTGTTGTAGTTTTTAGGTGAGTTGTATGTATTATTGTATAAGTTGTATTATATGTGTTGTATTATTTGGGTCATCTCATATGCATTATCATATGGGTGGTATATTGTATGCATCATATGCATGCCTAAACATGATAATATATAATACTCTACTTTTCTAATAGTCGTTTAACCTTATAATTATGAAAATATATTTTAAATAAAAATATATTACATCTGATGGTTGATCGACTAAGTCTTGCAGTTAATTGAGCACTGGACGATTATGCAGAACTTGATTATTTTTTTTTTATTTTAAACCCATTATTTTGCCTTATATTTTTATATATATATTGGTTCCTTGATTAATTTCACACCTTCCCCCAATTTTTAATAAATTTTGGAAATTGTTTCATTATTTTTCCCATTTATTGGGCTTTATTCCTTACCAAATCAATTTTATTCATTGTTGACTTTCTTAGAGGCATTGATGTCAAAAATCAAACCCTCTCACACCCCATGATCATATTTTAACCTGTTATTGCCCAATCAACCAAAATTTCATCTATGATAAGCTCCATCACTTTCCATCAACTCTCTCACGCTCTCACCCATACCAATCACTCTCATCACTTCATTTGGTTGCAAATAACCCTTGCATCTAACTTCCCTATATATTTCCTTCATGCCCATTTTTGATAGCCACAAGGGGGAATATGGCCTTAGGTTGTTCATTCACATTAAATCATTTTCCTAACTTATCTACCTTTAGACTCTCTTCTCTCCTGCATTGTTCTTATTTTATTGGACTTTGCCATTGGGTGCTGACCCTCTTCCTATATCCCCTCTCAATTTCTTTCATCTTTCAACTTCTAAAATTTTGAACTTTAACTCTTTGGTGCTTAATCTAAGCAAAAGTATAATATTCCAAATTTAACCTAACTCTAATCCAAAGTGATTAGTATTCTAGCATCGCTCTAATTCGTTAAACCTAACTATAACCTTAAACTTCTTCCTTTTATTTCTCCTTTTTCCAATTTCCTTTTCTTCTCCTTTCCTTTCTCTTTTCTTCTTTCCTTGTGTCTTCTTTATTACGTGAACCCTTTCCCCGATTAAGTTTCTCTAGGTTTGGTTACTCTAACCAACAAACCTAACTATAATCAAACCTTCACTCCATCCTCATCACATCCCTTCATTCAAGGAACTTTCATGCTAAATTTCCCCCAAATCTCACATTCCTTGTGATCCTTCCCCTTGATATTCAAATTTCCCTCACTTCCTTAACTCTCTCATGATACCATTAACTATATACCCCTCTCCTCTATCCTTCCAGCATTTATGTAATAACCCATCCTAAAATCTTTCAAAATATATTTAAAATAATGTTGATATAAAATAAATTAATTTTTATTTTGGAAAAACCTTGAAATTATAATAAAAATGTGAATTTTTGGCGTACTGACCAACTAGTACATTGACAATTTTATTCTCGACGAACCAATCAACTGGTTTGCTCAAACCGACCGATAGGTTATCATGCGATTCCATATCCTTTTCTAATTTTGATTCTATTATCTTTATAATGTTTATGAAAATTTCTAATTAGAAATTATTTGAGCTAATGAACATATTTTGATGCTTTGGGATTTTTTTATATTATTTAGACCATTCTACAATTTTATTCAATTAAAATTTCCTAAAAAGCACTTTTTGATGCATATATCACCTTCTCTCTTCTCCCTTACCTTCCTCTCTTTCTTTTGGTAGATAGGTTGTGTGTTTGACTTCTTGCACACCTATCCTAACTTACCAACCTTCTACAATGGTTCCCTCCCTAACTATACTCAACCTCCATCACCATATCAAGTGTTTCCTCTTATACTTGGTTGCCCACACTCAACCAAGTCTGTCTTATCTCTCTCTCTCTCTCTCTCTCTCTCTCTCTCTCACACACACACACACACACTCACTTATAGTTGTCGACCATCTCTCCCTCCTATATGCTCAATTTCTAATTCATTTCACTTCTTACCTCCTGCACTTGATCATTATCTCCCTTTTCTTTATGGAAAATTCATAAGTATTGAGCATTTCTTCAATGTTTCCCTCTACTAAGAAAAAAACATATGCTTACTCTTATTCTCTTCCTCCTTGGTTGAATCATTGTCCCTCCTTCTTCTTCTAATCTTGGCTTTAGTTCTCCCTTATTTCTCTTAATCAATGAAGGATTAAGGTTTGGGAAAGGTTGAAAATTCTAGCTTCATTGTCCTTGAAATTATGTTTCTATGAAAAGGTTGAGTTACATTTTTTGTTGTTGTTCTTCTTCTTCTTTTGATTTTCTTTGATTTTAATGGATTTTTGAAAAGGAGTTTTAAATGTTTTTACTTTTGCTTCTCTTAGGAATCAAGGTCCTGCTAGATAGCCATCAAGTAGGTGTTTTGTGCTAGAAGAATTACTTCAAGGTAATCCACTCTTATCTTTAATATGAATGAGGTTTTTGTTGCTCATTGTGGTTCTAAGTTCTTGATGTGTTTTGTGTTGAACACGGGTTAATTGTATTTTAGAATTAGAGTATGTGGTTGAATTTCTTTATGAAATTAAGCATTTTTGGTTTCTCTGATTTTATTCATGATTTGGCAGTTTGAGTATCATTTTGTTTAAATGCCTACATTACCATGTATCCTTGTGATTATATGTGTGCAGTATGTCTCTTTAGGTGTTTTATGACATAGTAGCATGCTAGGATTAATATGGTAAAGTTGGTGAATTTTGGTGCGTGTATTACAAGTCTGGGTGTTATTTTACCCAAACTAGTCAATCGGTTCATTGAACCCATCGACTTTTGCGTGAACAATTGCACAGTTTGGAAATCTTGATTGGCTGGTTATGAGATCAGTCGATTGTTTCAATGAACCAATTAACTGGTTTCTATGAACAATTGATCAAATTTTCAAACCTATCGACTAGTAACTCTGTGACCAAAGTGGTATGATCTTTGCTTAGACCCATCGACCGGTTAGATCAAACCAATCGATTGGCTTCCCATGAACAGTTCATCGATAAGGCCAACCAATCGATTGGTCCACCGATGTTATTTTTGTTCAGGTCTGATATGACCAAACTAGTTGACTAGTCCTAGGGACCAATTGACTGGTCAAACTGTATTCCACCAGGTTCATTTATTAATTAGTGTTCTTCTTTTGGGCCTTTTATGTTTATACCTCTATATAATTACAACATTTAAATTATGATTTTAACCATTTTTACCTTGGAATGAATAAGAATCATAATAATGATATTTGGGATTTTAATTGGTTAAGTTTAGTCTCATCTCTAAACACCCAATTGATGGTTTTTATGCCTTGTGATGTGTTTGGTATTATCACTTGAAAACACTCAATTGGGGGCTTTTATACCTAGTGATATATTTGGTGTTATCACTTGAAAGCCCCCGATTGGTTATTTATGGAATTAATATGTGATTGTGATATCACTTGGTAATTAATAATAATGAAATAAGATTTAGTACAAGCATTTTTCTCCAACTCTAGGGGTAACTGAATAGGACTTAGTGAGTGGGTCACCTTGTGGTTTATATTTTTGCTAAGTACCTATTTTCTTCTCTACTGGGTTGCGGTCAGTCGGGGTTATGCACATATCTTTAAGGTATAGGATTATACTATGGTAGGCCAATATGGTATTGGTGTCCAGTTCGGGTGGGTAAGGTATCCTAATATAAGCCCATTGACACTTCGTATTGTCCATTATTTAGGCGAGTATGGTATCCTAACATTTTAGCACTCACGACAGAGGCATTCAAGGTGTGGTGAGTGAGGTATTCCAATACAAAGCTCCTTGATGTACTTCAACCACATGGGATGGGTGTACTATCTCAATTTGTGTTTACCATCACGGCAGGTGCACTTGATGTGTGGTGGGTGTGGTATCCCATTGTAGTTATTTGTTTCTATAACTTTTGTTCATGGTGGAGAATTGGGCGAGGTCAAATAAATTATCTTAATAAATGGAATTTATGTATTCACTTAAGGAAAATCTATAATATGGTTTATATTATGTGGATTGTAATGCATTTACCATATTATTATTTTCCCATGATTTCCTTGCAAGCATATCTTCTTGTATTACTGCCATAAGATTGAGTGTTAATTTATATTGGTATGCTTATCACCATGCTACTATGTGGCTTCAATGTGCTACATAAGTCCTACCATATTTTAGATAGTTTATTTTACCAGTACTTTATTTATAGGGGTATAATTCTTATTTAGAGTATGTTGAGGGTGATATTGTGGGCCAGTAGCTAGTCATTTCTTAGGGTTAGAGATTTATATTTATGCTTAAGAGTTAAGATAACCAAATAGAGTTATTTTTCCCACTGCATTGGAAAGTTTTTGTTCTTCCAATTATTTAAACTCTTGGCTTTGATGTTTTATATTTGGATTTTGTAAACTCTCATACTTTTTCTATCTATATTATTATTCTCATTATTGTTATCATTAGTATTATTATTATGAGCAAATATCTTTTCATTCATTATTTCATTTTGTCTTGCATCAAGCATGGGTTAGATGATGATCGCATCTCTCTCATGATTGATATAGTTGTTTCATTCTTAGGTTTGGCTTTTCAAAACGCTTCTGTATTGTCTTTAAAATAAATTTTTCTGGTTCATAAATTGGGGGTGTTATAATTTCTTACCCCTACCAACTCAACCCTAACCTCTTCTACCTTTTCCACCTCTCTTATATGCATTATACCCTATAGTTTTGCTACATTTATTGTCTTCCTCCCTCTCCTCCTCTCTTTCTCTCCTTCTTCTCCATTCGACCACCACCACTGCCGCCGTGCGCCGCCACCTCCATTATGCTCCTCTCCCTTTAGGCATTCTTAAATAGCCCAACTTCCACCTCTATTCTCCCTATCTTTTTTTCAGCATTAAACTTTTCTCCTTATCTTCTCTTTTTCCGGCTGCCGCCGCTGCCGTGCACCAACTCACCCTAACCTTCCTCAACACCATCACCGTCCATTACCACCTCTTTTTCCTTCTTCTTTTTCTCGTCCATCGCAATTTTGCAGATTGCATGACCTGTGCACGGCTTTAGTACAGCCATACAACTTTTAAAATCTCCTACGGCACAATCGTGCAACCTTTACACCACTTGGTCATGCGTGATCTTTTCTCTTGACTTGGTGTGCACCGCTGCAACACAGCCGTACAACTTTTGCACCACATGGTCGTGTGTTACTTTTTCTCTCGATCAGGGCTGCATCGCCTGTTGTACAGCCATGCAACTTCCTATTTTTAGTTGTGCACCCCTATTTTCACCCCCAAACCTTGTCCAAACACCACCAAAATTTTACCATAGCTCTACCACACATTCCTCTACACATCAACGCATCTCAAGCTCCTATTTGACTATAGTTATTTCTATTTTTACCCTCTTCACCTTGATTTCTCCTTCGATTTAACTCTTCGAGCCTAACCATGAATTTTATTATTTTTCATAGGTGGTATTCCAGTAGCTTTGGAGGAGGAAGTCTAGGATTTGGGTGCTTAGAGCCCGGTGTCCTTGTTGGTAAGGATATTATCTGACATTTAGGGTTTTTGGTGTTATTTTCTTGTATGGTTATATGTGTTTTTCATGATATAGTTGATATATGATGTAACATGTGTTGATCATGATATTTTGTGATGATATGAATATTATGTTGAAAAGGAGTAAGAAAAGGTGAGAGGTACCATTATGTTATGATTATGTTGTGATAATGCCATATTGTGGAAAGATATCATATGGTGTGAAATATGGGCTTAAGGATATTGTGTTATTAAAATAAAGTAAGAATAGGTAAGAGGTACCATTATTCTTTTGTTGTGATAATGTCATATTTATGGAAATATATCTTATGGTATGAGATATGGACTTAAGGATATTATATTATTAAAAGAAAGTAAGAATGGGTAAGATGTATCATTATTATTTTGTTATGATAATGTCATATTTGTGTAAATGTATATTATGTTATGAAATATGGGTTAAATGAGTTTTGATAAATGGACTTAAGAATTCTCATGAGGTATGATGATTAATTGTGGACTTGGAAAATAATATGTGTGGAAGGTATAAGATTTTACAAAATAAAGGTTTTTATTTGTGCTTAAGGGTAACTTGGTCATTACAGGATAATAAGGAAATTTTTGTATTTTATGTGTTAGGAGGATTAGAATATGATAATAATAGCGTAGGGAATTCTTAGAAGTATTGTTGTTATTTAGGGTTCTTAAATGATTTAATGGATAATTTGGGGCAAACTATCTTGTAATGGTAATACCATTATTCCATGTATAAGATCTAGAGGTTATTCGGGTTTTTGAATATGTTGTTAATATTTGACCTTATGAGGTTATCTATCAAAATTAGTAATCATGTAAATTTCATAGGAGGTGTTATGACAAATATGTGAAACTTAGGTTTTGGATATTCTGCGAGTAATATATCGAGATAAGATTATTAATATATGTGTATGAGAATTAGATCGTGTATTTTGGGTATGAAAATAATGATAATATTTGGAGATGATATAATATAAGTTGTGTGGAATAATCAATATGGGAGAATGAATACTAATGGGTGTGTAATTAGGGTTTGAAAGGACTTAAGGACTTGGACTTATGTCATGTGTATCTCTGTTTTAATGTGTTTTATGCATGAGAATCAATCTTGAATAATATACTAATCACTTAAAGTGAAAGAGTACGTCAGTAAGGCCAATGTGATATATATATATATATCCCGTTTCACCGGGGAGAATAGTGGCTCGGGTGCATTTTGTCTCGAGAAGATATTTTTAATCTTTATTCCACCGGAAATAATAGTAGCTCAGGTGTATTGTCCTTGAGATGGTGTTTCAGACCGTTCTACTGGTTTAAGAATAGTGGGGTTCCTGCACTCAACATATGTAAAAGAATGAAAATGGAATATACTTAATGAAGGAATCATACTCATATTCTATCTTATAAGATGTTTCATTTATTTGGTTATTCCCTTATTATCCAATGTGAAAACATGTACTATTTGTATCCCTATTTCGATAGTATTGTTCCCTTCCTTAGTACATAGCGTACCGACCACCCGTTTTATGGGCGTTGATCATTCCCAAAAGTAGAAGGCCCTGAATCTTATGTGCAGGTCTCAAAAGATTAGCATGATTATTATGTTGCCTATGGCGCCTTATGTCGGGATGAGTGACTTCATCTATGTTAGGGGTTGGGTGAAGAGTAATTGTTATCCGGTTGATGTATTTAACTGGATACCCTTTTTGGACTCTTGATCTATAGTATCATCTCTTTTGTATTTTGTATTGTTAAACTCAAAGTTAGACTCCAAACTCATTATTGTACTATAAATGTTCTTTTGTTTATGATTTTCTTGTGTTACTTTACATATTTTAGCCTTGTGATTAATGTAATGATGGTTGCATAAGCCATAATTATGTCAATCACGGCAGTAACCTCCAATATTTTACTTAATTACTTCCGCTGCAAAACGAAATTTTTCAGTAGTAAAAATAGGGATGTTGCACCTATGATTTCCATGCAATCATGCCTTGTTGTACTTGAGCTGTACCGATATGATATCACCATGCTGATATAAGACTTCAATGTATTACATGAGCTTTACCATGTCTTAGGTAGTATGTTTTACCAATACATCACTATAGTAACCCCTGATATTTTACTTAATTCCTTCTGCTGTAAAATGAAATTTTTCAATAGTAAAAATTGAGGCGTTGCACCTATGATTTCCATGCAAGCATGCCTTATTGTACTTGAGCTGTACCGATATGATATCATCATGTTGATATGAGACTCCAATGTATTACATTAGCCTTACCACGTTTTAGGTAGTATATTTTACCAATACTTCACTGATCCTGCACTTGTGTGGTCACTGTGATGATCTAGCTTTTGGTCTGGGAAGCAGATGACGATTTACAGGATTATGACTATCATTTAGAGTATGTTGAGGGTGATGTGGCACTAGTGGGTCATTGCTTGGGGTTGGAGGTTTATGTCTATGCCTAAGTGTTAGGCTAACTGATTAGAAGTGTTTTGCCCACTACATTAGAAAGTTTATGTATTTCTAGTTATTTAAACTCTTAGGTTGATTTTCTGTATTTGGTTTTGTAAACTATCATAATCATTTTATATATAATATTGTTATCACCTTTATTACTTTGTATTATCGCATTAATATTATGAGCATGTATCTTTTTGTTCATTATTCCAATTTACCTTGCATCAGGCATGAGTTAAGTGATGATCATACCTCTCTCATAGTTGGTATGTCGATAATATTCCCAAATTTTGTTTTTCAAACACTTTTGCATTATCTTAAAAATATATTTTTTTTAGTTCAAAAATTAGGGGTGTTATAATAAGAAAAAAGGAAAGGAAGGTTGGGGTAGAGAAGAGGTAAGACACGAGGGAGAAAGACAAGAAAGAAGGAGGAGGAGGAGGAGGAGAGGAAGGGGGACCTTAAGCCTGCAGACGATAGATGAGGGTTGTAGGAGACAGGTAGGTAGGACAGGGGCACAGAAGGGGTTGACAGCTATCAGGCAGGGGTTGCAGGCAAGGGGAGAGGGTGTTGTAGGGGCAAGAAAAGGAAGTAACGGGGCACAAGGAGGGAGGTGGTGCAAGTGTGGTTTGGTTGGGATAGGAAATGAGGAGACGGCGTAGGTATGCAAGCATGCTGCGTGCAGGGGGAAGAGGAGGTACATACATGTTTTGGCAAGGACACAGATGGGGAAGGAGGAAAAGAAGGGAGATTGGGGTGGGTAATGTAGGAAAGAAAATGAGAAGAGAAGGCCGACCTGCGTGGAGAGAAGAAGAAGAAAGGAAGGAAGAAAGGGCTGGGACAACATTGAAAAAGGGGAGGGGAACGGGCTGGTCCGAGAAGAGAGAAAAGAAGGGAGATGAAAAAGAAAAAGGAAAAGGAAGATAAAGGAAAAAAGAAAAGAAGGAAAAAAATAGATTTAGGGATAGAATTAAAAATTAGATTAAATTTAGGTTATTACAATAATATTATATTAATTTATCTAATAATTAGGATATCAAATTAAGAAAAACAATTTTAGTAAAAATTATATATTTAGGGTTTATTTAAATAAAAATAGTAGGATAAAACAATTATATTAATTTATTAAATAATGTATCTATATATGTAGGTCAAATGTTGACAAAAATAATTAAATCAATAATTAAAGATTAAAATTTTTAGATAAAAGTTTAAACGTTCTAATTTAGAGTTATAAAAATTATGGGTATTACAATTTCCTTTTCATAGAACATGATTGCTCATTTATCTCTTTATATTTTTTTCGTTTGGACACTCTTTTTACCCTAGCTTGATCATCGGACTATGTCACTACCTTTTAAGTTTCTTCATGTAATCAAAGTAAAATGTAATTGGATTCTACTTACCAAAAGACAAAAATAGCATGCGATTTTTGTGAAGTAAAGAGCCTAAGGAGCATGGAACAATACACAATACCCAGCTATTTCCTGTATCTTCTCACCACTAATCAATCATTACTCATTTATGCTTGGTAGAATGGAGTTAGCTCTACTCTCCGCATAAAACAACCCAACTATTATAGGGCTATAGGTGGTAATCGGATAAACGGGTTTGGATTAGGTTAAAGCGGGTCGAGTTATTTTTGACTCAAGTTATTTATGGGTCATTTTTCTTTTCAGGTCGATTGTGGGTTGGGTTAAGTCATTTCAAATAATTTTATTATTCGGGTTAGGTCAGGTTCAAGTCCTAGTCATTATAGATATGGGTTGTGTCGAGTTTGAGGTGAGATAGTTTGGATTTGGGTCGGGTTTGGATAGAGCAAGCTCATATTTGAGTGATTTTATATTTGATTAATTTGACAGGTTAGGTTTGGATTATTTAACGAATCAAGTCTTTTTAGGTTTTGATGGTTTGGGTCAAGTTGGATTTGGCATGGGCTAATTCTGGATTGATTCATTTTGGATTTAAGTCAAATCAGACATTAACTACCAATATTAATCTAATTTTTTAACCTTGTAAGCAAGTATCAAGTTTGACTTTATATAAGTATGTGATTAATTGCTATTTGTTTATTATTATAATTTATTCATGTTGTATTTTTATGTAAAAAATTTAATAAAATTAAAATATTGCTGGTGAATAAGTATGTCCACAATAAAAGTAAAAAAAATATATAAAATTTATAAAACAATACATTTTTAAAAGTTTTAAACAAATAATAAGATATATATAATTTATTATTATTATAATTAATTGATATTAAATTTGATTTTATCAAATCTGGTCAGATTGATAATGAGTCGAGTTGATAGCGTATCGAATTTATGACAAGTTAGATTAATAGCAAGTTAGGTTATTGATTAAGTTCAGATCGAATTTGAGTCGGATCGGATTATTTATATTCGTATTAACGTCAAATTAGGTAAGTTTTGATTTGATTTTGAGCGGGATTAAAATAATAAAATTTTAAATTATATCAAATTAGATTTTGTATTGGTCGGATCCTATCAACTTTTATTAATTTTATCCGGCGCCCGTTCTTTAAGTCCAGTGAGCATCAAGAGTCATTAACATGAAATCTCTTTTTATTTATTTGTATACATTAATTTTCTCGACAACGACGTAAAGGTGAGCACAGTAAAAGAGGGCGAGGAGGAAGTGGAAAAAAGGCATCCAAACAGGCAAACAGCAGCTCTATCTTTCAAAAGGAGTTGTGATTTCGTCTCTCTCTCTCTCATCACATCGCTTTGGTCTGCATTTCTCTCTCGCTTTCCCCGTTCGTGTTCCTCATCTTCTCGATTCTCTTTCTCAGATTTCTTATTTCTTGATTCGCTCCTTTACTGTTAGCCCAATTCTCATTTCTTTTTGGCAGTCGGGAATCAATCACCAATTTTATATGATTTTTATTTATTTTCCGTTTTCAATTCGTTTGTTTTGAGATCCCAATTATTTTTAGCTGTAGATTGAATTGACAATCTTTCTTGAGTTCCTTTCTCCCTCGACTGAATTGTATGTTTGTTTGACCCTTTGCATGGATCGATTAAGGGTGGGTGTGTGTGTGTGTTTTTCCTCTCAGTTTTTCCTTGGAAAGAAGAATTGGACTATTTGGCAATTTTTCGGCGCTTGTTACCCTACATCCCACTTATCGATCTGCAAATTTTATCTTTAACATTGTTTCCGTACTTAGAATTTTGGGTCTTTCATTTTTTTGCCCTCTTCTTCCATTTCTGATGTTCGCTGATTTTAGTTTTCAAGTGGGTCATTAGCGATTCAGTGTGTATCAGTGTATTCATCAATTTAAGGCTTTTAGGGTTTCGTCTATGATTTATTTATAGATGTGAAATTTCCTTTGCTCTTGTGTTTTACTCGATTCTGGTTTATTATATTGATTCCAAATTCTTAACCGTTGTGTAATTAATTTGAACCTTTTTTTTTGTTGTTGTGTGGTATTAGGTGCTTGGCTCTCGATCTTTGATTATTGACTCTTGATTCTCGGAGCAACGATGAGCGACCAGGGTGAAAAGACTTGTCCTCTCTGCGCTGAAGAGATGGATTTGACTGATCAGCAATTGAAACCGTGCAAGTGTGGTTATGAGGTTTGTATTTGCTTCTCTCATTATCTATTTATAAAGTATGTATTAGGTCTTAGGTTTTGTATGGAGCCTTATCCATTGTTACGATCAATCTGTCTCCTTGGTGCATCATTTTCTGATGGAGGAGTAAGTGACGCTGTGCGTTTGTTTACTGATATGCATCTTCTAACGTTGCCAGTCTAAATAAAGACTCTGCATGAATGTACGTTCCATATTAGGAGAAAGCCACTACTCCTTACTGGGGGTATTCACTTGAACATGGTACATTCCATGCAAAGATTTTGACTGTTTTCTTTTGCTGTGCTTCAATGTGGATAATGAGGATGATACACTTGGTATTTTCGTATCAGCACATTTTATTTTTATTTTTTTCTAAGCTTGTCCTATGTTATTTGTCACTAATCTTGTTTCATCTTAGATATGTGTATGGTGTTGGCACCACATTATGGACATGGCTGAGAAGGATGACACGGATGGTAGATGCCCTGCTTGTCGCATGTCATATGACAAGGAAAAGATCGTCGGGACAACTGCAAATTGCGGAAGGTAATTCATTTCTTTGTTTTGAGCCTGAGATTGCGTTTAGGGCTGGGAAGGAGTGTTTTTAGTTTCAGTAAGGTTCATAAATACACTCTGAATGGTTAATTAAGCAGGATGGTGGCTGAGCATACTACGGAAAGGAAGAAGTCTCATAAGTCAAAAGGAAAGACAACTGATGGGAGGAAACAGTTGAGCAGTGTTAGAGTGATTCAGCGGAACCTTGTCTACATAGTGGGATTACCTCTTGAATTAGCAGATGAAGATGTGTGTATTATGTTGTTGTTCTTTTCTTTTGCCACATCACTCTCTCTTATTTTGTCCAATTTTATTCTAATAGCTTTTGCAGGGGAAAGAATTCTTTTATCAGTATGGAAAGGTTTTAAAGGTTTCTATATCACGGACATCGGCTGGCACAATTCAACAATATGCAAATGAGACCTGCAGTGTGTAAGTGCTTGTTAAGTGCATCTTATTTTGAGAATCTTATCAATTCAATGTGTTGGTATTACACTAGCTAGTTTGCATGTTTAATTTCATAAAGCATGTTTAATGTTTTCTCCCAACTAAATATGCAGATGTGATTGGTTAGGTTTTGACGGTGTTATAGTAGATACTTCTATTGTTTATATTTTTAAAGCATATATAATGTTTTTTTCCTGAACATCTCACTTATAATGCTCTATCTTTTTTAGCTGTCAGTCTTTTTGCTATCTTAATAATTCCTTTGCATTCTTGCTGTTTGTAATACTTAATAACATTCCCATGATATTGATTTGCATTTTACCCCGTTCTTCATCGATATTGCCCAATTTAGATGTATCTTCATATCACTGCCATGATGCCATCTAAAATGTGAACCCTGTTATGGGGTATGCCATACCTGTACCTTGCTGGAAGAAACTAGCTCACATGCAGTTGACTTCAGTTCTTGTAAGCCATTGCTTTCTCTGACGTTCAACCACTTGGGGTTTATTTTAATTGATTCTCTATGAAGAATGACTAACATGCTGAATCTTAGTGCATGCACTTTCTATCTTTGTAATCCCCCCTCTCTCTCTTCTTTTATTTTTCTGTTTTTCTTTTATAACTGATTCTCTGAAGAATGACTAATGTGCAGAATCTTAGTGCATGTAATTTGTATTTGTGTAATTCTCTCTCTATTTTTTTTTACTTCCATGTTTGTGTGTGTGTGTGTGTGTTAATGCATACTTCAATTTTTTTAAGGGCACTATAAGCCTCCATATACTATGCTTTTAGCATATTGTATATAGTTTTTTTTTTATATTGTTTCAGATATATTACATACTCAAATGAGGAGGAAGCTGTTCGGTGCATTCAGTCTGTGCATGGATTTATTTTGGATGGGAGACCCTTGAGGTGGGTGTAGTGTACGGAATCTCCCTCTTTCTCTCTTTCAAACATAATTGTATATGTATATGTACACACTGATTTTACCTTAAATAAAATCTTCAATAAGTATATTTAATTTTTTCTTGAAATTAGAAACAGCTCTATAATAGTGGGGATAAAGATGAGGGATTCCTTTGTGTTACTTGATCATTGCTTTGCTGGTAGGAGCAATTTGTTGTGCTAGATTATCGAAGAAGTGAGTGTTAAAGAGGCAATATGGGTAGTAAGGAGAGAATATGAAGAGATAATTGATATCTTTCCAACTGGTGTGTTTTGCCATCTTAGTTGGGTTTCAGAGACTAGTTTTGGATTCTACTAGATATCTGTTTTTGGTTTCTTTTCTTGTAGCAAGTGTCCTTCGTGGCATAAACATCTAGTAAGCTTTATAGATGTTACTATTTAATAGTAGTATCAATATCCTGCTTTATTGATTTATTTATTGGTAGAACAATTTGTGTGCCTTTGTATTGGTAATTAAACCAGAGCACTTTAATTAATCTAGTGCCTGCTGTTCAATTATTCAATATCTTTAGCTGCCTGATTCTTTTTCATGGAGCTCACTTGATATCCATCTATTGATTAAACTATCATCAAAATCCCCTTTTGCTTTATCCACAAAGTAGAAAAGACTATGCAGACCTTTCTTAGTAAACTTGACATCATTGTGATTTAACCTAAGATAAAGATGAATCGCCTTAAGATACCTGCTGGAGATTCAACAATGTCACGAAGCTGATGAAGGGCCTAACAATCTCTCAATTCAGAATGCCTTCATCATTGATGTATCAAGTGAAGTGTGACTTTCATTCTGCTTCCCATATCTCTGGCATGAATTTCTCTGTAACAGGGGACTATCTCCAAGATTGAAGAATAACGAAGCATTTTTTTAAATAAAAAAAAAATCTTATGAAAAGCGAGTCAGCTAAAATGTCCGTAACTGGAAGTGCAATTTGAACCCAAGGATGAGTTTGAAGGGCTAGCAGTTATAAGTTGCAAGTATGTGTGACATTGATTGGGAGTCTGTACACTGGTCTTTTTTTTTTTGGGGCTCAGGGCTAACTTATACGACACTTATGTTTAGTTATGTTTGATTGTTTGACTTTCAGTTGCTGCTTTGACAAATATATGGCATTAATTCATCCAATATCAAAAATTTATGGTATCTGACTTTATGTGCTTTTGGATCTAATGTAGCATCAGTTTGATCAAATTACTATGGTTCCATTTGGTTTTTGGGTAGTCCTAAGGAAAAGAAAATAGATAAAGAGAAATGTTTTCTTGTGCTTGGTTTGCTCAGGCTTTGTTTGGTTTGAGGAAAGCTCTAACAGAAGAAAAATAAGATTGAAAGGAAAATGAAAAGGAAAAAAGAAGCTAATGAGTGACTAACCATTTTTTTTCTTATTATTTGGTTGTTGGTAAAATATTAAGTGAAAAAAATTCAAAGATAATAGTTTCATATCTTTGGTTTCGTAAACAAATCGAAAGCAAATTAATAATTATTTATAATTATCTTGAATTTAAGTTAGGTTTTGTATAATCATGTATTCGTGCATTTTGTAGTTGCCAAATCACAATTACGATTTTGGGACGATATTTTTTTTTTGCTGGTGACATTCCCTTTTTCCTTACTAAAATTTATATGGTTGATAATTGAAGTAGATGTCTTTTTACATGATTGTGATATATTTTTATTACCTCTTGTATTATTATTATTGAGCAGTTCATAATTCATTTGTTGGATGCTTGCATTGTGAAATAAAACAAGATACAGAAGATACTCATTGTAAAGGAAAAAAAAATCCACAATTTTAACATGAAAAAATGTCACAAAAATAAGGAAATAGAAGAAATAAATTTAGTGCTGATAATCATGTTTTTTTTCTCTTCAAAATAGCTATTAGCATCCTATAATGGATTTTGCTCTTCCATGGAATACCTAAATTCTTTTATTAAAAACTCTAGGTCTAAACTCAACATGTAACCATTTTTCACTTTCTGATTGGAAGACCTAGCTATAGCTAAAAAAAATGTGTAATGGATTTCAACAAATACTTGCATGCTTCTTGTTTTAGCAAATGAAATTAAAGATAAACAATATACCAATATAAATTTTCATAGGACTCTGGTTGAAAAATATATTATTTTTAATTATTACTTCACTTTAGTTGATGTAACCTATTACTTTTTAGGAATATTCACATATATATTAAGATTATTATATCAATATGAGATTTGTTTTTCTCATATGTTATTTTTATATTATTACTTCATTTCACTTGATGTAATTCATTATATTTTTAAAAATGTAAATACTATCTTACTATTAATTACAATTTATTATGAAAGCTCTCAACGAAATTAAAAATTTAAAGTGGGAGAAGAGGACTAAGGGGAAAAATGAAATGTTGGGAGAAACAAGTAATAATAATAATAATAATAATATTGAATGCTGTAGAGGGTAAACTAGAAAATAAAAAAGGCAGAACATGTGCCTCTTAGAACTAGAAAATGCAGTTACTGCCAACATGTTAGCATATAACTACTATCACATTTCTCATGAGATTTGTATACTCCCTTCGTTTTATAATATAAGGCATGTAATATTTTAGCACACATATTAAGAAGTAATAAATTTTAGAAACTTTGACACCTAAATTAACTAATATGCTCTTCCATTTATTGTGCTCCTTGGAAATTTATTTGTAATTACTAATGAAAATAAAGGGGCTAAAGGAGTAATAAAGCATTTGATGTTTTGTACTTTTTATAATAGGCCTTATATTGGGAAACAAAATTAAAAAAGTTATAGGCCTTGTGTTGTGGAACATAGGGAGCATAACATGAGCAGTGAGCTTGAGCTGGCTCCTGCACTGCATGGGCTGGGCCTGTGTGTTTTAAATGATTTTCTTTTTAATTGATACTCCGCCTTTTTGGCTGTTCTTTTCTTTACACATTACTCATGTTCTGTTGAGGAAAGTTTGGATGAATTTTTAATTTTCATTTCTTTCCATGGAATTCCCTCGGAGGCTCGGAGCAAAATAGATCTTATAAATTCTACTCTGACACCTTTCAAATAATCTATCTCAGGCATTTTAACAACTGAGCTTCTATTAAATTTGAAGGTTTTGCCTTTTCTGTCATTCCTGTAACATGAAGCCCGTGTTTTGCAGGGCATGCTTTGGCACCACAAAATACTGTCATGCTTGGCTACGAAATGTGGTATGCAGATGGCTTACCTCTTTGCCATTTAAGAGTTTATTTAGTATTTAGCCTGTGAGGCATTCTTCTTCTTCTTCTTCTTCTTTTTGTGTTTATGTACTGATATTTATTTATTTATTTTTATTTTTTGTCAATCCAGCCTTGTACAAATCTGGATTGTCTGTATTTGCATGATATTGGTTCTCAAGAAGACAGTTTTACAAAAGATGAAATCATTTCAGCATATACAAGGTGATAATAGTATTTTCTTGCCTTTAATTTTTGTAAAGTTCATTTCTCTCTACATATGGCTTATCATATAATCTGGTTGCTTTTATTAAAAAACCTATTAACTTTACTATTTCTGTAATAGAGTTCAGCAAATTACCGGCATCACAAGTAATATGCAACGACGTGCAGGAAATGTACTGCCTCCCCCAGCAGAAGAATATTGCAATAATAGCTCTGCTGCTAGTGGGAAATCTGTTACTAAAGTCGTCCCAAATGTATGTCTTTCATTGCCTGTGTTTCAACTGGCCGTCACTGGGGGTATTTATGTGTGTGGGGACTTCCCTTGATATGATTAATTAATCAGAAATTCATAAAGGTATGGATTATGGAGAATTGGATCTCATAAATACACAAATGTAGTTGCAGTTTTGTGTCTTTTATTTTTATTTTTATCAAAGGTAAATAGTCAATAGATAATAAAATAAAAAATAAAAATGGAGCACCAGGCATACCGGGGGGCATGTGCAATAAACCTTCTCTGCTAAGAGGAAACTACAAATATTTGAGTATACCTACCCTATGAACTGGCCTTATTTAAGCATACCCATTACCCAGTAAGGCTTAATAAATTCAGCTCAAGGCGGACTTCTCTAAGTCCAAATCAAAATACCAGCTGTTATGTAAAAATAGTAGGGAAACAAATAGGAGATAAGACTTTGGCATCTGATCAGTAGGGTGGCATCAACTTTGTTTGAGAGGTACATCAGCTCAGCAAGGATATGAATCAATATGAGTCAGCAACGGTCCCTTATGCTTCAGCAGCAGCCTTCCTTCTCCCTGTTACCATGGTCTCTTTTCATATTTGTATTCCCCATACCAAGATCATAATCCTCATCCAATCAGAGCGGTAGACTAAACCAAGGGCCATGGTGTTCTTGTGGTGCAGTTTTGTGTCTGTGAAGTGTCATATGTTGGCCTCAGAAGTGATGAATGGTTGACTGGCCATAATCGGCTCCTGCTTATTTTTAATTGTTGCTAATCATGTATTCCATGTTATCTATAGGAAATACTCAATTTTGATGAAAATGATATAATTATTCCTATCAATTGACAATTTTGAATCTGTTTGCTGGTTTATCTTACAATTTGTGTGATGTAGCCGTGGTTTGAGTTTAGTATTCATCGGTAAACCTGAATATTGTAATTGATTTTTTCATATATGCTTTTGCGCTCACCGTTGTAAGCCATTTGCACTTCTCAGACTCCAGTTAGCAGTGTAAGCAGTACAAGAGGCTCTCCTCCAACTAGTAGTTCTGGGAGATCTGGTGCTCTCCCCCCATCAGCCTCATGGTACGCTTCTTCCTTTTCTATTTATTTGGGCCAAGTGGGTCAGGATGGAGTTGGGCTGTTTTAAACATTTTCTGGCAGTCTGCTTATATTGTTGTTCTGGACTCTTGTGTGCTTAGGGGTTCTCTTGCATCGAATTGCAAGTTACTTGGTGGAAGCGTGGCTTCTTTGAATGAGCCTTCTAAAAAGAAGCCTGATACAACTACTTTATCATTGGCATTCTCAACAGCTGTGACTGGCATAACACCAGCCTCTAATGATGTTGGAAAGACATCGGCTTCAAATGGTGAGAGTATTCCTAGTTCAGCTGCGGGTGCTCCTGCTGCAGCAGGATCAAGGAGTCAGGTTCCTTTGCCAACATCAATTGAAAATTACAACAGTAACAGTGAATCAAGTAAGCCAATAGACATTGTTTGCTCTGTTGGCAAGTCGTCTAAAATTTCAGGTCTGGAGAGAGGCCTGAACAGTGCCTCTGATGGGAAGTATGGAAATGACAGCATTAACATATCCTCGTCTGACGTTGATAAACAATTAGAATTTGATTTTCCTGAGGCTCAGCAACCCAATGGATCTAGTTTGGCTAGTTTGATGTTGCGTAGTAAAGTCTTACACCCTCTTGAGGCTGACAAGGTTCTAGAACAGTCAGCATCCAGTAAATCTGGTACCTCTTGTAATAAAGAGATTTCTTCGAAGGAAGCACATGATCAGAGATCTGAAGCAGTGACTCTGTGCATGGAGAATCTATCTTCTTCTCAGTTAGGAGAGGATTTGGATGATCATAAATTCTATGATGCAGTATTAATGAGACACCCTACTGTGGGAAATATATCTCACACACTTTATCTGTTAAATAACTCAAGGAGTCCCTTACTTTCACATAATGATGTAGATGGTTTGCTTAGTCATAAAGTACAGCTTCCAACCATAAATGAAAGACCCAACAAAGAATTAATGGCTAGGGCATCTGGGACATCTGTTTCTTCTAATGGCTACCTGAAGAATTCATTTTGCTACACTACTGACCTGGGCAATGCTGCTTTGCTTTCAAATGGTGGGGTAGGAGACCAGATGAGAAGATATAGTGAAATGACCACTTTTGATCCAAATCCTACTCTGGACGTGGAAAGCAGTATAATATCAAATATATTATCACTAGATTTGGATTCATGTAGTGACTCTTTGACTTCTCAGAATTTGGCTAAGTTGTTTGGTGAAGCTGACAAACAGCATGGCTCCTTGCCGTTATCTAATTCATGGAAAGGTCATAATAGCAACCAGTCCAGATTTTCTTTTGCAAGGCAGGATGAGCATGAGAGCCAGCTATTGAATGTGGAGAGATTGAGGGACATTGACCATGCATCACAGAACCATTCTCATAGCCACGTATTTGCAGGGAGTAGGGATTTATGTTTGGACAGGCTTGGAAATGGTTTTGGATACTCTTACCACAATGCTGAACATCCTGATCACCTTGCCAGGCATTCTGCATTTTCTTTCAATAAGCTTTCTGGTGAGTTTCATTTCTGACTTGATGGGCGTATGGTATACACTGTTTCTGGTTAATCAAGATCTATTGTTTTTATTCTAGGAGTTGTCTTTTATCATCACTGTATATGCCTTCATAGAAGAGTGAGGGAGCAAAGAGAAGCAAATGCCAAGATGCCTTTATTTATTTATTTATTTTATATATGTTGATCTATAATAATCTCAATCCTATTTGTTATGCATTTCAGCATCTAGAGCTCAAGTTTCAGCACCACCTGGCTTCTCCATGCCAAGTAGACCACCGCCTCCTGGATTTTCTTCTTATGAGAGAAGTGATCATACTTTTGATTTGAAATCTGGTCTGTGAACTGTGCCCGTCTTGTTAATGCCATTCACATGTTCAATTGACGACTCACTGCTTGTTATACTCAAATATATTTCATCTGTTATTCCACTTTGCAGGACATAATTTGCTTGAGGCTTCCTCCTTATTGAGGAATCCATACCAATCATGTCCAATTGGCAATGGATGTAGCGATGGTGATATTGATCTGATGGACCCTGCAATTATAGCTCAGGGGAGGCTTTCTGTTGGGGCTAGCAATTCTGGCTTAGACACGAGACCAAAATTCTCTTCTCAGACTGTTGCATTTGACAATGAGTCTAGACAGCAGATGTTAATGCAAAGGCCTCTCTCCCCCCACCAGAACCTTAGATATAGTGACACTAGGGATTCCTATGCTAGTAATGATGGATATGGTCAAAATCCTAGGCATATGGAACTGTCACAAGCTGCTCGTGTAACACATTATCAACAATTCTCCCTTCAACAGTCCAGTAACGTAACAATGTCAAATGGACACTGGGATGGCTGGAATCAAGTTCAGGGTGGTACTGATGTGAGAATTGCAGAACTCCAGAATGATAGGTTAGGGCTCAACAAGTTCTATGGGGGTTATGAAGATTCAAAGTTACAAATGCCTAGTTTGGGAAATTCATACAATCGGTCATTTGGAATATAAACTTCCCCCGTCCCTCTTTGCTTTGTTGGGTGCTTGCACGGGTGGAGAAACAGTGACAAATTATATGGGGGTTGTGAAGATTTGAAGTTACAAATGCCTAGTTTGGGAAATTCATACAATCAGTCATTGGAATTTAAACATCCCCTCGTTCCTCTTTGCTTTGTTGGGTGCTTGCATGGGTGGAGAAACAGTTATTTTGCTCCACGTGTAGCCTTGTATTTGTGGATGGAACTGACGCTTTGGCTGGTCTCCTCCAGCTTCCAAGGATAAACCCTTAGTGAACTGGTTTCTTGGAGCTGGAAGTTAAGAAAAAAAGGCTTTGTTTATGTAGTCAGCTCTAATGTTTGGGAATTTCATGAACTCAAGGTTGGTGTCCACGTTGAGGTGGTGGACTCCAACTAAACAAGGGGACCTTGGGAGATAGCTGAAGCTGAAAAAATGACCCAACTTCTAGTTAAAGGTGCTTGCCTTATCTTCTGCATCATCTGGCCAACATTCTTCCTGCATTCAGAACTGTAATTATCATCTTTCATCATACACTTTTTATTTACTCTTCCTGCATTCGGCTTTTGGGCTAAATGTGGCATTTTCATTGCTAGTATTATGCTTGACTAGAAGTGTCAGTCTTTCGCTTTACTAGAAGTTTCTGTCTTGTCGTCATTTTGAAGTGGTAGTAATTTACCTTTTGGCTTATTGATCTTATGCTTGTATTGGTTTGTAGGCAGTCAAGGTTGTAGGATATCTGCACTGGACACAAAAAAGGGTGTATTAGATGCAATCCTGCCTGCTGGATGATCCTCTTTCTTCTTGCCTGTTCTGCTGCAGGATATATAGACCCAAGTCCAACAGCGAAGCGTTGCTTGCACAGCTGAATAGTGATTTTAGGTTGACCTCTCGTAGCGTGGAAATGTTATAATATACTAGATCAGTATGAACAATGATGTTGAGTTTGGTGATGCCGATTTACCTTGAGCGGCTCTCCTCCTTTTATTATTTTTGCTTTTATTATTTTATTCATCCTCATAGAATTTTAAGGCATTCTGGTTGAGTGCGGAAAGAGAGACAGGTGAAAGGATTTGGAGCCTTCTTTTATGTCCTTGATCCGGTTGCTGTCCGATCATCTCTATATATTGTGCCAATTTGTGAGTTGTGTGTAGCAGTTGTGGCATTTTCCTCTTGTATTTTGGCGAGTGGTGATACCGAAGTGAAGATAGTGGGTTGCTGCAACAAATTTCAGAGAAATAATATTAAGCTCATCGGTTCTGCTCTCTGTGTCCTTCCCATATTACTTTTCTTCCTCTTTTGCTTTAAATATTATTTTAATGCTTCTAGAATGATATTTTCTTATTTTGGTCCCTTTATAAATAAAAAATAAATAAATCAGTCCCTATGAATTTATCTTTAGTCAAATTAGTCTATAAATTTTCTCATTAACTTATAGGGGCAGGTTCGCTGGTTTTGTCTCGTAAACACCGATACACCAGATAAAGTTGAGAGTTGGAGATATGACAAATCAATGGGTTGGACATAATTAGCTACTAGGTTAACAGATGGTTTCCAATAAATGATTATAAGTCACATGAAACGCCATGTGATATTGGAGCTTTGATGCAGTACTAAGGATATTATTGTCTGTTGCTGTATTTCAGCTCATATTTTCGTATAGATTACAATATAAACACTTTAAAGACACTGTATAAGTGCGACACCAGACTCATAATATTGTTTACATTTTTTTGTTTAGCAAGAAAATATTTATAGGGCTGAATAGGTCCAAGTAAAAGCAATGGGCCGACATGGCCCGTGATACAATAAAATATTTTAGCAAAGAAGTTGGCGGATTATTTGGTCCAGGCGGCTCGCCCAATTATTAATGAGCTCAGGAGAGGTCAACCCAATATAACCTCCCTCTAACTTTAATACCATCTGTCGATATATTTGATAAACTTTATATTAATAAGCTTAGTCAATTTAAGTCTCAGACCCATATCTCATTGTGGCATAAATGGTTTATCAGGATTAGGGATGTTAACGAGCCAAATCGAGTCGAGTCAGGGTAGGCTTGGGTTTGACTCATTTACTAAACAAGCCTACAAATGAAGCTTGAGCTTGGTTTATTTATAAACGAGCTGAGCTTTTAACGAGTCGAGCTAAACTTTTAACTAGCCAACTATTGAGCTTTAGTGGTAAACGAGCCGAACTCACGAGCTTTTGCACTGTAAACAAGCTCGAGCCCAAAGTTATTATGCTCAAGCTTGATTTGTTTAATAATCGAGCTGAACTCGAGCCTAATTTTTAAGCTTGTTTAATAAGCGAACTGAGCAGAGCCGAGCCGTTAACGAGCTAAATTCAAAAAGCTCGCAAACCGGTTTGGTTTGTCAAGAGCCCTAATCAGGATCAAGGGCTCCCAACTCCTTCATATAATATGCTTGTATATCCTGGCACTCTCTGCATCTCGTTTATTTTTTCAAGATAAAATAAAAGATGTAGCCCCATTCTTCCCTCTCTCGGTCGTCTCCTGGTAGGTGATGGTGTTGAGTATTTTTTCAAGATAAAATAAACTAAGTGTTGTAAATAAATAAACGTTGATTACTTATAAAAAAAATTAAAATTAAAAAGCAGTGTGATGCTTATAAACAAACATTTAACAAATATCAAAATAAAATTCAAACTAACTTTTAAATAATTATCAATTGAGTTTTATTTATTTTTACGTAGGGACACAAGGGGGCGGAATAGAGAAGAAAAGAAAACACTTATGTCCTATATAGGAGTCAACCTCGGGGCATTATAGACGGGTTGCGAGATGTAGCTCCTAGGCTATGGGTCTCCTCTCATCAATTGAGAATTTTAACTGGTTGACATGTGAACAAATGAATTAAATATATTCTGGGTTGAACTTAACTTATTTAATAAACGAGATTAGATATATAGTATATTCAAATGTGTAAAGTTTAGCATACCAAAAAAAAAGGTGAAAATCTATAAAAGATAGTCTCAAATGTTAGTGTGAACTTACAAAAGATAGTCTTTCAAATCTCTTTAGTTATGTCAGCTATTTGTAACCATTCTGCTCATAGTGAAAAGTTTAGTGGTTTCTTAGGTATTGTAGATCGATTCTATAGCTTGGGCTGTACCTCTTCTTCATGATTAATCTATAAATTTTATTTTTCAAAAAAAGAGAGGTGAAAATCAAGCCATTTACCCATTGATTGATATTATTTATAAAATATAATTATCTTATACAATTATTTTAAAATAAATAAATAAATAAATAATTTGAAAAATAATTATATAAAATTATTTATATATATTACGTATTATACCAAACATGCTATTAAAATCTCCATTGCTATACCTATATCTGTTGGAGCAATGACAGTACAATACTCTGTTGCTGTTGGCTTTTGTCAAAGTCCCACATCGGTGGGCATGTTATTTTCCATCAATTTTTATATACTCTCAACGTTTAAGTTAAAAGTTTAGGATATTTTGTCGGGCCGATGGGCTAAACTATATATACCACACGTGCGTGCATGCCGTCACTTGCCCCGTCCGATCTGAGCTAGGTCATAGATCTGAATGTATTTGATTTTCTTTTTTGCTAAAATTTTTTTAAACGTTTTTTTTTTTTAAATTGGCTTTGCTCGGTATTGTTTAATTGTGTTTTTGTAGCTATGTTGAATAGTTCCATGGTTTTTTTCCGTTTGTGCGAGGAGTGGAAGACATTCCCTCCTCCATATTTTTTCTTTGTTTAATGATACTCTGAGCCATCGTTTTACATATGAAAATAAACCGAGCAAGAGACAATTTATCTCAACCTTTCTCTCTTTGAATTCCTTTATAAATTGTGGACATAGTCCCTACAATTTCTGAGCCTCTTTTTTTTATTTTGCTGCGTATTCTAAGGAATTTCATACAACAAACAATATGTGCCGATAGTTTACTCGTCCAACGGGGGTTGCTGTATCTTAAAAAAGTATTACGGGTTCCCCCGCAGACTCGAAACAACGTTCGAGGTTGGATGGCGGGTCGTCCTCGTACGTATATAATGGGCTGATTGATGACCTTACGATCCTCGAAAACTTATCTTTTTTTGTCAAAAATATAATTTAACATGCGGCCTCTGATGAGACACATGTTTTGGTGAAAGTATTGTGGCATATATTTAGTACATATGTTTGTCTGCCACTCTCGTAGTGCTGAGAGTGCTTCGTTCATATTATTATCGTCTGTGCTAAGCAGGACCACGGGTGGGTGAACGGTGAGCCAGGCAGGCAGGCGCAGGCCCCGACCCCAATTTTTTAATATAGTAGGATCTGAAATATGACCTCTATTCTATATATTTGGTATTAAATATTTAAGAATAATAAGTTAAAATTTAAAATAAGTATTTATTAATTTTAAATATATTATATAAAATAAAGTCGTATATTTTCTACCTTTTTTTTTTCTATGCCTAACAATCATTCGGGGGTTACTTGGTGGGATGGAATAAAAAGGGTAGGAATTATGTTTCCTTCTTATTTTGCATTTTTATCTAAAATATTTCACAATAATAAATATATATTTTTAAAAATTTTAAAATTAAGATCTAAAATATATAACTATTTAAATAATTTATTTATTTATAAATAAATAAATTATATAAAAAATATAAAATATAAGGACCATTTTTCTACTTTCATCACCCCTCACCAAACAAACAAGCAACCAGAAGAATTTCTTCTTGTCGGTAACGATAAGCTCTAGTAGGATTATTATTATTTTTTATTATTATTCATGGGCCCACCGAATGCATATCATATCACCAAGAAGATAAAGGTGAACCCCTGGCACCTGCAATCGATTTTGTCGTCTCAGATGAGTCTGGTCGAGTGAGGATTTTTATTGGTCGAACAAGCTACCTGTCGTTAAATGATTGGAATTTTCGCTTCGATTATTAATTTGCAAGCGGGAGGAACAAACATATATATATGTTCCATTTTGATAAGTTCAGCCGTGGATGATGCACTATACCTGGATACCATCCATGATCCATCCATAATATATATGTAAAAGGAGACCTAAAAGCATCGTTAGCTAATATGATCAAACTAATAATTTTATATCCTAGAGTCTGTAGGGCTAAGAAAACTCTCCTTTTTCCTCGTCCTCGATTTTGGACGGTCGGAGTGCCGGAGTTGTTGACGATAGGATCGACAGCCTCTGATGCACATGCACAAGATGTTTGATAAAATTAACACCTATTACTGAATCGAAGGTAGAAAAAGAACTTAAGTGCTCGATTGGTATAAGGGTAACGGGGGTGAAAAATTTATCCCTATATTTTATATATTTTATATAATTTATTTAAGATTAAATATTTTTATTTTAATAAATATTTATTTTAGATCTTAATTTTATCTAAAATGAGTATTTTATTAAAAATATATTTATTATTATTAAATATTTAATATAAGAGATAAAAAATAGAAATTTTTTTTTCCACCTCCATACCAAACAAGCTCCAAATATTAATAATTCCATGAGTGAAACATAACCCTTGTCAAATTTTTTATTATTCAGTTATAGCTATTTAATTTCGAAGCTTGTGTTGGAACAAATGGCAATAATGCTGTATCTTTAAATAGTCACTACCTTCTCTCAATATCCTGTCCGGACCGTCAGACCTTATATTTTCTGCTATGGTTTTAATTTTACCGCTTCTTCTACTCGTTCGAATGTTGTTTTACCTTTCCAATGTTCTTTCTCTATTGGCGCAGGTCAATCGGAGGTGGGCGAGTGGTGGAGGTTTAGACCGCTTTTCTCTTCTTTTACCATCTATTTATTAGTCCCTTTTTTTGGAGCTTTAGTACACGATTTTTCAAATATTATGTTTAGCTTCTATCCCAATCTCTATATCTCTCTCTCGATTCCCATAAATTTATGGGCAAAAGTTTATGCAAATTTCATTAGGTTTTTCTTAACCTTAAGAGTGATGTGGTATTTCATTAGCATTCTACTTCGAACACGCCTGCTAAAAGCTTGTTATATTATCCTTAAAAGCGTGACAACATTTAAAACTGTATTAAAATTCAATCGATTTTTATTTTAGGACAGTGAATTAAATTTCACAGCACAACTTTTATTATTTCTGATTTATTATCATATTGCTGTATCATTGATTTCAATCTACAGCTTGAGTCATTTATTCCGATGAAAGAAATTTCGATTTCTAATCTTGCGTCCGAACATTCAGGATCTCCATGGAGGCTACATATTCGAATCTTTATGGTGGAGGCATTAGAGGAATGACATAGTTCAGTATGATTATTCGCAGGACAAACCAGAACACCATCTTACCAAAAAAAAAAACCCATACAATACCGATGTAATTGTACATTGGTGAAGCAATGAGAAATCTTCAAACCCAACACCCCAATATAAACTCGTATTAAATTCAATTTGACATGTACATCCTGTAAGGATTTGGTTTCAATTAGCTCCTGTCCGAACATGAACAAGGATGAAAATGTCGGACCTTGGAAACCATCAAAATCAATCATATCACCATTACTGGATGAGTAAAGAAGATACGGATGCACCACTGCGTCTGTCTTTGAAACTATCGGTGTAGGGACAACGATGAATAGGGACTGCTTCAAAAGTTCAACTTCGTATCAAACATCAGCGTTATGGAAAAAGAAAACTAAGCCGATGGTTATTATCCCCAACAATATTGAGACACATTGCCAGCTGCCAAGGTGGGTGAGATGAAACTCACTGCATTGGTTTAGTTTCCGGGGTGAAAATTGGCAGAAGCTGAGGGAGCAGTGGCTCCTAGAGTTACGAATCCTGATGATGCTGCAGCAGCGAACAACGGCATTGAAGAATCAGATTCCTGAGAATAGATTTTCCAAGGCCAGCTAGGGTGTCCCGTAAAACCTGTTTGTATTCCTTCTCCCCCGCGCATTCCCTGCAAGTCAAGTGGAAGCGAAAACTATTATAAGGAAATGGGGACATGTAATGCATAAATAAGTAACAATCAGGCAATAAACCTGAATAAAGTACTTGGGACACAAATTTCATATCACTGTCCCATAGCCTTCAATATTTTCATGATCGCTTTTTTTTTTTTTTGGCCATATACAGAAACGTTCCATGTGAGAACCTGCGTTCTAAGTGCGCAGTGCACACTTTGCATCACGGGAATCTGTACTTCACAGAAACAGTACAAATGTGAGAAGCTTAGATCTAATGGTCTAGGTTTGTTGTCTGCAGTTCTCGCTTCTCACAAGGAAGTGCCTTTTTACTCTGTGCACACACGCGCACACACGCACACACATTCACAAAAGTGATGACAGCAAGATGCATAAACAAATAGTTTGGTATAACAGATGCAATTTTAGGACCATAATCTCTTCTGATTACAAATACTTGAAACAAGGTTATATTGTCCCAAAAATATGAAAATGAAACAATTCCAAGATCATTTCTGTTCAGATCAATGATGTTGCCAGTATGCATAGTAGCAAAACGGCAAGATCTAATCAGTTCTGCATACTACAAGTTTCAGTCATAATAATATATAATGTCACAAGTAAAAAGTAACCTCATTGTTCAGGAAGAAATTGGGGAGATGACTGTTCCAGAAGGTATGAGGCTCTGAGGTCATAGGCACCCCTTTGCAGGGCAGATCAATCCTTGTAGCAGCAGGATTCTCTCCCTGTTGAGTACATAATAAAAACAAGGCATATTTTAATTCTTTAGTATCGGAAAATAGAGAGATCTAATAGATTACAGATCATTATCTTGTAAGAAGTGAGAAACACATGTTTCTTCGTTTCATCAGTCTACCGGCAAGAGCTATCATACAGATTTTGAGATTGCTGAACAAATTATACACTCAACACATAGAGCCTTCATATTATGTATGCAGAAACATAAAGAGAGAAAGATAACTAGCCATTACCCTGGGCCTTCTTACGGGCTGCACAATACAAGTGCCCGAACATAATGGGTATTGGCCTATTTGCAAGGGAGGTTTGTCAGGAGAAGATACGCTGGCCACGGCAGATGTTGAAATGCCAAGGTTTAGATCAAGGTTAGGGCCATTGCCTGCATCAAAGATTTTAAATGTCATAAAACCAACGAGACACCTTGATGATGCCAAGAAATGTCAACTGACATGACGAGTACCTCTAGCATTACTATCAGGGACCATGTCCCCTTGATACGTGCTTGGTTCAAAATTGGTAACCGCCTCCCGTCCATTATATTTGATAGCTGCCTTGTCATAGGCCCTAGTTCCATATAATTAAAATAGAAATTTATGTTGGAATGCCTTTTAGAACGAGAAATCCATGTAATAAAATTCAGTTACAGGAAGTTTAATTCATGATTTATTAAGGACCTTGCAGCTTCTACTTCACTGTCGAATAGCCCAAGATATATATACCTGCACTCAACCATTGTACCCCATGATAAAAGAAGAGTCCCCAGCCAAATCTAACCTTAGCCAGAATATAGGGGAAAGCGAAAACTCAAGAACAATCAAAACAGTAATCTGCTAGGATCAAAAGTTGTACAAACATTGCCTAATACTGATGCATCTAGGAGCATGAATCAGTAGCCTGTGAATAGGAGATCAGGAAGGGATTTTGCTTACTTCTTTCCAAGAAACTGGCCCATCCGAGCTTCCCATCTGCCACACTTATGCAACGTAACTCCTCTATACTTTGAGCTTCCTCTAGAGAAACCGTTGCTATGACGACGCAGTATGTGCACAAATTCTTCCTTTGTCATGTTCTTCATCTGCAATGTTGCCAGATAGAGTAGTAACTTTAGTATAATGAAAATAATCAAGCCACGCCTGATACAACGATTGCTAAGATTCTTTAGGTTGAGAGTGCTACCGATAACGAGTAAATGTTTGACCAACCTGTTTGGTATCCTCTTCATAGTCACTGAGATTGAAATTGATATCAGCATCAACTCCTCGGAACTTGATAGCAGCTCGATCATATGCTCTAATACCAGGAAATCCCAAATACAGTTCACTCAAAAGAACACGCATATACAGACTTTAACCATATATCTCTCCTAAGTTCTGACTGATTACAGCCACCCACAAAAAGGGGGGGGGGGACAGAAATAATACCTAGCAGCAGCATGAGCAGTGTCGAATCCACCTGACAAAAAATCAATGATTTGAGCTGGAATCAGTGAACATGTTCATCTCTCATCAACAACTATGAAAATTACATAGGGAATTCACGAGTGTATCCGTACCCAAATAGACTTGTTTCCCGCAGTCCCTGCATTCCAAGCCATTCAAAACAGGAGGAATGGATAAGAGCAAAAGCAGTCAGAACTTCGAAATTGCCATAACAGCACAGGCACATGAATGATGGTAAAGGTAAAAAAAAATAAAAAAAAAAGAGAAAACAGAAACTAGCAGACAATTAAATTCTACATCATAAATTAACAAACCATATATGCGATTCCCATCGTCCAGTACGTCGATAATAGGTAACACCACGGAACTGCGAGCTCCGGGACCTCGGACCCCTCCGGCTTTTCTTCATCGGCTGCTGCCGCTGCTGCGGTACAGACCCCACGTCCTGTAACCCACTAGTATGACCACCTTCTTTCAACGAAAGATCAATCCCGTTGCTAGTCACCATAGCCACCGACGAAGAGTGCCCCTGCACGGAACAATCCCCACATCCTCCACCGCTACTGTTAAGCGGAAACAGCTGCATCGTCACATAATTCGAGTCCGGGACACAATTTCCCCCATCATAGCTGCCATTGAGGATGTTGGAATTGATAGGGTAGAGGTTAGTAGCAATGAGAGTATCATTAGCAGTACGATCAGAGCAAGTATCATACTCGTCGGCAGCAAAGCTGGAGGCATCGGCATTGACTACGGAAGAATTAGAGGCCCCCGATTCGTCAACTCGAGTTGCAGAGCCATCAGGAGCTTTATCAATCATCGTTGCTGCTAAGTCGTCTACTTGGATATGGTGATTATCGGATGATACATTCAGATTAAGATCCAACATGGCTTATAACTAATTTAATTCAGCTCGACAGAAATTAGCAGATTGACAGTTGTAAGTTTTCAGCTCCAAATTCAGCCTCTTACGCTGTCAATTATACGCTTAACGAGATAGATGATCGAAGATCGAAGAAGATATGATCGGAGCAACGTTTGGAATGGTAAGACAGAGAGGGAGACAGAAGGGGATTCAGTTGAATGAGTTCCGTGAAAATGCTACCGGAGCATATTTAGAAATCAGAGAGGGGAAAATATCTGTTAGTGGAGCTGCATTTTTTTTTCCTTCGTATCTCGTCGGAGAAGAACGAGAAAGATTAAAGAGACGGTCACTTCAATTCCATTTCGGAGAGAATGATATACGAGAAGAAAGGATGAAGGGACATGACAGCTAAAATAATAAGCGCCCCAATTATCAAATCTATATAATATATGTGTCTATATATTCTTAGTATATAATCTAGGGTCCGACGAATCTTTTTGGGCATTATTTTACCAAAAGTAGATAGCCAATATATTTATTATTATATAAAAGCCATGACGTATCATATGTTTCCGCCAAAAAAGTAACCCCCAACGAATAAATACATTGACTTCTAATTTACAATAAGTAATGGCATCACATAAAAAAAAAAATCAGTGAAAACATTATCCGTAATCCTCCATTTTAGGGATTTGCACTAATATATGACTCTTTATATTGGTCATTAATGCATGGAAGACAATTAATGATTAAGCTATGCGTTTGATGGAATTTTTTTCTGTTCTTTTTTTCATCAAAATGTTTAATGTCATTAGTGCTTTATACCAACCGTTAAATTCTATATAGATAGGATTGAATTTCCATTTGCAATTGAATTCAAAGAATCAAGAAAATTAAAACAAAACCAAAGCAAAATTAATCTAATTTAGATTATATAGAGAATGCTATAGAAAGCCCAAATCAAAGATACATATATTTGACTTTAATTCTAATCATATCTCATCTCTTAGTTTGTAGTAGATGCACTCAAATGACACTCCTTTATAATACCTATACCATTCCTAATTTGTCATCACCATGAAATTTTTTCGACTTCTATTAGGTCATTATTATGAGTCTATTAAATGAGTAAATATTGTGTTGATATATTAATGGACAAGGACGATACTTTGATGAAAAAGGGAGACAATTGGATTGTATTGAATTAAATTTGAAAGAGAGTTTAAAAATTGATTTCTTAATTGCGATGATGGCATAGTTTTAAAATGAAGTGAGATTTAGTTTTAAGCTTTTTTAATCTAAATTTTACTTTGAGGAAGATTCTTGATGGACCCTCAATTATTATTTGATAATATAGTTGCGAGCTAATTTCGTATTTGTTGTGACCATGTTTTATACTTCATTGGTCTAATATTTGATTTTTACCGTCTCTTAAACAATCATCTCAAACAGTAAATGTGCTGTATCTATTGAACTCATGGTGTATTCTTAGATGAAAAAAATTGTATCCTCTCTAATAATGTAAAAATATAAAAGTAATGATTAATTACTTAACATATGTATAGTAGTTATAGCTTACTAAATATAATTTTCCATTTCATTTTAAATTTACTTCTACTTATCCATTTAAATATTATTCTCTTTCAGTGAGGACCAATTTTTTTTAGTCAAAATTTGTTTTTTTTTCCGTTTGTTTCTTTGGGTGATCAACGGATAGATAAACATAACCTAACTATCCATCTAACCCGTAATAGTTCAAAGGTTTTCTGATATTTTAAATACTATTACTTTTTTAATCAATAATTGAAGAAGGAAAAAAGCCTTTAGACTTGAGGTTTAGCTAAATCTAGGACCATGTTTATCTTCCAGAATTATTTTCCTAATAATAAATAATGTAGCTACTATCGCATTTAGTTTTTTATTTCTTTAAATATAGTTTGATACGTCGGCAGGAGGAGAAACCTTAGAAACCGGGGAAGGAGGGTGCCTCATGTTTGAGGTGAGGATCGAATCCAAGATCACCTACGTATGATAACTAGTGAACGACTGTATGATCTACAGAAGATTCCCACCATCGTATTTAGTTTGGTTGGCATTATGTTCTGCTTTTTGGAAAAAAAAAATAAAATCTTCTAAACCTTATTAACAAAAATGTAATCATAAACAAATTTGGACTTTAACTAATTATTATACGATATGAAGAGACTCTTGGTGAGATAACTTCATACATGCTTATTTACTACGCTTATTTCTTCTATTTGTTCCATCACTAACTCAATCTCTACATTAATAAATCTTTAGTCAAAAGGTATGTTTTTGTTTTTATTTTTAGTAATTAGGCAAATTTTCATTTAGTTCATAACAAATGATCCCAATTTCCTTAAGTACTATATGTTTTTAATTTAGGTTTGCTTTAGTACTACTCTATTATTATCTTTAGTATTTTATGGCTAGATTGATATTTTTTATATCACATTTTTTTTACTCTAACTTGGAAAGTTTTGATTATTTATTTTTTGAATTTTATTAAATTTTTTTAAAAAATAGCATTCAAATTTTATAAAATCTCTCCAAAAATAAATAATTATATTCAAGAGATTCAAAAAACATATATAATATTGAACTTTTTTATATTAAAAATTAACATGAAATATATCATTAAAATGATATTAATGCAAAAAAATAAATAAATAAACTTATTTAAAATATAAAATAACAAAATAGGTTTGAACTATTATAATATATAGACTATATAACTCCTATCTTACGTTAAGTATATGATATAATTTTGAGTTTATAAAAATTCACCACAAAACCCTGAGTTTAGGTGATTTTAAACTACATAACGTTATATGAAGTGACTATGGGTTAGAAATAATAATAAAAACAAAAACAAAAAATCACCTTACAAATGACCCTCTTACTCTTAACATATACTATTTTTCATTCCCTTTATCTTCTCCCCCTTTCATTGTAATTGTGTAATGTGAAATAACTAAAACCCCCCAAAAGAACCTAAAACATCCAATTTCATTATGTTGTCTCTATTGCTATGTAGAATTCTCAAACTACTCTCAAATATTTATTTTTAAAATTCCCAAAATTATGAAGAAGAAGAAGAACTCCATAAAACCCCACATAGAAGCTGAATTGATCCAACCTCTTGAAAAAAATTATCTATGCTCATATATCATAAATTTACAATTCTTTGTGCTTAGAATAACAAAAAAAAAAGATACAATTTGCAAGTCAAATAATATAACTCTAGCACCACGGAAAAGGGGAAGACTTCTATAATCTATAAGACCTTCCACATTTGAATTGTTGATTTATTTTACCTTCCCAGTTCTCATTGGCCTTTACTTTGATGATTTTTGGCCCATAGGTCATACCTCTCAAACTTTAATTTTCGAAGCATTAGTGATAGATAAATCAGTACACATGTGTTCTTCAAAAATTTTAGCTCCCTTTGATATAGAGCCTTTCCTATTACCCTTTTTCAGTACCATCCATTTTTTTATGGTCTTTCACAACTATCCATACATTCTCATGACTAAAAGGAGACTTGTACCTTATTTTGTATTCACTATGTGCGTTTTAGAGTACATCTGTCTCATTAGCATCACTCTAATTATGTTCAACTATAGTTGTAGCAACCAGTAAAATGATTAACAATATCATAACATGATAACAGTTATTCCTTACTGTCACTATAAGTCTCTATGGTCCTCCCCAATGATATTTTCAAATTATGGTATCACTTTTTCAAAAAATATTTGTATTTTTTATTTTTCCTCTTAATTGAATCTTCTAAATAATATAGCCACCGGCTAAAGATGAACCCCTCTTCCTTATCTAGATCATTTTATCATACACTTGAGTTTGGGCCTCTTTGGAGATTCAATCCAAGTGTTGTCTTTAACATAATTTTGGGTGGAATATCCAAGAAAATCAAATTTACTCATAGAAGCAATACTTGAAGAATTAAAATTGTGTTTGTTTGACGCTTTCGGATGTTGCATAGAAGTTTCGATATTTGGAAAACCATAAATATTTTAAAGTGGGGTATTTGGAGATTGAGAGCATTGAAGATTTGAATTAAATGAGTTAGAATAATGTGCCACATTTGAAAATAATAAATGTTGGGAATCTTGAAAAGTTTGCATACTTTGAAATTTATAATATTGAAAATTTTGAATATTTAGAGAATTTAGATTTTCTAGATAATGGTAATTATTTTAGAAGCTTACTTGAATTATTTGGATTACGTAAAAGATTTTAAAAAAATTAAATTGAGTAGAATCCATTTTATAAAGTGGAAACTACGAAGGATAATGAAGATAATGAATAAATTTGGAGATACTTGTATAAAATTTGATCTTGAGAAATATAAAGAAGACATGAAAATGATTGTGTTGAATGCTGCACATTTACAAGTTATTATTATTATTATTATCATTAGTTGGTGAAAAAAATAGTCAATCAATAGTAATATTACTGTTAGTTGAAGAAAAAAAGTATTCACTCCAAAGGATAATATTTGGCATTATAGTAAATAAATCCAACTTCTTATTTCTAAAACAATTCCAAACAAAATAGGTTAAGCATATTAAACTTGAGAAGAAAAAAACAAAGTAACATCAGTATCAGGTTCGTTGTGTCAAATATATAGGTTTAGTCTATTAAATAAATAGGTTCGGTATATTAAAGTACCAGATTAAAAATTCAAATATCCAGTTCTTAAAGCATATTTAAATTTCAAAGTTGACGATTTTATTTTTCAACCTATAATATCTCATTTTTTAAAAATGTTAATCTTAAATTAATAATCGTATGATTAGTTATAATTATTATTTTAGAATGTTGGATTTCTTTTTTCTCTTTTTGACCCTTTTTAAACCTATCCTAATATGAATTATTTTCTCCGGATTATTTTTCTACCCGGTGCCCTAATCTATCAAAATTAAACCTAAAAATAAAATAAATTTTACCTACTTTATCATACTATTTTTATCTGACCAAGCTTACCCATTGCTTGGCTAATTCCCTCCCCCAATCACTCTCCCTGTCTCCCTCAGCTCCTTACTTCACACTACACCCTCTACATAATGTGTATATACTATATACACGCTACACTCTTACATACACTCCAACCAATTTTCCTAGCTCCCTCATCGTCGCCTAAAACCCAATCCTTTCACCTGTGCACCATTTTGCTCGACCAAACGCAACCCAACCTACTTCCCTTCCTCTCCACCTCCAGCCCTCCATCGTAGCCTCTACCTGCAGCCCCTCCCAACTTCCTTCTTGCATCACCACCGAGCCTCAGCCACCTTCTCCATTCCCCTCTGCACTTCCCAACTACCCCGGTAGAAGCACCACTCACACACCACAAATTCAGCCCCAACCATCTACCCTTCTCATTCTCCTCCTCTCCGCCATTTGAACCATCACCCCAACCCCTTACTACCCTCCGTTTTTGTTCATCTACTAGCCACCATAGCCCTCTGCATGCTTCCATCCTGCAGCACCAACCACCAACCACACTTCAGCCTCTGCAAGCCTGCACACTACAATCAGCACCAGCACCACCTTAGCCTGCACAGCCCGTCGCCCATCTCCCCAACCTTCAACCACCAACCACACACCACCGCGATAACCCCAGCTTGCACAACGCCACCCCATCACCACCACTGCAGCCAACCAGCACCACCCGACCACAGCCTCACCACCCCACATGCACAGTACCTCACCACCAGCCCTTCTCTTCTCCCTCTGCACTCTAACTGAGCCATCCTTACCAACCACCACCATGCATACTTCCACCTTACTGCGCCACCGACCCTGCCTGCGCATGCAACCACCCCCACCGACCACCTCCACCGCCCATTGCCTCACCCCTTGTAGCACCCAGCCAACCTCCTTGCTGCCCCCATTTTCCCTGCGTGCATGGCTCATGTTGCGCATGCAATGTGAGTTGTGTTTTGTTTATAAAAGTTTTTGGTACCCATATTAAATGTATGGGTATTTTGCTAATTTTAAAAACTAAATATTTTATTATTTAGTTATTATTTTATCTGATAGATATTAATTTGGTAATTGTGGTATTTTTTTAGGTATGAAAGTTAATTAGCAAAACCTAATAATTTTTAGTGGATATTATTAATTTTACATTTTTGCTGGAATTCAGGTAACCGTTATACCCTACTAAAATGATAAATATTACATGATAGCACATTATGATTTTTGGTGTATGAAATATGTTAAACATGATTTATTACGATATAAATATATGTTAATTATTATTATTATGAAAACCGATAAAATGAGCATGTTATCTTATGTAAAATATTTCGGGTACCAAAGCATAATTAAAATGATTCTAATGACTTAAAAATATTTTGCGTGATAATTATGTATAAAATAATAGGTTGAGCGTGCTTAGATATAATTATAGAATAATCATTATGGATGTGTGCCTTAGGAGCAATTTAGTCATTTTTAGTGTATTTTGATATTTATTCTAGAAATCATGTCTAATGTGTACTATCTATTATGGATTATGTGATCATGTGTTTTGTATGTTTTAAGAGTGTATGATAGGGTTTTGGTATGTAGAAACATGTATAAGGGCAAAATGATCTTTTGACATAGCTGGTAATTTTAATGGTATAATAATTAATTAAATTATTTTATTTTAGCCTTTTTACGAAAAATTAATAAATAAAATGGGTTCAATATTTAAATGGATGATAATCTAATAATTATTTACCTCAGGGATATTTTGGTCATTTTCAGCCTAGTGTGCCCAAATGTAAATAATTGGACATAGGATGGCCTTAGACTTTTGATAGGTTGACCTTAGTATTGACTTTGATCTCGTTTTAGATAGTTGACCTTAGGGTTGACTTGGATAATTGAAAATAAAGGAAAAATAGATAAGTATGGAAATGAGAATAATTGTGCAATATGTGTTATCTGTGATCACCTTATAAAATACTAATACATAAAGTGGAAGACCTCAAGTTTAAGAATGGTTTCTCTCTAGGGGTAGCTACCCTAGGAACGAAGTAGAAGTCCTTGATTTGTTTGGTTTTCTAGTGTACCCATTGTGCCCCAATAAGGCCCTAGTCAACTCTATAGGTGACCTACGGCTACGGACCTTATAGGGAATATCGATACTTAAGGATTAGGTATCCGAAATAAGGAGGGTATTGTGTGCCTTGTGCATCAATATGACCAGAGTGTTGTTATGCCTCTAGGTTGGATGATTGGACGGGTATCGTGATGCTTGTGTGTCAGTATGACCGGTGTACTTTTATGTCTCCGGTTTATTATTGTAGCCCCCTCGAGTAAATAAAAATGGAAATGATATGATTTGATTAGAATGATTATTATTGGATATTGGATTAGTTTGGTAATAACATTTGTGCCTACCTGTGGTTTTGGGTAGCAGCCTTTGCGCCTACCTGTAATTTTGGGTAGTAGTCTTCATGCCTACCTATGGTTTCGGTAGTAGCCTTTGTGCCTACCTGTGGTTTTGGGTAGTAGTATTTATGCTTACCTACGGTTTCGATAGCAGCCTTCATGCCTATCTGTGTTTGTATTATGTCTGTGAGCATACCTGTGATGCTATGGACTTTATTATATTATTCCTGTAAGTATACCTATGATGTTATGAATGTTGTTATATTATACCTGTAAGTATATCTGTGAAGCTATGGATTTTATTATACTATACCTATAAGTATACCCGTGATGTTATGGATTTTATTATATTGTACATGTAAGTATACATTTAACGTTATGTATGTTGTTATATTGTACCTATAAGTATATCTGTGAAGTTATGGATTTTATTATACAGTATTTGTAAGTATACCTTTGACATTATGTATGTTGTTATATTATACCTGTGAGGTTATGGATTTTATTATACTGTACCTATAAGTATACATGTGATGTTATGGATTTTATTATATTGTACATGTAAGTATACATGTGATGATATAGATCTTATAATATTATACCTATGAACATACCTATGATGTTATGTAATTGGTTAGGATTAATGTTGAGACATGAATTGTGCTATAAATGTTATAATTATGGTGTAGAGTGGGTTTTCATTATTACTTCAGAGGGCATATTGGGATGCTTAATTGATAAGCTTTATTATAGTGTAAATAAGCACGTATGACCAGTAGGTAGTTTAGTGACTCTTGCTTATGTGTTATGATTATTGTGTTTGGATCATCTCATGTATATCTTAATATTTATACCATGTATTGTCATGATGCCTTATGGTTATTGTATTAGGATTTTCTTCTAATCATACTTCAGATAGTATATCTGGGTTGTTCATTTGGTAAGCTCAGTTATTTCAGATGAATGAATATGAATAGTACATGACATCGATGGAGTTTGATCATCTAAATAATTACTATATCTCAATCCTCGTATGTGTATATTTATGTCTTATACAATGTTAGTTGTATGCCTTGTATGTGTTTATGTTATTTTATCATATTAGTTTGGTATAAAGGGTTACTCAGTACTGTAATACAGAATGCTTCATTTTTCGTAAGCCCCTATCTATTCAATGGACAATGGACTTTACAGGTCAGTTTTCGAGCCTAGTTGAAAGTTGTCAGTCGATTTTGAGAGTGTAAGTATCCGGTGTCTCCTTTGCTATTAGGTCTTTGATTGTATTTAGACTTTCATGCCCTCCTTTAATTTCTCTCTTAAGTTTTAGTACACTGTTGATGTTGCTTTTAACTAACACCATACTTATTTATTATTCTCTATATTTTTACTTTTGTAATTATGTTATTTAAGTAAAGTAATGTTTTAGCCTTAACACTTAGTATAAAAATAGTAGATGATGCCAGACTTATACTGAGTGTGGTGGTAACACCCATTATGTTATAATTAATGCTTCCGTAAAATAAAAAAAATTTATAATAAAAATAGTGTTATACAACCAGTTTATTCCAATATGAGTTTGATTACTTTTTCTTTTACACACATCACATTTGAATAGTTTGATTCCAATCTATTATCAAATTAAATTAAAAATTCAAATCACGATTTCATATTTCTATAATATAAGAAGTATAAGATGATAGTAGATTCACATTGATATTTGACCTGTTGAATGAACAAATGGACTTGAATATCTAAACGATAAGAAGAAGATGGTTTTACATTATCATTAAGTAAGTTGTGTTTTCATAGCTTATAGAAGTACATAAATTAAGCTTATGCTTGTTATATAAAACACATATACTTGTTATTTTAGTTAGTCATCACTACTTCCTCGATCTTTTTACATATAACATCTTCTTCTTCTTTTTTCATTGCACCTCAAATCTAAGATGTATCACGTTTTTTCACATATTAAATTTGACTTGTATTAAGCTTGTAAACTTTTGTGGTACTCTAAAAGAAAAGAGATGAGAAAAAAAAAGTAATTATAGAATATAAATTATATATTTTAATATTATATTGGAGATATTAATGTGTGTGTGTAGATATATATATAAATAAAGAAAAGGGGGGATAAAGTAGAAGGTAGATGTTATTATAATATTATTTTATTTTATGTAATAGAAAAAGCAGCAAAATAGAAGGTAAAATGGCCCATGTTCTAAATGAAATTTCATCCTAATATTTAGGTACTCGGCTCCCGTGAGAGCAATACAGCTCTCGGTATGAAAACCTTAACAGTCTGTTTGGTTCATGGAAAAAATGAAGGAAAGGAAAAAAAATTTGATGGAAAATAAATTTAGTGTGTTTGGTTACCTGAAAAATTAGAAAGAAAAAAAATAGGATGGAAAATAAAAGAGAAAGATATACTGTTTCATTTTCTACATCTTTACCGGAGGAAAATAACAGTCAATGAAGGAAAACTGACTCCCCCGACTATCGAGTTCGCCTCCATCGTCTGCTTCCTTCTCCTTCGTCCATTATTTGGTTCTCCATCGAAGCAGCACACCTCCTTTGCTTCCTTCTCCTTCGTCGATTATTTGGTTCTGGTTTTCCATCGAAGCAGCAGAGGAGCCTCTGCTTTCTTCTCCTTCATCGATTTTTTGGTTCTGGTTCTCCATCGAAGCAGCAGACCTCCTCTGCTTCCTTCTCCATCGAAGCAGCAGACCACAATCGATCCCGGCACTTCGAATCCTAGCCAGTGTTTTCCCTTCTCGAGATATACCTCCTCGGAAGTACTCGCTGATCGATCAATCATCCCCGTGAGTACTCGAGACAACAGGCACACTATCATCTTCCTCCTCTGTTTCTGAAACAAACACTGCGAACAATTCTTGCGGTCCGACTTCCTCAGACAAACCTTCACCACCGCCACCATCATCGAGAGCACATTCTCTGAGGGATTTCATTCGAGCTTTCACTGTTTATTGAGATTCACTTTTTTTTAGTTTACTTTTGTTAGTATGATTTGATTTAACTGAACTAATTAACGCTTAACTAATATGATATGATTATAAAGATTATGTTGAGGAATAATAATAATAATAATAATAATAATAATAATAATGATAATAATTAATATTTTTAATTTATTAAACAAATAATAATATCATTGATTATTATTTATATTAGTTATTATTTTTAATATAATTGTATTAATAATACTAATAATAGTTATTGTTCATTATTTTTATTTATAGCATTACTTACATAACTATTTATAGAACTCAATTAATTATTATTATTATTATTATATTATTATTATTATTGATTATTATGAGTTATTATTAATAATAAATATTATTATTTTTATTAATATTTATAATATTAAATTAAGATTACGACTATTATATATTGTTATTATTAGAATTAATGATTGTTGATATTATTAATAAATTTTAATTATTATTAATATTTCTAATATCAATCATTATTAATATTTTTATCTTCTCAAGTGAATAAATTTCGAATGAAACATATTTTATCCGAAACCCAATATATTTTACCCCAAATCGAATGGATTATATCCGAAATCCAATGAATTTTACTCATGGATATGTAAACAGTAATGGATAAACGGATATAGATATAGATATGGAAAGAAAAAAAATACTCACAGAATTTGGATACGGATATTGGTATATATTTTCTTATTAGGTTTGGATAATAGATAAGAGGTACTCGATACGTTGCCATCCCTAATTAATATTTTACGGAACATACAAGTGTAATAGTAACAAGCTATGTTTTTTTCCTTTTTATGTTTGTTGTGGCATGTTTTAAATAGAAAGGAATATGAAATATTTTGTATTTTTTTATAATTTTTTTAAAATTATTATAAGTTATTCATGTAATATTTTAGAATAGTTCTATAAAAAAAATTGGAATAAGTATTGATTTTATGGAGTTTTTATAAATTTTTTAGAAATTTTATGTAATTTTGTATATATCAATATAATATTTTTAATAACATTAAATGTATAATAATATTTAAATAATAAAATTTAACTTTTTAAAAAAATTTCTTTCTATATACCAAACACTAAAAATATTTTCCAAGAATTTAATTTTCCACAAAATTTTCTCCAACAACCAAACAAAGGAAAGAAAATAAATTTCTTTCATTTTCTTTCCTTCAATTTTCTTTCCTCTACATTTTCCTTTCCACTTACTTTTCTTCAAACCAAACAGGCCCTAAAACATCAAATTAGTACAAGACACATCATAGTGCTACCGCATCCAACCAATCTCAACAATGAAAAGTTGAAACCCCAACTGGCGATGAGAGCGGTCCTGCCCTGGGACCCCCCCCCCAACCCCCCAAAAAAAATTGTCACCATGAAGATGGTCACATCCCAGAGGTGTGCAGACACTACTACTAGTGGGCCACCGTTTGAAAGGCAGCCATGCTAAATGAAATCAAACTATTTAAATTTATATTTTATGTTATGATTTTCTAATATTGCATTTGTTTAGTTCAGCAGAATTTTTTTGTCAAATATAATAACAGGATATTGTCAAAAAGTAATAAATTATGTATTTATTTAAATCTATTTATTAAAAATAATTATTTAAAATAACTACTTATTTAAAAAAAATTAACTTTATTTTTTTATTTTTTAAATAAATAATTATTTTAAATAACTACTTTTAATAAATAACTCTAAATAATTATTATATTAATTAAAAATGAATAAATAAATAGATTTACAAAATTGTTCTGCCTAGAGCTTCTTGGGAAAAAATAAATAAATTAAAGAAATGAAGAAATCAATAGGATATATATATTATTTTGATTGATTACGAACATTAGATGAGAAAACAATAATAAGAAGAAACAAAAGAGACGGAGAATTAGCCCTTTCACTTATCTAACTAAAGTTTATAAAGTTGGAAGAAATTGGATTCTTTTTTTTTCCCCCTCTCTTCAAACTTCCAAGTTCCAACTAAACAACACCCCACAGCGTTACTTTGTCCCAGGACCATTTTTCTAATTAGTGAAAGGACGTATCCTTCCTATCAGGCTATCAGCTATCATGATGGAAAGATATAGAATTACCCTACAGTTAGCACAAACCTAGATGCCGCCATCCTTTTAATCGGACGGCTAGGGTCGATTGTTTCTAAGGTGGGCTTGTTCATAAGATGGTTCCTTTATTTGACCAATTGATTTTGTTGAAGCCTTCACGTACTTGAAAGTTTTGAAGTTGTAAGATTAAAAAGATTGAAGTCCAGTAAATAATTCTCAACATAAATTAGAGAAATAAACAATGATAATAATAATAAACATTAAAACAAACATTTTAGTATTTGATAACATAAAACAACACATGAATTTGTCACTATTCCCCCAACCATAATCTTTTACAAAAGAAAAATGAACGTTTATATATATATATATATATATATATATATCATAATTAGATAGTTTTATAAAAAATAAAAATAAAAATTAGCATGGATACTATACACTTGTATTTCAAACATATTTATCTTTTTTATGATTAATTGTAACTTTACAAGGAGTACCAATTTAACATTTTAATATTTCAAATTAGGTGTATATTTAACCATCTACACATAATAAATATTATTATATATCATTATAATATATAGTCATAACAAGTTACAAGCAACATATAGCACGCATCACCAATCAAGTATTTAGTAATAACATAAATATATACTATAAAAGGAAGATCTTGTAGGTAAGTACAAATCACTTATCATAATCACTATAAATATGTTTAATATTGAGAGACGATTTAAACTTAAATATTCTACCCTTCACCTCATATAATCAGGTGAAAAAATAGATGGCAACAGGGCGGGTCGGAGATAAGGACGTCATACCTATCCCCGAACCCGATAAGAAAAATAATCTCCGAACCCGATCTGATTCTCGATTTTTTTCATCAGGGATTCCTCGACTCGATCCCCACGGGGATTAAATCCCCATACCCGACCTGATCCCCGATTTATTCTCCAACCATAAAATCCGACCCGATCCCCGAAACCCGACTCTATACCCAATCCCCTAACCTGTCCCCGATCCTCAAACCTTATTTTTATATTATACTTTTAATTTATACTTTATAAAAAAAGTATTTATATTATATATATATATATATATATATATATAAATTATTCGGGGATGGAGACCCCAAATTCGTCCCCTGCCTTATCCCTAAAAAAATCACTGTTAAAAATTTCTAAACCCGAACCCAATCTTCGAATTTTCTTTCTGAACGGAGAATCTCCGACGAGGCCCCGAACCCACAGAAAAAATTGTCATCCCTATAAGAAAAGTTATCTAAATGTTTGAAATTCTAATAAGTGCTAGACCGTACTAGACAGGTTTGATAAATCATGCTAGTGTGGAGAATTAAAGTATGGATACAAAAGCGACTTCTTATTTTCTATCCTAAAATTTTTTAATATTAAAATTAGTACCAAAAAATTCAATTATTTTTTTATAAAAATATTAATAGTTCATATTAATTAATATAGATAGTAATTTTATACTTTTTTTATTTTTTTCTCTTAATTTTAATAGATTAAATCTATTTGTTTAAATATATATATTGTTTCCTACCATTTTCATTTCTTAAATTTTTAAATCCATACAACACCGTGTGGAACGGGAGTACCATCATTAAATTTTCTTCTTCCCTTAACAATTAGATACCTAATGCCGAACATATTTTTATTGGAGAAGAGATAATAATAATAATAATATTAATAATAATGTGTTGTATGGAGTAAGGACCAACCTTAAAAATAATTCAGCTTTCTGACAGACGTTGGTAAATATAATCTCGGAAGAAAACACGGAATGAAAGAAGTAGGTGGCAATTACATCAAAAAGAAATATATAAAATAATTATTATTGTTTAAAAAAAATAATAAGTAATTATCCATAAAAATTACTCTTAATAAATGTACTCAAATATGCTATAATTAAAGCCAGAGGTTAAGTAGATCTTATTTAGTTTACTTCAACACTAAAAGCAGAAAGACTCAAGAAGATCTAGTATCATTTCCCATAAGTAGTAGGTAATTGAAGAACTTACACTTTTTAAAAAGTATTACATTGATAGATTTGAAGTAATAAATAAATAAAACTCCCAGTTAACCTTTTTACATTTTTAATTACTAAAAAAACTACTTAATGAACAATACCATAGGAAATAAAACTTATTTTTATTTGATTTATTTACATCTCACACATAATTATTAAAAACAAAAATAAATTAATTTTATCTCCTACTTTTTCTATGTCAAGTGATTATTAAACTATCAAGTAACCATCTTACTGTCGGCAAACTCTTAAGTAGTATAACTTTATTTAAAAACTTAAAATTAATGTACCGAACGAGACATCAGTAAATATATAAATAAAAATAAGAACTAAAAAAAAAAGGGTTATCCTAATTTCTTATGCAACGTCGACTCATGATCTCGTGTTTACAAGAATAAGAAAAGTTGCATCGAAGAAAAACAAACTTACACTAAAAAATACAAATATGATTGGAACTTGGAACAATGATAACAAATAAAATATACGTTGCTAAGTTGGTGTGAAGAGATAGTTTCCTTCAACTTCTAAACTAGATCTCAACTTAAATAATGTAATTATATTACTATCCGTGTATTTTGATAGGTCAGTTATTGTTATTGAACTTCAAAGATACTAAGATGCCAAGAGTATCAAATATCAAACTAAAATTGAAAACAAAATTAGTCATTGTAGCTGAGTCAGATGATCATCCGGATATTTTAGTTTATGAAGATAGATATTACAATCATTAATTTTTTCAGTGTAAACATAATGATAGAAAGTATAAATTTTATTATCATTATTATTATTTATTTATTTTTTCAATGCAAACATAATGATAGAAAGTCTAACAGAAAAAATAGAAATATTCGTATTTGATTTAGGAAAAGTTTTACACACTTGGTCCATTTCATAATGGAGCATACAACATGGTGCACAAGTAGGAGCCTTTCAGGAAGGGAGGGGGAGGAAGAATAGAGAATAATTGTAATGAAGTGGGCATCACCTTCTTCAACATGCCTTGTCAAAATTAATGATGTCACTGTGGCCTGCAATGAAAAATCATACCTTCTGCGTCATGAGCAAAAACATTACAAGTGTATAAATGATGACCCATAAACTTGGCAAAGACAACTGAAACACGAGCATCATCCACACAACTACCGTCCATAACATCATACAAGACAAGAAGAAGAATGCGCTTCCCACAAAGCATTGTGGCGGATACGATGTGAACCGGACAGAAACAGAATCTACAAATCCACTCCAGTAAAAAGAGAGTAACTAGAACTCACCAGCAGAGTGTATGCTATTTATCTGTGGCCCTGATATTTCAAATCCATCGTCATCCAGCAATATGATACCTGATGATGTTATCTCATACGGAAACCGCACAGGCGGAGAAATTGGAGATTTTGCAATCTTAATGAACCTTTGGCCTGCATTGTGAAATGAAGGCCATCGGATTCAGCACAGCAGGTATCATTGGAGTTGGACCATTCACAGATTTAATAAAGTGGTGTCACGTGATTATAAACAGGTAGATGTTTCAAAGAGTTTGGGGCTAAAAGAAGCTCTTGGTCGGAACGTGCTGAAATTAAAAATAATAAAACCTAAATGAAATCATCAGTAATCATTATAGCAGACCTGCGGACACAGAAACAAACAGATGGACTCAATTGTTCTGTTCTCCTATTCTGGATCAGGAAGTCATCAACATTCTCGTCAAAATCATAGCTAACTCATACAACCCTCCTCGTGACACAAGCAAGCAAAAAATTAGCTTCTAAGTGGGCTTCCGGTGGGATTAAACTGCCTTTTAGTCACAGCAAACCAATATGCAAGTGCTCATCAGAATAGATTACCATCCTACAGTTTCACAATTACTCAATCTATTATGTAAATCTTAATTGAACAACTTCGCTCACCTTCCATCTCTTTTACTATCTAATACATTCAAAACTGGGGAATTGCACACCTCTTACCACGAAGCTACAATAGGGGTTCCTTGACCCAAGAAATGTCTTGAGGATAGATGCCAAAATACAAGGCCAAAGTCTTTTGCTCGGTTGGCCAAGGTGGGTCGGCCAAACAAGGGCAACAGCCAAGCAAGGCGATCGCCAGGCAAAAGGCATCAGCCATGTAAAAGGTCTTCGCCAAGTAAGGATGCCGTCCAAGCAAAGGGTGTTGGTTAGACTAACTGATGGGATCAATCGGCTTACTGAAGTAACTGAACTTAGGAAGAGTTCACTAAGTCAAAGCCGAGAGAAATTTTTTGTTTGGGTTGGCTTGGCATATTAGCCAAGGACGAGAGAAAAGAAGTGGAAACAAGTAGAGCGAATGTAAGTTGCTATAAAATTCCTTAATCTAAGGGATATAGTAGTCATCAATATGACAATCAAACGACAACTGATAGAATTAATCATTAGGTAGTAACCTGCATACTTACTCTTACTCTAATTAATATTAGGTGGAAACTTATACTAAGCTTATTAACTATGGTTGAATGTTTGGCTGAGGATGACAAATAATATAAAAGATCCTCCTGCTTACAATGGGGCAAAACAGTGTGCGAGCTTCCATTTTTTTTCCATTCTTCGTAGTTGATAAAATTCTCTAATTTTCTTTTTCCCATAAATTTTCATTCTTTTGCTTATAATTTACTTTTATATTTCCTTATAATTGTGTTATTGAATCAAGGATTAAATTCTTGGTGTTTTTGATCCCGTATTCCACACTCAAGAGTGGGTCATCCCCAACAGCTACTACTGAAGATCATGAATGAAAATGCAAGAAGAATACTTGAGTTTCCAGAAAGCACAAGTCAGAAGTTACTAGCCAAGGAAAAAGTCCATACAAACCTGATATTGCTTCTAGCACTAGCCGTATGCTTACAGCATGCGCCCAATGGATTCCCAATGCGGCAACAAGATGAGAGTCAACTCTTACATGGTCTTTTGCATTTTCATTCCTGCATTGCACTACAAATGATAAATTGCATTTGTTTAAGACTTCTTTTGTCCTCCAAACTTTGTCGCAACATTCTTACACGTTCTTTGTAACCGTTTAAATAACTGATAGTATTACCAAGTACTGGCTCATGAATAATAAAAGGTAATGTTGGAAAAGGGAAAAAAGAGGGGATGGGGAAAGAAGCAGCTATTGCAGATAACATGGTAATTACAATGAAAAATTGCAATCTCACATGCAGGAAATGTTTCGTGTACGGTAAAAAAATAGAAAATGTTTTGGGTAAATGCAGAAAAAGCACCTTTAACCTAGCAAAACTTACAATCATCCTGAACTATGAAATTTACTAAAACCACACATACCTTATTTCTATAATTCCATTAGCAAAGAACCACAACCAATCCAACCCCTTTAACTTCAAAACATAGTAAAATGAAAAATCTGGCATTGTTCTACATTAAAGAAACCACCCTAATACTTGAAATTAAGCTATGCATGTTTCTTTGCTAGCGGAATAAAATAAAGGGTGGCTTTTTGGTACTTTGCCTGGTTGCAAGAGATTTTTTGCATTTTATTTTTATTTTTATAATATTTGAACTGAAATATCAGGATTGAGTAATGAATAACATGTCTACTGCAGTGATGAATGCCAACTACCATTGGACACATATCGCTTGCTTCATGTTTGATACTGCTCTTTAACTATATTTTGGTGGAAGGTAACGGGATACATGAGTTTGAGTTAGAAAAAAGGTAACACAGTAACACACATTTGCAATTTCTCCATTTGATTTTATTTTTCCAAACATTGTCTGATTTGGGATAACATGGATATTGGCACTTCAAAACTATATTTGTCACAATAAGATAGTCTAAGAATTCATAAGTGAGGAAAAAGAACACGACTTTGCCTTTTTTATATGACTCGAAGAAAATAGATATTATGCAATTACTGGTGATAGATACTTGACACGCAACCTTTAATTAAGTGTTTATCTAGCATGCATCGATCATTTTAATTGATATGGCGAACAACTCATGCATGTAGAGACCATGACATATGCAATTAAATCCTCTTCTCATGTCTTGAAAAGCAGGGAAGGTGACAAAGAAGGCAAAAGAAACTACTCATGTGAGGAGATAATGTATAGAACATTGTGACAACCTACTCCGTTGGCAAGGTGTAAACTAACACCTAGGAAGAAGGGTGGGGGCAGGATTTTGACTTTTGAGCTGATATGCGCAACTCACTATCAATGACCATGATTTTCACTTCAAATGCATTTTCACATGCTACAATTATCTTGGATAAGACTTCGATGTTTAATGGAAGCTATTTAAGATTTCCAATATCACATGCTTGATTTGCGTCCTTCAATTTGAAGGTTTGTAATAACTGCTCGATAAATTTATTTGTGTGGCTATAACTTTGTCCACCATGTATGGCTTATATATTTGGTGGTGTGTAACGTTTCTAATCTGTATGAAGTTGGCGTCACTCAAATCATCTCTTACTTGTCTCTTCTTGCTGGAGACAAACACGACCCTGTACTAATGCTGTTAGAAACAAGCACAATGTTTGTCAGCTGTAGTGGTTAGTTATAAAGTAGTTAGTTTTGTAATACGTTTTTCCCGTTTGTATAAAAGGCACAGTATTAGTCTTTGTAATACACGAAAGAAATAATAATGATAACAGAATACTCTTCATTTTTTCTCCTCCAAATTCTCTCTGCTTTCATGGTTTCTCCTCTACTATTTACATGGTAGCTCCATACTTCTCTTCATATTATGTCTTTCTCAATGAGTGTTAGCTAAGTGCTAACTTACTGGTTTGATGTTTCAAAAATTTTACTATGCAGAGTTTTCAAGGAACACGTGAAACATTCTTCTATTTTAACAGACATATCAAGATTTCCCTGAGCAAATCAACTGACAAAAAGGAGGGGAGGGGGAGGAAAGCAACTTTAAATTCCAAAACCAGTACCTTGGAAAGAAAATTGGCGGAACTCGTCATGTGCTTGTGACCTGACTTGGTTTGTAACAACAATGGGAATTCGTGAAAATTCAGCCAATGATCTGCACAAATTTTTAACTCATCAAATCGTCAGCAAAAGGTTACACTGTATGTAGTGTCAGAAAACTAGGATAGGAACAGGTAAGAACTGAATACTTAAGAAAAGAGATGTGCCAAGCAAGTGAATGCTGCCAAGAAGCACCCTCCTCATTTTCCCTGTAAAAGAAACAGCAAGGCATGCAGTTACATAGAAAATTCAATTGCGCACAAGGAGAAGACACACTTAACTTACACTCTTATCCATTACAATTTGCTAACACAAATTAGTTTGACAGATTTACCTGTTTTCAAGTAAAGGTTAAGAGAACTATGATTCATTGAGATAAATAATGAAGATGTTTAAAGAACAGTGCAAGGAAAGCCAAACTAGTCAAGTGCAGTATATGTGCAGTACGATTCCCCAAGCTTCTGAAACAATGTGGCAAAGAGGCCATATGTTCCCAAATTTCTACAGCTACTCCAATCCACAGAAAAAATTATTCGAAGTGCACTAGTAAGCAAGCAACACTTTCCGCAAACTTCTCTTTGTGACAGATTTCCTTCTTTGCATGGACTCTAATTAAATACCTATATTTTCTAAAGAGCCAAGTGATCTTCTGAGTAATTTAAATAAAGTTAGTATCTTAAAACTGCAAAATATGACAATTGAATTCCACCAAGAATCACAATGAAGATAACCCAGGAAAGTTTAACTCGGCATTTGTTGGAAAGAAACAAGGCAGGCTGTCTACATTGATCGCTTCTGCTTATATTGGATCTTCGTGTACTCTCCCTCAGAATTATGAGGGTCCAAGAAGCTGTTGGAATACAAGAATCCTAGCTCTTTAGAATATACCACTTCAGGGGCATCTCAGCAGCAGCCAAACTTCGAGATGATAGTTAATAAACCAAATACTGAGTCAAAGTTTATCCAGTGCACTGCATGCTGTAGTATAGTGAGTTAGTTTAGCTTTATCTTCTATGAAGAGATAAGATATTCTATCTTATAGGATGATAGTTGAGTGCAGCATTCTTATATATATATGTATCTCTGCATAATTGAAATAATCCGTTGCAGTGATTAATTCAATAAGAAAAGAATTTTTTTTCAACAGAAGCTTCTTCAAATCCACTCGGACAGTCAAGTTCTTTTGATGAGGTTCACCAAGCAAAGGATGTGGGAAAAAATATTGTGCTTAATCCACTACGGCCAAACCAAAAATGCTAGATACATGCAGCATTTATACCATGTCAAAGATGCATGTCATAATATAATGTTTATTAAACTTGCTCAATGCCAAATGTGAATGGAAGGATGACTCACCCAGAAGCAAAAGCAGCCAAGCTATCAATAATAAGCAGCTTCACTTCATGTTGGATCATGGAAACCTTGATCTGTTTCAAGCTGGCAATTCCAGAACATACAGTGCACACATCAATAACTGAGCCGTTTGGTAACCAATATTGATGCAATAAGTATAGACAAATCATTGTTAAATAGAGTGCATTTGCGGATTCAAATGAATTTGCTAATCTGTACATGATATAAATTATGAAGCACGTCACCTCTCAGTAAATCCAGATATTGACCCCGGCTGCAACACTAAGATCCTACCTGCCATCTAAAACAACGAAATTTTGAACATTTCTTCACAAGTATTGCACAACCATTACTTTTATAACATACATTTTGAAAACCTGTTGTGCAATCCCTTGTTGGCAAAATAATTCAGGGAAGCTTTCTGATCCAATTTCTATCAGTCTGAGGCAAATACAAGACACTTCATGATTAAAATTGCAGGTAGAAGGTAGTGTGATAGGATAGCAAGAGTAAAGAAGCTTAACGGATATGTCCATATGTATATGTATGTATGTATGTATGTATAGCAAGCATCCACATTACCTTCTAGAGCTAAATTTGGATTCCAAGTCAATGTAAACTACGTGGCCATCCAAGCCACCATAAGAAGCTGGCAGTGAAGCCAACACGGCTAGCTTCAAGCAGAACTGCAATTTCATGAAGAAATTTCTCGTCATACATCAAGCAATGAAAGCAAACATATCACCACTAGATTAGAACCATTAAAAAAAAATTGTGTGGCCATGTACTCCTTGAATACATGTCGATAGACGTTCAAATTGTCTCGCCTCTTTTTTTGGGTTTTGGGTGGGGGAGGGTCAAAGCTAATATCCAGCCCCTCAAAATTCCATAGACAGCCAACAAGGATAATCGGAAACAGAAACTTGTATGCCTACATTTTCAGAACCAACCCAGCTAGGAAAGGGGAGGTATGAAGCAGAGGTGGTTATATATGTTATACGACAACATACTTGTGTTTTGCCGATGCCTGCTGGACCAACCAACTCTGTTACCACACCAAACGGTATTCCACCACATAAGGCCCTGTCCAAACCCGTCAATTTTGTAGGAAGATGGCCTGCCATATGCTCATTCTGAACTCTCCGCTCCAACAGTGAGAGTGCCTACAAAATGAGACCACAGGATTGGAAACTTCACTGATAAACCTAATGCATGCCTATCGCGAAGGCTTTTAGACTACAACGTCTCATAGTTTTTACTTAGACGATGCAATTCATAATCACTGGAAAAATGGCGATGATTCATTTGGTTCAGCAAACCCTCAGCACCCACGTTGAGCTAGGAAAAAAAAAATGCTCCGACCCCATACAGACTGGTCAGGTAGTGGGTCCATCAAGCGCGCTCGTGAGGACATAACCTCAAGGGGTAATCATCTAGGAGAAGCTAATTCGGACATCAAATACATAATCGCCCAGAAGGCTAAGGCGTAATCGACCAGAAAGTCAGGTAAGTCCAACCAAAAGCTAGCTCAATAGAAAGGAGGGTTGACCCCCAGACTTACTGTATCACAAGATGGACAAACCATTTTACTGATGAACGCAATCGCACGCGTAACTTCTTCCCATCTGACATCTAGTATGTCCATTAACTCGAACTCCGTTAAGGATAGTGCTTCCTGAGACCAAATTGTTTCGTGTAAGCTAAAGAGGTTTTATTTTCCAACACAGAAGCCCGTCATTCAAACGACTCAGTTAAACTAGCGGAAAACAAATAGGTACAATTCTAATTAAGAGTTCCACGGGGTTGATGACATATTTCAATCACGGAGAACCACGTAATGCAACGATATGATAGAGCGACACAAAAGATAACTAGATAACTAAAAATTCAGGATTTAGATTTAGAGAAAGGTGAATGGACAGGGCATTATTACCTTCGCAGTTCTGATGTTACGAGCTGAAAAAATGTTCTCTATTGACTTGGGAAGACCCATCTCGCTGATGAGCGTGTTCGCCATCTCTCGATAGATTCTCGCTGCGGTATTGTCACTCTTTCTCTCTCTAGCCGTATACACTTTCCCAAGTTTTAGAGAATTCAGTAACATTTCCCGCCAAATGCCATGTTCGTTAACTTTCGGATGGTGCGGACGGTGCGATCAACACAGCCCGGTCATTTGTTTTCCAAATGAATGGCAAACAAACTTTAACACTAAAAATTAGGACGGCGTGTGATCGAAAAAAATATTAGGGCCGTGTAAACTCATATCCTAGAACCATTTCAATATCCGAAAACACCGATCCAACAAGAGAAATATCCAATTCAGATTTTGCCGAAGCAGATATTATATCCGATTTTGTTTTACCAAATTATTCGTTCCAAGAAAAATATTTTCTATTTGTTAATTATTTTATTAATATATCTATAACAATCCTATTTTATACAACCTAAATTTTGCATTTAAAAGACAAGTATAAGCAATCAAATCAATATTAGAAGATATTATCACTGCAACAAACATAAATGATGTTATTATTTACCTAATTTATATTCAATGCACCGCTAAAACAATTTCATGAAACCATGTACACGAGTAAGATACAGGTGAAGAGAGAGATAATATATATGTTGAGACAAGGCTAGCAAACCCATAATTTCTATGTGGTGGTGCACCATGCGAACGGTTTCATATCTTCTCATTCAGGCATATCTTCTTTTCCTTAATTCTCAACTTTTTTCACCATATTGTTTGAGTGATTTTGAATCATTTGATTATTCTCGAATCTCCTTATTATTCTATTCAATCTCTCTTAATTTTATTTCTTCGATTATAAGTTATTCGATTCTTCTCTAATCTTACCTATAAGCTGCTCGATAAAGTGTCAGAACCAAATATTCTTAATTACAACTCTATACTTTTATGTTTATCTCATTATAGTCTCCGGAAAGAATCCATAAAGTTTTTAAATGCATGCATAGTGTGCATGGTACCAATTTTGTTGATGAGTGTAATGTGATTAGTCTTACGAATATTTCTACTTGCTTGGAAGCATTTGAATTTTTTGTGTTGGTTTCATGATATGGTCTTGGCCATCGAATTTGAGTCCGCGACTATAATTTATTTAAAATACTTTAGTTGATGCTTATATAAGATGTGGCAAACCAGATTAGAATGAAATATCAACTCAAAATTGGTGAAGGATTAGTTCAATTATAATGAAATATAAATTTATATACGGTGAAAGATATGGACATAAGTAGTGATATATACTTAGATGAATGTTGAAATTTTTTAAGATATTTATATGAAAAATATTTTTATTGTTGGTGGAAGTTTAAGTATACGATGATGAAAGATATGATTAGTAATGGTGAAATAATATTTTTTGTAAAGTAATGTTTAACAATGACATCCTACGTGTTAGCAAAAGTTTTGTAATGTGCTAGTGAAAGTTAGAAAAAGACGTGTTATTATGTTTATGTAAGATATGTTTAATTCAACATTGATATATGCATATATCTTTTACCATAACTACATATATTTTCCATCACGTATCTAAGTACATTTCACCGTAATCAAACATATTTTTCACCATTATCTTAGTAAAAATTTTCAAATTTAAGCTATATCCTATGGATATCTTTCACCACATGTACAAATATTTTTTACTTGTATTATACCAAGTTTTTACCACTATTTTCCTAAAAAATTAAAAATTAGTATAAGTATATATCACCAATTTTATACGTAGCTTTCACTACAATTATATACATATTTTACCGTGTATCTAAGTATATTTTAATATTATTAAACATATTTTTTATTGTTATTTTTTCTAAAAAACAACAACATTGAGTACGCATATATTCCCAATTATGTGTGTATCCGTCACTACATATATTTTGGCATACATCTAAGCACTTTTCACCATAATTTTTTTACTCACATTTTGATTATCTTAGATCTTTCACCATTGTTATACTAATATTACCTAGATTTTTATTTATAGAGTAAATTTTTAAAAATATTATAGTATTTTTATTTTTAAATACTCCAAATTAAAAATAAATCAATTTTTAAAAACTATTAATATCCGTATGACTTCATCAATCACATGGTGCTATATTATAAGCCCGGTCGCAACGTATAAATTGTGAGCAAACCCAAAACATATCTCCAAATATAAGGGAGAAACCAAGAGTTTAAAAAATAGAAAATAACACGAGAGATTCTCAAACAATGGGTATAATATCTACTTTGGTTAGCCTAATGCGAAGAACAAAAGATAACTCCCTAAGCAATTGTTAACTAATGGCCCAAGTCATCAACACCATACTCAAGTTGGGATTCATACCCCTATAAATCATCATATTCTCTCCCAACTAAACCCAAGGTTACCACAGTGACCCAATCAAGGTAGCATCAATATGTTAACATTAGTAAAGCAATACTACTTTATTATATGGTAGGGTCCATGTTGAAGATAAGATCATGCTAGAACATAACATCGGAAAACATGCTAAAAACATATAAAAATGGCACAACAATAGTACAGAATCAACTAATGCATTTCCAATAAAGGATACTTCATATTATTATCATTCCATTGACATGACTACATAATCTAGTTATTAAGAAGCAATGTTCAACAACACCAACTCTCCATCAGGAATATCCAAATAACACCAACATAAGCTAAAGAACACAAATGATACCACACCCACCATACTAAGGATGACAATTGGACGGGTACCCGATCCCCACATCTAAAATCGGTAAGAAAAATAGTTTTCAAACATGCCATGATCCCCGATCCATTCCTCATCCCCAAATTTATTCATTGATCTTTAAACCCTGCTCAAAAGTTGATCCCATCCCCAATTCTCCATTTTTTTATACTATACTTTTAATTTATACTCTCTATAAAAAAAAGTATATATATAATTGTTCAGAGCAGGTTTGAGGATAGGGACTCCAACCCATCCCTACCTTGTTCTAAAAAATCACTAAACATGATCCCAAAATCTATCATCAAACCCATGGAAAAAATTATTATCCCTACACCACACATAGTAAAAATATACCAACAATGCTTTACAAGGGATACCACTCCCACTACACCCTTATCATTAATTCTTTGTTGCTTGCAACCCAAACCAGGAACTTGCACTTAAGTTCTATGGCTTATTTTAGGTCCCAAAAAAGATTGTCACAGTCATATATCGACTTACTCTTCTCATAAATAGTTTTATCCATCTCGTATTTCATGTTTCTCTATTGCATTCATCTATCATTTCACCCCTGTATATATACTATAGTGTTGTCCTAACCACCATTATGGATGACAGTGTGGCTCCCCATCTTATTGATGTGCTCAATTAGTGTGACAAGAGAAGGAGAAAAGAGAAAAGGAGGGTATGGCTAGGTGGAGGAAGATTAGTAGCAGTTTTTGGGTGGTGTAGGAGGCAGTGATAGCGGCGGATGTTGTGGTGGACGGTGGCACAAGGGGTTGCGGGTGTAAAAATTTGGCTTGATAAGTAGGAAACTTGGCACAACTGTGGTGGCTTGTACAAGAAGAATCGAGGGAGATGGGTGGTTCAGTTAGTTAAAGGGCGGTGAAAGGAAGACTTAGGTAGGTAGAGTAGGCGGCGTAGTTGGCTGACAGCGGAGGAAAGGTCGTCTGAAGTTGCGGTGGTGCACAGGGTAGGTTCTTAGGGTTTTGGGGAAAAAGTTTCAAAATCAACCAAACAAGGGGTATTTATAGAGTTTAGAGGGGAAGGTAGGGTTCTAAGGGTCGGTAAGAAGATATTGCAGGTGGGTTTTGGGGTAGCTGGCGGCGTTTATTTGCCGGTGCAAATTCAAATAATGGTTGACCCTTCGCGTAGGAAAAGGAGGGTTTTGTGCGAAGAAAAAGGGAAGTGGGTTAGGTTAGGTAGAACTGCGATTCAAGGGGAAGAGAAAGAGATGAGAAATGGCCTATCGATTCAAGTATAGCTGATGGAGCCATTTTCGAAGGCGGCGGAGCTGCAGATCGACGGTGGAGGAGGAAGGAGGAAGAAGAAGGTGAACCGGGCAGCTGGGGAAAAAGAGAGAAAAGAAAAGGGGAAGGAGAACTAGGCCAGTCAGCGCCCGTTATAAAGATTTTAAATGGAACGCAGCATTTCAGAGGAAAAAGAAACGATACGCAATGTTCTGCTTGTCGAAGGAAGAAAAGAAAATGAACAGTGGACGAGTCGCTGAAGAGAGGGAAAGAAAAAAAGAGAGATTAGGCCGCCGACAGGCCCAATCGGAAGGAAGAAGGAAAAAGGAAGAAAAAGAAAGAAAAGAAAGAAAAAGGAAAAAGGAAAAGAGAAAAAGAAAATTTTAGGTAGGTTAGGGTCAATTAAATTAATTAGAATATTTTGGGTATTTAAAATAAAAATATTTAAATAAAATAATATTAAATTTTCTTTTTAGGCTAATTTACGGTTTTTAATTTTTTTTCCTAAATTCCTTTTTAATTAGCAAAATGTCCAAATTTTCTCTTATAAAATAATTTGTAAATTTCCTATTAATTTTCCTTAAATAATTTCTTCCTATTCCGATGAAAATAATTAATTAAATTAATTCCCTAATAAATCCTTATTTAATTATATTTTCTTAACATAAATATTTTTGGGGCATTTCACTTCAGCTCTTAGTTTCATCGCTTAACATATCCACATGATACCTGAGCTCTAGGGATGGTAATAGGTTTGGTCCACTAAGACTCAGACTCGGACCCATTTGTATTACCTAAACCCAAACCCAACCTAGATCCGTTAGGCCTCAAAAGTTAAGACTTAGACCTGGATCCATTGGATTTAGCAGATAAATGGGTCATCAATGGGTCTGGCTATTTTTGAAAATAATAATTAATAATCTATGTCAATACAAATACATTTATTTTTTATATAGCTTAATATGTATTTTTTGTTAAAAAAATTCCAAGTAAAAAAATAAACATTTTAAAATAGTTATGTTGACTTTTCAAATGGTGTTTTAATACTTTTGGAATACAATATTATACATATTGCTTATAAAGTAAATATACAAAAATAAAATTTTAAAAAATGAATAAGGAGATCAAATAAGATTATGACAATGATGAAAAATATAATATTACTATGTATTTATATATGTACACACACATACATATACTAAACGAGTCTGGCGGGTTGGGTTAGGTCGGGTCTGGAACTACTAAACCCAGACCTATTTAGGTATATATGAACCCAGATCCGATCCAAATTTATCAGATCAAAAAATTATGGACCCAAATTGCTAAAAAGGAGGGGGTCTAGCAGGTCGGGTCTGAGACCCCATTGCCATCCCTACTCAACTTAGTACCTTCCTTGATATCATCTTTAAACCCATCCAAGAGTCCATCACGTACCAGTATACGAAGGACCAAGTGATGCCCTATACATTAGGACAAAAGTGGAGATAAATAATGAACTTTAGGCGGGTACTATTACTAGTTTAAAGAAGAGAAAAATGTTAGAATTAATAAGGATGAAGGTTTTGATAGGTTGTAGGAGGAGTACCTTCCCACAGGCGGGCTCAAACTCTCCTCTAGTGAAGAGGAGGTAGCCGACCTACCCCCTTCTAATGATAGGTAGTAGATTTTTTCTTGCATTTTGATTTCAAATTTGTATTATTATTATTATGACTTTGTTATTGAAGCAATTGCTTATATGCTGATTTTAAATTCTTGTTACATCATGCACAAACCATCAACCTAAGTCTCACCTTTGATTAACACCCATACACCGTGATTATTCCACAACAAGTACATAAAGTTCTTTAAAAAAAATACTTAAGAGAATGTGATAAACCAAAGTACATAAAATTCTTCACTAACATCTTTACATTACACACAAATCATCAATTGAAGTCTCCCCTTGGTTGGTACTCATACCCCATTGCATTCTGATATAGTTGAATGTGATCACAATATGGTTTATCCTATCTAGATCCGCTTAGAGCAACATGTTTGCACCATTGATTAAATATAGATGGTAATATTGCATTTTCAATCAAGGTTATTTATGAACATATAAAATATCATAATATGAGTGTCATAAATATATAGTATAATGAAAATTATTGTGAGAAAAATATATACCAATACGTAGTGTGAAATTTTGTTGACACTTAAGATGATAATGATATGATAAGGTGGTTTGCCATTAGGTGGAGCTCTGTGCATTAAACATATAATTATCCCTTGAATACTTGAGCAAAAGAGTACCACATTGTACATTGTTGTAAAGAGGAATCCAAAGTTGGAGTCTTATTTGTGCGTTGATCTTTGAGAATAACATATCAAAACTCATTTTTGATGATGATATATATCTCTTCACCTTTCCACGTTCACTTTCCATCATATAATTATAACTTCAAGATAAAAATAATGGTTGATTTTTATTTAGTAATAAGTTAAATGAAATTGAATATTTATAATGAAACAAATGATACATGTTAGTTGTATGAGTGCCAAAGTGAGAATTTTTTTAAGCCATACAAAAACAAACCTCTCCTTATATGGATTCAACTGGGTTGCGTATACATATTGTAAGAGATGTGGAAATATTCCCCATTAATCACACACATAAGTAGAAGCTCATTCTCATACGTCTCAATTATAACCACTTATACAATCTTCTTCCATATTCCTACAAATCTTTATCTCGCTACTCTACTTCTTAGTTGCTTTTTTTATAGCATGAGAGAAAATATTCTTATTAATTTGCCATATACATAAGAAGGGTGATGTATTAGGAAAGACTTTAGGCACTATATGTGTCGGTCCAAATTCCTTATTAGTGACTATGACATTTGATTCATGGGGCTCCATCAATTTCTTTACCTTATCAAGCACCAATTCATATTTATATTCCTTTTCATTTATCATAAATGCTAAGACAATAGTAAAATTCTTACCAACAACCAACAATCACCAAAAAAAGAGAGGAAGATTACACTTATTTGTCTTGTATGTATAATCCAAACAAATGACATATGGAAATGTATTCAATAAATAAATAGAATTTGGGTGCGTAAATACAATTTCACTAACTATATTAGAGTCATGCAACTAATAGTGCCATGAACGATATTCATTGGTTTCTAGGAAGTGCACTTACTGTTGCATGACTGTATGTCTCATCAAGCTTTGTACCTTACACTTATGCCTAGCCTTATAGATTTTTTTTAAGTGTTGCAATATTATCTCCATTACTCCATTTCAACTTGTTGATAATCTCCTTGGTTTGACATTTATTTGGGTTGGTTCATCCACAAACTTGCGCTATTGTAGAGGTGATCAACAAGCAAATAAATGTCCTTATAAATATTTACCTAATCTATGATTATGCATTTCATATTCCACCACTAGTGTCTAACCACCACAAGCATCTTTCCTTCACATATCCTGAATTCAAAACCACACTTTTTAGTGTCAGCAAACCAAACACTTTCCAAATTCACTTAAGGTTATCTTCTGTAAGCACCACTTCTCTCACAATATATCCAAATCCTACCTTTTTTCAACTACTTGATACCTAAAACCATACTATGTGGTATTCCAATTTCTTTAACTAACCCAATTAATGTTTCATAGTCATTAAAAAATCTCATTTGTAGTAAATAATCCACTCGAATTAGTGTTAACTAGATCTTGATTTGTAATTAATATTCAAAATATTAAATTATAAGGAATACATATATATATATATATAAATAAATGCCACAAATTTAAAGAAATGAGAGTTTTCAGGTATTTTGCTAGCTAGAGTTTAAAACGATGAATAGCTGCCTTGAAAGATCTTATCTGTTGTCGGGTAAATTGCCTGTCAATATTAAGATCTGATAGTTGATCTATCCGTTAGACTTACCTTCTGATGGGCGATTCACCCGTTTGCCTTGCCTTCTGATCGTTGAATTGCCCTTTACCTGTATGTTTTAACGAGTCACTAACTTGTCATATCTACTTTTTTATAAAAAAAGAAAAATGGACTCACCATTATTTTGTTGAGCTCATCTTTGATCGAAACAATCATTGATTATAAAGTTGAAAAAATTAACTATTGTACAACTAATTAATTGAGGAAAAAAGAAAAAAAAAGATTAAACAAAAAGAGCGGTGAAAAGGTGTTGAGAAGATGTACGAAAAAATAAAAGAGTCAAATTGAAAAAAAAAAAGAATTTTGAGGAGCGTAACTAAATTCAGCATTTTAAGCGTACATATAACGACTCCCACCCATTAATAGTATGTTTGGAGCTACTTATTAAAAGTAGTTATTTATAATAATTACTTATTTTAAAAATTTATTAGCTTAAAAAAATTCTAAATTAAGTAATTATTATTTATAACTACTTTTAATAAGTAACTTCAAACATAAGCTAAATTAGTGGAAATTTAATTTCTCATGGATGGAGTGTGTTTCCCCGAACCCTTCAAGACGCAGTATAAAATATTGTGCAACGAGCAAGGCAGCGGCTGCCAATTAGTTTCAGCACTAGGTTTTGGTATGTCTTCGTCCAAGAATAATTAATTAATTAAAGTAATGCATGTGTTGTTGGTGAGGTGACCGTCTAATGAACGATTAGGTTAGGCAGGGCCTATATCTAGCTTTCTAGCTTTATCCGGGCGGTCTTATTAATATTAAGAAGAGTATGATATGATGGGTATGCGGGTTTTAATTTAGGTAACCAACCGTAATACGTTTGTTGGTAGCTTTGTAAATAAATCCGATTGGGTCGCTAGTCGACTACTCTATTAAGTTTAATTAATTGGGTTATCTTAGGAAACCAAGCACCATGTAGCAATTTTGGCTAAACTAATTATTATAAATAATTAATTTTAATAAGTAACTATAACTTAGCACGATTCAGATGGAGTCTCAAGTAGAAGATATATATGGAATCAAGATTTACCTATCGTTGTTGAAATGAAAGGAAAAAATAAAAATAAAAATCATAAATGAATGAACGTAGTCATCTAAAAACGCTGCACACTTGAAAATTAAAAAAAGCAGATCGAATTTAGAATATCATAAAAAAGAATCGAAGCTCTTTGTACAAAGAAGAACCCATCAGGTCAGGTGTTTGTTTTCGACTGTCAATTACGTTCATCTCAAATTAATGCTCAATGATGCATCCATCTGAATTTTATGTCATCCGCAACCTTTTCTAAGTGCAGCCATGGAACCTGGGCTTAAATTTATTTATGTCTGGCCTAGTCAAGGTACCCAAGGAGGTTGACATTTCAATCCGCAACATGCTTTTCAAAGCCTGCCTAATATATATATATATATATATATATATATTTATATTCTTAATTTGCATTTGATGCTGACAGCTCTTTGTTTTATTGCATTTCTGGCTAAGCTGACTGGATCCGGGATTAGATACGTCGTTATTTATCAAATTGAAGGCTTCCGTTCCGCATCGGTCTGACTTAATTTATCAAATTAATTAATTGGTTGCATCAAAGTAATGCGAACTTTCAAATACGGTAGATGTAACTTTTAAAAATTATTGTGGCAGAACCTGATGAGTCGTTTGCAAATTTAAAGCAAAAGTAGCTACATAGATAGAAAGAGTATATGCTTAAGTACATTACATACCCTGGTTCTGGTATTATGAAATATATGCACGATTTGACAGGGATTAAATTGTTAATAATGTTCGTGTATGGCTATTTTCTTTTGTGTGTTGGTGTTGGAATAAGGTAGACAAAGTACCCAGATATTTAGCAACTTTCTTCATTTGAAGTTGTCATAGTAGTAATTTTTTTGTTTTTACCTTATATATCTATCTAAATTTTCGTCCATACATTCTGTAGTTTTGTGTTGTGCCCAAGACGTTCCAATTTTGTGGTGGTTGCTTTGTTCCTTTTGTAGCGTCTGACGGGTTGGTGAGAAAGAAAATGGTAACTGGGTGGGAACTTAAGGCATTCTTTTTTCCTTTCTCTTCTTTATTTTTCCGAGTTCCCATTTTGAAACCGACTTTTACCACCGACATTTAGTGCATATCCTCTTTTTGAATTTTCCATGTCTCTTGACCTTTTCAAGTCCACCACCATTATCATCGGTTGGCCTTAACCTTTGTTTAATGAAAATACTGACGGCTTTTCAGCTAGCTCGAGTAAATAATTAAGACCATGATTGTATTATTTTCTGACACTCATTCCTTGGTGCTGATGATGAGTAATAAATAATGGCCTGACTCTGGGTAAATTGAAAGGTATGATGCATGATGATAGCTTAGAAAATTTGGTCTTACTGATCGCTGGAAAAACAGTTGCAATATGGACTTTTCTTTCAAAGATTTTAGCGTGTATTTTAAGCAGAGGCCAGCACCATCACTGCAGTAAGTCTCCTAAAATTATGCTCGTTGAGTTTGTATTTTAAGCAGTGGCAATCATAGCCTCAGCTGTGTGTGTCTATAATATATATATATATATCAACTTGTCTCTAGTTTTCCTGTACTATTATTCACACGCGTGCCTTATTCCACTATATTTGTCTGCTTGGTTCGTTATGGAGACTTCAAGGAAGTGTTGGCTTAGATAGTAGATGCTGGCCTACAGGATGCGTGCTGGAGGCCATGACTGAGAGGTTGGAGCTTTGACTTGGCAAGTTAGGCAGCTTTCTATTCTATGAACGTGCACTGAAGTTCTGAATCAGCCCATCTTATATGCCTAAAATGTCCACACCTGTTACTTTAAAATGTTTATATCCTGTCCTTCCCACTTGTTATGTCCTAAATGCAAGTGTGTCTATCATTTGTGAATTGAATAAGGAAAAAGTTAAGAGGAAAAGAAGAAAAACATGAGTATCCCTGAGATCAGAAATAATAAAGTTTCTAGATGCAGAGTCCTGGACCCATTGTTGATTTATAAAATAAGTTTTTTATATAATTTTTTTTTTTGGCAAACAATAGATTCAAACAAATTCTACATTGTTAGATTAATAGCTTCTTTTTTTTTTCTTTCTAAATAACATTAAAAGTGAGAATATACTAAGGTTTTAGAGAATGCTTTAAAGATAATGATTATATTATATATGTCGGAATCTAGTTAGACTCAATCCATTGTTATCCTCGTGTCAGCTCATGAGCTTGCTAGCCAAGCACTTTCTTGTAGTCTTGGCTGGAGCAGCCTTGACTTTTTTTATGATCGGTACGCATTCTTTTTCTCAGAAATTCTCTTCGTCCAAGTAACATTTATTATTTTTTAACGTAAGAATGCTTCCATTTTAATAATCCATCAATTCCTATAATGTCATTGATCGATCTACTGGGCCTCGTGTATATATATAGAGAGAGAGAGAGAGAGAGGAGAAGTGCATCGGCTATATTGAAGCAAATTAACCTCAGCTCATATTAAAGATTTCTTCTTCTCTCTCACTCTTACGCTGTAGAAGGCTTCAATATTTTCATGGACCAGCTGGGGTTCTTCTCGCACCAGCCTGCTGCTTACATCTTCATCCTGCTTGTTTACTTCTAGCATCCCGTATTATATATATTATTATTAGAAATATCAGCAATTCAGTTCTTCTTTTCATTTCCTTCAATATATATCTTTGGAATCATTTCTATACCTTCTTTTCTTTTCTGCATCTCTTACAATTACATCGTCTCAAAAAGAAGAAAACAACGAGAAGGAAAATAAGGAAGAGAGATCCTGCCTGCGATGTCTTCATCTTTTATCAACAACAACAATACTAGCATACAGCCTGTAAGAGGCAACAGGATCAAGGCTCAAGCTTTAAAGAGCTTGGGCAGGACACTTGCCTGTGGTGCCTCTAAGGCCAGAGCAGTGCTGCGAAGGATTGTCAGAGGAGGTGGAGATCCTTCTCGTCACAGCAACTGTGGTGGTGATGATGGAGGGCCTAGCTCTGGGGCTACCCCTGGCTCAACCACGCCATCACCGTATGACAGCCCTTGACTTATTTTGGGGCTGCTTGGCCGGCCTTCATATAAAGAAGCGTTTCTGTCTGCTGCTTGGCCGGCCGTGATGAGACTGATATTGCTGTGCTGTCCGTCTGGATTCGTATCTAGGATCTATGTATGTGTCATTTTAGATTCACATGAAGGTCGTGTAAATAATTGGCTGTTGGAAGCTGTGATACCAGCAACTTTTAGTTGGTAGTAGCATGCGGTATAAGTTATTTCTGTATTGCAATTGAGAGCTCTCTGGCCCGCATAACTCTTCTTGGCATGGGAGTTAGTTTATGCAGGATGAGACTAGATATACGTAGTAAGCCTTCTCCAGGTGCTATTTATTTCACGAAAGAGAAGAGCTAGTGATGATGATGATGAGGATCATCATCATCATCCTTGTGGAAAAGTTGTTCGCGTGAGTTCGTCTGATCATATTTATTGATCATATCATATGGTTGTTTTGTATTTGTTATACACATAATAAACATTGTCCTTGCACACAGCAACTTGGATTGGTTCGTATGAATCGATTGCTTTCAAATCCTCAATGTATCCGTTCATTCCAACGTCTTGATGTTCTTCTTGCCTTCCGGATAAGTTCCGGAGACGTGTTAGGTTCGAGGCATGCGACATCATAGTTCGAGGCAGTAGTAAATTAGATGAATTCTAATTGTTTTTCACAACAAAAAAAAAAATAATAATTAGAAAATAAAATACATTAAAAGCACTGCAATAAGAACCAACTTGGAGTATTATTTTATAGAGCGCGCGCGCGCACACGTGTATGTGTAATTCAGAAGTACTTCCTGAACAGGTCAATTAATTTTTAAGGGTGGTGGTGGTATGAGTACAAGCCCCCTGTTTTCATGTTTTATGGTTTGCTTAATTCAAGTGGTATTTTCGTGGATGATGATGACTTCCTAGGATTTCTCTTGTTAGTGAAGGAAAAGTCTTCCTTTGCTTCTGACTATTTCCATGCGATCACCAATCTTCTGCGATGTTTCTAAACTCTCACTTTAATTTCTGTACAACAATCTACTTATAATATTTATTTACGATCTATAATAAAAAGGCAAGTATAATATGATTCGACCTTTAAATTCAAAATAAAAATAAAGATAAAGAATCTCATAATTTTAACATAGTCAAGTAAAAGTCATTCATATATATACCAAATTACTATAAATATACCCTAATTTTTATAATATTATTTATAAAAATAAGTTAATATTATAACTAGTCAGTAATTTTCCACCTTCATAAAATACATCAGTTCTAAAACTAACACCTTATAATATATAAATATACACCATAACATTATATACGGTATAAATATATGGCATATCCCAACAGAGTCTGAATCTATAAGAAACATACAAACCAGAGAGAAGGTCCATGCCGTTCAATTGAGCATTCTAGAATCACGTGCGCTGCTTAATCATATCACATCCCGTCCCGCTAATTTTAGGCTAACTAATTTTGGTAGTTTATTAATCTGACTTTGCTTGATTATGTAACGAAGCTCTAAAATATTAAGGGTTCTATATTTTATAGTATAATTACTAAACAAATGGGTCTGTACTCTGTACTGGATTGGATTAAGACGTAGCAGCAGACACCACAATCAATGTCCAGCTAATCATGCACCCCCCCCCCTTCCCAAAAGGTTGTGCGACGACTATCAACCTTACCGGTCCGGTCGATCGCAGCCAAATGATTGGCTCGGTCATTCGACAATTCCAGCGCTGCCACAGTAACCCTTGCCGGCTGGTGATGCTGACCTTCTGACCTCTGGCACCTTTTTTTAATTGAGAATTAAAGAGGTATCCTCAGCCTCGCGTATCTACCAAGCCTCGGTTACCAATGGTCCATATTGGATGTTGAAGCCTTCATTTACGTCCAAGCCTTTGATGAGTGAGATGAAAAAGAAAATCTTTATAGGAATAATTATTTGTATAATTTTTCTTTTTTGGAAAATTCAACACTAATTTCTATATTTTTCCTTGATCTTTTCTCATGCTCATCTATTTCCAATGATGAATGTAATTGAAATATTAAGATTATTTTCATAAGTTGTATAACTTAATAAAATGATTTTCTTAGAGAGTGTGATTGTTCTTATACTAAGAAATGATTTTCCTTTTTTTTTTACTTTATTTGATATATAAGACACCGGAAAGATGGAAAATACTTGTGAGAAAGATAAATACTAATGATTAGACACCAAAAAGAGAAGGTTTGCTATAAAATTTTACTAGATTTGGAAGGAGAGTTGTGTAGATAGAAATTTTTTTTATAGAAAAAAATATTTTTTTGGAAATAATAAATAAATAAATTAATTCTTCCTATCTTTTATCTTTTTATATCTTATAAGTTAGATACATTTTATCTTATTAGTTAGATATGATATATCTCATCTTATATATATATATATATATATATATATATATTGCTTATCTTTTAAGATCTTTATGCTATATTAAAGGGTCTTAGGTTTGTCACTCTTTTTAACATCATTGAATGAATAACGTATCTAAATAAATGATCTCTCGATCTCTCCAATTCTCTTCCGGGTCTTCTTTCTAAATTCTCATTCTCCTTCTCAATTGTTACAGCCTTGCATCGGGTTGTTATTAAAATACTAATTTCATTCCCCACAATTTGTGCTGCTAATAATCTCGTCAAAGTACAACCCCAATTCGTCCCTCAAACCCCAAGCTTCAAAGATTATGACCCATATTTGTCCTATAAACCAAAAATCGACCATTAATCAAAGTAACTGTCACCATGAAACTTCAAATTCAACCCCTACATACTCTAATCAAACCCTAATTCGCAAAATTTATTCCTCTATTTGCCAAAGTTGTAAGAATCCTAACCCTAATTTCATCAATGCCCAAAATTGACCCCCAATATAGAGAGATTGGATAGAATAGAGAATATGCACACACAAACCAAAGAGAGAATTAGTGATTTGAAAAGAGATAAACAAACATATCAAAATTTCACTCGTTTAGTGTCACGATTCATGCGGCCTTTGCACTGTTGTCCTCCATGTCTCTCCACCGCTCCATTTTTCTGTCTTTGTTAACCTCACAAGACCCTAGTCGTCACCGTGCCTATCAGTGGTTGCCTGTGGATTCCATCCAGTTCATCCGTGGTTGGTCATGGTAACATAGATAGTTATGTGTCAATTTATCCTTGGTTGAGTTTAGTCGTATACTTAAGAAATATGTACCTTTAACATGTGTGGAAATTCATTAAGCCTCCTTTAGGCATCCCTATTAAGGGTTATTTTAATCATTAATTAATTACTTACTTAATCATTATGAAGCTTACTAGAGTATTAGAGTTTGTTAGATATAGTCTTATCTTGTTATAGTTGTTTTATCTTATCTTTTTAGCTTTAGTGTGGCATGTTTTCTATAACTTTTTGTGTGACTTTTCATTTAGTTTTTAGATTACCTTTCATGTCGAAGATTCATCATGGATCAAGTGTTAAAAGAGTTTATTGAATAAAAAAAGGAAAAAAGAGAAGAACGTTATGGTTTTTAGGTGGTTAACTTTGGCAATTTTGATATTGTTGTCAAACTCAAAGGTTGGAATGGAGCTTTTAATCTTTTGGAAGGTTATATCCCTACTTGAGACTTGAATTTTGATAGAATTGTTTGGTTTATTTAGCATATCTACTTAGGTCCTTATCTTTTTTTTTTAATTTTTAAGTCTGGATATTTGCTTATCTGATTTGGTCATTTTTATAGATATTTTTATTTTTTTGATGTGCATAAGGTAGGCTTATCTTCTTTATTATTTGACATAATTTATCTCCTATTTTACATTTATATTTTCTTTATTAGTGTCTATCTTTTCTTTTTGTGTCTTATACTTTAGGGAAAAAATATATCTTCTACCATAACTAAAGTGATCACTATCATATGAAAGTTTTTTCACAAAGGCCTAAACTATCGAAAGGTTTAAGGGTACTTAAGCAAAGCAATGCTCCACCTTCTTACTTCAAAGACTACATAGTAGAAGAAAACTTATGGGTCACCATACAAATATTGTCATATATGTGTAATGATTCCTTATATCTTTCCACCAAAGTTTGCAAAAGTATATATATATATGTATGTATGTATGTATGTATGTATATTCAAATGTCCTCTAAAAGTATCGAGTCCATTGAACTGTCCGACCCTTCCTATTTCGATCAACTAGAACAGTTAGTGTTTAAGTTACCTGAAAATGTGGAAAAGATGATGAAAAAGCGTCCTATAGATGAACCTTTCCCTCAATCAGTTAGGCAACACATATTGTCTCCATCCAATTTAGTTTACTCAAACCGTAATACTCTAACCTCCCATAAACAAGCTTCTAGTTATGTTCCTCCAAATCACATGATTCTTAGGTCTCGAGGTCATTCGGACCCACCTAATTTTAATGATTTGTACGAGGAAACCTTTGCATATGGCATATAATTATCTCACCATAGGAATTGTAGATAACCCTATCACTAATATAGGTGGTCTTATCCTAGGATATGAGGATGATATTACTAGAAAGGACAACTTTTTGTAAACTAATATGATGAAACTCTTGACCCAAACCTTTTTGCTGATTGATTAGAAGAAATGAATGATTACTTTGAATTCTATATTATTAGTGGCATAGAGAGAGTTTGTTTCATTAAAATGAAGCTCTCTAGAGTTTCTTGGTATCGGAAAATGGTACAAACCCAAATGAATCATTTAAGAGAGCCACCTATTCATCAATGGGCTATTATGAAAAAAAAAGCAAAAGAAAAAATATAGCTCCCTACCTTTCATAGAAATCAACTCTTAGAGAAAATGTATAATCTTAAACATTATTCCTTGAGTTTCAATGAGTATACCCATCAATTGCTGGATTTTTCTATACAATGTGACTAATTTAAACCAACCAATATTACCTTATTTTGGTACATCAATGACCTTAAAGAGTCTATTAGGGAAGATGTTAAGCTTCATGGCCCTACTTGTGCAGAAGAAGCTTTTAAGGTGGCTCTTAAATTTGAGAAGTATATTAAACACTCCTCCACTTGATATCCATCCTCTTATTCGAATGATTCCCATCAATTTTATTCCTTCACTCTCTCATCCTTTAAGGTTAACTATAATAGTGCTTCTTAATTCAATAATTTTATCTTTTCTCCAAGTATTCAAGATAACACTGTTCAATTGATTTCTAATTCCATAAAGTGTCATAGCTCTAATGGGAGAGGGCATATTACATCTCGTTTTCCCCCATTGAACTAAGGTCTTAGAGCATGAGTGTGATGAGCCGTCTATTAAGGATCTTATATTGGAACCATGTGATTGTTCAGGTGATGATGAAGAATTAGAAAAAGGTGATCCCCCCATTATAGCCTTGTTAGGATTATATACCCTCCACTAGGTAAGCACTATAATGTGGTGAGTTGTATTCTCTCATAAGGTACCCATCCTTAAGAGTGGAAGGGAACTTCCATCTTTTACACTTACTTCAGGTGTAATGGAAAATCTACTAAGTTGGTTATAGATGACGGTAATACCCTTAATACCATATCTTAAGGTGCCATAAAAAGGACGAACCTTAATCTTAAGCCTCATCCTAATCCCTATATGGTATCTTAGGTCAATAATACCACTATTTCCATTTACCAAAGATGCCTAGCTCCCTCCCTTTAGGTCCATATTATATGGAAGAGCTCTCTTTTGATGTGCTTTCCTTGGATGTATCCCACATCCTCCTAGGTAGACCTTGGCTTTATTATCATTCAATGAAGATTGATTACAAAACTAATAGTCATTATTTCTTCTTTAAGGGAAAGAATATCATTCTTACTCCTACAAAGCCATTCGACCCTTGAACTCTATACCTCCAAGGAAAATGCTAATAATAGAATTCAAATTATCACCTCAGATGCTTTAAATAAAGAAAAAAGACAAAAAAAACCTCCATGGTAGCCATAGTTGCTCAAGAGTTCTCTCTAAATTCCAATTTATCAATTTTTACAGAGATTCAAAAGTTATTGGGTGATTTTTATGATGTAATCCCTAAAGAGTTACCACAAGAGCTACCACAAGAGACATTAAACATGACATTAATCTTATTCCTAGGTCCTAAATGCCCAACCTTCATCATTTTAGGATAAATCCTAATGAGCATGCTGAATAAATTAGGTAAGTTGAGGAACTCCTTAGTGAGGGGTTTGTGATACATAGCATGGGCCCTTGTACAATACCCGTTTTACTAACTCCTAAGAAAGATGGATTTAGCGAATGTGTGTAGATGGTAGAGCCATTAACAAACACATGATTAAGTATAGGTTCTATACCCCTAGGCTGGAGGACATGTTAGACACTTTAGTAGGCTCTATTTATTACTTTAATATTGATTTATATGGCAGGTACCAACATATTTGTATTAGATCAGGATATGAGTGGGAAAAAATTTTAAGATAGAATATGGACTCTTTGAGTGGTTAGTAATGCCTTATGGGTCATTAAATGCTCCTAGAACATTCATTAGGTTTATGATCTACATCTTATAACCATTCATAGGAAATTTCTTATAGTCTACTTTGATGATGTTTTGGTCTATGGTAAATCAAAAGGTGAATACGTGAACCACCTTTGAAGTCTTCACTGCCCTATGAGATACTAAGATCTATGATAACATCAAAAAGTGCTCCTTCCTTTAGTCTCATGTTCTTTTCAAGGGTTTTATTGTTTCCACTTAGAAAATGTCTACCGAGCCCGAGAAAGTTAGAATCATTAAGGAGTGGCTTGAGCCAAATTTTATTTCAAAAGTATGTAACTTTAATGGTTTAGTATCTTTTTATCGTCAGTTCATCCATAATTTTAGCACCATCATGGGTCCTCATCACTAAGTATTTAAAGAAGGGAGCATTTTATTAGACTTCTAAAGCCTTTCAAGAAATTGAGCAATACATAACTGATGCCTATGTTCTTATTCATCTCGATTTTCTTTAGCTTATGAGGTTCATTGTGATACTTGTGAGATAAGAATATGAGGAGTGTTAGGTAAAGAGGGGCATCTATAACATTCTTTAGTGAGAATCTCAACATTTCTAGATAGAAGTACACCATCCATCCTAAGGATTTGTTTGTTATGCTTAGCTCCCTCTATCATTGCAAGTATTGCCTTTTACATAATATAAATTATTGCAACAATATTACCTTTAAGATAACATCCTATATACCTCAAAGTAATGTAAATCCATCCTATTTTTTCAATCTCCCTAACAACACCTAATCGTATGCATGGAGGAATCCTAAAATTTTAGGCCTCCAAAGTTATAATACTATATATTTATATACTCTTATAGTATAGAAACTAAGCTTCTATGTTGTTGGTTAAGTGTCTAAGGTGCGCCACCAGCTCCTACAATACTCGGGTGTGAATTTTGAAGCTGGCATGGTATTGTTTTACCTTTTTCTCAAGTCCCAAATATGTATATATACCTTCATATACACAAACTTCTACTGGATTTGTGGTTGAGGTACTTACACGTTGTATGTATACTAGTGTTAAAGTATTTGGTTTGCAACCACAATAATTAACATTATGGTTAGCTTTTTTCCTAGGGCCCCAAGTATATTAAGACAAGATTTGTAGAAGACTATGTTATCTTTGAACTTTTCATTATGGCACAACTTGGTGTATACTAAGCAAATGTACCACAAGAGTGAATGAGTTTACATATTGAACAAATTGAACACCCCCAAGTTTTTTCTTATAAATAAATTAAAAGGTGTAATATGCTTATCATTGTAGGAATCATAATTAGGGGTAAAAAAGGAAGGAAGATAGAAGGAAGAAGATTACAATGAGGGGCAAAAGGGGGAGGACGAGAGGAGATAGTAGTTTGTTGGGGCCAGAGGAGAATATTCGAACTTGTGATAAATGTTTAGGAACTAGAAGGGTCCTATTTACATGGATACAAGTCTGGCATCCTAGTTTTAGCTCCCTTATTTTTGCTTGTGTCTTATTTTTCTATGGTGGTTATCATTAGATTTGCTTATGTTAGGTTGAGTATTAGGACAGTGTGCCAAGTCCTCTTGATTAATAAAAGTTTTTAATCACGTCACAACATATACAAAAGAATAATACATTGCATCGAATTTTCACTCCTATTTCTATCAACAATAGTGTCAACTAACATTTATCATTTTGTTTGAAATAATCAATGGCTAATGATTTAAGATAGGAGACGAAAGCTTAAGGATAAAACCACAAAATTTATCTAACTATTACCTTATTAATATTTGGTTCATTTCCTAACTTTAGAGTTGGGTATCTTTATCTCTGCTATTATTTCTATGAATATTAATATTGAGAGAGAGAGAGAGAGAGAGAGAGAGAGAGAGAGAGAGAGAGAGAGAGAGAGAGAGAGAGAGAGAGAGAGAGAGAGAGAGAGAGAGAGAGAGAGAGAGAGAGAGAGAGAGAGAGCCAATCTTCTCACACAAACTAAAAGAAAAGTTTTACAAAGCTTCTTATGAAGTTAAATACAATGTGTTAAAAAAAAGCTTCTCATGTATTGATTCGTCAAAAAATAAAGAAGAAAAAGATACAAAAGTAATCTTAGAAAAAAAAATTATAAAAAATTGAGTTGGGATAGAGTATTCAAGAGTTATCCGCACGAGCATAAAGGATCAAGAAGAAAGCTTGAACGTCATCAAGAGGCATATATTGATAAGATCTAAATTAAAGTAGAAGACTTGAGCGCCGATGAACTTTTATTTTCTATTTGGTTTTTCAATCTACCATGTGTATCATACATTATAAAATTGAGGCCGAAATGAAATTTGGCGTACACAAATAAATTGATGAATGATAGCATTAGCCGGTGATTTATGAGTTAAGTTATAAGTTTCAAGTAGTCCGTTAGACCACTTTACCATTTGGTTCTGTTTTGATTCATGACGGAAGATTTGAACGAACTTGTGAACTGAAATGAGAATTCGAACGTCAACTATTTTTGCCTGTGCTCCTTGGCTCTGCCAGTTACCATTTCTGTCAAAAGAGGCTACTCAAAATCTTTGCAGACCCATCTCCCCTCGTCACCCTCATTGGGGGAAAGTTGCGGTCACGTGGAGACTGAGGAATGGAGATTTCATTACCTCATGGGACCAGGGGTGTTCCGACAAAATAAGGATAATGCTAGAACGCCTAGTAATTTCGCGAAGATTTCCTAATCTTCTTGCAAATGTAGTTTTGCTGCTGGCTAATGGCAGATTCTTCAAAAGTTAATCATTTCCAACCCCCGCTCCAATCCTATCCAATAAAATTAAAAAAAAATGTATTAAGTTAACTCGACCAGATTCAAATTTGTCATATATAATCTTATTAGTATTAATTTTATCTCATTTAAAATACAATGGATTATTATTATTATTAGTATAAGAACTATTATTGAATCCTACCAATGTTTATATGATCTAATATAAAAACAAGATAAAAAAAATAGAGTTTTATTGTTATTGACATATCAAGAATATTATAAACTTTATTGGATTTGCTTATTCAAATTAAGTCCAAATATTCTATTCAAAGATACAAGAATATATATATATTCTCTCAACCATAAAACATATAATTATTGCTTGCTTGCATAAACTATTGAAAACATAGCCATTAACATAAGACCTATACACACACAAATGGTTCAATTTTAGTCACAATGTTTCAATTTATTATTGTTGACAATAAACTATATCAAATACTACTTATATCATAAAATAAAATTATATACATAATTAATAGCAAATTATCTCAATGTATGTTTGATATCTTGATATAATAACATGAAAATACATTATCAAAACTAGCCAAATAAAAATTATATGTTATCATTTATACCTTTTTTCTATGTTGAGTTATTTCCCTTATTAATTTAATTTATTTTTAATTTATATAATTTTAATTTTATATACATTGGTTTATGAAGCAACTAAGTTATTTCCTTTAGTGTTAAAATAATAAATATAGTTATTTTTATTGAACTATGTGGTGATCTTTTAATTATAAATTTGAACTTTATGTTTTTTTATAGTTGTTTTTTTAATCTATTTCATTGTCACATTGAAATATGTATTTTAAATTATTAAAATAATTAAAATATCTTTGTTATTGACTTATGAAAATAAAGCAAGTCTAATATTCTTATTTTATTTATTTGTGATAGCAATCTTATGATTGTTTTTAATATTTACGTTTTATTATGATCACCTTTATTTTGTTAAATTATGATATTATAAGTAATCAAATATTTGAACTATTATACTTTTTATTTATTTAATAATAATCAATTATCGTATCATATGAGCTTCAGCATTAGGTATGTATCGAAAATAATTTATTAATCAATAAATCAAAAATATTGAGATAATATAATTATTATATACTTATATTATTACATTACATTTGATAAATGATATATATTATTTTTAATATATTAAAAATTAAAAATATACTAAAGAGAAATTAGATAGATAAAGATGGATTTAAAGTTTGAACTGTGTCAAATTCAACTTGAGTAGAAGACTAAAAATAATAGGAGTCACATGACATGATCACTGTGTTGTTGGTTTGTACTTTGAATTGTTCTGAAACAACACAACCATATTTGAGCCAACATGAAAACCAAACAATTCTAAATGAGAAGTAACTCTATTTGAACTGAACTATAATAGATAGGTTAATCTGAGATAAAATAATTAGACAATGACTAAACCAAACTTGAGTAAAAAAAGGAAATTTGAACATAAAATGAGTTAAATATTTGACTTAACTTGATAAATTAATTGGAACCCAAAATGACCTAAGTTTAAAGCTATCAATTATTTAAAGTAACTCCAATCAGATCGATAAAGTAATCTGATAATGAAATAAGTTATGACTTAGCTCAAACTAATAAATTAATCTGATTTGGCATAATTTTGAAATAACATGAATTGATAATTCAATTAATTCGATTTGAACTCAATCCAAAATTATTTTCTTCAAATCCGAACCCGATCTAATCTACCAAAATAACCTAAAACAACCAAAATTAGAAATCATTTAAACCCAAACTCCCTTTGCCCAAATACTTTTGTCCTATCAAGGTTATTTGAAATAACTCAAAATCAAACTAACAAATAACCAGTAAAAAAAATCTAGCTACGAATAATCTGATCCGATTGACATCCCAAACTAAAGTGTTGTATTTAGTGCTAGAAAGAGGAAAGAGACATATGAGCGGCAATGCTATATATCAAATTTTTTTAATCCAAATCAAAACCTAATTTAAAAAAAAAACATACATATTAGTACACTCATTTTAATTTTTATTAATAATCAAGAGACATAAACTAATAATGATACACTATAAAAGAATTTTATGGCATATAAATATAATAATTTTATTATTAGTATTATTTCTATTATAATCATCATTATTATTCTTATTATAATAATAGAAAAAGATTTATATTTTTTTATGCCATAATTTTTTTTATTTTGTATTATTTAATTATTAATAAAAAATAAAATTAGTGCTCTAATATATATAATTTTAGTAAAATTTAATTTATTGTTTGGGTATAGAATTTAGGTGTATAGTATTATTTTATTCGACGTATGAGAGACGAGTATATCTGATAATCATGATTCATGAACACGTTTTTTGTGTTTTGTTTTTGCTTCGGTTAATAGTCTGTAGATTCGAAGGTAAAAGCTTTGTGCCGTATTATAAATTGCGGTCCCATTTACACTGACTGTAATACAAACTCTGCTGTACTTAACAAGGCCTCCGCTCCCTGTCCCCTCACCCCACACAGCCATCTTCATTTACTCAGAATCATCCCATCAGTTTTCTATCTCGAGTCAATATCTTGAAGAGAAAGCTTTGTGCCCGGCCGTCAAAGCATCTCCTGTCTCCTGACCCCGCACACAACCTCTGTTCTATACCCTGATTCAATATCAATCAAAATTCGTCGATGGAGACAATTTCACCAAAGAGCAGCGTGAAGCAGACTCTTATTCCACCGAGAAGAGGGAAGGTTAAACTCAGGGTTATTGGCAAAATTGTGCAATCGACTTCTGCTTTTGCTTCCATGGCAAGTGAGCCTAAAAGCTGTTTTGTTCCAACTTGTATAAGTTCGTTAGGTGGGCATTGCTCTGATGTTAAAGGATGATGTACAGTACAGATAGTAATCGTCCGGTGTAATATTTGAGGGTTAGTTTTGGGTTCTATGTATGGTTGATTGTGTTTGTATGTAGATGTTTGTTGTTTGTTATCTCTTTTTGGAGTTTAATTTCTTAATGACTCGTCCATCTCTCTCTTTGATCTTCTTCTTATTGCTCTCCCCCCATCCCCCTCCCTTTTCTGCGGGTATCATTTTCTCCCCTTTCATATCAACATGTTCATCTTCATCACCAGCACCACCTCCCATGAACTGTTATGAGCAACTTGTCTGGTGAAGGTAGAATTTGCTCGAGTATCACAGAATTAAAATGTGATGCAAGTTCCATTCATTTTCCTCCAAATCTCCTAAAACATTTAAGTAGCAAGTAAGAAAAATTGTATGAACTCTGTCCAACAAACCGGTAATTTGAGCTGGTGGATAATGTCACGATTTCTACTTTCAATAGCTCCATTTTGTTCTTGCGTGTGAGGGCGGGATATACGATGGCCACTACCAAAATTTTCAAGAAATTTTGAGACATTTCGATACTCACCTCCCCAATCTGTTTGAACGAATTTAATAATGGCCTGAAATTGTTTTCGAACCATATTGTAGAATGTCTGAAAAATATGAAAATTCTGGGATTTGGTGGATAGCAAATACACCCATAGATACTTGGAGTAATCATCCATGAAAGAAACATAATAACAGTTGCTATTAATAGAAGAGACAGGGGCAGGACCCCAAACATCTGAGTAGATAAGATGAAATGAAGACGATAAGCGTTTGTGGGACATGAAAAGGGGGCTGCGGTGTGACTTGCCCAGTTGACAAGAGCCGCAAACAGCAGGGAAGAATTGAGACGAAATTGGAAGAGAAAAATGGGAAACAAAAAGCTGTCTTGTGATATGTTCAGTGGGATGACCGAGTCTTGCGTGCCAGCCATGGAGATTGATTTTGATGCCTAGGAATGCACTTGGTGAAGACAGGAGAGACGGCACTTTGTAGAGGCCATTTTTAAGTTGACATTAGAGGAGTGGAAGAACCTGAGAAGTTTTAACAATGTAGGTATTAGCAAAGAACTCAATGGAGATGTTATTATTCTTAGTTAATTGAGAGATACTCATGAGGTTTTTAGAAATGTGAGAAACACACAACATATTAGATAAAACAAGTGCATGTTTAGGGGTTAGCAATGTAGAAGATCCAGCATGAGTAATGGCTAGGGTCATACCATTTTCAATAGCTACCTTTTCACGACCGGTGTATTCTCAATGAATGGAGAGATTGTTTAGATCGGCAGTGATATGATTGGATGCTTCAGAATCAAAATACTAGTTTTGATCACCATGGGAGTCAGGTCTAGCAAGGAGGGTAGAAATGTGAGGTGCAGTTTTAGCTATGTAGGTATGATTAAACCTGTTATAGCACTAAATGGCAAAATGGCCAAATTTGTTGCATATTTGACATTGAATTTGAGAATTGGGAGTGCTTGGAGAGCAACTGGAATTAAAGGAATTTGAAGTTTTTCCACTAGTGCGTGACATAGAATGAGTCATGACTACGACCTCTAAACCCTCTTCCACAAGCACAGATGTGATGTGGGGAAGGGGAAGAAGAACCAGAATTATGCGCGTACACATGTTCAGACGTGCAATTGTGTTTGGCTGCAATGTTGGCAATATTTGCTTGCGGGAGCATATGATGAGATCGTTCAAGATGGTCTTCTTCTTGGAGTAGCATTCTTAGGAGAGTATCAACAGATATGGAGGTGATGATAGAGGTGTAGAAGGCTGAGTATTCTTCACCAAGATCCATAAGTATATAGCCAACCATGTCATCATAGGAGATCGGCTAAAGATTGGCAGCCAATATATCAGCAAGTCGCTGTTTTTGTTCGATATATTCCACCATTAATTTTGATCCTTTGGTTATGGTTTGCAACTGCATGCAGATTTGCATGACTCTAGCTCAAGATTGAGACTTGAAATATTTTTAAGTGTGAGCCAGGCTTGACGAGAGGATTTGACAAAGGAGATTGTGCCAAGGAGGTGATTTGTGAGGATGGCTAAGATGTAAGAGAAGGACCAATTTGTCTTGACGGAGCCAGGGCATCAATGGCTAAGATGTTGAATTAGCACTATCAGTGGGTGTAGAAGCTGCTAATGAAGAATGGAGGTTCTTCAAAGATAAATGATTCCAATTCGAATGCTTCCAACACAGCTATGATAGTGGAACATCAAAGATAATAATTATCATGATCTAATTTGATAGATACAATGGGAAAAGAGAGGCTCATATTGGGGCCAAGGGATGCAGCAGCAAGAAGAGAGGAAGTAGCAGATTGGGAATTTATGGTGAGGAGTAAGGTGGGTGGAGAGAAAGTTGTTAATTAGACATAGACAATATAGCTGCTAGGAACCAGGCTCTTGATAACATATGAAAGTATATTGCAGTCGTCCAATCATTATTATGATCATATACATGCACATATATATACAAGGTCCTAGGCAACATATATTAATAAAGAAATAAGTCTCTTTGCTGTAACTGCTTCATAGAGACTAGGATATTCACGAACCATAATATATAATTATTGTTGTTAAGCTGATAAGATAATATAGCTTGATAGCGGGATTGCAGTATTTTGAGCCATAATTTCTATAAAGTCGTGTCATAATAATCCTTCTGTTTCTGTATTTGGGTTTATCTGCTACATCAGTTGGACCACATCCGTCCTCGCCTTCTGTTATTGTTCGATCAACATACTTCAGGCAAAAGAGGTCCTTACAGCCACGACGTAACCCATCATCGGAGACTACAGTCATCTGTGAGTGGTCTGTGCAGCAGTCTGGGTCCCGGAGAGTCAAAGAGATTGAATGAAAGATTCTGCCCCTCACCTGGTGAATTACCTACTACACCTGTCCGGTTCATCTGCACCAGCATGGATTGTATTCTTTGCACTCATTTTTTCTTTTGACTCTTTTAGTCGTTTTGAATTGTTTCTCTGGCTCTTAAGCTGGTTAAAAGGCAGCAAGTTAATGATGTCTTATCACTTGATAATCCCTGGTTACCGTATTTCTCAATTCTAAAGAAATCAAAGGAGACTAAAATTAGACTGGGGCACCGAACAATACATGCTTCCCAATAATTACCAAGAATTAGTGATGGCAGGGTGTTGAAATATCGTAGCTTTACTCCAATAATATCCCGCCGATTACAAGGAGGAAATTGGGGATAATTAATAGGAGGAAGATCAGTTTTGCTGACCAGTAAAGTGAAGCTCTAGAGAGGGTGTGGAATAAAACTTAAAATTATCCAAATCATCAGCGTGTTTCATGTGAAGCTCAATTAAAGTTGCCAATTAAAATTATCGTCCTTGGTTGTATTCAAGACGTCCGTGTGCTCTCTTCCGAAACATGTCCTACAACCTAACAATTACACTCCTATTTTATTTCACCAGGAGGGGGGGGGATAAACTATGGATACAATGATTGTATCTTTGATTGGATGCCATGCACCTGCCTGCCTGACTTAAAGAATGAAAGAAAGAAAGAATAATGGTTGTTTTTATATACGATTCTGCTGTTCAATGATTGCCAACCATTTCTCTTGTTAGATCCCCCACCCCCTTCCCCCTCTTCAAAAGTGTGGATAAGTGCCAAATAATCACCGGAATTTCTTGATCAAGATTAAGTTTTTACTATTATGTTCTTTTAGCACAATAATGGATGTAGGATGTAGTACTAGGCTGCTAGTCTGTATACTTGGCGTGCAAGGAGCGGATGATTCCTTCTAGAGTTATTATTGTTTCTTCCTGTGTTTTTTTCCCTCCCTCCCTCCCTCGTGTCAAAAAAAGAAGAAGAAAATACTAATTTGTTTCTGTTTTAAATGTTTAAGCATAATCAGTTTATACTTTTGACCAGATATTCTACTTCCTAAGACTAAAGTGAATAAGTAGTGGAGTCTCTGTTGTCGACTGAAATGGTCGTGTCCTTGCCCCTCAAGAAATGAAATCCTGAGCTGTCCTTAATCTTTATATACGCAAACACCGTCTCTCTAATAATAAATAATAAATCTACAAAGTAACACACTTCTCCCATCGTTTATTCTCTCTCTCTCTCTCTCTCTCTCAGAGCCAAAAAAATAAAAATAAAAGAAATGGATGGCCCGAAATCTAAGCAGCAGAGGCTCCCACCCAAAAGGGGGCAGATCAAACTGAGGATCTTCCGCCAAATTTTTAAGTTTGCAGCTGCTTCCATAGCCTCTACTCGATGTCGGAGTGATAAAAGAAGTACAATTGCTTCTTCTTCTTCTTCTTCTACTTCTTCTTCTTCTTCTTCAGAGAAGGGTAGTAGCACTTCTAGCTCCTATACTCCTGTGACTTCACCTGCGACTCCGACTGGATAGACGTCTGACGATCATCATTCTTAGCATTTCTCCATTGAATTTTGACTTTCGCAGATTTTTTATTTCTTCCAAATGATGCTGTTTGTTCTGTGTTTTACTCTCTATTCCCCTGTTCTTTCCTCGGGCAAAAAGAAAAGAAAAACTATCCGATTTGGTCGGGTTAACCTTAAGCGGGCAGATGGATATTTTAAGAAATATCTACTGGAGCAAATGCTGTCGGAGATAACAAGTCGTGAAGCTGTGATTGATCGATACTTCATTTTTGTCTATACGAATGTATTGGGCAGGCGGGCTTCAGATGGATTCTGGGTGTAGCGGCCGTGTTAGGATGACGCCATCCTTCTTTTGTAATTAGACCGGCCGTCTGTTGTATAGGTTTTTACATTTTTGGCTCGAAAATCTCATGCGAACGAGTTGTGAATACTGACTTTGTTGCATAGAGGATGTAAATGTTTAGGCTTAGAGGGGAATGAAAAATGTTTTTTTTTTTTCCTGAGGAAATTGATGTTCATTTGAGAGCCGACTCACTGTTTAATTTATATATATGTGACGAGAGTATCAGGCGGGCCTTGGATGGATTCTGGTGCCGCGGCCGCGTTAGAATTGGTTGTCTTTCCCATCTTCCGTGTATGTATGTATGTATACTTACTGTTTTAATGATGCCCTGGGATATGATGGCTGCTTAAGCGCCAATATTATTCTGTCATAGGCCTGGACATTTGAGGTTTTATGCTCAAAGTTGGCCCCAATGGGTGCGCAAGTCTTGGTCATCTCTTCATTCCATGACAGCACTTGGATAGCTCCATGTAGTTTTAATTGCGCTAATTCGTGGATAGATGCCATGGTCGCTTATCCCATGCCTTACCAATTCAAGTAAAAGGAATTAGTTCATATTACAGGCTATGCTTGTTGGTTGTGGTGGGATTCTCGGGCTTGGTATGGTAGCTTATGGTCCTCCTTTTAGGCAGCTGAGTTTTCATCTCAGCTTGATTTGGTTTCACTGTTTTTATTATTTTCTAATGGTGGTTTCTGAATATTCGCCGTTCGTTATCTCTGAGTTAGCATATGCATATCAGGATTAGGATTTGGTATCATCAGATAATGTTCTTACTCTTCCTTAAGTCTGATTTCAGCAAAATTATGGAGGACACTGCAGGGTTTGTAAATTGGTCAATTGCCAAAGCCAAGATGATTGTTGATTTAAGGAGAAATCAATTAAAGGTTTTCTAGAGTTAACAATAGATCAGATCATAAGGGTAGGTTTTTTGGTTCTTTTATACAAGGCGTTATTTATTTATTTATTTTTTACCAACTTAATTACATCCTCATGACATGCTGATACTTTATGGACGCTTCATCTTATTTAGTAAAACTACAAAAGGGGCACTTAGATAGTTCATAGCTCGTAACAAATGGTAAACAGTTAATTTTCTCTTTAGGAAGAAAGATATTTAATTGAAAGGATTGATGGGATAGGTTATCCAATCGGATCCAAACATTTTCTTAGTTTCACATTAGTCTAATATTAGACTAAATTCACTATTCATTTTAGTTCTTCTGTTATATATTATGTTTACTTGTTAATATTATTCGTCCAGACATGATTCTATTTTTTTATTTCTATCATTAAAATTCTAATATTAGGTGTAATATCCTAAAATTTAGCCAAACCTAATTTTAAGTGATTTATTTTGTAACCTAATCCTAATGTCAAAAAATTAATGTTTCCGGCTTATCCTAACTCTCTAACCCTAAACTTGTGGCCTAATTCTAATTAATTAATAATTAAACTATCTTAATATCCTAACTTAAAATATATTTAGCCAATTCTAATAAAAAAACCAAACCTATTATCTCCTATTTTCTTGTCCTTTTTTCTTTTCTTTCTCTCTTTTCTTCCTTCGGCCAACCCTCCTCTTTTTCCTTTTCCCCCTTCTTCTTGTATGAAACATTTCCCTTAGATAATGTTTGCCACACCCCCATCACCCCCTATCACCTATCAACCCCAACCCCTTACAATTGTGGGTTGGGGTTGACTTTTTGGCCAATCACCCCTTTGTCCCTGCGTGTATGTATGTGTATATAAGGTACATTTAATACTATCCAACCATCTCCTTCTCCCTCCAATTTCTCTATCAAAAAGCCACAACAACCGTATCCTTACTCCTTACCCTTCCCTCCTCTTTATCGTCGCCAAAACAACCAAAAAATTCACCACTAGCAGCCCTCACTAAAGCACCCTCACCCCCTTTGGCCACACCCCCAACCAATGGCCATTTCCACCGGTGCATCACCCCACCTTTTGGTCAAATGCCTTGCATCTCCTCTTTCATTTTCTTTCCTTGGCTGCAACCACAACAACCGAACACCACCCCACCAATCGGCAACTTTCACCGCAACCTATATCCTCCACCCACTACAAAAAAAACTCTTTTATAGCAACAATACTTGTGCAACAACAAAGTGTTGTTGAAAAAAAAAATGTCTTTTGGCAACAATAATTTTATGACGTTACAAAAATTTTTTACCAAAAATAATTCATTTATATGGTGATTATTAGAAAATATTTTGCAACGACATTTGTCATTGTAATATATGTGATAGTTTATTGTAACGACATTAATATGTTGCAATATACAAAATATTTTTATGATGACTTTTTTTTTGTCATATTGATTGAATTTATTGCAACGACTATACTTGTTGTAAATATTTAGAATATTTTAACACAATGATATTTATATGTTTTGCAACAGCATTTTTCGATGCAATATATGCGATGATTTATTTGCAACGACATTTATTTGTTGCAATAAAAAAAATTGCAATGATTTTTTTTGTTGAAAAATATAGATTGAATTTATTGTAAACACTATACTTGTTGTAAATATTTAGATTACTTTAACACAACAAGTTGTTGCAAAAAAAAAAATATCAACAATTTTATTGCAATGTCTATAATTTGTTACTACTGCCTTCTCCAACTCTCAATCTTACCTCCACTATGCTAGTCTCGTCTAGTTATATTGATTGGACATGCTAATTTGTCTTTGTGTCCATCAGCTCAATCAAAGCCCTAATTTCCAAGCAGAATTCTAGTAGGTTTTCGTTTAATTTAATAATTTTTTGTTGATATATATGTTAAGAATTGTTTTTATATATTTTGGTTATATTGATTTAAGTGGGACATAAGTATATGGCATAATTTATTGACATCGATTAGAGGTTTCACAGGGCATTTATTACAAATGCGTTTAAACAAGTTATCGTGTCGTTGCAATTATATGTTTTCGCAATGACAAAGATGGTTGTTGAAGTTTTAAGTTCAAATTTTGGCAAAGACTTTATTGTTGTAATTATGCATTTTTTACAATGATAAAGTGTAATAACCCCAAATTGAGTAGAATGTTATAAGGATTGATATGAGTACTTATATTAACATAGTATGCCATCTTTTTAGTAATTCTGTCTTAAGAACTCCACAATTAAGCATTCTTGCCATGGAGTAATTTTTAAGATGGATGACCTTCCTGGAAAGTATCGGAAAGAACTCGTGCTGATCTGTGGAGTTAGTCGGTCAATTCAAAAATGCTCCACGATAGCCCTGGTAATCAGGGGTGTGCAAAACCGGATATCCGTATCCATTCGGATATTTTTTTCGGATATCCGCTCCGCATTTTTTAGACCGGATATCCGGGATGCGGATATCTGAAAAATACAGACCGGATATGAACCGGATTCGGATATATCCAATATCCGTATGAAAATACTATTTTATCAATTTTAATAACTTTTGCTACAATATTTTTAAAAATAAAGATCGTATATCAGTTAATATTCATATCTATATTCATATAAATATCTTATTTTATCTAAAAGAAGTATTAAAATATTATTACAAATATTTGAAATATAAAAATAAATAAAATTTTAAAACTTAAAACTATAAAAATACAATAACATGATGTATTATTGAAATAATCAACAAAATATCGGATATTTTATCGGATCGGATAATCCAAAAAAAAAACCAGATATCCGAATGTCGGATATCCTTTTAGAATAAAATCGGTTCGGATATCCAAAATGTCGGATCGGATTTTTAAATATCGGATCGGATTTTCGGATCCCGGATTTTTTGCACAGCCCCACTGGTAATTCTTGTGGGCCTAGGTGGCTACCAAGTGGCTCCGCGTAGTTGTTTCAATTTGAAGTGTTAGAAATTTGTGGGTTCTAAATAATATCAAGTGGCCCCTATATAGTCATATTGATTCGGGGTATTTTGTAATCTTTTTTCCTAAAGTATATTTAATTTTTTACAATGACGTAAACCGTTGCAATTAATGTATTTTTGCAATGACAGATATTGTTGCTGTAATATGCTATTTTTTTTGTAATAACTTTTGCTGTTGCAAATAACAAGCTTTAGCAACGACATAATTTGTTGCCAAACTATAACTATTTTTTTTTCAACGATAAAATTCATTGCTAATTACAGGTTTTTATAATGACATATATTGTTGCTGAAGTAGGATCAATACTTCACAATGACAAAATTCGTTGCAACATGTAGTTAGGTAAAGTTATGTATTGCAACGACATTTATTTGGCAATGACAATTTATGTTGCATTTAATTACTTTTTTTGCAATGACCATTGTTGTTGCTTTATTTTTTTGCAAAGCCATGATGCATAATGACCCCACAACAAAAAATGTTGCGATATATATATTTTGCAATAGTTTTCGATCTTTAGCAACAAAAACCATCGTTGTTAAAAATGAAATTTTTTGTAGTGACTTTTGGCTACTTCCACCGGTGCACACCCTCCACCATTGGTCATTTCTACCGATGCCACACCCCCTTGTTTCAGCCTCCCCTATCGTTGCTTACCCCTAGCAATGGCATCTTGTGTCGCTGTTCCATCCTCACCCTTGGCATAACCCACTGATCGTCCTCTTTTGGTTGTGTAAAATTTCCCAAACAATCACCTTAGTTGGTTTGGTTTTCCTCTATTCTTTCACCATTCTATTTCCTTAACTTTTCCTTAAGTATGTTGTCTAATCCTAATGGTTTATTATTATTATTATTATTTCTTAGTTGATTTTCCCAAGGTTCTAAAAGAGGTGGAATAAGATTTACTTTCTTAGAGAATAGAATTGTTTTTGTAAGGATACTTGTCGTAATCTCGGGTTTTTATTGCTAAGTGTTATTCATGTTTTTGTGTTATAATATGTTATTATGATAATGCGATTTCATTTATGATTGTTAATGCTATAATATGTGGTTGATATTATATGATAGAAAATAAGTAAGTGGAGATTATGTGATATGGTTAATAATTATGGAAAACCCTTGGTGTAATATATTTAATAAGGTATGATGAGTGTGAAATGAGTATAATAAGCTATATAGAGATAAATGGACAAACCTACAAGATTTGCATAAAATAAGGGTTTTGTTATCAAAAAGGGTATTTTGGTTAATATGGGTTTAATATGAGAATTATGGTATTTTAAGGTGTTATATCATCTAAAATATGATAAGTAATTAATATGAAATGTTTAGACTAGTTATGAATGAACTAAGTTTAATAAAGTATGGAAATGGTTTGATTTATAAATAGTAACCCTCAAATGAGAAGGCTATTATCACATGTGTGAAATTGTATAGTTAGACCACTAAATTCGAATATGTAGTTAATATTAGTGTTTTAAGGATGTACATTAAATCTAGTGATTTTTTGATTCCTACAGGAAAATTTATGATGGATTTGTGAAATTAGGGCTTATAACTTATAAGCCTTAGGAATAATTACTTTTAAGATAGGGTTATTATTGCATGTGTAAGACCTTAAAGTTATACCTTGAAATTTGAGTATGTTGATAATACTAATATTTGAGGAAGAGGTACTATGTTTTATGGTTAAAATAATAACAAAAGAAGAGTTATGATAAAAGTGTGAAATTAGGGTTTTGGAGAAATATAAGGGTCTTAACCCTAGAAAATGACCTTATGAACTCATGATGTGCCTTACCTACTTCAAACATGTTTTGTACTTATCAAATAATCATTAATAAGACATTAATCATTTAAAGTAAAAAAATCATGTGAATAGGGTCTAGGTATTTTATAGGTGCATTCCACTAGACAATAATAGTGGCTTAAGAGCATTTTATTTTGAGAGATACATCAGTCTATTCCACTAAATTAATAGTGGGGGTATAAACTCAACATAAAAGATAATACAATTTGAGATAAGTAACATAATAGATAAGATGTTAATAATTTAAAGCGGAAGAGTACATGAGTTAGGATTGAGGTGTTGGATCCATTCCACTGAACGATAATAGTAGTTCAGGAGCATTTTTCCTTGAGAGGTGTTGGGTCCATTCCATTTGACTATAATAGTGGCTCAGGTGTATTTATCCCTAATAGATGCTTCAAACCTTTCCACCAATTTAAAAATAGTGGGGTCTGTGAACTCAACGTAAATAAACAAATGAAAATGGTTATATCTAATAAGAGGCTTGGATTAGTACTTACCCAGTGATATTTTATGTGTTTGCATGTGTACTTATTCTCTACTATGAATGGATGTATTTAATTGTATCTTTAACTCAATAGTATTTTCACCTTGATCAGTACGTAGCGTACTGACCATTCTTTTTCATGGGGAAGACCCCGATGCCTTTGTGCAGGTTATTGAGGATCAGCTGGATGACTTTGCTACCTATGATGCATTGTATGAAGTGGAGTGATTATTTCTATACTAGGGGTTTGGGTAAAGAGTCATATTATCCAGATGATGGTTTACTTGGATACATTTTTAGACTTGATATCCGTTTTGTCTGTATTTGTCATTGTATTTGGAGTAAACCTCCAAACTTGTCTTTGTATTTATAAAGTTTCTCTTATTTTATAGTTATCTTGGTTCACATTTTAATGGTTTTAGCCTTGTGATTGATGTGAGGATGGTATAGTAAGCCAAAATTACATCGATTACACAAGGTAAAGCCCAACATTTTGATTATAAGCTTTTATTGTACAAAGAAATTTTTCAGTAGTCAAATTTGGGGTGTTACATTAGGGATCCATTATATTGTATATAATCCTGAATTGTTCTCACAATTCATAAAAAGGCCTTGCAAAAAATTATTGATGAATATTATATTAGTATAGTAATATGAAGGGAAAAAAAAGTATAAATTTATCTAGACTATACAAGGAGAATGAAATGAATAATCAAATTGAGACATCAAGGATGCCACTACCCTAAGTCAGAAATCCTCCTCTATAATGCAAAGGGCTATGGGTTTCCAATCCTTAAGGTTAACACTTCATTCTGCCGAATTTAGTGCACACTAGATGGTGGAGCAAAAACTCATCTCTTAATATATTTTGAATTTGCACAAAGAGGGATTGAAAACTATATAAATTGGAAATTTAACTTTTCAATCAAAAAACTAAGAGAAGAGAATTGTATAGGAAACAAGAAGGAGAGAAGAATAACTTGTGCAAATGATGGAATTGTTTTGGTATAATACAGGGTTTATATAAAGAAAATATGGTTGGTTTAATTAAGAATATAATAACCCAAAATCAACTAAAAATAACCATTGGGTGTTAAGATTTGATATATTTATTACATAATAATATTGGTAAATGTTTGAAACCAACCGTTATAAAATGGCTAATAAAATCAAACAAAAATTATCATAATAGATAGTCAACTAGGTAATCAAACAACCGTTATGAAATTTGAGTAATTAAAATGGTTAGATTCAAATCAACCCAAAATAGCCACAAGATTTAAATCGATCAAAATGACTAATTAAATTATTATTAACAATATTAAACCAACCTAATTGAATTTAAAAAAGGAGGATCAGATCAAATCAAGTTTTCCTATTCTAGACTCAGGCTTAAACCCATACTCGAACCCGTACCCAAACCAACACATAACCCTTAATTTCAATGTGAGAATCCAAGTTTGGAGCAACCCATAAACTCAACATAGTTTGAGAATAAGAAAAACATTACATTTATATTTAGCAAGTGTTTTAACATTGGCATTTTGTGTAAATTTTTCATAATTATTTCTGTGTTGTATAAATATGATATGATTATTTATTATTATTATTATTGCTGTTGTTGTTGTTGTTTTGTCATAATTAATACTAGATTTGCACCCGTGCGATGCACGGAGGATTCGAGCGTCTGAGTAGTCTAAATTTTAAATAACATTTGGTAAAGAAACATTTAGGATAAATAATTATTATATAATTGGTTTCTAAGAAGATATTAATGGTAAACAAACTGAAATAAAATATAGACAATGAAGAATAACTAATCAAAGAAATTTCATAATTATATCTTTTCAAACACTTCTTTAAATACAACATTTGTGGTTGAATTACTCTCTGCAACATCATTGTCACATATAAGTATTTTCAAACCTTTACGATTTGTCACTCGAGATATGGCAACATAAAGCTGACCATGACTGAATACAGGTTTCTTTAAGAAAATACCAACATTATGAAGTGATTGACCTTGACTTTTGTTGATTGTCATTGCATATGATGCAATTAGTGGAAATTGTCTTCGATTAAACTTGAAAGGCAACCTTGGATCAGATGGTGTTAGTGACATTCTTGGTAACAATACTCGTTCACCAGAATTATTTCCACCTAAGATCTTTGCTTCCAACACGTGAGCTCCAAGCCTTGTGATTACCATCCTAGTACCATTGCATAAGCCAATTGAATGGTCAATATTCCTCAATAACATAACAGGTGTACCAATCTTCAAATGCAAGACATGATTTGGGACACCAGAACACTTAAGACTGTTTAGGAATTCCGGAGTGTGTAGATCTTGCAACAAATCATTATTTGAATCAGATCTACATGTTGTATCTGAACTCAAATATGTTTTCTCTTCAGCTGAGTTAATTGACAGCATATATTCATTGACGGACTCTACAATATCAAGAGTTGGTGCTAGGATAGATCTTCCCTCAAAATAAGTATCATCAGTGATATTGCTTGTGAACTCCGGATAAGTGCTTTTCACAATAGCTGCAATTGGATCATTTGAATATTTTATTAATAGATCACTTGGAAATTCGATTGTTGCATGACCATCATTAGGACCTCCAATTGTTCCATCTCCAATGCTTGCAATCTAGTCAGAAAATTGCTTCAACTTGGCACATTCATCGACTGAGGTAAGATTTCGTAACCTCATATTCTTTGTCAATCGTAACACCTTGCAATCTCGCCATAAGTATGAGGAGTTGATAGTTGCATGAACAATATCTTGTCGAGTACCCTTAGAAATGACAGATAATATTTGTCTAAAATCACCTCCAAGAACAACTGTCTTACCTCCAAATGGCTTATCAATACTAAATTGATCGTTGATGCGTAAAATATCTCTCATAGTTTTATCCAAAGCTTCAAAGCAATATCTGTGCATCATTGGAGCTTCATCCCATATTATGAGTTTACATCTTATAATCAAATCAGCAAGTGGACTACCTTGTTTGATGTTACATGTTGAATCTTCGGTTGGATTTATAGGAATCTTGAATCGAGAATGAGTTGTTCTTCCTCCTGGTAATAAAAGAGAAGTTGTTCCACTTGATGTTACGTTTAACACGATATCTCCTTTGCATCTAATAGCGGCTGATAAGGTCCTCCATATAAACGTTTTTCCTGTACCTCCATACCCATACAAAAAAATAATCCACCTTTATTTGACCTTGTTGCCTCCATTATCTCATCATATACATGTCTTTGCTCTGAGGTCATAACATATAGATTTTTATTGAGCTCTTGACACAGATTTGATGGATCATAACACATTTCCTCACGTATCAATGAATTACCAACGGTAGAAAAAAACTCGGATGGTGGGAATGGTATTGGCTCAAACTCTCTTAAGCTTCTTCCACAGTTTCGTAACAACTTTTCTACCTCTACCAAGCCATAATTTTTTATCTCATCATCTTCCAAATGAAGTTCTGAAAACAAATTCAATAAGTTTAGAAAGAATATATAAGTATTTTAACAATTTGAAAAAAAAAGAGAACTAAGGTAAGTTACCTTCGTGTTGTAATAATAAGCGTTGTCTGTATAAAATATCATCAGTCATATAAATCTAACAATGATTCCAAACAACTTCAGGTCGAACGAGTGATTCAGATGTCAATAATGTTGCAAATAATTTTCTCAAAGAAGATGCATAAGCCCAATGACTTGCCTCAATAATACCATCAATGTATTCCTTGTCGTCATCTAACAAACCTAGGGCATAGCAGGCATCACGGTATGATGAATGTTGCTCACCATTAATGTATCTTATGTCTTCATAACTTATAGGTCCACGCACAACATTAAGAAGACATCTTAAATAATAGAGTTCTCCACTGCCAGGAGGGACATAGAAAATCCGTCCAATAGAGAACCTTTTTTGCCTTGGTCGCCATTCTCTATTATACTTATCCCAAATGAATTTTGTAGGGAATTGAGAATAAGTTAATTCCTTTGCCTCAGGATATTCTTTATTTGCCTTCATCCAAGCTAAGAACATACTTTGCTTAACAGATAATCGATCAACAACATCATCGATCGGATCATAATCTGAAAAAATAACACTTTGTTGATTTGGAAGATGAAAACCTAACCTTTCAACCGGAGGATCTCTAAATTGAATATCATATTTGAATAAGCTCCACGATGCTTCACATGATGATATATACCTACAATCATAGTACATCTGAACTTCATCTGCCTTTTTTGCTACTTCGTCATCCGTTGTACTTCCATAAAAAGATGCAGTAACACGATCGTGTCCTTTGTTGACATATTTAAATAAATACTTGATAGAGCGAGATTGGTTACACCATTCAACATTCAAATGTGCACCATACTTGAGCAACAGATAACGATTGTGAGGAACAATAAACCTGTTATCAAGAGGAACTCCATTCTTCTCCACTATTCGTCTGTTATCTCTTCTTCTATAGATAGGATATCCATCATCATCAACACTTGTTGATTCAACAAACTTTTTAGGAAAATGCTTTGTACAACGGCGAGCAGACATGCAAGGGGACCTCTTAGCAGCAATACCACATGGTCCATGTACCATAAATTCTTGAACTGCTGTATAATACTTAGGATCGATGTGTTTATCTGGAATTTCGGCTGAAATAATTTTGTCGATATCGCTTCCTGTTGGATACTTGTCTGTTGCTGCAAGAAATAACAATATGTGTGCATGTGGCAACCCACGCTTCTGGAACTCAATAGTCGATATAACTGCAGTAGAATTAAAATAAAGGGTTATAACCAACTATAGTAAGAATATATGCTAAATATAATATACACACACACACACACACACACACACACACACACACATAGACTATGAAATAGTACTTGATTTAACCGTTCCAAAGATCTTGTTACTGCGAAGATCTTTGATGAGATAATCCAACTTCATTTTAAAAACACGACAAATAATATCCGGACGATCATCGGTTTTGAGGCTTCTTTTTTCAACAAAACGAACTATTTCTGGCCATTTGGGATTGCAAGTAAATGTAATAAAAAGATCTGGATAACCAACCCATCTACAAATTGCCATGGCGTCTTGATAGTTTTGAATCATATATCGAGCACCGCCTGTGAATGATGACGGTAATATAACTCGTTTTCCTTGCATTGATGGATCGGTCTCACCCCTTAAAATTGCATCTGTTAGTCCACTATATAATTCACACCGCAAATGTTTTTGATGTAACTTAATGTAAGTCAATCTTGAAGATTCAACCATGGTATATGTGTCAACAATAAATTGTTGAAGTAGTCTCATGGAAGACAATATAATTGATAACTCCGAACTCCTTTCATGCAAACGATATGAAAAATACTCTGTTAAACTAACATACTTCCGGCCACCCTGCTTCATTCCCCCATTCAACGTTAACGGAATGTCTTCTCTATAGCCATCTTCACCATAAGGAAACAATATAGGATATTGTAATCCAAGATATGAAGCATGTAGTTGGTTAATGCGTTTCAGCATTCCCGTTTTCGTTTCAACCAAGATATCCCTATCACCTAATGATGCATCAAAGTCCCCAACAATCAATCCAGCAATTTCTGAAGCCGTAGGTAGATTATACCTTCTGCCATCCCCATTCCTCCTACCAATCAACTTCAACTTCACATCTAAACAACCATCCTTTTCAATTTTTTCTCTGACCATTCTGAATGATTTAACCAACACATTATTCTCGTCAAGCATCATCTTCAAATCATAAATAATAGATGTACGAAGGTTGTTCAAGGTTTGACTTTCCCTATAACCAATACAGTTGGAATAAGGAATTAGAAGAAATTACTTAAAAATGATAAAATAACTCAATAAATACCATAGCTTCTTAAGTAACTCACCTAACAGAATGAACTATATTTTCAACTTCATTATCAGTGTCATAAATGTAGAGTTGAGCAAATTTAGGCACTGAACCTTCATTCGGCAATAAACTTCCCATAAGATGATAATTTTGACCATGAAGTCTAAATATTGGAGGAGATCTTCCATTGTTCAAACTCCTGTCAACTTTTCCTCCCATGGAAGTGAAACAGAACATGTTATTGTATGACCGAATATTCTGGAGAAAGTGTTTGCTTCTATCATTACGTAAATATAACAGATCATGTAATACTTTAGGAGGATTTCTCATTGGTGGGAGTTGAACTTTGCCTTTCATGCAGCATAAAGAATATTTCGGGTTTCGAGATGGCCGACTTTTACACAATCTTTCCTCATACCAGAAAAGAGAATTGCAAAATCCACATGTGTATATTGCATCTCCAATATCAAAATAATCTACACATATCATAAAATTAATATAAGACATTTGGAAAGATTTATTATAAAAAAATTATGTACAAATTCATTTTTGGTTGTATACCGGATGGTGTTCCACTGTTTTGTTCTATTTCAACATCTGTGAAGACGTAAAGTATTAGACATTTAAAAAAATTATATCGTTCTCCTATTATGTTTATTATATTAACAATAAATTTATATGAGACTTTTCGAGAAATGTAATATTCCATATGCATGTATAAAATATATTAATCAGTGCATACCAGATAATACGGTTCCACTATTCTCTTCTATTTCAATATCTGTTGACACGTAAATTACAATAGATATATAAATAACAATTACAACGTAAGGAAAATAATTATAAACTTATAAAATAATATTAATAATAAATGTTTACACATATTAGAAAATGAGAATGCTAACCTTCATCGAATTCCAATTGTTGCCCTATGATAGAGGCACCATAATTCTTCTTAGAACAGATAGAAAAGTTTGTCATTTTTTATGATTCTGATAAATTCACAGTACCACTTTCATTTGATGCATGGCATGTTGAATATATATTGGTTGTAGTATTTGAAGGCCCAATACTTGACAACCATTTCATTTGATCATCATCATAGTTTAGTTTATAAATAGAGTTTATAGGAGTGCCCGCTGTAAGAAAGGAATAATAAATAGTTAATATAATTGAATACTATAGACATGATTTTTAAACTGCCACATATAAATGTAAACAACTTATTACCATTTGTGATGTCACTAAGAGGAGATAACAATCCCTGAGATTCAAAAGGATTGAACGCACATTTTGTATGTGTATTTTCGTCTGGGATCGATTTTGTACCAATCATATTTAAATTACCTGCATACAAAAAATAACAATTGTACCAATCATTTATCAATTCAAAAAATTAATGTTAATATATATATTTAAAAAAATTAAAAGAATATTATATTATTGTCAATATGTTGTTAATTCATAATGTAAACAATAATAATAATTTAGTATTGTTAAATTGGATTAATATACTTTTTAACCAATTAAATATTTCATAGTAATATTACGCAACTATATTCAAATAGTTATAGTTTCGTAAAGAGAAGAATTTCCAATTTTAAGTAGGAAGTTTATATTTCTTAAAATCATTATATAATTTTTTTATTTCAAAAATGTAATGTCAATATATATGTTTGTTTAAATTTATAGAATATTCTTTTTTTGTCAATTATGTATGTATTAAATCATTATGATATCTCCTAATAATTAATAGGATTTTTAGTCTTTCCTTAATAACAATATTTAAAAATTATTGTAGTAATTGATAACCAAAATTATGTTTGTAATTTATAATGTAAACAATAATAAGAATAAAGTGTTCTTAAAATATATTAATATACTTCATAACGAATTAAATATTTCATACTAATATTAAGCAAGTATATTCAAATAGTTATACTTTAATGAAAACAAAATTTTCCAATTTTAAGTAGGAAGTTTATATTTGTTTAAAGCATTATATAATTTTTCCATTTCAAAAAAATAATGTGAATATATATTTTTGAATAAAATTTTAGAATATTATTTAATTGTCAATTACGTATGTATTCATTCATTATGATATCTCCTAATAATTAATAGGATTTTCAGTCTTTCCCTAAGGAAATTTTTTTTAAACTCTCGTAGCAATGGATAAACAAAAATATGCTTATAATTTATAATGTAAATAATAATAACAATTTAGTCTTCTTAAAATATATTAATATACTTTATAACGAATTAAATATTTCATACTGATATTAAGCAACTATATTCAAATAGTTATACTTTAATGAAAAGAAAATTTTAAAATTTTAAGTAGGAAGTTTATATTTCTTAAAATCATTATATAATTTTTTTATTTCAAAAAATTAATGTCAATATATATGTCTGTTTAAATTTATAGAATATTATTTATTTGTCAATTATGTATGCATTAATTCATTATAAAATCTTCTAATAATTATTAGGATTTTTATGCTTTCCCTAAGAACAATATTATTAATATTGTCAATTATTTATGTATTAATTAATTATCATATCTCCTAATATTGAATAGTAATTTTTTAGTGTTTCATTAATAACATTTTTTTTTGAATTCTCATAGTAATTGATCATGAACATTATGTTCTTAATTTATAATTTAAACAATAATAGCAATTTAATCTTCACCAAAAAGATTAACATACTATTATTTAATTAGTTATACACTCATATTAAAACAAAATTTTCCATTTTTAAGTAGGCATTTTATTTTTGTTTAAATCATTATATAATTTTTTTATTTCAAAAATTTATTGTTAAAAAATAGCTCTCAAAATAATTTTACAATATTATTTTATTCACAGTTATCTATGTATTAATTAATTATGAAGTTATAAGCATTAAATATGCAAAATTTAAGCATCTCAAAAATTATTTATAAGGATAAAAATAAATAAAGGAATTATGTTAAAAAAAATATAAGCCTACTTAATCTAACCGTACATTTGTTCGTGGTTAATCCTAATCGTCCGTTTTAATTATTTAATCCCCACCCTCCCTGTGCCTACCGTGCATTTTTTCGTTCCATTGCCTACCGTGCCAACGTGTCATTACCCTCCCCTAACCGTCCGATGAATGGCACTGTAATCTACACCGTTCGTTTTGTAACGTTCTATCATCACATAATAAAAGCAGGTAGGGTTTCTGGAGAATTCACTAAGATGAAAAGAAATTCATATTACATGCATAATTGAATAATAAATAAAATTTAATTTCGAATTTTTATAAGACAATTGATATTCTTTTTTGATTTTATGATCTTCCTCAACGTGGAATAAAATTCAAAATACATATACTTAAGTTAGATAAAAAATTATAAATTAATTTTGTTATATTAAGATTCCTTAATATAATAATACATACAAATAATTGTAATGGTCAACGTGATTGATATTAAATTTAATTATCAACATCAACCATATTAAATATAATTATTAAAAACATATAGTGATTAAAATATATGTCATGTCACAAATTTTAAATAGCAATTACATTTACATATTTGGCATTTCAATAATAAGGTGAAATAATTAATAACTTAAATTTAAATTTTTACTTTTTTATAACTAACTTAATATTCAATTATAATTTCATTACATTTACAAATATGTAAAGAAATTCAAAATACATGTACTAAAGTTAGATAAATAATTGAAAATTCAATTCATCGTAATAAGATTCCATTTCAATAATAAGGTGAACTAATTACAAAATTAATAAAAATTAATATTTCAAAAAAATTTAATAGTCAATTGTGATTTTATTACATTTAAGAAGATGAAAAAAATTTAATTATTAACGTCAACCATATACATTATAATTATTAAACACGTGATTAAACATAATTATCAAAATAATCAATATAACATAAATTATTAATAATACAATACGAAATGTGATTAAAGTTAATTGTTAACATCAATAATATTAGGTTTAATTACTAAGATAAAAAATGTGATTAAATTCAATGTTATATATTCATTTACATATCTTATTTTTCATGAATAAGGTTAATTAATTAATAACAACTTACTTTTCCTAATATTTAACATATACTTAACTAATTATCTATTAATCCTTAATTACTACAATAGATCCTTCCTAATTTTAACATGCCTTACCGTCAATCAGCATATATACACGACACCATTCGTCAATCACTACCGTTGATTTCAAACAATATTCAATCGTAGCCGTCCATTCATTGCGACACGGATCGACCAAAAAAACACAATATCGTGTAATCCTGGCCGTTCAATGGGTTCGGCAAAATCGCACCGTCCGATCTTACTTAATTGCGCAGTCTGACGAACGGTAACCAAGGAAATCTTAGCCGCTGATTTTGTACGGGTCGACTTATGACCGTTGATTAAAAAAGCAGAAAGGACGTCTGTCCTTTCAAATTTTTCGATACAAATGCCCAAATATCGACCGTTGATTTTGAATGACAAACCAATCATGGCCGTCCGTATTGTCTGCAATTCATCAACTGAATAAAAGCCGTCGATTTTGTACGGCTTAAATCTAAGCCCTTAGCACTTTACCGACTTCATCATACAATCGAAACCGTCCATTTGTAAATAATATAAAATCTCAGCCGTTGATACCATTAACCCTACTATATAATCTCAACGCCCTAAAAGCCATAACTATCTTTCTGCCGCAGCATCCTTCGCGAGCGGCCGTCGAGAGAAAATTCTCTCCATTGTTTCATCTTCTCCAAACCTCGAGATAATCTCTGACCTGCAATCTTCTCCTTCGTTCCGTCTCTATCATTCAACATCATTTCTTTCAAATTTCCATTTTTAAACTACAATTTCCTTTAAACAAATCGAAGTTTAGTTCAGTCTTTTGCATAGTTTAAGTTTTCTAGACGAAAACATTCACGAAATTGGTAAGTATTTTCACTACTTCATCTTCTTATTCTCTGATTTCTTTTTTTTTGTCTTAAATTCTATAGATTTCGATTACATAATATTGCAGGTTTCTTATTCGACTTTTTTACTGATGTCATCTAACAGCGCAGATCGAGGACTGACATACGCAACCATGTCGTCTGAGGGTAAGATTCGCTCTATTACAACTCCATTAACAGTGTAAATAATCTCAATTTTTTTTTATTCTATGGTAAGTTTTGAAGATACGTAAATCCGTCGCTTTGTTGTATGACTTAATAGTTTCTCTGTTTGTCTAAGACAGAAGCGCTTATTCAAAAAAATTCTTTAAAATAAAATGACTTCGAACGTAATAACAATTATATTATCATACATAAAACTAAAATCGAATAAATATTTGCTTCAAAAATTTAATGATATTATTACTTCAGTTGTAAACCAATATTATTTACAGAACTTGTCGTATATTTATTTTAAATATTTTACTTAAATTTGATTTTTTGTTTTCACGTCATGGTTCGTGGTATATCCAAACATCGAGCATAATTCATGGTTACCGAGGTATATATCTACATCTAGCCTTGAATAGTTCTTTCACTCTTTTCTGTTTTAACTAATTCAAATATTGCATGTAGGTCATATATTGTGACTATTGACTTCAGTTTTCTAAACTGGAACGGAAAAATAATTGAGGTATAAAAATATTACATGCTTAGGAAATACTTTGGAACATCTATTTTAATAGTTTACACTTGCGTAGGAAATAATTTATATTTTCATATCATGAAAAATCTGTATAACATCCTCATATGCATTGGAAATCTTTATTATTTTCATATCACGGTAATCTTTATTCGATGTTTGTTTCTCATGTATTTGCGTCTGACATTGTTGTTCAAATGCTATGGTTATTTAAATTTTTTACGATTATTGCTATGAACTTGTTACAAAAATAATTGAAAATTTGTAAATGGCAGAAAGAAATCGTGGCTATTGAGTTATAAAATTAATATATCATTTTTCTGAAATTTTTAATAAGTGTTGCGTTGGAAATGTGTAATAATTTCTTGTCATGAAAAGTCTGTCAAAAAATTATTATGTGTTGGAATTGTTTATAAATTTCATATCATGCTAATTTTATTTACTGATTTCAGTTTTCTAAACTGGAACGTAAAAAATAATCTGAGGTATAAAAATAATGCATGCTTAGGAAATACTTTGGAACATCTTTTTTATCAGTTTACACTTGCGTAGGAAATAGTTTATTTTTTCATATCATGAGAAATCTGTATAACATTTTTATATGCGTTGGAAATCTTTATTATTTTCATATCACGGTAATCTTTATTTGCTGTTTGTTTCTCATGTATTTGCGTCTGACATTGTTATTCAAATGCTATGGTTATTCAAATTTTTTACGATTATTGCTATGAACTTGTTACATAAATAATTGAAAATTTGTAAATGGCAGTAAGCAATCGTGGCTACTGAGTTATAAAATTAATATATCATTTTTCCGAAATTTTTAATAAGTGTTGCGTTGGAAATGTTTAATAATTTCATGTCATGAAAAGTCTGTCAAAAAATTATTATTTGTGTTGGAAATGTTTAGAACTTTCATATCATGCTAATCTAATTTTCTGTTTCTTTGTACTGTCTATGCCAGAAACTAAGTGATAAGGTGAAATAATTAATATCTAATTTTTATAAGACAATTGATATTCTTTTTTGATTTTAATATCTTTCTCAACATAGACTAAAATTCAAAATACATATACTTAAGTTAGATAAAAAATTATAAATTAATTTTGTTATATTAAAATTCCTTAATATCATAATACATACAAATAATTGTAATGGTCAACGTGATTGATATTAAATTTAATTATTAACGTCAACCATATACATTATAATTATTAAACACGTGATTAAACATAATTATCAAAATAATCAATATAACATAAATTATTAATAATACAATACGAAATGTGATTAAAGTTAATTGTTAACATCAATAATATTAGGTTTAATTACTAAGATAAAAAATGTGATTAAATTCAATGTTATATATTCATTTACATATCTTATTTTTCTTTAATAAGGTTAATTAATTAATAACAACTTACTTTTCCTAATATTCAACATGTACTTAACTAATTATCCATAAATCATTACTTATTACAATAAAACGTTCCTATTTTTAATATGCCTTACCGCTAATCAGCATATATACACGACACCATTCATCCATCACTACCGTTGATTTCAAACAAAATTCAATCGTAGCAGTCCATATATTGCAACATGGAACGACCAAAAATACACAATATCGTGTAATCCTGGCCGTTCAATGGGTTCAGCAAAATCGCACCGTTCGATCTTACTTAATTGCGTAGTCTGACGGACGGTAACCGAGGAAATCTTAGCTAGTGATTTTGTACTGCTGGATTTATGCCCGTTGATTAAAAAAGCAGAAAGGATTTTGTACGGCTTAAATCTAAAACCTTAGCACTTTCACTAACTAAATAAAAACCGTTGAATTTACAGAATCCGGACCAACAGTTGTTTCAGAAAATTTTGTTTTACTTTGATTGTATTATGTTAACTTAATATCCTAATAATAGATAAGTTCTAAATAATTTCATTATTTTACCATATATCTTAAAAATATTATAGTTTGGACTGATAAAAACTAATAAAGAAATTCCATCTTTCGAATATCGACTATTTTACTCTAGTTTACCAATATCATTTACCAATATCATCAAAAAATTGCAAAATCATTTAATTAATAATATTTTATGATTTAGCAACGGATGTGAAAGATTTACTACTGTTAATCTGAATTAATTAGATATAAAAAATATCAAAGTAATGAACTTTCAAAAGGGAAAACTAACGATTTCATTTCACTTCTTTAACATGTACATAAATACTCTATCAAAATAATTAATGTTTTTTGTTTTCATGTGGCTGTTGGTGTTGTGAATATGTTGAGCATAATCGAGGATGCCCCAGGTAAAAATTTACAGTTGCAATACTTAGTACATTATTCTATTCTAATTGTTATTACATGCTTAATCTTGCTCCAAAGTATGTCTTTTCTTATTAGCTCTCGCACTATCCTATTCAAATAAACTATAAAATATCACACGTAATGGAAAAAATTGGAGTAAAATTATCATCAAACAGGCTTGATAACAACAATACTGCTAGACAGACGTGATGAAAATTTTTACCTAGACTTAAAGTCCATGCATAATTGTAGCTCCATATCTGCTCTCGCGTCTTCTCTTGGTCTTTTAGCTCCAATAGTGGTTGTAGCTGTTAATTTCTTCATCTTCAGCTCCTGCTTGATAACTTCCTTCTCTCTTACCAATCATGAAAATCGTACATAAATAGGAAGTTTATTAAAGAAGATGATAATAATGTAATTCTATTGGTATTATACATTGAACAATGACTTACATTGATGTGAAATCTTAGTTCGCTGGGCTACACATGTTCTGCTGCATATTCTTAAGATTCATCAACTTTGTTTCATCCATATGTTCCAACTCCCTTTATAACTATGGAAAATTTTGAACTGAAATGGAGGAGGGAAAGTTTGAAAATTTTCAACTAAAATTGTAGGTCCGAGTGCCATGCAAAATTTCGAATATAGAATATACATACATTGACTAACATAAAAGTAATATAATATTTTTCTCTTTGACAGGTATTAACAAATTAATCTAAGTTTTTAATTGAAAAGATCCCCATCTTCCATCAAACATGACTATGAGAACTGGGCAATGAAGAATAATTTACTGTTGATAAGAATCTTACTGATTTTACGTTTGGTCATCTGTATTATTAGGGTCGTCTCTGATCCTATTATTTGCAGATGGCCAGGGGTTGATGATGTAAAGCTTGTGATATATTTTGAGCCCCAAAAAAAATCATAATCAATGCTTGTGATTATTTTCTTATGGTCTGTTTGACAGTGATGTAGGGGTTCTTTTCTTAAAGACTTAGAATTAATAGAGGCAATGATGAATTGTGGGGCAAATTATTTATAATGGATGATGTCTAGCTGATTATTTTTGAACCCTGAAAACAGTAAGTGTAGTTACATATACAAGGTGTCTTAATCGGTTTTACATCGCCATTTATAAATAGATTGATCTGAGCCTCCATATTATTCCATGTCTGCTTTTCATTTGCTTGGCCTTTAAATATCAGAAAGTTGTGTGTATGATCTGTTCCTGTTAGATTATTAATTATGTGTGATACTTGTGATGGCTGGTATTCGAAAGTATTTCAGTGGTGTAATTTTGCTATATAGTTCTGATGTATGTTTGCAAATTAATCGTAGACGATAACGGAGTTTCATAAACATGATCAAATTAATGCAGCGTAATAACCTCAATAGTAAAATTTAGTACTAATAGAAGTACAAATATTTAATTGATAATATCCGTTACATAGGAATAGTGAGGGTCAAAATTTCCTAAGTAAAACGGCACTCTTTTCCTGATACAGTTGTCATCTTTTCCTGATCAAACCCGTTCCTTCTTCACAGTCACTCTAGGCTTTCTCTTCTGTGCAACTGATGATGAAAGATCACCATTAGGCCTCTTCTTATTTACCTCTGACAGAGCCATTTGTGAATTGTTTGACTCAAAGTTTGGAGTTGTTACCTCATCTGTTTGAGATTCAACCTTCAAAGATAAAAATAGTTTGGGTTTTAGATAATGAATCATTATATAGGCCGGATTAAAGTTGTGAAAAATTTTTTTGATGAAAACTTGTTTCAATGGTACCTGCTCATCTATTGATTGATTAAGCTTGGAATTTAGATCTGAGTCCTGAAAAAAGGAAAGTTAGATTATACTTAGGACTATAATAAGTGATAAACGTGTATCTACTTTTACAACTTGGGATTGTCATAGTTATGAACTTAAAATATATTGTTAGTAACATAAATAACGCACACCTGGTTGTTAGAGAAATAGAGGCCTCTATACTTGCACACCAACCCTGCATCAGTAGTTAATTTAATCACAGAGTAGGCACCCAGTTGCGGTTCCCTCACTTGAACTAAGAAAAGGGCTTCCAGGTCTACAAATTTTTCTACCTCTGTTGGAAGTGTTATGTCATCTAATTTTCCCTGCATTATAATCTTGGAGTTAACATTTGAAAAGAAAGTGAATATTATTACTTAACATAAGCACTTTAAATACTACCTCGTTTTCCTCCTTAAGCTGCAGTGCTGTTTTTCCTATGACTTGTGTGCACTCCCTATCCCAGAGGAGTAGTGCAATGTTTCCCGTTCCATCAACAACTCTAATATGTAGTTTATATCTTAGGTTTCCCTTGGTGTCATATGTGTTGCACTTTTCACAAACAAACCTTTGTCCAGAAGGTTTCAATTTTTTGAGACACTTTTTACACGCCACGTAAAACCATTCACCAATAGTTTCTATGCCTGTAACTCTAACATTGATCCAGAATTTTCCTACCTGTAAAATTTAGAGTTAGAAATTGTTTTTGATAAAATTATAACTCATCTGGATAGAATTGTACCTCGTTTTCTTGAAGCTCTTCTACTGTTTTGAAAATTGCTTTCCCTGAGGATAACTCTTCTGTTATGGTTTCTGAACTTGATAGTTGCTTAGTGTCAGAAATAGTAACAGCTGTTGGATGTCCTGCGGGTAAACTAAAAAAAGATTTTTGGAAGTTTTGTCATTAGTGTGTGGATATTTAAATTAAATAAAATAGGTGGTCTTATAACAGAAAATTACTGATTAACAAAGTCTACTATCTTTGCCATGTCTGGGTCTATTATCAGCTTCGTCACATTCCATGTGTTAGATACCTTCAGTAGATCTGAAAAATTATTCACATAAGCCATAATTGCAATTTTAATACTTTTGACTGTCTCTAAAGGACAATACAATTCATACCTCGATAAATGTTGACTCTGCAAAATTGAAGGACGACAATTACAGGATTAGGATTAGTGATACCAAAATAATCACTTAAATCTGTTGCATATTTTCCCCATAGCGTGCATTGAACTCTATTCTCCCTGTTAATTCTAAGAATTGTTAGATCATTAATATGGATAATTCGTTGTTATTTTGTATTTTCTCACATTTGATCTTCAAGGACAAAGTCTAGGTAGCTTGTCACTTGTCCAAAGACTTCTTTCTCCCTCACTCCTTGGATAGCTGACACCCTTCCAATAATATCTGAAATATAAAGAATATGCTTCATTTATATTGAATTTGTGGACAAAATATTTTTGCTTTTGTATTTATCTACTCACCGATAAGACTTGTGCTCGAAACTGTTGTTAACTCATCAAACGGAATAAACTTAAACATTTGGACTGGGAATGCTTCTACTTCTGATTGCCTAATGCAGTGTGTGAAATTGTTGAAGTACATGACATACTTGAAGTCTGTTGTTTTTAATTTAAGCTGATTGTCTGCCACAATAAAGTTTTTCACGTGATACAGTTGACCTTCTTTCATTATTGCCTTGTATTGATTTATCTGAGATTTTCTGACTGTTCCATGTATTCTTTGCCCCTGTAATTGAATAAAATATGAAGCAAAATGTGGAGCAGGTATAATGAAATATAATTCGATGATGATTAGTTTAAACATAGTTATTACTGTATGAGTAATACTTACGTCTCTGTCATGAAAAATACATTCCAGACTGAAAGCTTCTTGTTTGTTTCCATACGATGGTTTCTCATACATTCGTATTAACCGCAGTTTCAATGCCCATGTGCTCTTCGATGGATTAATATCTTTAATCAAGCTCCACATTGTCATTATTACTTCTCTGACATACAAATTATAAATGAAAATGGAAATAATGTCAAATTTATTGACATAAGAACATTTATAAATGATTAACAATATTAAGAAAAAACAAACAGAGTGAAAAGAAGTGAGCCGATACCTACAACTCAAGCACAGGAGGTTATCTTGTATGTGCATTTTAGCTGCTCAATACCTATTTATAGAACAGGGTTTATTCCATCAAAGCGTCCATTTCGGCCGTGCTGCTTTCCAGCCGTTGGATGCTAGTGGTCAGCTGATCCAGCGTGGCAGTCACAGGAAGAGGCATGCAGCAAATTAGAATGTGACATGTGGACACTGTAATTTTTTGGAAGTTTCGTTACTTCCTGTACTGTAATGTTTTAAATAAAAAAATTAGGATATTCTTATATAAAGTTGACACGTGTGATTGTAGTTTTGGAGGGAAAAATTGTTGCAGTGTATTCTTCTTTTATATATAGTAAGATAAGATTACTTTTATTGTTGTTTTTGATGTTGTTGCTATTATCATCATCAATATTATTATTTTAGTTAGTATGATTGTAATTAAACTCAGATTATTTTTATAATTATCAAAATTTTAATGTATCTTAAGCGTATGTTTGGATGATCATTTCAACTAACTTTTAGCTTATTTGATTTAAAAAATCATTAAATTTATAATTTTTTTAATGAAAAATTGTTTTGAGTTAAAAAACTATTTTGATAAACTTACTAGAACTTATAAAATGTGTATTATTATTATCATATAATTCTAGTCATTTTAATTTAAGCCTTAATGGGAATAAAACATCAATGTTTATGCCTCATTAGGAACATATCCAAAATGTTTGTGCTTCTATAGGAACATGCTCAAAATGTTTATGACTTTAAATGCACTTTTATCTATTTCTTTCACTAGAATTTTATTCCTTTTCATAAGTGATTCATTGGAAACCAAAAATTCCCTACACCTTAAGATTACAATTTTACTCTTCATGCTAGATCCTCAATTGTATGCAACAAGAATTTGCTAATGACTTCATGTATGCTAGCATCGCTAAGTAACTTTGGGATGAGATCGTTGAGAGGTATGGTAGTCTAATGGACTTCTTTAACATCAACTTTGATGTATCCTTGGCCTCTTAATCCAAGGGAACATGTTTATTGCCGAATATTACAAAAATCTTGAGCATATTCTTGAGGATATTTGTTGTGTTAATCTTGTTCCAATATATACATGTAGAATTATGGACCAGTGCTCCAGCATATTGCAAAAGCAAGTACATGATTGTGATATGAACAAAAAATTACATGAGTTCTTGACTGGCCTTAATGAAGGCCTCGGTACTATATGCAACAACAAACTATCCCAAGATCTATTAGCTACAATGAACAAAGCATAATCTATCCTATTATAATTTGAAAGGCATAAACAACTCATTGGCTCAATTTCTTTCAATCAATAATCTACTACTTTATCCAAATCTCAAGGGAAGAATAGAGAGAATAAGAGTGAGAGAGCTTAGTAGAAGTTCTCTTATTGTTAATTGAAAGGTCACACAGTGGAATAATGCTTTAAGATTATTGGATATCCTAATTGGTACAAGAAAACTAAATCATAATCCTTTAACAAGCTAGCCACTATTGCTATTGATATCTCTAAAGACTGTCCTCTTGACTCATCCTCTCCTATAGACATTAATCATGATGTTATGAATTCCCTTTACAAACAATTCATGAAGTTAGTAAAGCATAATATTCACTCTCCCACAATTAACATGCCTAGTACATTAGTTAATTTTGTAGGTACCACTATCATTACTCCTTTTTTATTCTAAAATCCCTTGTAAGCTTACTTGAATAATCAACATAGGAGCATCAAATCATATGTGCCATGATGTTTGTACCTTCAATAATTTCATTTTTAAAAAATCCCCCATCCTAGTTGGTTTACTTAATGGTACCAAATTGTTAGATAACCAACTGAGGGATGTCTTACTTAAGTCCTCTCTCGTTGTTAGGGATATCCTTTTCACTCCTAAATTTCATCACCACTTATTGAGTGTCGGTAAGCTTCTTGATACATCTATGATCACACTCACTTCAATTATTTTGAATATTTTTTAGGCCCTACCTCTAAGCAAGTGCTTGCATTTGATAAAAGAAAGAGTGGATGATACATCTTACAATCTGATGATGTCTCTCATTCATCTAGTCCCTTGCCATGTTCTATTAATGCTTGTAATGATTCTTTATACATTCACATATCTCATGCTAGATTAGGGAATCCCTCCTTATCTATAATGCAACACATTGATATGTGTAACTTTGATGGCTTATCCACTTACTTCTATGAAGTTTGCATCTATGCTAAACAACATAATTTTCCTTTTGTATGCTACAATAATACAACTTTTACTTAGTTTGACTTGATACATGTGGATTTATGGGGACCATATAAAATTATTTATTTTAAGTGGTGCTTCTTATTTATCTACTATTTTTGATAACTTTTCAATTTGAACTTAGAAGTTTATTTTAGATAATAAATGACATGTTCATTCTACTCTTGTTGGCTTTATTACCTGTGCCAAAAACTAATTCCAGAGTACCCTCAAGCACATTCAAAGTAACAATGGGAGTGAAATAGTTAATGAGGAATGTGTAACACCCCAAAATCACGACTTGAAAATTTCGTTTAAATTTTGCTTTGCGGAAGCAAATATTAAAGAATGGTGGGTGTTACCGCTACACTTGACATAAGTCTGGTCTCCTCACCATCCTTACGTCAAGTGCTAAGGCTTAAAACAAATCAACCCATCCAAAGATAAGAGAAGTATAATACGAAATCAAGAGTTTTGCAAAAGAAATATTATCCATGACAAATGATTGTTTAGGAAGTTAAATAACTAACCATTTAGAAAATAACAACAGAGTACGCAAAAGTCATTAATGGTCTGCCTTACACTCTTATGGTCCAACAAATTACAAGGAAAAGGGGAAAAAGGGACGGGGTCCACTCGCTCCCTAAATCTACCTATTCGTCGGGGTGATGCTCCTCGTAGTCTTTTAGCCAACACATGCCCTGGATGTACTTCTCTGAAAAGTGATAGCATTAGTACGACTTTCTCGTACTGAGTAAACCACAATGCCTCCGAAGAGGTAGCATACCTACGTAGCAAACATCATACAAGTACGCAATTCAAAGAGAACATATGCTCACATGCAAGGCCACGATTTTGAAACACACAACCACATCACATTTAACATTACGAGCTAGGTCAAAATCTCTATCAAAGGCATTTAAGGCATTCTTATAATTTCATAATCAATTTAACTTACCAACGACCATACATTATGGCCTGATAGGAAGAATTAGTGATATTCCAAGCAATCTCACCAAGGTCAAGTCATTCCTATTCCGATTATTACAGAAGTATTATGGTGGGTGTCTAATTCGGTTATATAAGTTATATAAAAATTATCAAGTGGAATACAATCCCATATCCATGACAAAGATCATCAAGGAGGGTGGTATCAAAATAAATCACTCGATTTCAGGACAAAGCTCGCCAAAGAAGCCACACGACATAATAGTCGCTCATACTAAACCTCAGAACTCAATACCTTAAGTACGTGTACTCCCTATAGGGTGTATGGAATACCTATAGAGCAGAAGCGAGCCCCTTAACCCGAAGGCCCAAACTATGCACTTGGCGGCCAAGTCCGAGGCACAAGATTCCTTTCCAACTTGAGTCTTTCTCTTTAAGTAATTATTGTCTTATGAAATTTCGGGTTATTATTTTCTTTTAGAACGTCGAGATTCACAAAGTTCAACTTAGTCAACCATCAACAAACAACGTCACATCAAAAGACCACGAGGTCACAACCATTCCAAGCCAACACGGCCTAGGGTTAGACATTATGTCATAGCCCGAATAATTATTTGATTCAGTATTCAAACCAATTGTCCAATTGTTCCCAACATTATTTTAAGGCCAACACTTAATTTAATTAATCCAATCATCCACTTTAGAACACCTTTTTGCCTTAATGACCAAAATACCCCTCAACCTATAACTACCACATTCTCCTTCACTTTTATTACCGAGTTTGCTTACATAAGCTATTTGTCATGAAATGCTAACATAAAATAATTAATGATACTTTACATTCGACAATTTCTTCGGTACTACAAAGGACCATATTATCCCTAACCATTTATCATACATGGTACATGTAAATACTATTAGCATGCATTTTTAATATTTCATAGGTTCATACAATTTCCACACATAAATCTCAAACACAATAATAGTTAATAAAATTACATTTTACCTTAAACATACCCGTTTCATTTTACTAGCATAAATTCAAGTTCATTACCATTAGCATACACCTTTTCACATTTAAGAATATCACTTTGGCATATAAAAAATTGCATGATAACACATATTAATTTACACATCATTATATTCATGTATGAATGAACTACAACATGCTCCCACATAAACTACATTTTACCTTAGACATATTCATCTCATTTTACCAGCATAATTCAAGTTCGTTATCGTTAACATACACTTCATCAAATTTTTATAATATTACTGTAATACCCCGTATTTTTGAAACCTAAATTTATTAAACTTAATGATTTTATTAGCGTAATCTAATGTAAAAAAAATAATTATTTTAATTTTTATTTGTTTTATGGATTTATCGACGATTTTGAATTCATATTTTAATTTAAGTAATCGTTGTCGTTGTGAACCATTTTAGACAAATTCGTTCAAGACCATGATTTTATTATATTCTTTTAATTTCGATTTTCGGTTAAAAATAGGTATTCCCATTCTTTCTCGTATTTTGATTTTTAATATTTTAGATTCATTTCGACTATAACTTCGTCGTGTGATTACGACCTTATTTTTGGAGTTATATTTCGTTAACTAAATATATTATTTAAATTATAGAATTTCTGTTTAAATAGTTAAATTTATTTTAATGATTTTATCCGTAGAAAATATTTCCGACTTTAAATTTATTCATTTTAGAAAATCTTTAATATTTGGGAAGTTTTAAATTAAAAAAGAAAGATTTTCGGAGTTTATTTATGAAATTCTTTCTAGAATTAATTCTCTTTCGTTTTATGCTTTTTGGTTTACGAAAAAACCGATTTCAAAAATTATTTAAATTAGTTTTGGTTTATCCGAATTTGACTTAAATATTTTAGTATATGTTTTAAATAATTTTTCGGGGTCTTATAATGTATTTCCGTAAATAATATAAATTTTTATGTTCGTTGGTTAATTCGTTCGAAAAATGTTTCTGAAATTCTGTATGTAGTTCTTTTATTTATTTTAAGGGTTCGGATCGTTTCGAAATAATTTTTATTTAATAAATTTTAGATAAAATCTTCCAATATTAATTTTTAAGTTTTTAGTATTTTATTTCATACTTGTTTTCGTAAAAAAAAAACGGTGCCCGACCGAACCCCCCCTCTTCTTTTTCTTTCTCTCTTCCCTACCCAGACCCCCCTCCTGTGCGCCCCGTTCTGCAGCCCGAAGCCCTAGCCGACCCAGCCTCCCTCATCGCTCCCTAGCTCCTCCCTGCTCGCCGACCTCCAGCCACCGTCGACCACCACTGCAGCAGCAGCCACGCGACAGCAGCCCACGCAGCAGCGCAATAACGGGCGACGCAGCAGCGCGCAGCAACAAGCCGCACCGGCCGTGCCGCCTTGCGGCCACGGCGAGCTCGGGTGACGACCGGCGAGCCACCCCCGGTCCCCAACGAAGCTTTCCCGGTCCTCCTTGCTTCGATTTTTACTGATTTTTGTTTGGTATAGTTTCCGAAAAACCCTAACCCTTGTTTTGATTAATTGGGTATGAATTAGCTTATAAAAAGCTAAATTGATTGTTTGTTTATGTATGTATATGCTGTAAGATTAATTTGGATAGGCTAATTGTGTGGTTGTGTTGGAATTTTGGAAAAATTGGATTTTTGGCCGGGTTATGCCCAAATTTTTCGGATTCATCCGATTTGGTGATTTCGGACAAATTGATTATACAATATATTTTAAAATGTATCCAATTCCATTTTGGAACCGTCAATTTGAGAAATTTATGCGGGTTTTATCGGAATTTGATTCCTAGGTCAAATTTTGGGTGTAATGAAATTGGGTCGTATAATTGAGCCGTTTCGCTCAATTGATTTTATAATATTGTTTAAAATGTATTTAATTTTATATTGGAAGTGTTGATTTGGGAAAATTGTACGTAATTGATCCGAATTGGATTTTTAGGCCAAAACTTCCGCGGGTTTAAATTGGATTATGTAATCGGGTTATTTTATTCAATTGACTATATAAATTACATTAGAATATGTTTAATTACATTTCCAAACCGTCAATTGATATGTTTTGGCAAGAATTAATCGGATTTGCGTTCCGGGCTCAAAAACCCTAATTGGGCTAAATTGTGTATTTCTTTTACTAGTTTTGAGCAATTGATTATTTGATATGTTATAAAATGTGTTTAATTGCATTTCTAAACATTCAATTTGATTAGATTTATAGAATTTTAATGAATTGTATTTTCGGGCCTAAAACCCTAAATTTCAAGTGAGATTATGAAATCGATTACTTGTATTGTTGTTTTTCTAAAATTGAATGTATAGAAATGGTTGAAATGGTATTAATTGCCTTCTAATAACTTAATTTGAATTAATTAAATTGAATTACCTGAGTTTGTGTCGTGGGCTTTAAAACCCTAATTTTGAAGATTGATTATCTGGAATTGATTAATCGGAAGATTGTTTTGTTGAAATTGATTATCTAGATTTATCTAAAATTAGTTCAATTGTGTTTTAAAACTATCAATTTGAGGTAATCGAAGTGATTTGGCTAATTCGTAGTTTAGGCATTAAAAACCCTAATCTTCGGGGATGATTTTATAAAATTGATTTTTGCTATGCATCTTTTATCTAATCGATTTCTATCTTTGGGTTTTAAATCATTTAAATTATGTTTTAACTTAATCGGTTTTAATTTGGTGTTATGCAAATGGTTGAGTTACCTATTTAGTTATAAAACCTAATAAATAAGTTATTTTTAATAAATTAACTTATGATCGATTATTCTTTCTCGGGCTTTCCAAATTAAGTTGAAATGTCCCAAGCGATATTGTATTAATCCGTTTTGATTTAGTTTTAACCTTAAATCTTAATAAAGCTATGCTTTTAAGTTCTAAGTTTTGGGCACGTTTTCTAAGAAAGATCATTTGTGTTGTTGTTGTGTTTATTTAATTAGAATATGTGAATTATTGATTGATAGAATAGTTTCTAATTTAGTTTTTGATTTCTATCGGTTCTAGGAAAGCTTTCTCGTGGATCCACGAGCTAGTGATCTCTCTCCCCCTTATCTCGCTTAGCTAGCTTCGGATCCAGGTAAGTCTCTACTTACCTCTACTTATGGGCGTTTAGTAAGGACGAAGCTATGGCCTTGTGTTATGTGTGAGGTGATGTGTTGATCGTTGTGTATACCATGCTAAAGTGTGTTATATGATTTATGGATAACTTGTCTCATGTGTAGCGCAACTTGGAATTTGAGGTACGTCGTGTGTGTTTCTATGATATGAGCATGACATGTTCTATGTGTGAGATTATGTTGTGTTGATACGGCCCTCTAGGACATGTATGTCAAGGGTGATGTGTGACTTAATAAGACACTGATAAGACATTAATCACGTAAAGCGAAAGATGTTGAGCTGAGCCCAGTCTGGTCCACCGATTAGAATAGTGGTCAGAGGCGTTCTGCCCTGTGCGTTTCGTTCCGGTCCACCGGCTATAATAGTGGTCAGAGGCGTTCTGCCCTGTGTGTTTACACCCGGTCCACCGGTTATAATAGTGGGGGATCTCGGCTCGACAGACCCAAATAAATAAGTTAATCCATGGGAAAAATACTAAATACTTACAGTGAAACACCATGTGAGTCGGGGCCAGTCCGGTCCACCGGTCAGAATAGTGGTTAGAGGCGTTCTGCCCTGTGTGTTTCGTTCCGGTCCACCGGCTATAATAGTGGTCAGAGGCGTTCTGCCCTGTGTGTTTACTTCCGGTCCACCGGCTATAATAGTGGGGCTCCCGCACTCACATGGACTATTGAAGAATGTGTGAAATGGACTTATTATCATTAATGAGAATAAATAATAAGTCTAATTGGACCATGGCCAGCTTTTATTACCTGTATTACCACATGCTGCTTATGTGCATAATGAGTCACTTTATATTTCGGTTATACCACGCTTATATGTTAAATGAGATGGTGCATATGTTTTATATGTTACTATGAGTGTATGGCAAGATTCGTGCTGTGGGTTGTGAGTATGTAGGATATTGTATTAACGTATTGTACTATAATTTAATACACACTTGATGATATCTCTCCTATAAGGTAGGGTAGCGAGACTTACTCAGTATTGGACCCGTACTGATACTACACTGGTTGAATGGGTCCTGTGATGATCCACCGATGGTGGGGAGCAGACGTCTTGTGCAGGTTTAAGATCGGATACTGTTTTGGGGTGGAAGGCTTGACTTGAGTGAGTAGGCGATCCGGATATTGGTCCCTTGGGATCTGTTTTATTTATCTATATTGTGTACTACGCTTCTTGTTTTGAAACTGTACTCTTAAGTTGTATTCCTAAACGATATTCTAATTGTTGTTGGCTCGTGTTTTCGTGAATGATCTATGTTAACTATGTACCTATGTTTTGAGGATTTTTACTTAACGATTGTTTAGTTTAGCCTTAGCACTTAGTATCGGAACGGTAGGAGTGAACCGGTCTGGTACTAAGTATGGCGGTAATACCCCCAAGTTACGGTTTTAATTCTTTCGCTTCCGCTAAGCCTTTTGATTTTAAACGAAATTTTTCAGTAGTAAATTTGGGGGTGTTACAACTGAGGCATATGAAAAGGTTGCATGATAACACATGTAAATTTACACATCATGATATTCATGTAGAAAAGAAATACATCATGCTCCCATTTCCCACAAACATACAATAATTTGATAACTTTATCCTATCATGATTTAATCCTAGAAAACTAGCCTATCATTTTGACATAAAAATTCTACCGTCTACGGATTAGTTGGATTTACCTTGAGCTAAGAAATATTAACACCACAAACTTCCTCCACAAATACTCTAAGCGAGGTCAAGGTTACCTAGAAGTGAATACACCATCCAAACTACAAGCATTAATATTTATGTAAAATAAAATAATCAAAATACAACCTACATAAGCTAATACTTGAAAACGATTAGGAAAATAAATGAGGCAGCCGGTGCATGAATTTAAGCACCGAACCCACCGAATATGGAGTACTTACTTTGGGAAGAAAAATGGCTGCTTGGGGGAGGTGGAACACAAGGCAAAAGCTGGAATATTTTTTGAAGCTAAATTCGGTGGAGGGGAGGGAAGTTTGGGGCTGCACTTTCTTTTCTTTTGTTGCTGGAATTTAGGGAAGGGAAAGAGGGGCAGCAAGAGGCAAATTTAGAGGGCTAAAAGGGAGAGGGAAGGAGGTGTTTTCTGCTGGTTAGGACTTAATAAAAGGAGGGAAAAATAAAGAGAAAAAGGGCTGCTACAAGGGTGAGTGGGGAAGGGTGCTGCAGGTTGGTTTTTGGGGATGAGGGTGTCGAAGCTTAGGAGAAGGGAAAGGGGCTGGTTGAATGCATGGGAAAGGAGGAAAATGGAGGGATAGATGGTTGGAAAAGTGGGATAGGGGTGCAGGTTGAGAGGAGGGGAAGATAAGAGCTGCAACTTGGTGGATGGGCTGGGGTTACGTGAGATTTGGGGCTGCATAAAGCTGGGTGACGTGATGGTTATGGCTGGGCTGTTTTGCTGGGAATTTGCATGGTGGAATGGCATGGGAAAGGAGGAGAAATGGGTAGGTAGATGGATAGAAGGTAGAGTAGGAGTGCAGGTTGGGGAAAGGAAAGATGAGACTGCAAGTTGGAAGGGACAAGATGGGTGTCGAAGGGTATGGCTGCAGGTTGGTGTATGACGTGAGGGAGGATGGGTTGGGTTGATGGCTGCAAAATGCAGGGCTGGGGGTGGCGTGAGAGAGGGGGCAATGCAGGGAGGAGAAGGGCTACATTTGGGGAAGAGGGAAAGCTGCAAAAAGAGGAGGATAGTGCTGGATAAGAAGAGACATATGCATGGAGAGGTAAAGGTGACGGGATGCATAGCTGTATGGGCTGCATGCTCTTCGACAGGTTGGGGGTGGTTTGGCTGGGTTTAAGTGGGGAAAAAGGTGGGGGTTTGATTAGGAAAAGATTAGCAAAAGCCTCCTAAGGTATTAAGCTAGCAAGTAAGGTTATTAGGAAAAAGAATTACCACTTAAGCAAGGTTTAATTTCCTCCAAAAAGAAATCATGGTACTATTATTAATATGATCAATATTATCATTATTTTACCACTTCCCTTATTTTATTTTATTTGCAATTATTGCTAACATTATTATTATTCTTACAATCCTTGTTATGGGTATTATTATTAAAAGTATTATTTATAAAAGATTATTGGTATAGCCATCCCTTCTATTTTAATTACTCTCTTCTTATTATCGGTATTATTATCATCCTCAATTTGATTTTTTTTGTACCTTCTCTACTCTTTCTTACACTTAATCTGGGTTATTTTTATAACTTAATATTTATGGATCTACTCGAGACAACAAGGCGATCGTTAAAAAAAAATCTTATGGTTCACTTCGCCTATTAATCAAGTTTTAAGTCTTGCATGTCTAAATTAAGGGTTAATTAATACGGGGTATTACAAATTGTGATGCGAGAGCATCCTCATTTGATGATGACAATACCATCATTATTTTTCCAATTTTGAGAGTCATAAAACTCTCCTTAGACAAATTAATCACTCCTAAAAAAAGCTAGCCATGCAATCTAAGCAAACCTTGTCAACCTTTTACCACCCCCACAAAATAACCCCCGAAAAAGAGACACCTTTAACCATGTTTTTTATCTACTTTTCCCACCTTTGTTAGTCCATTTTATTTTATTATTTTAGCTCCAAAAATTTCACAAAGACGCAGCCCATTCTGCACCCATAATAGCTACACAAAGCAGCCACAACCCCCTCTCAAGTTATATGTCAAGTTCTTTTTAGCACTTGAGAAGAACAATGCAGATTTTTAAAAAATAACAAGGAAGACTAGAAGACATTCCTTACAACTTTTATCTCTTATAAGATTAAAATGATATTTATCTCTTTTATTGTAAATAAAGTGGCTACATGATTTATACGTGTGCTAGGAAGCTCCTCATATTCAAAAATCAGCACAAATATACCCAACCATGACTGAAACTCTTGGATGGTAAATTAGGTAGTTTTATTCATTTTGTTTAGCTAAAATCACATGTATTAGTTGAATAAGTTGTAACCTTTAATCCTGCACTCCATCTATAAGTTTCAAGGAGAGAATGAAAGAAGAAAACAACTTATTTTGGCTGTAACATTTTCTCTCTATACCCGAGAGCTCCCCTCCCTTCAACTCAAGTGTAAGAGTTTGAAGTTTATAAAAATCTTCCAAGATTTATCCTAAGAGTTTATACATTAAGTGGTTCTTATAAGTATTGATTTAAGGAGTTACCATGAATAAATTTTATTTCCTCAAATCTCTCCCCATTTCTTCTCTTTGTTTTCGGTTGTTCTAAGTTAAATTAGAATACTACCTCCTAGCATAATCCAAGTTGGATATCATATGCATTATAATGGTAATATTATTTCATACAGAAGGTACCATTAACCAACATACCATTTCGTATACTCCATAGTAGAATGACATAGTGGAGTGAAAGCGTTGCCATCTACTTAAGATTGCATGAGCATTGAGGTTTCATGCTCAAATCCCAGTGAATTTTAGAGGAGAGTGCATCCTGGTAGCTACCCACCTGATCAACTTATTGCCTACTACTATCCTGCACTAAAAAACCCCATTTGAGATGCTATATAATAAACAATCAAGTTATGACCATCTGAGAATCATTGATTGTTTATGTTTTAGCCACTTGCCCACATTAGATAAATTACAAAGTAAAGCTTGTCGTTACCTTTTTCTTGGATAGTCTTGTAGTTAAAAGGCCTATAAATCCTTTAACCTTGAGACCAAGAAAGTATATGTTTCTCACAATGTCATTTTCAAGGAAGACAATTTTCCTTAGAAGTCATTGGACCATGCAATTACTCCACTAATGAACCCACCTCCTCTTATAATTTACCATGTGAATCTTGCTAGCTATGATAGTTCTAATGTCAATCGATCCTCACCGTTCTGATGCCCGCAAATATCTGTACTCATAGCTACACATACATCATCATCTACATTTTGTTGTATCATCCTCTCCTAACCCACCTACACATACATTATCATCTACACCTATTGTACCCTCTTCATTTAATCCAATACCTCTCCCACAACTATATATATATATATAGATATATATTCTCCTCCCACCCAAATATGTGAATCGGTCTTGTCTATTCCCATGTGCAAGTCCACTAGGACCATTTATCTTTATTTTTTACAAAACTTCCACTGCACTTACTTACCCACTTACATTACTTCTTGTTGTTCCTTCTTTGACTCTTCTCATTCCCCTCCCTTATGTAGCTTCTCTTACTAATATATTTTCCACTTATGAGCCACATAGCTACAATCAAGCTAAACATGATCCCTAATGGATCACAACTATGGATAAGGAGATCTATGTACTTGACGAAAACAACACTTTAGAGCTCACTTCTTTACCTTCGGAGAAGTAATATATTGGCTCAAAATGGGTCTTCAAGTTCAATTTTAAACCTGATGGCATTGTGGAGAGATATAAGGCCATAATGATCGTAAAAGGATACAAGCACACAATTTCATCAATGGCCAAGATGGCCACCATTCGAATGATCATTGTCATAGCCACTTCTAAAGGTTGGTCTCTTCATCAATCAAACATTAATAATGTTTTTTTTCACAGATTTCTAGATGAAGATATATACATGACTCCTCCTCAAGGATACACTAAGGCCATGAATGGTCAAGTCTATAAATTGCATCATTCATTCCATGGCTTTAAGTATGCCTCTCGACAATGAAATTTCAAATTAACCAATCATTTACTTAAGCTTAGCTTCATCAAATCTAAGTATGATTATTCACTCTATGTCTGAGTTATTCCTGGTTCTTTCAAGTGTGCTCTTGTCAATGTTGACAATTTGTTAATCATTAGTGATAACATTGAGTTCAATGATTCTATAAAAGGGTCTCTCGATCAAGCCTTTAGTATCAAAGATTTAGGTCATATGTGTTACTTCTTGGGTCTAGAGATTGCACGCTTTCCTCCTAATACTTTTCTAAACCATCAAAAGTATATTTTGGACATCTTTCTTGATATTAACAGGTCCCAATGGAAGTTTTTTGCATTATCTCTTTCACAAGGTTTGAAGCTTTACGTAGATGATGGTGATTTACTACCTAATCTAGAATTTTATAGGTGATGTGTTGGTAGATTGCTCTATCTCAACATGACCAAACAAGATCTATCCTATATCATGCAACATTTGAGCCAATTCTTGCATGTCTTACATAAGCCCCATATGTAGGTTGCCATGCATGTTGTAAGGTATTTAGAAGGAGTTGTGAACATGGATCTTTATTATTCAACCAAATCCTCTCTTGATATCTCCTCTTATAGTGATGCGGATTGGGCCTCATGTATGATCTATTATTGTTCTTTCATAGGATATTGTGCTTTTCTAGGCTCCTCCCTAGTCTCTTAGAAGATAAAGAAACAAAAGACTATGTCCAAATCCTTTCCTGAGGCAGAGTATCGAATCATGTATGCCACTACTAGTGAACTTGTAAGGATGGGTGGCATTCTTCAAGACCTTTATCTCTTGAATACCTCGCTATTCCTCTATATTGTGACAACAAGGTAACCCAACACGTTGCTGCCAATCTAGTTTTCCATAAGCGAACAAAACATATCAACATTGACTACCATTTTGTTTGAGACATGGTTCAAGCTAGGTCATTTCTCACATTACATGTCAAATTTAGCCTATAATTGGTCGATTTAATGATGAAACCACCCGGTGCCCAACAACACCTATTTCTTTCCACCAAGCTTGGTCTTGTGCCAAATCCACCTTCAAGGGGTGTGTGAAGATTATGTGATGTATAGTCATATATGTTTGTTAAATAATCTGAGTTTGTTAGGTTGTTATTAAGCTGCTACTAATCACTAACTTATTCAATTGTGGTTACTCATATATATCCGTTGTACTTTTTTTTTACAAACACATAATAGACTCTTGATTTTACTTTCTTCCTCATTTCTCTTCATTTCATTTATCTCTGTCTTCAAGATATCATAACTATCTTGATTTGAGCTCAATTAGGTAGTCTCACAAAAAGGCCCATGACAAAACTACAACCTCGTCAAAAAAGACAACAACAAAATCAAAAAAAAAAAAGAAAAAAGAAAAAAAGTGACCTATGATAAACTAGTAATCAAACACACCAATGTTCAACAATCCAATTATTAAGTAGGGAATCATGTGTTAAATTAGTATAGAAGGGTCTTGATGAGGAGCTAATTAAGCTTATCGTGGTGTATTATAATTGGGTGGAGCTAGTTATGGGTTGTGTGTGTGTATTGTTAGACAGAGACATAAGGTTATTTATTTATATAATGATAAGACATTGCTATTATGTTATTATTAGGTCCCGAGTTATTTAATCTATTCGGAGAGTTATGTAACAGAGTTAAGGAAGTCAAGAGTATGGAAGAAATTGAATCAGAGGTCCAAGGTCCTCAAAAACTTGATGCTGCTATATATTCACCATCTTAATCAATCTCATTCACCCTCCTTGGTAAAATTTTTTTTGTCTAGAATTCAGCATTCATTTGGTAGGTGCTTCGGATCTAGTAATCTGCTATATTTGTAGAAAACTAGGACACAAAGCTGGTACTCGCACAAGAGGCCAAAAAAGGCAGCAGCCTTTTAATAGTATATTAGCTAAATATTAATATTGGGGAGTGTCTTTATTATTTGGTATATTTTGCTATTTAGTTTGATATTTAGCTATATATGCATATTTTATTTTAGACATTAGTCTTTAAGATCTAGGAAGTTTTTAATTCATATATATAATAAGGGACAAGCCCATATGTTGCGCTAGTTACAAACAGGCTTATACCCCTGCCCTTAATTTCAGCAATCAAAGAATTAACGAATGAGTTAGTCACTAGTTCTGTCTCGCTCCCAATCCCGCGCCCCTCTTTCTAGGCCCATGGCCTCGCTCCCCCTGTCCCTCTCTTCTAGCCTTCAACTCTTTCCCTAATACACAATCCAATCCTCTTAATTAACTCCTTCACACATTCAATTAATTGATATGGGTTACACATGAAGAAACCGTACCGAAAATAAATCAAGAAATCGATTCCAAATTCGAGTTTATTAAATCCAATCCTCTCTTTTAGCCCCTGTTTGGTTTTACTTATTATTAACAACTACTTTTAACTAAAAACTACTTTTATAAATCTACTTTTAAAAAAGCACTTTTATAAGTAAAATGTATGTTTGTTTTAACTTTTATTACATAAGTGATTAATGCTTAAAAACTACTTATTGTATCTTATTAGTGTTTGGTTTTCATTTTCCTACAAAATTACTTTTTCTTTTCCATCTTTAGTTTTTATCTTCCTATATATATTTTTTAGTAATAATTACTATATAAATTATGTAATATTAAATATTAAAAAGTATATGAAACATTAACATGTATAAAAAAAATATAAATATATTACAAAGTAATAAAAGTTATAAACTTATTGAAAAAAATTATGAACAACCACTAAACAAATTTATAAAATTGACAAACATCTAAAACTCAAATATTAATTGTAAATCAAAGTTTATATTATGCAATAAACATTCTTAAATTTATAATAAGCATCATAATATAGTTCAATGACGTGCATTGTAAATATCATCTGCAATCCTACCCCGTACCATTTCCATTTCTCTAGCAGCTCTACCGTCTACATGTTGTCCAACATCTCTATTCCTATTGTTTTCTTCATATATTTCTCTGCTACAAAACTCATCAAATAATATATCATCCATTCCATTCAACCTAATAAAATTGTGGATTGTCATTGTTGCAATGACAATAAACATTTGTTGTTCCAAACTATAATTCGGCATTTGCTTTAAGATTGGAAAACGAGCCTTCAAAACACCAAAGCAACGCTCAATCACATTTCGCATCGACGAGTGTAAATGATTGAATAATTCTTCTTTTCCTTGTGGACCGCCAACTCTTTGAAAATCAGATAGATGATACCTTGTATCCTTGAATGGCGCAAGATAGCCGGATGTATTGGGATAACCTTAATCAACCACATAATATTTACCTGCATAAAATATAAGTTCATATTATTCAACTATAATATTTTATACTTAATATATAAAATAATGTTCTATTTACCTCGAGGAGGATGGGGAAAGTTTTTGTTGGGATCTCGAATACAGTGTTGGAATATTCGAGAATCATGAGCCGACCCCTCCCATCCAGCTTCTACAAATGTGAATAACATATCAAAAGAACAAACTGCCATAATATTTTGGGAACACACTCCTTTACGATTACGATAGGGCATTTGTTCATTCTTTGGAACACAAGCATCGATATGTGTTCCATCTATCGCTCCTACACAATCTTTAAAATAAGGCCAAAGTCTCGAATCATTTATGATCTCAGGAGGGACCTCATCAAGGCTTCGATGAGGCCTTATAATATCACTAGCAATCTTTGATATAGCAACTAAAACCTTGTTGAAATATCTACTAATAGTTTCTCCAGAGTGCTGAAATCGATCTTGCACAACTCTATTCCTTTCATTGTGACCAACTGTATATAAAAAAATCGCCAGTTGTTCTTCAACGGTCACATTATACGTATCATTTAGCAACCTTCTTGATCTTAAAAAACTTGCTAACCTTAGAAAAGCATCCTTTTTCATTCTAAACAAATCGTGGCATAGCCTATCATGACCATTCAATATACGTTGGACAAACTGGTGACCTGTTTCAGAAGATTCCAAACAAGCTTGCTTCTCGATAGACGCCTTCCGTCTCTTTCGCAAATGTCGCACTACAAGTAAAAGTAGTAGTAGTCTTTTTTTTCGATCATCCATCTATTCAAAATCAAAGCATCACTTGTATTATATGTATATCCAATATATATGCATAAACTTATATACAACAAACAACACTTATGTTTTCTATCAAACAACATGAATATTTCAAAGCTAATTCAAAAAGTCACAAGTCCAAACAATTGCATAAGTCCATCAAAGATAAACTATTCTAAAATACCAAAAGTGACAAGTCCAAACAATTGCATAAGTCCATCAAAGGTAAACTATTCTAAAATACCAAAAGTCACAAGTCCAAACAATTACATAAGTTCAACATAAACAACATAAGTTTTACAAATAGAAAATAAAAAAAAAACTCAAAAAAATTAGTCTTTTACAAAATACCATAACAACCTAACATCCTTGATTAACTCTTAGAGTGATCTCTTAAAGATTCCAACCAAACATTACGCTTTTGGGGAGCCATATACATCCATATGTCTCTATTATCAGGATCCTTGAAAGCATTAGTACCGAGGATAAATAACTCATCAGTAATTTCATCGGCCATGTTATTTAGAATACCTAAACATTCTTTTATGGTGGGGGTTGTTGAAGCTTGAGGTGTAGGCAAAGGAGGATCATTGTTACTCTTAAATGCAGATTCACATAATTGTAGTAACTTATAATCAAGCTTGTCACTAGCTGACTCCTTTCTCTTACGAGAACTAGATTGTTGACTCTTAGAACGCTTGTTGCTTGACTTTTCCTTTTGGCATGTCCCACCATCTGAATCACTAGAATCACAACCCTCGATGTCAATGACTTTTTCGCATTTAGAAGGACCCGCATTACTTGATTTTAACTCTTCATCATCCTTATCGAAACTTGGATGAGTCCCTTGAGATGGAGCCCATGAATGTTCTCCAGTTGCATGAGTACCACCAAAGATTAATCGAAGCTCATCTAAATGGGCAATTGGCTTGGTGCGAAAGTGTTTACAACTTGGATTTTGCTACAAAAAAAATAAATAAATGATTACATGCTATATAATAATAATAATAATAATAATAATAATAATAATAAAATAACTTAAAAAAAATATATAATTGTAATTTACCTGAATAAATGTCTTCCATCTATCCTCCCCACAAGTGATTGCACCTGTTATTGGGTCTCTCCCAAGTCCAGTTTCACTTTCAAGTTTTAACCATGCTAAATAATCTTTTTTTGTTAAGGTAAAATGATTTTTCACTTGAACTTTCTGATATCGCACATTCTCAATCCTAGTAAGACCATCAATAATATTAGACCATCCAATTTTGTTGAAACTTGAGGTAGGCCTATTGCCTTTCTTAACCTCCTCAACACATAATTGAACAAAAGTTTGATGTCTTGATTCAGTCCAATGTGCAATATCTGATGAAGATGTCATGGATCCTACAAATATAATTATATGCTATTAAAAAGTAATAATTTAATAGAGTAAGATATCAAACGAGTTTATTTAATAAATATTTATTAAGATAATATTAGAAAAGCATATTAAAAATAGTTTACTAATAAATAAATAAATACCAATTAAGGTTATAATTTTTTTTTTACTTATGGGTCGACCCATCCTAACCCGACCCTGGATTGGCCCCAAGTCTGGTCAAGACCAGGTAACAAATAATCAGGCCAACCAATTTCCTACACCTGCAGAGGAAGAGTCGAGAGTGAACAGACCTTTGCATAAGTTGGACGTTGGGACTGAAATGAATGAGCGGACGTAGATCTATGGAAGCACAAGAGAAGGCCGCCAAAGCTATGGAGGACACCCCAACGCAGCAATGACTCCTGCAGAAACCACCCCTAGTTTAGGACCAAAAACTGATGCTCTACTACGAAATTGAATCGCTCCTTTTATATGAAATCAACCAAAAAAAATTCTTTCTGGCTTCTGCCCATCTTCAACCAAGCTAGCTAGCTAGCCAACAAAATAAAGTGCACCCAACCCCCATGGATTTATGAGCATACCGACGAAACAGGGGCAAGTGCAGTGCGAAAATCAAATTTCTGTTTCTCCAACGCAATCTTCAGGGTATTCTCGTATGATCGAGGTTCTCATTCCCGTGCTACACTTATTAAACATCGTTAACCACTATGAACAGTCAAATAAACTCGAATCATAATCTTTAAATTAATATAAAAATTACTGCAATCGGCTCTGATTATCTTAGATTAGCAGAGATTAACCTGCGATGAAAAGTATATAAGGTAAACGGCGCAATTTAAGGCCCAAGAGACTTGAATTAAGGTGGCTCTTCGCACCAAATAAAACATGGTACTGGTGGTAATATTTTTAATACCATATACTTAACTAATGGCCGACTTCTCAGCAAAAGTGGTGTTCGATAAAGGCGCAACCTTATTTGCCATATATATATATATATATATATATATATATATATATATATATATATATATATATATTAAAAAAACGAAATACCTTCAATAATGTAATATTCTTTTGGCATCAAAGGTTTTATTCTCTCCATATCCAACGACCTTCTCTTCTGTATAATTTATAAATAGCCTCCTTTCCGTGCACTTCCGTCACAAGAATTACAGCCGAAGAAACAGTACGAAGAGGCAGAAACAGAGAGTTTGCGAACAGGGCATCAGGAAAAGCGATCGCGATGGCGGCCGGAATCGTGGTGGTATTCGACTTCGATAAGACGATCATAGACTGTGATAGCGATAATTGGGTCGTTGATGAATTGGGTTTCACTGAGCTTTTCAATAAGCTTCTTCCTACCATGCCATGGAACACGCTCATGGTAATTCTCCTCTCCCCTTTTTTTTTTTTGGTCCTAAAACCCAAACCCATCCCCCCTGTCCTCTTTTACCGCATTGCTTTTCTATGCTTATTTTGCGCATTTCTCGAATTTACAGGACAGGATGATGACGGAGATGCATTCGTCTGGGGTAACAATTGACGACATCGTCAAGACATTGCAGACGGTTCCCATTCATCCTAGGGTTATCATTGCTAAGTTCACAATCGTGATGACAGAAGTGAGATTGTGAATTTTACAGTTTAATGGAGCACTCACTGTCGAGATTTACAGTCATAAGGAAATTCAGAGAGATATGTACATAGTCACCAAGCTACTGAATGTTGCTTTGTTCGCAGATCTCTAAAATAAAACTACAAAATACTAAAATTAACTGACATTGGAACATACCTGTGCTGAATCTTCAACCTGGAGACTCGCAGTAGTGAGCAAATATTGAATCGAACAAGAAGTTGGAAATCAAGGCGCCGCCTGGTTGAGCTATGGGTTCGGCCAGGCAAAACTAGGTTATCGAAGGTAGCAGGTGGACGGACATGAACAGTGCGGATGTAAAGGCTTTTATATATAACATATATGGGCAGTGTACGGATATAAACGAAACTTTTACTAATCAATAGTTCCGTGCCGCATAACAAAAAAAATTACTTTCAGAAGTAGAGATACTTTACTTTCAGATTACTACTTTTAAAAACTAATTATTGTTAATTACTTTTTTACAATCATTTTTAAAAAGTAAAATCAAACACTATTAACTAATCTATAATTACTTTTTATAATTACTTTTATAAAAAACTACTTTTTAGAAGTAAAATCAAACAGGCTCTAAATTAGGATCATGTTTCAGCCACGGAACTGAGTCAAGAAGCTATTATTCGGGAACACACCACAATTGGTATAAGAGGAAATCAAATTATTCAATGTCTTAAAAAGATATCAGAGGTTATGCGAGAAGAATAGAAGTTCGTATGTTTGGATTGCTGGGGTTTGCACTACCGCGAAACCACCAGTGCCTTCCTCGAAGGCTCTATGCTTACGGGAAGCATCACCTAGCAGGTCGAACTCTCCAGGGTCAACCCAATCTTTAACGAGACACTTCAGTTTAGCAGCAAGTCTACTAGTGGTCGAGCCTAGCCCCTTAGCTTTTGGTATTCACGCCCAAGGCTCATCTAAGGTTCGCCTAAGGTTTTGGAGACCGGGGATTCTTTGAACGATCGATGCAGGGAGCTATGCTATCAGGGACACCCATTTGAGGGTCGAGATGCTCAATTCGACAAGCAAGTCATCTAGTCTGATTTTCGTTGGCAGTTTATTGGATAGTTCTTCCGAGAAGGAGGACCCCTTAAGCACTTGAGCTTACCTAAGGATGTTGCTAATTTCCCGAGCCTTGAGCAATCTCCACAGTGTTATTATTCAGGTGACTTAAGTATGAATCTTCGTCGGATTCTGGCACTCACATCAGGTTGGCTTGCTTGGAGAGCAATCCTTGAAGATATCGCCTATATTCTCTACTAGGGAATTCTTTTTGAAACAAACGAGTAAGCCCTCTGGAAATTTTGTCCTGCCACGTTTGATAAATTGATTTTTTCCAATCTCTTCAATTAATAGACGCTTCATCCTACCACTCTCCAGCACTGGAACTATTGGCATATTTCATTCCTCTCGTCAGCAACCTGTTTCTTCTTCAACTTAAATATTGATTACAACAACAAATTTTTTTCCGGATCTTGAACATATTTTTCTTTTTTTAAATGGCAGTTTGTCGCCTAGATCTGAAACGATAAACGATTGCAGTAATATTTAGGCAAATTTCTGGCATATTGATGGAAGGACTCACGGGTATGACGGACATGGTGGCGGTGAGCTGATGATGATAGTTGCTGGCCGATGACAACAAGCTTGACGACGGCGTTGAATTTAAGGGGCGGCCGGCGACAGAGAAAGGGGTAGGTTAGGGTGGTGTGGATATGGGATCATGGGATGGGAGCCTGGGAGGAACAAACGAATGTGTGTGGGTCTCAGGGAAAAAGGAAAGGTGAAGACTAATTAGGTTAAATGTTATATAAACTGAGCCTAAAGATTAAGTACCTAAATCTAAGAAAAAGCGTATATTTCATCAATTTGTAGTATATAAGAAATAATTCAAATACAAAGATGCGCGTACTAACAAACAATTATTTCCTTTTTTTTTTCCCTTCTAATTTTGAACTTTTATTTTTTTCAAAAAATTAAAAAAAAAAACTGGATACAAAAAAATAAACAATAATTACGAATTAAGATAATTGTATATTAAAGAAATATTTAGTTACTTAGTGTAATATGTAAATATCAACATCTTTAATTGTATGTGCATATGTACCTTTCAGGTAACTCTTCATTGTTGCCAACTGATTATAAACATTATTGCCTTAAATATTTTTATGGACCCTCTTATTTCCCTCCCATATATCCATTTTCTGCCCACTGGTTGAGGAATTTTATCTTGTGCAATCGTTCCGTATATCACCGTGCAACAGGTTGCTTTCAAAATAGAGATTTATATTAATATACTTTTAATAATAAAAAATTGGTAAAAAAATAATATATTAGTAGTAAAAGATTAGTTTTAAATAGAAAACAATAGAAAAATATCTACTCATTGGTAAAATATAAACACATTAGTAGTGAAATATTATTACGTTGGTAATGAAAAATCAGCACTTAAGTGGTAAAAAACAAGTTTTAAGTAGAAGAATAAGAAAATATTAAATTGTTAGTGAAAAATTAATACATTAGTGGTAAAAATTTAGTATATTGGTAGTGAAAGATTATTTTAAGTAGAATAATGGTAAAAGATCAACTCACAAGTAAAAAGATCGGTTTAGTGATGGTAAAATATTAGTTTAATGTTGTGGTAAAAGTTCAATACATTAACGATAAAAGATCAATTTGTTAGTGAAAAATTAGTACATTAGCAGTGAAAGCTACTTTTTAAGTAGAATAATAGTGATAGATCAATTCAATGGTGAAAAATTAGTTCAATGATAGTAAAAGATTAGTCTAATAATGATGAAAAATACTTAAATGTATGATGAAATATATATAGTTATGTAGTTATGCTGAAAATTTAATATATTAATGATGATAGATCAATATGTTAGTAAAAAATAATACATTAGTGGTAAAATATTAATATACTAGTAGTGAAAGATTATTTTTAAATAGAATAATGGTGAAAGACCAAATCATTGATGAAAAATTAGTTCAGTGGTGGTGAAATATTAGTATTAGTAATGAAATATTAGTATATAAGTCGTAAAAGATTAATTTTACGTAGAATAATAATAGTCGTTATCGATCAATTTGTAGAAGAAAAAACAAAACATCAATAGTGAAATATTAGTATATTAGTGATGAAAAATTATTTTTAAATAAAATAATGTTTAAATATCAGCTTATTAGTGAAATATTTTTTTATTGATGATGAAATATTAGTTTAATAGTGGTGAAAGATATTTAAATATGCATGTATGTGCATTATTTGTTAAATTTAAGGTATATTAATATGGGTATCAATTTATAGAGAAAAAACTCAGAATTATTAGAGTATATATTATTTTATATTTTTAATAATCCTAGTGAGAGATATTTTAATTTTTTTTTTTAAAAAAAATATTGATATCTTACTGATGTAAGTAGGCTGCACCTATACTCTGTATGTAACTAATAATATGGTACTTGTTGTTGGCCGACAACCTTTGGGCTAGCTTACTAGTTCCCATGTGCTTACTAATTATCGAGTCTAGTTCACTTTGAATGACTTCTTGTTTACTAGTACCATTTTCATCCTTCTCTAGTGGTGGTCTTAAAATTAGCTAGGTCGGAGTGAACCAGTTAAAGCAATTATGTTATTTTGTCTATGCTAGGTTTAAAGAGTTTTTTCGTATGTTTTGTTAGCAAAGGCCATCTTTCTTTAACGTTGGTAGCATGCTGAGTCTTTTTAACATTTTTTTTAATTGAAGACACATTAAGGTTCCCTAATCTAACTCAACGTAAATCCTCCCTTTTGGTTGCCCATAATTTCCTCAATAAATGACATCTAATATACTTCCATAGAGTGTTAGTATCACATATGAATAAACAATTCAGATTTGGTTGCCCACTAAATGACATCTAATATACTTCTATAGAGTGTTAGTATCACATATGAATAAACAACTCAGATTTGGTTGCCCATAATTACCTCCTTTTTGGTGAGACTTAAACTTCAAACTTGAATACAAAGTTTGATTGAATTTTATAATCAAAATTTTACATTTTTATTTTAAGATTTGAATATCTTGGATTGTGATTGTAAGTATTATGATTTTAGGCAGTGGTTATTGATCATATATATATATATATTACTTTTTTCTTATCTTCTTCTTTTGTTTTAATTTGGTGGCAACAACCCCAAATCACCAACATCTAAGCATGACCCAATTTATTTCCTGAATGCATCATGCTTTTAGTGAGGAAAGAAGGTGGAGCCAGACACCTGTGTAAAGGAGAATGGGGTGATGGTTGTGAGTTGGGTATGAGTCTGGAATGCTGGGTTATCTTTCGCTTAGAAGTAGTAACGGCCGACGTACAAGGCTTCTAAATATGCTCAAATGTTTCTAACTGATATGCATATATGTTAAATGTTTGTTCATGCTCGTGCACAGAAGTCAGTCATTGGTTGCTACACCATTTAGTGATGCATGCATGTGCCTGTCAAATTTCACACGCCATCTCCATGAACGCAATGAATGCATGGGAAAAGCTTGTGCGAATTTATCTCACAAACAGATTCAAATTCTTCTAAGTGCAAATTCCTCTGTATCATTTATTCTGGGGACTTTTCGGGTTCTTTAATTGTTGGCGATGCATCTGAATGCCACCGTATTAGCAAGATTGTATCTTGATCGAGAATTGGAAGAAGAACTGAGGCTTTCAGCACAAGCCAGGGGTAAGGTGGCTGACCCAAGTAACAGTGGAGGAGCCAAAAGGAAGATACCCAGTGGACATATTTAGACAGAATCATCCTACTGCCCGTATGAACTGAGGGTGCTCCACTGCAGCTGGTAGATTTGCTCTTCACTTGCGGAAAATTGCACGGGAAAGGTAATGATCTTATAGTTCAACCAGCGACGGTCGGTTAGTATTTGTTGTTGCTACTCACTTGCAAGAGCTTGATTGTAAGAAAATTGTACTCCTTGAGTCTGACATTTTTATACGATACATATCAAATCCTGACGCCGGGTAAGAGAGTTCGTTTAAGTAACTAGAAATAGCACTGCAGCCCCGGGCAGAACCGGTTTTCTTGAGGCAGCTCTGTTTCAACCTGCTTGCCTGCTTTATCCAACCTGGAGCAGGTGATCAAACGGAACAACTAATTAATGTTGCGCTTGCGAGGGAGGGCTACACACGAATGGCACAACGGAATAGTTGTAACAATAAAATAAAATAAAAAGTCAATAATCGATAGAGTTGGCGGCGGTCAACGGGCGGCCAGAGTGCAAGCACTCTGAATCCAAATAACGGCTACTTCTTAGTTTTAATATGGGATGTCTTGATGGACTATGATGTGAGTGCATGCATTGGTGCTTGCCATACCAACATGTAGCTTGATGATGGAAGTATATTTCCACATAAACAGATAGCTTGTTTCCGTTCAAAATAATAATAATAATAACTTTGTGTCATAGCTGCTGAGTTACATGCCTTCTTGATTTGCTGAGTTATATTCCATCAGATCAGGCGTCAATGAAAACAGGCATGAAGAAGGAGGAGAAGGGCGAGGGAATCAGGGCTCGACGATCTGACGAGCCTTAACGATAGTTGCAAATTGGCTTTTCATTGTCATCCAGCATTCTTTCGGTCCTCTTCTCATTCATTGGACAGGAACATTCTTATCCACAAAGGCCTGGAGCAGAAGTCACTGTTTGGTTAGGTAATTGTCAACACAAACAGAGAGGCAATTCCTTTGGTGGCTGTTATGTACAACGCCTTGTCTGTTCCTGACACGCTCTTATCCGTCCGATCTATAAACACTGGACAGCCAGCCGTTCCTGGTGGGAGATGATCGGGGATGGACACATACCAGCAAGGCGTTCGTTTGTTCTCATGATACAAGGGATCTGTATTTCCCCTGCAAGTGGAATTTCTGTTTTGGTTAGTTGGATTATATGTTTTGATGTAGAGTTATTGCTAATTAGCAACCAAGTAGGCGTCTTTTGTTTTTATTTATGATGGATTAGTTGGTGCCTTGTGTCATAATAATGGCTCGTTTGTCATCATCACAGAGCCCATCCGCATGGCTCTTCTCGCTTGTATGTATCATTATGTAGTTTACAAAAATTAAAAATAATAACAAACCCTTCCCCCCCCCCCCATCATGATCTGGTTTTGGTGGGGCTTGCAATTTCATTTTCCAGTTTTTAGTGCCCTGAAGGGGAAGGGGACCATAATAAGACACAAGGGACCATCAGGTTCGGTCGGACAACTTTGCAAAGCTACATATCACAAGATAGCAATAACAAAAGCCCAAAAAGGATGTTCCTCTAAACTCACTTTATACATAAAAATGCCTTAAACTCGATTTCTTATTTCATTTACCGCGTGATTAACCACCGCTTCTTTAGTATCATACGTTACACGTAGTGCTTCCACATTAATAATTAAATGATTAAATTAACCAAATGATACAGCACGCCATTTAATGTTCTAAAAGGAGGGAAGCTAGCTAGTAGCGTTTGCTAGATTGGATAAACGTATTCGGGAAAGCAAAAGGACAATATAAAAGCAAAAACCGCTGTTAATGTGCCTCTTTGGACAAATTCTATTCGGAAAACAATTGTAATGATTACGTGGGTTATTTCAGTAATTATATCAATCATTTTAATGATTAAGTCCGTAACTGCGATGATTTTATACTCCGTTGCTCACACCCACATATGTTGTAAATCATAGCGTTAACTTTTTCTCTTTTTTTTTTCCTTTTTTTTGTACTTTTTAAATTAATTTATTTTCAATTTGGATTATCAAATAAATAGATAAAATTATATTATAATAATCATGATATTTTTTCCGATAAATAGAAAACCATATACTTTTAATGTAAAAAAATCTATCTTATTTTACCATTTCTACTCAAATATATTATTATTATTATTATTATTATGTATATTTCTATAATTATCATATTTGATACCCTAGTTATTATACACATTTTTTCTCGTGATGATGTGATTTACTATAGTGATTATATCATATGCATATCAATATGGTTATTATGTCTGGTACTATTTGATGTCCCTTTTCTATAAGGATTACTTGTATTATTGTGTTTCTTATGTATATTTCGGGTCAAGAGAATATCGAGTTGATTCTGGGTCTAACCTATCGAGCTTCATCGGGTGCTGGTTTGATTTGAGTCTACATACTCAAAAATAGATCGAATTTTGGTCAGGTGCATTTGGATATATAAACTTCGAGTTGTATCAGGTTTTGGCTAAGTTAGCTCAATTTAAAATTTATATTGACATTGATTGTTATCATAATATAATTATTAAATTAAAATTTTTAATTTATTATTATTTTTATGATTATTATAGTAAATTTTATCATAATATATGTAATGATGTAACAAATTATTATCATAAATATTTCATAATGATAATAAATTATTATCATTATTAGATTTATTAATATTATAATTATTGTTTTAAATACAATTAAAATTATTATTATTATATAATAATTATTAATATAATAACAATGATCATTATGTTAAATGTAATAATTATTCTTATTATTATCATCATCATCATCTTTGGAAATATAATAATAATAATTATTATTAGAAATACAAAATATAAATTTAACTATTGTTATGATAATAATATATGTTATAATTATTATATTTATAATTATATTTTTTATATTTATAATAATTACCAACCATAAATAATGATAATAATAATAATAATAATAATAATATTAATATTAATAATAACAACAACAACAACAAGATGCCTATATATTTGATTATACACGTAATTAGTTGCATGTAAACCATTTTTTTCTTTCAAATCAATAGGTAACAATTAATTTACATTGTTAATAAAATTTAATAATGAATAGAGCCTTGACCATTTCAAAATATATTTAGTAAGCAATTATATTCCAATAAGTAAGTAAGTTTTGAAAATTATCCTTTACTAAACCCATTTTATCGTAACCCTATCCCCCGTAGCTATAGCTATTAAAAATAACGTACTAAAGTTCTGCAAAATAGTACCATATGAGAAGAAAAACAAAATATAAGAGCCAACATTATCGTACTTAGATTGAGGAAGACGTATTGTGTGAAAACTATAATACCACATGATATGCATAGGTATTTAACCAATACTTTAAATATTGCTTGCTTATATCATACTATACCTTTTTATTATTTTAATATGTAATTATTATATAGAAGCATATGATGTTAATTATTATCAGTAAACTAGGTCTGTAGTTAGTAGGATACCTTTCATAATTATAATTAATTAATAATAACTATATAATGTTTACATGAATAAAATAAGGTGGGAGAAATCAGGTGGTGTTGTGCACTGCACGTCTCCTTTTTGTATTTCCTAAATAGTATTTGCATCTTTAATTCATAGATTTAAGTTGGCAAGTCATATTTTTTACTCATTCAACTATAATGTGTGCTAGTAGTTAGAATAGCAAATAGTAAAAGTCCTATATAAAGACAAATCAATGACTTTATTATAATAATAAAAAAGAGTAACAATTTCACTAATGATGTCACATAGCATTAGACAATTATAAAGATAAAGTATTAGCCTTTGGACTTAGTTTTGAGAATTTTAATTTGATTGATTTACATAATAATAACCTCCAAAAATGCTATTATATAGATGTTAGTTTCTAAACAACAGTTACAAAGTAGCAAGTATTAGCATTAGATTAGAGTTTTTTTTTTAACTTATAAGTTTTATTTGTAGGTAAATAATTGGACAAATGATCACATAACACTTTATTTATTATAGTAGATTCATGCCCCTTATAGAATTAAGGGATTCTATATAAATAATAGGTGATAAACTTAAAGATTATTAAATTTATACTGTAAAACCTATTGCAAGGTTTAGCACCGTACAACAGGTGCTACATCCTACAATACCTTTTTATATTTAATTTTTTTCTAATTAATTTATTTTAACTTTGGTTTATTAAAAAAATCATCATGTTTCTAAAATTTTTCTTTATAAATAGATATCCATATTAGTATATTTTTTATAAAAATAATTGGTGAAAAATCAATCCATTAGTGGTGAAAGTTTAGCTTTAAATAGAACAATAGTGAAAAATCATCTCATTGGTGAAATATCGGTATATTAGTGGTGAAAGATCAATTTTAAGTAGAAGAATAGAAAATATTAACTCATTGGTGAAAAATCCGTACATTAGTGGTGAAAGATAATTTTTAAGTAAAATAATGGTGAAAAATTAGTTCAGTGATAATAAAATATTAGTTTAATAGTGGTGAAAGATAATTAAATGTATGATGAAATATTTATATATATGTAGTTGTAGTGAAAGTTCAATACATTAATGATGAAAGATTAATTCGCTATGGAGAAATCAATTCTTTATTTGTGAAAAATCACTACATTAGTGGTGACATGTTAGTATATTAATAGTGAAAGATTATTTTTAATTACAATAATAGTGAAACATCAATTCGTGCTATAGTGAAAAATCAGTTTAGTGATGGTGAAAGATTAGTTTACTAGTGATGAAAGATACTTAAATGTATGTTGAAATATATATAGATATGTAACTGTGGTGAAAGTTTAATACAATAATGATGAAAGATTAATTCGCAGGTGAAAATCCAGTACATTAGTGGTGAAATGTTAGTATATTATTGTTGAAAGATAATTTTCAAGTAGAATACTCGTGAAAGATCAACTCGCTTGATGATGATAAATCAGTTTAGGGATAGAGAAATATTAGTTTAAAAGTGGTAAAAGATCAGTATATTAGCTGAGAAAGATAAATTTTTAAACAAAATAGTAGTAGTAAACAATCAATTTGAAGGTGAAAATTTACCACATGAGAGATGGAGCATTGTCGCATTAGTGGTAAAGGATTATTTTTAAGTACAATAATGATAAAAGATCAATTCACTAGTCAACAATTAGTTCGGTGATAGTGAAATATTAGTTTAATAGTAGTGAAAGATACTTATAGAGAAAATTAAAAATTATTTTAGTGATATATATTATTTTTTTTAAAATTAAAACTATATCAATATGGGTATCAATTTATAGAGAAAATTTTCAAAAAACTTATATATATATATATATATATATATATATATATATATATATATATATATATATATATATATATATTTTCTATTAATCATGGTAAGAGACATTTTATTTTATTTTATTTTTAAAAATCTCGCATCATGTTGATATTACCATGTTGCACCTATCTTCTATGTGCATCTGATTGTATGGTATAGGTATTGTTTGGACTTAGTTTTGAGAATTTCAATTTGATTGATTTACGTAATAATAGCCTCCAACGATGCTGTTATATAGGCATTAGTTTCTTAGCAACAATTACGAAGTAGCAAGTATTAGTATTAGATTAAATTTTTTATTGAGTTTAAATTTATAAGTTTTATTTGGGGGTAAATAATTGGATAAATGATCACTTACTACCAAGGTTGTTAGAATCAAAATTCTCCCTAAAATCGATAAGGGTCATTAAAATTAAATGGTAAAATTAGATCATAGAATCGTAATGTACTACAAATATTACAAAAATATGATCAAGATATACTTATATGCAACAAAATCCTATAATTGAAGTTGAAAAACACTAAATATCTCAATCTTAAACTCTTATTTGATCAATAATTATGTTGTAGCAACATAAATTGTCGATTATATACATACAAAAAAATATTTTTACATGGACTAATCATACAACAATGCTAACAATACCACAAAAGAAAATAAAAAAGATAATTATAAACTAAATAGAAATTAGTAATAAAAAAATAATCTCACAAATTTAATATATTTAGTCTACTCTTCATTTGGAGTTTGGATTTTTTGTAAGTATTTTTCTTTCAAACAATGGATTTATCTATTGTCTCGCTAGTGCATTTTTCGTATTGATTGGTACTCAATATATAATATATACAAAATAATAGGGCTAAGGCTTAGAATTAAGGAAGAATATAGTAAGAATAAGACGAAAAATAGATTTTTAAGTAAATAGATAAAAAAAAAGTATATTCGGCACATAGTTATACTGGTCCTACAAGGAATCGTAAGATTCTATCACAATTCTACTACTTTAATATTCTACCTAAGATCATGGATTTTTTAATGGTTTTTGATCATATAATTGTAAGATTCAGATTAGGAGTTTAGCAACTATACTCATCACTTTATTTATTAGAGTAATTCCATGCCACTTAATTATTTTAGAAGTAAGGGCTTCTATATAAATATTAGGTGATAGACTCAGATTATTAAATTTAAGGATTTTGATAAGTTAAGCCTGAGATAATTATAAAATATTTATTTGATATATTTCACCTAACATTACTAACACATTTTTGTTAACATTAGGATTAGTTGACTAGTGATCTTTCGGTGATTGGATAACATTTTACTTAACCCATGTACTTTTGTAGCTACTCATAGATAAATTACCAACTATATTTTGATATATGTGATACTATTTTATAATATATGATTTAAGGTGTTTAAAATTTTATATTTGGGGTAACTCTTATTTCACAAACTTTTGTGTGTCGTCAATCTGGTTCATAATTTTATCTAACAATTTGAAATTTATAAATATAAGTTTATTCATACATATTTGTATAAATTTCTTTTGCTAATTTATTTGAAACATATATAGATGTTTATGAGATTTTATATGTTGTCAGTGATTGTATGAAATGTATGGTACATGTAGTCATATAATATTATTATCAATATATGATCTTTGTTTTCCTAATTGACATTGAATCATAATAATGGTTGACTGGATTTTGACCCAAGTGTTCAACTCTTTATGGAAATTGTTCAAATTTGGAAGTAGTACTCTAGAAAGACTTATTTAATAAAAATTTTATTTATAGAAGTGTTATTTATGGGATATATTAATTACGAAAAATGTTATTTATGGAAGATGCTATTTTTGAAAATTATCAAATATAGAAAGTACCCAAATTTAGAAAGGTGGGTAATTAAGAAAAGGATATGGTTGTGTGGTTTGGATGTATTATATGATCTCTTTGAATAAGGCATTAAAATTTAAAGTGGAAGATTGGAGTGGGATAAGGTCGTTTGAGGTTGGCCTCTTGGAGTTGGGGATCGACAATAGTCTTTCCTTGGATTGTAGTGACGTGCAGTCACTTGGCTTATATACCTGACTAAGAGCGATTAACTCTCTATGTCTACTCTAATAGGATGTTTAGACCTCTTAAAGGGTGTGCACACTTAAGAACTAGACAACTGAAGTTGAATCTTGCCCTTTGGTGCTAGGACCACAAGGATTGCCCATGAGGTGGATCTCATGTGGTTTGTTTCGATTGTTATTAAATATCTTCGAACTTATTTGCCAGGTGACCTTGTTGATTATATTTTTTCCATTCAATAAATAAAATTAGATTGTGTGTTTATGTGGTTACTAATTTAAGAGGCATTTATAAATGGTGGAGTAATATTTACCTTATCATTTGACTCATAGATGGTTGTATTTGATGTATTATAGTGATTTTATAAGTTATGATATTTTTCTTTTAAATAATGGGTTACTTAATTGTTCCTCTAATTAACTTGTTGTTTTAAAAGGTGTTGCGATAATCCATGATATACATGGTGAGCATATAGCATATAGTAATAATAATAATAATAATAATAATAATAATAATAATAATAATAATAATAATAATAATAATAATATAAATTTCTATGATATAATATGATTGATGCTAATATAATATTAAAATAAAGTGAGAAGAACGTAATCTTATTAGTTTTGTTTCATTTATTATTATATGAGTTGCATATTTTTGTTTACATAAATTTTTATTAAAAACATATTTTATTGGTGTTTATATATCAATTTATATGAGATAAAATGTTACATTTGTGGATTAAATTTGACTTTTGTTCAGATCAAGTTTGAAATAATGTTCGAATATAGATCGGGTTCAAATTTGGTCATTTTTTGTCAGGAAATCATCGATTTTTTTTTCGGATTATTTCGGATTAGGATTTATTTGAATTGTTATGTTGGAATCGGGTTTAATTTTTTGGATCTAGATCGAGTTAATCGAATTAGATCAACTTCATCATGTCTAACTGTAGTATCAGGGAACCTTATGATTAGTTGGGTAATTTTTTTAGATTCATAGGGGATTCTTAAAGGTAATTACAAATTTATATATAGGTGACATTACCATAAAGGTGTTACAATATCCACAGAGGAGGGAGAGAGAATCGAACGTGAGACCTCCGGTATCCAAAAGTTAGTATTTAATGCTAAATCAAATTTCATCAAGTTGGGTATTTAATAAATATTATACATGCACATGCAATAAATATGATATGAATATTATTATATTTTCATAATTAAATATGATATTGGTAGTAATAACGTGGTTGTTTAATTGGCTAAGAAATCAGGGTTGGGCACCAATACTTGGGTTCTTGATCGCGTGAGGCTGAGGTTAATTAAGGAGGGGGCCGGGGGGGGGGGAAGGAAAGGTTAGTGGATGAATGGCAAACGGTTAAACGACAGGAAAAGACACAGAAACAATTAAGCCACACTTAATTAATTAATCATGTTGGTGGCATATATAATTATTATTGAAGTTGAAAAGGCTAAGTGGACGTTGCAGAATGATGATAGATACATGGAGATAGATACCCTTTCCACTACACGTGTGCTAATTAGATAAACTCGTAGTGATTGGAAGGAAGCTAGCTAGCTAGCCTCCCTCCCTCAGTCTAGCAATCCATTGCTTTCATAGCAACCACATTCCATCAATTGCATATCGATCGTTTCGGTATACTGTTTTAGTTTTTTTTCCCCCTTCTGATTATTATATAAACAGATCGAAACTGTCGACTCCTCCGCAGGCTAGCTTTCTATACCTCTCTGAGCTTTCACTGCATGTACAGCTTAACTAAACAGACGCGGTCGACGCTGCAGGCCAACACACACAGACACACAGACACACATATATATATATTATAAATATGGCATTTGAGGTACGCATAAGAAGTTACGATGAAGAATTGGACAAAGAAGGAGTCGAAAACCTCGAGAAGAGGTGTGAGGTAGGACCATCGGAGCATGCATTTCTTTTCACTGATACGATGGGTGATCCTCTTTGTAGGATCCGTAATACTCCAATGCACATGATGCTGGTACGTACTTCACGTCAATTATTTATGTGTGTGTGTGTATATATATATATAAGTGAGCATTTTTAGATACAACATATCATCATATTTATAAATATGCATATATGTATGTTGTGTTATGTATTTTTAGTACGACCACAATCAAAACTAGCTAGACCGTTGTTGTCCTCGCTCGCTCGATCGATCGTCTTTTATTTTAGTCGCGATATCCCAAAAGCGGTACCCTACACGTTATAATACATATGAAACTCATATTTCTGCACGCATGCACCCCATGGCCTTGTTTAAAAAAAAAAAAAAAAAAATTCCCATCGAACATATACATATATCTGATTTATTTTGTATAATTATTTTAGGTGGCGGTGCTGGGAGATGGGATAGTCGGTGCGATTCAAGGTACAATAAAGGTCGTAACTTTACACACGACTTCATCACCCGACGCAAGAGTAGGTTACATCTTAGGTTTAAGGGTCTTACCGCTCCATCGAAGAAAAGGGATCGGTTTAAACCTCGTCCGAGCCATAGAAGGGTGGTTCAAGACTAACCAGGTCGACTATGCATACATGGCTACCGAACAGACGAACCAAGGCTCCGTCAAACTGTTCGTAGGCAAACTCAACTACATCCGATTCCGAACTCCAGCCATACTAGTGAATCCAATTCGCCACCGCTCGATCCCAATACCACCCGATATTCAAGTGGCAAAGCTCAAGGTAGAGCAGGCGGAGTACTTGTACCGAAGGTTCATGTCTTCCGCGGACTTTTTCCCACGTGATATTGATCGGGTGCTGCAAAACAAGCTCAACCTGGGTACCTGGGTAGCTTACGATAGGCGGGGGACCGGCCGTTCCAAGGGGGTACAGGTGACGCGACAGAACAGTTGGGCTATGCTTAGCGTTTGGAATAGTAGCGAGGTGTTCAAGTTAAGGCTTGGGAAATCGACAATTCCGTGTCTGATATACGCAAAGAGCACGAGGCTGATGGACAGGCTTTTCCCTTGCTTTAAGGTGAACCCAATGCCAGATTTTCTACGGCCGTTCGGATTTTATTTTGTCTACGGGGTGTACCGCGATGGGCCGTGTTCTGCTAGGCTCGCACGAGCCCTGTGCCATTTCGTGCATAACATGGCGAAGAAGAGGAGCAGAGGGGATGAGTGTAAGCTGATAGTGACCGAAGTGGGAGGGAATGACACACTGAAGCTTCACATCCCGCATTGGAAGCTGCTCTCCTGTCCGGAGGACCTGTGGTGTATAAAGCCCTTGAGAGATGCGGGCGGGGGCGGGGGCGGAGGAGAAGGTGGCGGTCGTGATCAAGATGGGAGGCATGGGTTCCATGAACTAGCGAGGGCAACAAGTACAAGAGCTCTTTTTGTGGACCCGAGAGAGGTCTGAAGTGAATGGAATTCATTTGATAATGATAATAACAATAATAATATGGGTAGGGATTGTGTGTCAGTAGGGGTGGGAATGGTGGTGGGGGTGAGGTCGGAGAGAGGTACATGCTGCAGTGCAGCCCCTTTTAATTTGGTCCTGTTACTTTCATAGGTGTATATGCGAAATCTGAAAAGATTTCCTCAGTTGGGTGCCACCTTTTTTCCGGTGTCTTTATTATCTGCTTTGGATCTTTCTTGTAAGCAAATGTGATTAGGAATCGCCACCTAATCATAATGTAACTAGGCAGCCCAGTAGTTATATAAAATAAGATAGGAGCTCGTGGTCCTCCTCGATCTTTTGTACTCGAATGCCAGCAAAACTTTAACGGAGAGGTACTCCTCCTCCTCCTCCTCCTCGGCTCCTCCTCCCCCTCCCTCCGATAGATGCACGTAGGTTCAGTCTGATGCCACGGATGGACGGACCGAGTGCCCCCAAGCTTTGGCCGCAGGCTTGGAATATGCTGACTTAGAGCTGAGTCGGATAAAAGCGTGGTCCAAGTACACCACCCATAATTCTATCGACACTAAATTTATTTTCCCCACACTCTCTGTCGATATATATCAGAGAGGACACAACAGCTAATTAATTTGTATCGATAAAACATGTAGAGTTTGGAGGGTTTCCCAGAACCTGAGGCCTCCAAATACAACCTGACACTCAATCTGAATAACAGGCTCCTAAAACAGACTCGTTGACTCGCCAACCTAACATACGGATAACCGATTTTTTTTTTCAAGAACTATGGGACCGTTTTCTTATTTTTAATCGATTCGTTTCACAGATGTTATACTCAATTGTCAACAGACGTGTTAGATCGATTTTTCAACAACTATATGATGATTTTCCGACAGCTAAATAGTTAAAAGTTTACAAGAATAGTATTCGGTATTGAAATTTTACTGTAATTCTATTGAAAAGTTTCCTTTAACAAAAGAATAGTCTATGTAATAATGTCTTTAAGTCAAATATAAATGTTTATTGATAGAGAAAAATATTAACATTATTTTAATATAATTATCAATATTTTTAACTGCTTAAATTAAAAATAAAAAGTTTATTTTTAATAAATAAACCAAAAAAAAAAGTACCGGTGGAAACATGGCCAAACCAAACAATCAGCCGCTCTTCTCCGGTATTTTCCCGACGCTACTCTCCGAACTCTTAGGTCACCGAATTATACCCGCCCGCTTTCATCAACTTCATGGACAGGGAATTGCTTTTTCTTCCCCCCTCCCCCCCGGGGCCTCCCCCTCTACTCCACAAAATAAAAGTAGAGCATCAATAATTAAAAAACTAAACGGTCGTTTTCAACAGACTTTGCAGGGTACATCCACTATTCGGGGGTCGGCTCATCATTCAATTCAGAGATCAGGGTCGAAGTACTAACATTGGATAGAACAGTGCGGCACAAAAGTTACGTATGGATCCTTTCCTTTCAAACTGAACTGAAGTGTGGGAGGCGGAGGGAGGTAGATACTAGATAGATAAAGGGTAGGGTAGGGTAGGGTAGGGAGGGTGGAAGGCGGGGGAGAGAGAGAGGGAGACGGGGATAAATCGCCGTGAAAAGCCTTTAATCATGATTAGCGTAGCACGAATAAATGTTTGTGTAGTACTAAATTACTAATCGTGATGTTGATTGGTGTCATTATTTCGTGGTAGTGCTCTTTGCCTCTTACAGAGAAGTGCATGGTGGGTCCCCGTCGCCAAAAACCATTTTCAGACCGAATGATTAATCCATTTTATAAATTTTGAAAAATTTTCGTCATAAAGCTACCACTTCTACTTCGTAGAACAACGCCGAAAGAACTCTAAATATGCGTATTAAGAAGTAGTCCGTCCATTCCATAATACAGCCGCATCATATTTTATTTTATAAGACAAGTTATTTTACAATAATAATAAAATAAAATAAAAATTACATGTAATCTTTGCTCATCTACCCTCTCCCAGCCTATTTGATGTATCTTTTAATAATAAAGTAGTTCCAAATAAGTGATTTAGTTGTTTGCATTTTAATGACTAAACATATTAGTCATTTTGAATATCACTCATTCTATACTCTTATTTTTCTTAATTTAAATGTTAAAGAATTATAAACTATTTAGTGTAAAGTAAATGGAATAATAAATTTTTTCAATTTTGATATTTAAATTTATTACTATAACTTTTACATCGATTGCTTTCTTCTAATTAATAATCCACCTCAATTTGTAAGTATTAATAAAAATAGAAGGATAAAATAGGTAATAAAATGAATAATACTTTATACATTTTTCATAACAATGACGTATACTTATAGGTGGCAAACCGATCATACGGGTTAGGTATAAAAAATTTATTAATAAGATAGTTTATTAGTATTTATTTATCAATTTATATGAGATAAAATGCTATTTTTGAACTTCAAATTTTATTTTAATTTAGATCAAGTTTGGATTTATATCTAGATATGATTCGGATAATTTTTGACCGGATAATTTCAAGTCAGATCATTATTAGGTTTATATCCAGATACGAGTCAAGTTCGAATCAAATTTTTTTTTGTTTTTGAATTAGAGTATTTCGATTTGACTTATTTTTAATGTAAATTATTATCGGATAAACTAAATTTAGACCGATTTTGGATAGATTTGAGTTTTTGAATTAATATCATATTTAATTTTTGATTAAATTATATGGATATCGTCGAGTAAGATTTACGATGCCTACTTATATTGTAAAATAAATTTGTTCGTACTGTGAGGTGGGTGGAATGTTCTCTCTCTCATTTTTGTTGTGGATTAGAAAGCTATTGTCGGACACCACAATACTTTTCATTTAAAGGCTTGGCCCATTAATTTAATCCAATCCAAAATTGAAAGCTACAGCCGCTAAGTGACTGAAGGCTGTCTGCCACTTTTGATAGAAAGGCTTCGTCATTACTCGAAACTCAAACTTTCAGGCCTTAGGGAAATCGACCTGAACTCACATAGTCGACGATTTGTTTCAACCTCTGAAAACTGTTAGACTATTATTATCGGCTATTTTACTTTATTTAATAAATAAATTTATTAAAAATAATATAAGCTTTGAAACACTATGGTTCAAAAACACTCATTAGAACCTAAAAATATCATCTAAACCTACACTTACCATTGTTATAAACATCCTATTTATGTATCATGGATGTATAATACATAAATATATACTTTATTAAATTATAAATTTAATACTTCCATCATTTTCCTTCGGTTGTAATAATTTTTTCTATTATAGTTACAACATCTCAATTCTATACATCTTTTACCTCTTTATGTATTATCTAACTCCATATCCTAATAGATATAATAAGTATGAATATTATACACTCGCAAGAAATATAGTAATGTCAATCTAAAAATATTAAATATTCCAACGCTTAAGTCAGCAATATATGACACCAATAAATCAAAATGAAAAAGAAAGGAGTTAAAGTTACTTAGTTATTGAATAATGTAGTTGTAACCACCAACGGTAAAGGAGTTCGTGGTCCCTACTTGAATGTGTTTGTAGGAGTGTCGTTTGGGTTGTAAAAGGAATGAATGATAGAAAGTTAGAGTAAACTGTTGTAAGTGATAATTCATGCTTGATAGATTGCTAGTGTATTTTTTATTCAATCCTCCCCTTAGGAGCCTTGCGGCTTCTCTATTTATAGAAGCTTGGGCTCACAACATTCCCTCATATAAGCAAAATAAGTGTTGAGGAATAAAGAGGAGGGAGAAGTTAAGCCACATTTGATTGTAATAGAGTTTTGACTGGCCTTAAATCAACCACGTTGATCGTCGGTAGCACAATGCTAGTTCATATGGCTACAACATAGGTTGATTTAACCAATTTGAGAGAATATTTCCTAGGAAACCTGAGGCTACCCAATGTATGTTAAGCCTTCGGGCCTCAACATTTAGAGTTAGGTCAAATGTCCACATTTTGCCCATGCACTAATGAAGATACCAATATATGTAATAATATCTTTAAGTGACTAAATTTAGAGATGCAATTATGACTTATAATCTAGTTTTAAGTAGCAGATGCCTTCTAATTCAATATTTGCAAGAGTCTCATATTTTCTCTATATACAAAACAAGTCAACTCATATTACGATAACAAACTTTGACCATTAATTTTACCAAAATATATATAATATATTATAATATAATTATTATACTCATATTAAATTTTATATAATAATAATATTATTATTATTTTATACAATAACATTATTATTTTATTAATATATTAAAAATATTAATAGTCAAAATTTATCATTAGATATGAATAGAAATCTTCATAAAGAGGATGTAATTTACTAATATCATATTATTAGCTGTCTTCTAAATAATTGACTTACCAAAATAAAAATGAAACTACAATTACTAATTATTATTTTTGTGCACTTCATTTAATAATTGCAAATTGTCACTTAAGGGTACAATATAGAAATGAACCTTCAAATAAGGCCAAATTTATACAAATAAAAAAAATATAAGAAAATTATTTAATCTAAATGAGAAACAATTAACCCCAAAAAATAACTTAAACGCAATATGCTACTCTATAATTCACTAATTCTTTTTATAATTCATTAAATTACTCAATTTAGTTGTTGTGAAAAAAAAACCTTATTTTATACAAAAATTAGTACTTCTACCTTAACACACCATGCCACTTAGGCCTGCTTTTGTCGGTGATGATCTGATTTATCATTTTTAATAATGTTTGTATTATTATTATTATTATTATTATCACAATTAACATTTTTTAGAAGTGCTTGTTCACATCACTATCTTTATTAATTATAATTATTAATAATATTATTAACATTTTGATAATATCTGAAATACCCTCTAAACTCCGAAAATAAGACAATGAACAACAAAGAATTCCACCCAAAATGCCATGGTAGGAAAAAGGTATTTTAGACTCGACCATTATCCCATTCAAAAAAAATAAATCCCCCTACAAGTCTACAACACTAACGCATCAAGAATCTATACCCCACTAAATTCACCTACAATAATCGCCCAAAAAATCAAAGCAACAAATCATAGACCGACACGTTAAAACAGAAAAAATCCTACCTGCAACATACCTTCTTTCTTCCTCCTTTGCGTCGGCGCAATTTCATTCTCCCGCCGATTAATTTGCTGAGTCATGCACAAGAATCTTTGTTGCAAATACTTAACAACGAAAGCAGCGCGCGTCCATGAAAGCGGCTAAAATTGCCTTGGTAGGTCAAAAGTACAAGTCAATAGTGAACCACCTCACGCATCCATTTGACATAATTATTTATCTATATCTAAAATAAAAAATCGCTTACTTACTACCCTTAAGTAAAGTAGTATTTTCTTAATTCCTAATTACATATTGGCCCTTAATTATTATTTTTAACGTGAGATAGCTAAAAAATAGATTTATCAGTTATTAAAGAACAATATTATAATTTACATGTTACTTTTATTAATAAACCAGACATAAACAATATTACTTTTTAAAAAGCAATGGTGTAAACCAAATAAAAAAAATACCATTTCTTCCAAGGAAATATTTTTCCTCAAACTTATTTTCTAACAAACTTAGTAAGAAAGTTAGTGGGGTCAATAATTTCACCTCCCCCAACAAATAAGCCCTAACATATTATATTTGGTATAAAATCCATTACAAATAAGTGGAAGGTCACAAAGAGCCGACGAGTAGCCAAAGGCTTACTCCGGTGCGGCCTAGGATCTCACCTCCCTGATTCCCAGAAAAAACGTCGTTACCAAGACAAGATCGGAAGCACAAGCCGAGATGGGCCAAAGCACCATCCATCCTAAATAGAAGAAAAAGGAGAGGAAGTAAAAGACGTCAACGACTGATCCTCCCACGGCATGAATGAGTGGCACTGGCACCACCGGCCAAGGCTTCGGGCTGAGGTGGTCAGGTCAGAATGAGATACACAAGTGATAATGGAAGTTAGCACGGCCAGCCATGTCTATCCAGGGTCGTCTAAAGCTTGCCCATTAACAAATATATATATATACCCACACACCCACACACCCCACGGGTACTAATATTATAAAGTTAATTCAAATAATGGAGCCTAAACGAGGAGGTGGGAAAGAAAAACTTAATGAAGAAGAAAAACTTAATGAAGACAGACAGGAGAACAGCAGAGAAATGGGCCGGCGACACACTAGGAAGCAACTAACTATGCGTGATGATTCTGACGATGATTACCAAAAAAAAGTCCATGCATGGCATGCAAAAGTCAACACAATAGAATAAACTAAGCTTCAGTGATCCACTCACCGAAGTACAGGTAGAGGTCGACGGCTATTGAGTATTATATTGTATTATTGTCAGCCCACGCTCTTTCAAATAAACTTGCTATATAAACTTTGTACACAGGTTGCAGGGAATTTAATTGGATAACATATCAGTGCCTATTAATAACCTTCTTCGCAGAAATAAAAACGCAACTTGCTGATCAAGCACTAGTACTACTACTAGTGGTAGTAGCAGAAGATTATTGACTAAATAATAATTATTATTATTATTCCCCCCTCCCCCGGGGGAAGGAAGGAAGGAAGGAAGCTAAATTATCGTAATTGATATACAAACAAACAATAGCACCTTCCCTTTTGCTTTTAAACGTGGGAGGGGATCGGATGGGATGGCACAGAGATCATGCCCACAGGGCAAGCACTGACATAGAAGTAGAACCAAGTACAAGAGCAACAAAACACGCCTTCTTCATCCATGGATCACAATTCATCATCTTGTTATGGAAGAAATCTGCAGATATGAGATCTACAAGAGCCATATATACGAGAATACCTGATGAGAGGGACCCCAATAAGCCTTCGAGAATTAAGGCGTTTGGGCTGTTATCATCATAGCCTGTCACAGCAAACACGACCATCCCCAATACTATTCCCACCGGTGTTGTGACCGAAAACATGAAGCACATATGGGCTGCCGTTCCAAAGCCAAACCCTGCCTGTCAAAACAAAACAACATGTCCAGTGAAATTCCGGTAGTTCTCACATTGGATGGATAGAATTAGTAAAAAGACCCGTTGTGGTGCAGTCATAATATTAGAGGATGGTGTGAGCCTTGCTACGGACACAATGGATCCTCAAAGTGCTCATTCAGTGAGCTACTCAGTTTAGGAATCTGGGAACTATGTAAGCTATTAGTCTGATACACAATGTTTCCTCCTCTTTGATACCAAAGAGAAGATCTGGGAACAGGTATGGAATTATTCTGATCATAAAATATTAAAAATGATCCACAAATTTTCATCCCAATCCTCATTCAATGAAGAAAATACAGAAAAAGACAGGGTTTTGATACGCCCAACACTGACATAACAGTAACAGCTGCAAATAACGGCCACCAAAGATGAAAAAAATAATAACTAAAGAAAGAAAGAACAGGACCGTACACGGAGAGTTTTAATCATGGACCCGTTCCTCCTCAATAGAAATTAAAAAGAAAACACACCCCACTCTACTAGTGTGCTTTTGGGGGGATTGGGGTATCGCCACAGCATTTGTTCGGTATATACTAACAGAGTTTTAAAAGAGCAGACTTTGATTTTGGCAGATATCAAACATTAGTTTAAAGACTGGAACTGCGGCTTCTCTCAATCAATTGAGTGCTTGCCCTGTACAAGCAAAAAATAAAAACAAAAGCCGAACGGCACTAACAAGTAACAAGTGGTCCAGCATTCCGTAAGGAAAGCCAGTTTAATTCATCTTGATTATAAAGTAGGCGTTATCATCTGAGCCTAGCATAAACGCACCCTAAACAAAAAGAAAAAGGGGAGAGAGTGCACGACGCACTGTCCACTATTAAAAAGCGTTGATAGTGGTGCTTGAATAATCAAACATTTGATAACAATTTAAAAACGCTGATTTGTTTCAGGCTTTCGGCCAAAATTTCTCAATGCAACCATACGGTGGTAACAAATACTAGGTAATAAATTAGACCCCTCAATTCTTCTGTGTGCGTGCTAAATGCTAATCCAGTTGAGGAAGACAGGCCTAGCTAAAGGAGAGACGTTCGTGCCATTTAAATCTGTGAACAAAAACCTTGATTGTATCTTTTAACCAGACAACCAAAGAAAGACGAAACCTCAACTGGAAATTTACTGAAAATCGTATGAATTCTTAGAAGACGCAGCCGCCTACTGAGCAGAAGTTCCCAACCCGATGATCATAAAACATAGTCATAGATAAGCACAACATTTACAATTATCACTTAAGGAAAGAACGATGGCACCGAAGCTTGATCGTTCCAAGCAGTCCATTCAAACCTCGCCTAACAAATCCATCATATACTACGAGTTGTTAAATATTTTGTTAATAAAAAACCATCACATGTCTCGCCACGCAACAAAATATTCCGCAGTCATAACTCCATAACTCGTGTACTAAAAAAAAAAGGGAAGGGAGGGAAAACTACGAATTAAATATACCTGGGCAATGCACCCACCGAGACCCATGCCTTCAAAGATCTGGTGAAAAGCAAGAGCAGCAACGAGGGGTCTGATAGTACACTTATTTTGGGACATCCCCATCGTAACCCCAATTATCACCGAGTGAAAAATAATCCCAATTTCCAATACTTGAGACACCAATCTCTGCTTCAACTTCACCACATCCTCGGTTTCCAAAATTTCTTCTTCAGCAACGTCGCCCGTTCCCACCGCCGCCATCCCATCCTCTAATTTACCTTCGTTTAATCGCCCAGTCTTCCCTTCTTCCTCTTCAATTACCGTGTACTCCTTCAGTTGCCATTTATGACCTTCTTCCCTTAACCCTAGACCCAACTTCTTACGGGTATGATTGCGTGACCCATCAATCGGGGCATACTCGGCTGACTTCTGCGCACCGTGGTGGTGGAGGTTGACATGAGACGTGGCAGTCAAATCAACAAGAAGTGCTAATAGGGCGCCAAATAGGGTAACTAATCCAGAGAAAGGATAGTCTTTCCATGGGTGGTGCGACGCTACCTGACAATCGGCGAGGGCGGCAAAGGCGTCGGGGAGTACGTGTACGAGAGAAGTAGAAAGGATTACACCAGCGGCGAAGCATTTTATAACCAGCGTTGCTTTGTCGTACACGGGTTTTCCTTGGAATACTTTAGCCAGCATCACGGGCGATGAAATTCCAATTATACTCGTGAAAAAAATAACGAATATGGATATGACTTTTAGATGTGCCGCCGCATGCCCATCGCGGCAGGCTAGCTCTCGCGCTGCGTCGGTTGCGCAAGCTACCATTGCTGTGGTTGTTGAACCGGGGGGTGGGGGTGATAGTATTAATATGGGCGTTGCAAGAGTTAGTTGGGAGGTTTTTCAAGCCGAGAGTGGTAAGTAATAATAACCAGACCAATTTACTGTCTAAGACCACACACTAGTATGCTATTTTGGGATTCTGAAGGAGCGAGTAGTAGGGACCTAGATAGAGATGAGGAAGATAGGCGATTGCTAAATAATCGGAGTTATGTAAATGGTGCAGGGGTCAATCCATGGACCTTTCTTCAAATTAATGGTGCTGCCATTTTTTTTGGCTTAGCGTAGAGTGAGTGACAGTGAAAGCAATTGATGAATTTGTGATGGTGGCATGGAAATTAAAAGAATTACAGATATCTTCAGCAGGTATCAGCGTCCAACCCAATTACGTTTCCAGTTGGATTCAATATTTTTTTCTGCGTATGATTTCCACTTAACGAGAAAAGGAGCAATAGAGAAGATTGCGTCATGCATAACAACTGCCGATATACTTTTGTTTGGGAAAACAAAAGATAGATTTATAATAATTCAAAGGTAGATTTATTAAAATTAGCATAGTGGTTAAGAAATTGTAGTTGAAATTGCTCGATTGATTTATTTAAAAGATTTAAATTTTATTTTTAGTTATGTTTATTAAACAATTCAATCTCGATTTAATAGAAGTTTAACTATTTTACTTGTGGGCCGACTTGAATATGGCTTGAGCTCGATTCGGTTAGTTATAAACTTGACTCGTTTGTTTATAAACTAAACTTATATAGAATTTACGTAATAAATAAGCTAAATAATTAAATAAATAGTTAATTGAGTTGATTTAATTTATTTAACTTTTAAACGACCCGAATAGTTAAATAAACCGAGTCACAATTCAAATCATGATAAATAATTCAATTTAGTTCTTTAATTTTAAAAAAAAAAATAACGAGTCGGCTCATGAACCTTATCAAGTCGCGCCCATTTTGAACTCGAGCTTGAAAAAAATTAACCGAACCAAACTCGAGTAAGGAGTATTCAATATGATTCGGCTCGTCAACAACCTTATGTTCAATAGACATTTGTTGTTTTGTTTCCCTATGAAGCTAAGGATATAGCTGGCATTCAGCTCACATAATTATACATCGTTCATCGGTCTTCGAGTGTATCTCATATTATGATTTTTCATTTGTATTTACTAGTAGTTATTAAATGAGTACTAAGTTTAGAAAATGATGGAATAATATTGAAGTTGTTCAACTCTCTTTAGTTGAGATGGTAATAACAAGGGTAATGGAGAAGTCGTTTGAGACGGTGAATTTCTAATGGTAACGGAGATGGCAAAGCATGAGGGAAGAAAGCTAAGGACATAAAGAAGTGGAAATATGGTATTGGATACAACTACAATTGTCATGAGAGTAGGAAAAAAAATCTTTGGATACAATAGTTATATCATATATCATTGTCCCTAAATTTTACTATATATAAAAGATGAATAAATGCAGCTATGTTTTTCCACCCAATGCATCAGCCCTTCACCAATTCATGCCATATGTCAACAAATCATTGGGTAAAATTTTTTCAAGATCAATCCATGTGTCCAAAATTGAACGGTCCATTTAGATATGCTTTTGTCGACCCATTTTGACCAGTAGATTCAATCTCTGGAAAAGTTAAATGCCCAAGGCATCAATCTAGCATTTTAATCTAACATTCATTTTAGTTACATGTCATTATCAGTAAAAAAATTTAATTTGCAAACAATATCTAACCGAAACTATAAATATAACATTTGTCACAAGAATATCGAAATCTACTATCCAATATACAAAATTTCAATTACCAGTTGTTATTAGTAGTGTCAATCCATCAATTAATTCCATATTCATTTTTATTTTGTCAACCTTATGTTAATCTAACTTCTTAATTGTATTTGCAATGTCAGATAAATTTCTTATCACTCGTCGTAAATGATAATGGCACTTCGTCAATCAATTCCTTTTTATTTTTTATTTGTTAAATTTAAGTAGATCTAACTTCTTAATCTTATTTTCATTATCGGGTAAAAAATCATATGACTATATGGAACGATGTGAACGAGATACATCCCTCTAGGATTACGTGGATTATCAAGCTTAGGTTGATAAGGGTTTATGAAAAGCCTTCTTGTAACACCAAAAATGAAGCATTCAACCTTGAGTGTATATTAAAGAAGTATGCTAATCATGTGCATATCTTTAAATTTATATCAATCTGATTTCATTACATTGTTCCAAAATATAGGGACGAAGGATTCATGCCACTATCATGAAATTCCAAATTCAACAATATAAAGAAAAATCAAAGGATTGACAACTATATGAAGTGAAAAAATTAATAATGGCAGACAATCAATTAAGAATGAAAAATACACATTTCAAATATGTCATATACTTCAACAATCTCACACATTATAATGGACAATCAAGAATACAAGCACTCCCAATCAAGTTATTCAAGTTCAGACCTTTCAATAGTTAGTTGTAGTTGAAAAGACAACACTCACATGTAAGAAGAAAAAATTGGTGTATCAAATTTGACACAAAAAATATGCAACAAACTAACATCTATCTATATTACAGATATCATTGGAAGAGTCTCAGACATACATTCAATGAGATAGAAGGAAGAGTTTGAACATGCAACAAACTATCTGGACTTTTTACCAAAATATCAAATGTAAAAATTTCAATAGAGCATTCACTACTTTCAATTGTCATATTATAACTACTACAACAAATACTTAACTACGTATGATTCATTTACCACTTTTTTCAAGGAAAATATAATACACTGCACAATTTGGGGAGATTATACAAAAGAGCTAAGTGATTTCTTTAGCACCATCAATCAGAATCTAGTTGTAGTGGTTCTCCAGTTATAGAGTAATATATTAAGAGGTATGATTCTTATATTTTTATTACAAGTGTTTTAAATTCTAGCACTACGTTATACTCAAATAACAAGAAGAAGAAAAAAACTAAATCAATATTATGATTCTCCATATCACATTAGCGTATCCAACACATAGAATGAGACCAAACTCATACTTGACACAAAATGCATGAGATAATAAACTATCACCGAGTACTTTTTTTTTGTGTAACTATTATTTTACCTCTTTAAATTGAAAAAATGGGCACAAAATTAAACTCCCTAATATACTAAAAAATTGACTTGCCAAATTACTAGAAGGATAATCCATAGCTCTAACAAATTCCAAACTAATATCACTTTTAGCATCACAAACAATTACTAAAGAGTTTTCAATCAGAAGAGCAATATTCAAAATAGTTAAGTAGTTTGTAATATCCCATTTGTAAAAATCCTAGCTATAATCCAAAAATTATATGTAATTAGTTATAATAATTACGGTAAGGTGTTTTGTATTAAATTTTTTATTAATATGTTTATTACTATAACATATTAGATATAAATTTAATTAGGTTAAAATTAGACAGAATTTAGATTATAAAATTTAATCTTATTTTAGAGCCTAATCAATATCCATGTTACCGAGTAACCTCAATTATCCATCGTTCTCTGCATTATTTCACCTCATCTTCACCATTTTTATCTAGCAACATCTACCACTCCCATTCCATCTCCCCTAGCAATGTCCACCCCCACCATTCCTCCCTTTTTAGCAACTCACAAATCCACTGAAGTCCCCACTTCACCTTTAATCAAAGGTGCCAAACACACCCCCTTACCACACCCAAAATTATCGAACTCCCCTCATCTTATTCGCCTATTTCTACCGAAACTTCTCCCTTGTTGCACCCAAAACCACCGGGAGGAAGTTTTGTAATAACAAGAAAATAAAATAAAATAAATGGTAATAACAACAACAGCAACAATAATAATAATAATAATAATAATAATAATAATAATAATAATAATAATAATAATAATAATAATAATAATGATGATGATGATGATGATGATGATGATGATTCAAGAGAAACACACATAAAACATTAAAAAAAAGTACCAATCTTTGGTAACGCTGCCAAAAATTAGTGTGGTCGTAGTTGACAAGTAATTTAAACCATCTTATTATTAATTACAACATTGATAAATAAGGGTATCATTCTAAAGTGAGGATCAAGAAGGTTCACCTAAATTTAGTTAGCTCACAAATATTGAAATAAAAGACTCTGAATCACACAAAAGAAATAATAATAATAAAAACATAATTATAGGGATTTTGAAAAATATTAAAAATCAATAAATAATTATGAGTGAATACCAATATAACAAATTTGCTAGAGAAATCATAATCCACCACTAGACGAGGTCGAAATATAATAATAATTTCTAAGTGGTCTTTTAATCACATGAAAGGGATTAACTAAGTTGTAAGTAAAAAATAAATCTATACAAATTTTATTATTTGCCTAAAATAATTTTTAAAACAAATCATCAATATTAAATTCTATTAAATTATAGCAGTATAATCACAATAAGAAACTCATATATTTAACTATATTTAAAGCATTAAGCATAAGTAGAAGGATGTCAGTTTAAGTATCCAAACTAGTACCTCAAGCGTGTGTAGTTGTATTTCCTTATTTTGGCCCACACATATTTAATCATTCCACTATTTCAGTTAAAATCATAAAAGGTAAACTTTTATCTAAACTAAATACATGATATATATATATAAATTCTAGTATGTTTATATAGCCACCTATCAAGCATATAATCTTACATATTGTCACTATAAGGAAGGCAAAACAAGGCATGTACTATATAAACTATACTTGATAGAATAACACATGTGGACTATAACAATTAAATTAAAGTTAAAGGGTAATCTTATAAAACAAAGAAAATTAATATTAACCTCAAATCATAATCTAAGGCTTCAATTTATTCCTCAATAGAAATTATTTAGCCATTCATAATAATTTAATTAATAACACAAGAATATATAATATAAATAGGTAAATAAATAACCAAAAATTAAATATGGATAAAAAAATTAGTCATTTAATTAGATTAAAATTTACTTATTTTCATCCGAAATAAATTCTTTTGGGCTTTGTTTTTCTCTCTCTCTTTTTTGGCTTTCCATCTCTATTCTCTACTCTTAGCACCTACTATCTCTCTCTCTCTCTCTCTCTCTCTCTCTCTCTATATATATATATATCTATTCGCCTTGCCTGCCTTCGTCTGACCATCACCCCTCTTTTTTTACCTGACCTTGTCACCTCTTTATTTGCTTGTTTTTTTTCCTTTTGTTTTGTTCCTTCTACTTATCTCCACCTATTCTCTCTTCCTTTCTCTCTCATTCTCTCACCCGTTTCTGTCGATCCCAAGCCTTTGATTTTTCTTCTTGTGCCCTTATAGTCGTCTTTTTTCTTTCTTTTATTTTTAGCACTTTGTGCCTTTTTTTTTCTTTCTTTGGTCATCGACTCATCTCTTTGCACCAGGCCTCCCTCTTTTGGGCCTACCTCAATTTTTTTCTTTTCAATTTTACCTACAAAATAAAATAAAAAGAATTAATAAATAGCTCATAATTTAAGCCTATCAATTTTCTATCATTTTAGCTCAAATAAATAAATACTAGAGATTATGATCAATTAAGTACCAAATTATAATTAGACTCATATATTGTTCAAATAAAATAAGAAAAACTGAGATTAAAAGGTTGTGAATATATTTATTCACCATTAAGATTTAGGATTAAGGAATTAGGTTAAAGTAAAAATATCATTTTTTCATGATTAAGATTACTTTAAGATTTTTATTACTCGGGATTAAAATTAGATAGAATTTTTGGGTATTACAATGCCTTTTGTACCTTAGCCCCATTACAACCTATAATAAAGTCATGTTTAATTTATTAAGATGGGCAACCTTTAATCCGATGGAGATTAGTTACAAAAATTAATCATATGGTTATATCCATTTGACAGATATTTGATATCTTTCATGAGGTTTTTATCTACAAAAACATAAGTTTTTCTTGTTTATATATGTGAGTTTCTTACTATTTTTATCATTTTATATCTCACATATATGAGTGTATTTTTTTATTTTTTTTTATATATACTTGTATCCATGAATCTAAGAAAGAAAAAAGTAGAGGATATTCTTAGTAAGGATGGGACTTAATGTAACTAAAACGTGGTAGATTTTCATCCATATTAATTTTTTTCCATATTTAATGTGTTTATGTGTGAACTATACGTTAAAATTGATCCTTTAAATCTTCTGATGTTGAATTTTGGCTCAATGCTAATATTGGTGTTATGAAAGTAAAAGATCCTAAGATAAAGCTAGTTAAGGGTGTTAAATGTGTGTTTTTATTTTTTAATTTAAATTGTGTGTGATTTTATGGTTATATCATCTACGAAACTCTCATAAGACCTTAATTGTCCTCTAAAAATGACTTAGGAGTTTAAAAGGTTTGTTGCACATGCTAAGTACAATTATGAGACCTACGAAAGTGGTTAGTTAGATTTATTTTCATTCGGTCCTTCGGTTCAAATCATGTTTTGCTTGAGGACAAGAAAAAAGCTAAGTGTGGGAGTGTTGATGAACACATATTTTTAGGTATTTTTTATCCTTTTGCTTTAAGATTTTAGTTATTTATGTAAATAATATGTGAAGTTATTTATATTATTTTTAAACTCATATTTATGTGCTTAATTTATAATAATATTATATATTTATCTTATTTTGAGCGTAAAATTGATGTTTGTATAATTTTGACATCTTGTTGTATTTTGACCATAAATTTTATGTACAAATTCGAATTTTAGTGATTTAAATTTTGTTATAAAGATAAAAATAAGATCTAAAATTTCTATTTCTAGTGTTTTTTTCTAAATGAGATTATATATGAGTCAAAGTCAAACCTAAATTTTTAGTTGAAAATATATCCTAAACTAAAGAGTTGTTTAGATTAAATTAAAGAAATTAATTCATATCTACTTAATTATATTTTATAGGTACTAATTGACATATAACATGAGTCAAAAGAAGAAGAAGTTAGAGACCGCTGAAGAAAAAATAAGAAAAAAAAATTAGTTGCACCAACTTCATTCCTCATAAATAAATAAATAAATAATGGCATCAAGGCAGAGGGGGTATTGAAAAATGGCAGTGGCTCCTTCTTTGGTCTTATGGAAAGGGTTTCAACTCTTTTGTACAACCTCCCAAGTTCGAATCACACCACCTCCAACGCATATCTTAAGTATAAAATGACACGTGAACCTCTTAAAATGAAATAGTTGTAGTAATTCGGACAGTTGCAATGTGAGAGTTTGATCCTTACTAGTGATTAAAGTTACTGGTTGGAGAGTCGGCTCCTTATGGGTGCCTACGGTTACAAACACATGTTTCCTGCACTCTTGAGGTACATGTTGTGATTTACCTCTATTGTGTTGACCCAGGACACTGTTGGCATCGACACCTAATGCAAGTGTATTGCCTTTTAAGGAGAGAAAAATGGCTGCAAGCAAAACCAAAAAGTGCCCAAAAGAAAACATGATAGCACAAAGGAAAACAAAGGAAAGTTGAGAAAGGTCGAAGCACTGATAACGAAAGAAAAACTTGTGAAAGTGAAGATATAAAAGGGTTGAAAGAAAAGAATAATAAAGAGAGTCATGGGATAAAAGGAAAGAGGACAGGGGAAAGGCAGAGGCATAAAGAAGCATAAATAATAGAGAGCAAATGAGAGAGCAGCGAAGATCAAAATCGAAAAATATTTTTTCTTGGACAAAAAATTAGTAATTATTTGTTAAATTTTTTATCTATATTTAATTTTAGTTTTTTTTCTATTTCTAACATATATTTTTTATTCCTATTTTTATATAATTTATTTATTGATTAATTATGTTTAGTTAAATAATTACCTGTGGATAATAGATTGAAGCTTTATGTAATATCCCGTATTTTTAAAATCCAGATTTATCGAGTTTAATGATTTTATTGGTGTAATTTGATGTAAACAATTAATTATTTTAATTTTAAATTCGTTTTATGGATTTATCGACGATTCGAATTCATATTTGAATTTAATTAATCGTTGTCGTTGCGAACCATTCTAGATAAATTCGTTCACGACAATGATTTTATTATATTCTTATAAATTCGATTTTCGATTAAAAATATGTATTTTCATTCTTTCTCATATTTTTATTTTTAAAAGTTTAGATTTGTTTTCGATTATAACTTTGTCATGTGATTTTGACTTTATTTTAGAGTTGTAATTCGTTAACGAAATATATTATTTAAATTATGGAATTTCTGTTTATATAGTTAAATTTATTTTAATTATTTTACCCGTAGAAAATATTTTCGATTTTAACATTGTTTGTTTTCGGGAATCGTTAATATTTTTGGAAAGTTTTAAATTAAAAATATTTCCGGAGTTTATTTATGGGTTTCCTTCTGGAATTAATGTTCTCTCGTTTTATATATTTTTGGGTGGCGGAAAACGGATTTTGGAAATTATTTAAATTAATCTCGATTTATTAGAATTTGACTTAAATATTTTATTATATATTTTTAAATATTATTTCGAGGTCTTATAATGTATTTATATAAATAATATAAATTTTTACGTTCGTTGATAAATTCTTCCGAAAATGTTTCCGAAATTCTTTATATAGCTTTTATTAATTTTAAGCGCATGGATCGTTTCGAAATAATTTTCGTTTAATAAATTGTAGATAAAATATTCTAATAATAATTTTTAAACTTAAGTATTTTGTTTTAGGTGCATTTATATAAAAAAAAGAAAAAAAAAAGATCCAGCACCGTCGGTGTAACACCCCCAAATTTACTACTAAAAAATTTCATTAAATTTTAAAGAAGTTTAGCGGAAGCAATCAAATAAAACTATAAATTCGGGGATATTACCGCCACACCTACTACCAAATCGATTCACAACTATCGACCCGATACTAAGTGCTAAGGCTAAAACAATAGAACAAAAACAAATCATTAGTAAGGCATAAAGTGATAAGGAAATCAGAGTACGAAAGTTAAGACTTACGTTCGGAAGTACAATTTAAAAATTCCAAATGTCAGAGGAATTAAAATAACGGAAGGATGAAGTACGATAAAACCCTTGGAAATTTAAATATAACACTTGTAACTTCCAAAGACGAATACGATTAAACAAAACAATTTCCGAAGGGTAAATATCCAGACCACTTACTCACTCTAGTCAAGCCTTCCACCCCAATTTAGTAACCGATCAAAACCTGCATCAAAGGTTTGCTCCCCACCGTCGGTGGATCATCACAGGACCCATTCAACCAGTGTAGTATCAGTACGGGTCCAGTACTGAGTAAGGGCGCAGGTGTGCTAAGGCCAAGCATACAGTCACACCAAGTAGCCTACATAACACAATCATATAAGTAACATGCAATAACACACAAGATAAGGCCTGAGTACTTTCCGGTGACTTATTCTTTATCCTCGTTAATAATATGTCCATTTCACACACAGTCTTTATTAATCCACGTGAGTGCGGGAACCCCACTATTATAGCCGGTGGACCGGAATATATAAACTCAGGGCAGAACGCTCCTGGCCACTATTATTTGTCGGTGGACCGGTCTCCAAGGCAGAACGCTCCTGGCCACTATTATTTGCCAGTGGACCGGTCTGGCCCCGACTCACATGGTGTTCCACTGTAAGTAATTAGTATCTTTCCCAGGTCTTATAAGTTTTACGTTCGGTTTGCTGAGCACAGAAACCCCCACTATTATAGTCGGTGGACCGGAAATCATACAGGACAAAACGCTCCTGACCACTATTGTTCGCCGGTAGCACGGTCTTCAGGGCACCCCGGCTCCTGGCCACTATTATTCGCCGGTGGACCGGTCTGGGCCCGGCTCAGCATCTTCCTCTTTAAGTGATTAGTATCTTAACGTATCTTATTTGAAAGTGTTTTACCCTTGACATGCATGGCTGACTATATCCACACTTATCCTCCCAGGAGGGCCCGTCCCATACCTTGGAACTCGTGCACCCCTTATCACACCTCGATATCCATTTCCCTTCTATACTTACACATAATAAAAACCAACTCCTAGAGTATGAATTAAGGCACAACACCTCGTGACATCGGACTCCACCCGCCATTAGCCTCTAGGATTTCCCTTGAAACCCTAATTGGACCTATGTGGTCCAATTTTCTCTTACTTCACTACCATTAATTCATCTATCCTCAACACCTCATCTTGTTCAGGTCCAATCCCCAAATCATATCGTTTTACCCATCGATTCTACCTGTGACCCTAAAACTCTAGTTGGCCACTTCAACTCTAGTACCTTTCTTTTCCCACAAGTAACCTCTCCTTTTCACCCAATATTTCTTCTCCCTCAAAACTCCCATAATCATTCCTTATAACATAAACTCTCACTCTCATCCCGCACCTCACTCACCCTTAACCAATTTCCTTTCGCCTTTCTCATATTACTAATTCTGCCCAAAACCCTAATCGGGTCCCTTATATGACCCTACGTACTATACTTCACCTCGAGTCTCCAGACTCCCAAACGGACCGTCCACTAACTTCCTCGCGTCCTAAGGTAACTTTTCATACGTAAGGTTCGTCCCCATGCAGACCTTAACCTTCCCATGCAAACCCTATCATTTCCACCATGCCAACTCTATCATTTCCATGCAAACCCTAGTTTCCCCCATGCAACCTTATTTTATTCCCACTCTTCTATTTATTTGATTCACCCTTTTCCTCATCATTTCACAAATTATTAATTCCTTAGGTCGTACATACCTATGTTAACCGACGTACTTTCCTTTGGTTATCTTAATTGCTTATTTTTCTTTTTCAAGTCCCCACCTCACAACACTTCATCACATAACCTAGCATGCATGTCGTAGGGGTCACATCACATCACATCATATTTGCATCATTTCCATATTAGCACATACACACAAGTGCATGAGAACGTACCTCGGTTCTATGCTGCGATACACAGTAAAACAGATAACATACACAGAATACAGCATATAAACCGTAAGAGGCATCCAAGGCAAGTAAAGCATGTAATACACACAGGCGGCCTTAGTTACGTCCTTACCTAAATCGACGCCGGGCTTGGAGCATGCTCCTACACCTCCTAGGGTTTGACCCGGTTCACCTATAAGAGGGAAATACTTAGGGTTAATCTCCCTCTACCGAAATTATCAAAATTCCTATCTTACCCCTATCATGGCCTAATACTAAGGCTAATATTAATAGTAGGGGTTTATAAATAAAGGGTAGGGTTATTACTATTCTCACAATAGTTTGAACAGATTATTACTGATTAAAGTAGGTTTTAGCAAAATCCAGAGTATTAAGGTGAGGGTTTCAATATTATTAATAATAATTACTAATAATACTAACAATAATAAGAATACTACTAATAATAATAGTACTCATAATAAGAATAATAATGGCTATAATGATAATATGATGATAATAGTAATTGAAATCGTAGTAGCATTAGTGATAGTAATATTACCGATAATAATAAAATACTAACACAACCATAATCATTCTGATGATAGTATCAATAATAACAATAATAATAATAATAGTAGTAGAAGTAGTAATAGTAATAATAATAATAATAATAATAATAATAATAACAACAACAACAACAACAACAACAACAACAACAACAACAACAACAACAACAACAACAACAACAATAATAATAATAATAATATAATTGATAGTAAGAGTACTAGAAATAATACTAATAGAAATAATAATAATAGTTAGAAAGATAAACATAATGACACTAGTATTAACCATAGTAGTAATAATAGTAATGATAGCGATAATGATAGTAACAATAATAACGATAATAACAATAACAATAATAATAATTACAATAATAATAATAATAATACAATAGTTGTGGCAATACTAAGCATAACAAAATACTAAGGTAATATTATTAAGTTATAATGTTAAGGATAATAACGATGGTAATAATCGATAAAATAATAAATGCATTAAATACAACAACAACAACAACAACAACAAAATAATAACAAGATAATAATAATAATAATAATAATAACAATAATAATAATAACAAAGATAATAACAACATCAGTCATAGTTAGAGTAATAAAAATGGGAATAATAATAATAATAATAATAATAATAATGACAATAATAGTAATAATAATAGTAATACTAATAATAATATTATTAATAATAATAATAGCACTAATAGTAGTAATAATAATAATAATAAAAATAATAATAAGAATAGTAATAATAGTGATAATAATAATAATAATAATAATAATAATAATAATAATAATAATAATATTAGAGGTACTAAGGAGGTTAGTCATAGTTAAAGTAACACATGTGACAATGATGATAATAATAATAATAATAATAATAATAATAAGGATAATAGTAATAAAAGTAATAATAGTGATAAATGACAATAATAATTATAATAACAATAATAATAATAAGAGTAATAATAATAATGATAATAATAATAATAATAATAATAATAATCATAATAGTAACGATAATAGTAGTGCTAGCAATAATAAGGATAATAATAGTAATACTAGCAATATTAACAATAATAATAACTTAATAGGGTCTTGTATTGCTTAATACCATTAATTAGAAGTTCTTAGGGGATATGTTAGGGCCTATTAATAATAATAATAATAATAATAATAATAATGGTAGTATTAATAGTAATTATAGTGATAGTATTAATAATAATTAGGTTAATGATAATTATAATAACATTAACAATAATAGTTAATAATAATATTAAAATTTATTAACCACTTCTATTATTCCAGGTCTAGGGTTTTAGGGAGTTGGACCACCTGGCTGGGGGGAGTGGCATCGGCGGCGGCGGAGGAGGAAGAAGAAGAATTTTGGGAAAGGTGGCTATGGAGGCTAAAAGAGGAGAAATTAGGGGGAAGTGGAAGTGTAGGGTGGTAGGGCAGGCATTCCTGGTGGTTTTGGGGGGTGGTGGTGGTGCTGCAAGCGGCGGCACAGCCGGTGGCAGCGGCACGAAGGTGGCGCAGGGCTGGAAGGGTCGATGTTGAGGAGGAATTTTCGCACGGCCGGGGCGGCACGTGCGGCGCAAGGCAGGAAAGCTAAGGTGGTTGGTTGTGTAGAGGGAGGTTCAGGGAGGATCGTGGTGGCAAGGGTAGGTGGTAGGGGCGGCTGACGGCGGAGAAAATGTCGTCTGAAGGCAGGGCGGCGCGCGACTTGCTCTGTCTGGGTTCCCAATTGTCGAACCCGATTAAGGCGGTGCTGAGGGCTATTTATAGGCCAATTTGAACGGAAAATGACAAGCTTCGAGGGGGAGGTTAGGGGTTAGGGTTAGGGTAGGTTGTCTGACGTAGTTGGTCAGCGTACGGTCTGAAAATTTTCAGACCATAATTGCTTGGGAAATGGGGAATTTTCATGCGGGAGAAGGGAGTGTCGTTTGGTCACATCCATGGGGAAGTCAACGGTGAGAAGAGGGGCGAAATGACCGGAGCTGGAGCTGGCGTTGCAGGCTTTTCTTGCTCCGGCGGAATTCCGTGTTGCAGGCGGTGACAGGCGACTGTGTGATGAAGAAGAAGGAGAAGAAGAAGAAGGGACTGGACCGGCGGTCCAGGGAAAAAGGAAAAGGAAAGGGGGGAACCGGCCGGGCGGCAGCGGTTATTTCCCTTTTTAAATGAAACGCTGCGTTTTGGGTGAGTTTTTAGCGAAACACGGCGTCCGCATCGGTCTGGCAACGGTTATTTTCTCCTTATGGCGACGCGGCGTTTCAGCGACTTTAGCTTTGAAATGCGGCGTTTTGACTCACGGGCGGCTGGGCTCGCTGGGCCGCGGCGAGAAGAAGGAAGGGAAGGGGGCGTTGGGCCGGTCAAGGCCCAACTTCGGCGGGGAGAGTAGGAAAAAGGAAAAATAAGGAAAAGAAAAAGGAAAAAGGAAAAAGGAAGGTTTTATTTAGGGTTTTGGATTTTGCATAAATTATTTAGAATATTTTTGGGCTATTTAGAACATTAATATTTATAAGATATTAGATAAATTCCATTTTGCTTAGTTTAGACTATTTTAGATAAATTTCCTTAACCTCCATACTAATTAGGAAAAATACTCAAATTTTCTTCCAATTAAATTATTTATTAAGTTTATATTAATTTGAAACTATTTTATTCTTCTTAATTTAAATAAAGTGATTTATTTAATTAATTTCTAAAATAAAACCCTTAATTAGCTTAAAATACCACAATTCCTCCTATTTAAAACACTTTTAAATTTATTTTTGGTTTAACCTAATTAACTTCCTCTTATTTTAATAAAAATGAATTATTTTGTTTAAAATCCCACATAAAAATCTTATTTAGTAATAGATAATAGAAATTAGGATTTTGGGGCATTTCAGTCGGTGCCCCGACCGCCATCTCTTCCTTTTCCCTTTTTCCTTTCTTCCTTTCTCTTCTCTTCTTTCCCCAACAGCCCCGACCCCCTAGCCCCTGCGCCTTGTCCCTGTCCCGAACTCCTAGCCGCCTCCTTCTCCCGTCCTTTTTCTCCGGCGACCGGCCTCCTCCTTCCTGCTCCTCCCTCGTCGGACGACCGCCACCACAATCGACGCACTGCAGCGGCGGGCGACAGCATAGCAGCATCGAAGCGTGCAACAACGAGCCGCACCGGCCGTGCCGCCGTCCGGCCACGGCGAGCTCGGGTGACGACCGACGAGCCACCCCCGACCCCCGACGAAGCTTCTCCGGCCTTCCCGTGCTCTGATTTGTTGAGTTCGTTTGGTATAAATTTCCGAAAAACCCTAACCCCTTGTTTTGATTAATTGAGTATGATTTATCTTGTGAAAAGCTAAATTGATTGTTTATTTATGTATATATGTGCTGTAAGATTGATTTGGATAGGTTAATTATGTGGTTGTGTTGGAAATTTGGAAAAATTGGATTTTTGGCCGGGTTATGCCCGAATTTTTCGGATTCGTCCGATTTAGCTAATTTTGATAAATTGATTATACAAAATGTTTTAAAATGTACCCAATTTCATTTTGGAACCGTCAATTTGAGAAATTTATACAGGTTTTATCGAAATTTGATTCCTAGGTCAAAATTAGGGTGTAATGAAATTGGGTCGTATTATTGAGCCGTTCCGTTCAATTGATTTTATAATATCGTTTAAAATATATTTAATTTTATATTGGAAGTGTTGTTTTGGGAAAATTATGCGTAACTTATCGGAATTGGATTTTTAGGTCAAAACTCCCGCGGGTTTAAATTAGATTTTGTAATCGGGTTATTTTATTCAATTGACTACATAAATTACATTAGAATATATTTAATTACATTTTCGAACTGTCAATTTATATGTTTTGGCAAGAATTGATCGGGTTTGCATTCCGGACTCAAAAACCTAAATTGAGCATTTCTTTTATTGGTTTTGATCAATTGATTATTTGATATGTTATAAAATGTGTTTAATTGCATTTTTAAACATTCAATTTGATTAAATTAATAGAATTCAACCGAATTGCATTTTCGGGCCTAAAACCCTAGATTTCAAGTGAGATTATAAAATTGGTTATTTGTATAGTTGTTTTTCTAAAATTAAATTTGTAGAAATAGTTGAAATGATCCTAATTACTTTCTAATACCTTTAATTGTAATTAATTGATTTGAATTACCTGAGTTTGTGTCGTGGGCTTTAAAACCCTAATTTTGAAAATGGATTGTCTGGAATTAGTTAATCGGAAGATTGTTTTGTTGAAATTGATTATCTGAATTTATCTAAAATTAGTTTAATTGTGTTTTAAAACTATCAATTTGAGGTAATCAAAGTGATTTGGTCGATTCGTAGTTAGGCATTAAAAAAAAACCTAATCTTCGGGGATGATTTTATAAAATTGAGTTTGCTATGTGTATTTTATCTAATCGATTTCTATCTTTGGGTTTTAAATCATTTAAATTATGGTTTAACCTAATCGGTTTGGATTTGGTTCTATGTAAATTGGTTGGGTTACTTATTTAGTTGTAAAACCTAATAAATAAGTTATTTTCGATAAATTAACTTATGATCGATTATTCTTTCTCGGGCTTTCCAAATTAATTTGAAATGTCTTAAGTGCATTTGTATTAATCTGTTTTGATTTATATTTAATCTTAAATCTTAATAGAGCTATGCTTTTAAGTCCTAAGTTTTGGACACGTTTTCCAAGAAATTTAGTTTGTGTCTCTTTGTATCGAGTAAATTATAATAATTGAAATTATTGATTGATAGGATAGTTTCTAATTTAGTTTTCGATTTCTATCGGATCTAGGAAAGCCTTATCGTGGATCCACGAGTTAGTGATCTCTCTCTTCCTCTTATCTCGCTTAGCTAGCTTCGGATCCAGGTAAGTTCTCTACTTACCTCTACTTATGGGTATTTCGTAAGGATGTGGCTAAGGTCCCTATGTGTTATGTGACTTGCATGCCTTAGATGTTTTGTATATATACCATATCCGGTTGTGTATCGCATGGTTGTCCTTAATGTGTTTTATGCGTAGCGCAACTTCGAGTTAAGGTATGTGGTATGCGTTTTCTTACGACATGAATGTGATATCCATATGTGGTGATTATGATGTGTTGTGATATGATGTAACCCTCTAGGACATGCATGCTAGGGTGGTTATTATTATTATTATGACATGGAGATAAAATGGCAAAAAGAAACAAATGGGAAGTGAGTTGCTAAAAGGGAGTATAAGGGACCTGTTTAGGGTTTGGGAAGAATTAGTAATCTGGAAAAGGCAAAAGTAAAAATGATTAACGGTGAGTGAGGTGCGGGTTGAGAGTGAGAGTTTATGTTATGAGGAACGATTATGGGTGTTATAGGAGAGAAGAAGTATTGGGTAAAAAGAAGAGGTTACTTGTGGGAGAAGAAAGGTAATAGGGTTGAAGTAGCCAACTAGGGTTTTAGGGTCACAGGTGGAATCGATGGGTAAAGAGATATGATTTGGGATTTGATATAAATGAGAAGAGGTGTGGGGTGATAAATGGAGTACTGTTAGTGTATGTGAGAGAAAGTTGGGCCACATAAGTCCAATTAGGGTTTCCAAGGGAAAACCCTAGAGGGAGATAGCGGGTGGAGTCTGATGCCACGAGGTGTTGGGTCTTAACCCACACCCTTAGGAGTTGGTTTTTATCATGTGTTATTATAGAGGGAAATGGATATCGAGGTGTGATAAGGGGTGCACGAGTTCCAAGATATGGGACGGGCCCTCCTGGGAGGATAAATGTGGATATAGTTAGCCATGCATGTCAAGGGTAAAACACTTTCAAATAAGATACGTTAAGATACTAATCACTTAAAGAGGAAGATGCTGAGCCGGGCCCAGACCGGTCCACCGGCGAATAATAGTGGCTAGGAGCCAGGGTGCCCTGGAGACTGTGCCACCGGCGAACAATAGTGGTCAGGAGCATTTTGCCCTGTATGATTTCCGGTCCACCGGCTATAATAGTGGGGGTTTCCGTACTCAGCAACCCAAATGTAAAATTTATAAGACATGGGAAAGATACAAAATACATACAGTGGAACACCGTGTGAGTCGGGGCCAGACCGGTCCACCGGCAAATAATAGTGGCCAGGAGCGTTCTGCCCTGGAGACTGGTCCACCGGCAAATAATAGTGGTCAGGAGCGTTCTGCCCTGAGTGTATACTTTCCGGTCCACCGGCTATAATAGTGGGGTTCCCGCACTCACATGAACTATTAAAGAATATGTGTGGAATGAATATATTATTGATGAGAATAAAGAATGAGTCACAAGCACTTACAGTGAAACACCATGCGAGTCGGGGCCAAACCGGTCCACCGGCAAATAATAGTGGCCAGGAGCGTTCTGCCCTGGAGACCGGTCCACCGGCAAATAATAGTGGTCAGGAGCGTTCTGCCCTGAGTTTATATATTCCGGTCCACTGGCTATAATAGTGGGGTATCCGCACTCATGTGGATTAATCAAGAGTGTGGTGTGAAATGACTACTTTTAATAAAGACTCAAAGCGAATAAGTCTAATTGGACTATGGTCAGCTTTTATTATTTGTATTACTACATGCTGATTTCGTGAGTATGTCACGCGTTGAGTTTCCAATAATATGGATTATTCCTACTTGAGGCGCATGAGTCACTTTATATTTCGGTTATACTACGCTTATATGTTTAAATGGGATGTTATATATGTTTCATATGTTACTATAGGTGTATGGCAAGATTTCTGCTGTGGTTTGTGAGTATGTATGATATTGTATCAACGTATTGTATCATAATTTAATATGTATTTGATGTTATCGTTTACGTCTCTCTCATAAGATAGGGTAGTGAGACTTACTCAGTATTGGACCCGTACTGATACTACACTGGTTGAATGGGTCCTGTGATGATCCACCGATGGTGGGGAGCAGACCTTTGATGCAGGTTTTGATCGGTTACTAAATTGGGGTGGAAGGCTTGACTTGAGTGAGTAGGCAGTCCGGATATTTATCATTCGGGATTTATTTTATTTAATTGTATTCATCTTTGGAAGTACAAGTGTTGTATTTAAATTTCTAAGGGTTTTGTAATTGACTTTTAATTTCTCGTAACGCTGTCATGCTTTTAAAATTTGGATTTAATTGTTTGGCAGGTTTTAGCCTTGCATCTAACATGAGATAGATGGTTGACATGTATCTTGTGTTAGATGTGGCGGTAACATTTTCCAAATTCGCTCCTAGCTTCCGCTTTATTCTTTCAAAAAAAATTTTCAGGAGTGAAATTTGGGGGTGTTACACTTTAGATCATGATTTGAGATGTAATAAGAATTCACTTTATTTCATGAGATTATATTTTGGCTCCACTTTACTTGATATCATTTATATACGTGATTTTGTCAAGCATAATTTATGTAGTGCATCACTCTTCTTGCTTCCTCACAGTGATAATAGATAGTATTATCTCCTTGTTAGGAGGCTATATAAATATGATAAATTTCATGTGTATAAATTACAACTAAGTTAGATAATAATTCATCTAATAATTTTATAAGTCTAACTGGAGTAATGGAACGTTTCGATACGTGTGAATCAAAAGAGGAGAATATGACTAGACACACTTGAGGTACTTGCTTGGATACTTAGATTGACATCATTCTAATATTACTTAATGCTTTGAATCTCATTAAATATAGGATCCACTTGTTGAGATTATACTACTATAATTTAATATTGATGTTTTGTCGTATTAATTATTTAGGAAAGCAATATAGTGTATAAAACTGCTTTTAGCTTGCAATTTGATCGGCCAGATTAAAAGATAACTTAGAAATTATTATTATATTTCGACCTAATCTAGTGGCAGATTTTGACTTCCTAGCACATTCATCGTATTTGTATTAATTTTATTTTTATTTATTTTTGTTTATTTTTTATATTTTTTGTTAAAAACCCCCCATATTCATATATTTCTCATTATTAGTGTTTTCTTATTTATTTATTTTTAAGAGAGATTAGAGTTTTAGTCTATCATTGTGTTTTATTTTCTTTGTGTGGTTAGCAAATAAAGGTGATAATTCTCAATTTTCAACCTAAAATGATACCCTTATTTACCAATACTACAGTCGACAACAAAAGAATTCAAATTAGTATTGGCTATGTTCACACTAACTATTTAAGGGACATTATCCTCAACCACGCTTCTTGTCTGTCTCAGATTTGTCCAAACCCAATCATGGAGGTCCAAACTAATAAAATCTTGCCAATAGTCTTCCGGAACAAGTTGAGGCTAAATAGCTCTGGTAATCACACAATCACACAGGGCATGAAGAGTAGTCTTATGCTTTGAATTGCAAATAAAGCACCTGATATCATCAATGAGGTGCCTCCTATGATGATTAATATTTGTTAATAATCGGTCATGCTCCATAGGCCATAGAAAAGTGTGTATTCGTTAAGGAACGTGCAATTTTCATGTCAACTTCCATTTAGAGGATGAAGGAACTAGATACGGATGTAATAAAAAGTAGACATACCTAGTTGAGAACATCCTCTTAGTTGTGAGAGCCCAAGGAAAAAACCATCTTCTTTGGGACAACCCTTCCATACCATCGTCCCTACGATAATTGCAAGCCTTCTCAAGGGTTACTTATGTTGGAAGAAGTTCCACCTCCAAACACTGGTCTCATCTACAACATCACTTACTCTCCAACTACATTCATCATTAGAGAGGGCGACAAAGGAGACCATCTCCCGCCGACTATGCCTCCCAAAAAAGTGTTTGGTTACCTGAGCACACCACCTTAACACCCCTCTTGAGTTCTAGAATAACTTTCAAAAGGCTACGCCAAAGAGATAAGGTATTGGATGTCATTAGAGCTTGAAAAGGCTGGGACCTTTGAGATATTTATTGTTTGTAATACACGACACCAGAGGTTATTAGGATTAGTGATAAAGTCTCATCCCATCTTCATAAAACGCCCTATTATTAAGTTCCATGCAGCATAATCCTGACCCTACCTTATCTTTCCTTTGACATACAGTGTCCAAGTTAACCAAATAGACCCTCTTATGCCTCAATGAGCCCCAAATAAAGGAATAATTTGTCCTATCCAACTCTTCAATTACATATTGCAGCAATTTAGCTAACTGAATTATGTTGCTCGAAGTAGCCGAAGTGATGGATTGGACTAGCGTAACTCACCCTACCATGGACACTAGTTGTGACTTCCATGCAAAGAGCCATTTTTTAATGAGATCTTGAAGATGCACTTTTTGACAAATTGATTCAATGTATATTTTTTTACATGTATAGCTCAATGAGTCCCTCTTCCACTTGTATTAATGATGGGAGACGTGTATATTTTTTTGGGGAGATACATCTATATTTGAGAAGATGTATTGTCTTTTGCTGGAAAAATACACATTTATAAAAAATAAAAAAAGTGTACTCTTATCTTAGAATATGTACATCTTTATCCTAAAACTTATATATTCCCATCCTAAAGGATGTATATTTTTTTTTATGTAATATGTATGATTTGTGCAGTGTTATTATTGTAGATGATATGTATTTGTATTTGTAACACCCCCAAAAATCATAGTTGAAAATTTTTATTTGTTAAAGAAATGTTGTAACACCCCAAAAATTTATAGTTGCAAAATTTTATTTGTACAAAAAAACCATGCACTTAAACAGGGTGTTACTGCCGTGATCAGTACAAAATTGACTCCCGGCCAATCTCACACTAGCCACAAGGCTAAGAAACTAAAAGTATTAATGTGAATAATTAAGTAAAACTAGAAGAGTTTAAAATTTCCTAAAAGAAATTAGAGTACGCAAACATCAAAGTTGGTACAACATGGAAATTAAATACAATCACGCCTCTTACAAGGGAAATAAAACGATAAGAAAAATAGATAATGATAAGTCTAGAGAACACACTCTCGGAGCCCACAACAAGTACAACAGGCCATCACTTAGTCCTACCTAAGGCATCTTAGGAATCAAAGTCATCAATAGCATCATATCCTACCTGCATAAACTCTTAAGGAGCCACTGCTCGTGGGAATAAGCAGCTCCCATGAAAAGGGTGATCAGTATGCTACATATTGAGTAAGATAACCATATGGCTAAGACCATGCGTAACATGAAAAAGACATATAATGCATGCATTAATTCATTCCAATTAATCACAATTATTAGAACTTAGGCCATTAATACCATCTTCACACAACTTTCGATTTATATCCATGCGAGTGTATGAACCCCACTATTGTAGGTGGTGGATCAGAAACACCCAAGACAAGACCCTCTTGGGCACTATTATTTGCCCGTGGATCGATCTCTAGGACAAAATTCTCTCGGCCACTATTCTCATTAGCGGATCAGTCTAGCCCCAACTCAAATAGTATTCCACTATAAGTGATTAATATTTTTTCCATGACTTATTATCATTTAAGATTTCGTTTACTAAACTCGAAATCCCCCACTATTATAGCCAGTGGATCGGAATACACTCTAGGGTGGAATTCACCCAGCCACTATTCTTTACCGGCAGATCGGTCTATAAGATAAAATATATCTGGCCACTATTCTCGCTGGTGGATCAGTCTGTGTTTGGTTCAATAGTCTTCTACTTTAAATGGTTAGTGTTTTATTCATGTCTTATTTAACAATGAATTTCTTACTAGACATGCTTGCTGTAATCCCCTGAATTTTTAAAAGCCTATATTTTTATAAATAAATTTTATTTGGGATAAATTAGCCTTTAAATCTACTTATTTTAATTATTTTATGGATTTTTGAGTAAATAAAATTGGGTATAAATATTTAATAAACTAAAATAAATATTTTGTTATTTTATCATACCTTTCTATTTAAATAAATTTTCAAATCCTTATCTTACAAAAATTATCCTTTTAACCCTTATATTTTAATTATCTTAAATTAAAATATTAAATCAATTTATTACCCAAAATTATTCTATTTTATTATTTTATCAATTAAAATTTATTTTATTTGCCCCACTTTCCCTTTTCTTTTTTCTTTTTCCTTTTTCCTTCTCATTTTTCTCATTTCTTTCTTCTTTCTTTTTTTTCCTTGGGCCGCCAGCCGGCCTACTTCTTCCCCCCTCCTATGATTGGGCCTGGCCCACTTCTCTCCCCCTCCTCCCTCCTTTCCTTTTTCCTTTCCCGGCCCGACTCCCTCTTCCTCCTCCCGCACGAGTCGGCCTGCCCTCTTTCTTTTCTTTCCTTTCCCTCCCGAATGGGCCTGCTCATTTCTTTTCTTCGGCCGCCCGTCGCTCGCATGCCCATCATCCTCCCCCTACACTTTCTTATTCTTCTTTCTTTCTTCTTCCTCCATCACCGGCGAGAATCCCGACTCCTGCCATCTCGCCTGCAACTCCCTCTCCCCCCGTTGACCTCCCCCTGTCTCCCTCTCGTCGTTTTCTCTGCACCATCTCGGTCCCACCATCCCTGTCTTCTTCTCCCTCTCCCTGCCGTCACCTTCCTCTCCCTCTCCCTGCAACTTCCATCCCCCTACCGCCTACCGCCACCCTCGAGCCTACCTATCCCCTCCTCTCTCTCCTTCTTCTTTTTCTTCTTCCTTTCCCGTCCCATTCGGCCATTTTTTCTCGAAGCCTCACATGCCCCGACCCTCATTTTCTCCCTTTCTTCCCCTCCCTTCTCTCCCCCTTGTTTTTGTTTCGCCACCGATATCCGCCGCTTACGCCGCCTCAACCACTCTCTACCTCACCCCGACCGATCACAGCCCCCATCGAGCCACCCCGCAGCTCCCTTCTTCCTCCTCTCTTCTTTTCCTCTTCTCTCCCTCCCTTCTCGGCAGCCACCCTGCACCGCCATATTACGCCGCCGTTCCGCCGCCTATGCCGCCACCTGAGCCACCACAATAATCCCTACAACCCCCTTTACCACCCCCAATGCTCCTTTGGCCGAAAACACCACCTATAGGCCCTTGTTTTTACCCTCACTTTTCCTTCCTCACCAACCCCCATCTCGACACCCACTTCGACCGCCACCTTCGCAGCCTCGCTACCGCCACCTCCGCCGCCCTTAGCCGCCTTCAACCCTTCCCCGACCACCACTTACACCCCCTCTCCACCTCTGAACCCTTCGCTTGCCCTAAATCCTCCTCCAACCATCTTCTTTCCTACCCCCCAAACCATCAACCCCAAAAATGCCCACTTTTCCCTATTTTCACCACCTTTGAACCCCCTCCTTTTCATTTCTTTGCATCCAGCTCATGCTGCATTAGCAGCATGAGTTTCTTCATTCCTTGATTCAGTTGTTTAATAATTTTAAGGTATAATAATATTTTTATTTAAGTATTTGATTAATTAAGTATTATAAAGTTTTACACTTTGATTTTATTATTTCTAATATAATAAGACTTGATATTATTTTTTTAGGTATTGGTTTTGATAATCAAAGTTGGACCTTTAACCGGGATACCGGTGAGGTTCATTTTTGGCGGAAATCAAGGTAATCGTTAAATCCCACTTAAATGCATGGATTAACGTATGTTAGCACATTAGGATTTTTAATATATTATTATGCTTGGTTTGTGTTGTTTAATATGTTATATATGGTTATCGTGTTGGTTGATAAAAGGAAGCATGATAGGTTATATGATATGTATGGAAATAATATTTAAGGTAATAATTTGGCTGTTAAGGAAAATGTTAGGTATTATCCATGTTGTTTTATTCTATTATGATATGTAATACATGTTTAATATTTTGTGAGCCTTAGGTGATTTTATTAATGTATCTTGTGCAAGAATATGGCCTAATAAGTAGTGTATTAACTATAAGAGTTGTGGATGAGGCATTAACATTAATATTTTACGTAGTAATAATGATAATTCAATATAAGTGGTGTACTAAGGGTAAAAAGGTAATTCTCAATTAAAAAGGGCAATTTGGTAATTTTGTAATACAAAGAGGGCAACTTGGTAATTTTGTAATAAAAGGGCAATTTGATAATTTTGTAATAAAGGCAATTTGGTAATTTTGTAATAAAAAGGGGGCAACTTGGTAATTTTGTAATAAAAGGGCAATTTGGTAATTTTGTAATAAAAAGGGGGAAACTTGGTAATTTTGTAATAAAAGGGCAATTTGGTAATTTTGTAATAAAATGGGCAAATCAATAATTTTATAACAAAAGGGAAAAATAGTAATTTTGTAGATTAAAAGGGGTAAAAGTGGAAATTAAAAGGAAGTAACTTAGTATTTATAATAATTGAGAAGGGTAGAATAATAATTTAATAAAAGAGAAGGGTAAAATGATAATTTAATAAAATAGAAGGGGAAAATGGTAAATATGATAAATGTGAAGGGTAATTTGGTAATTTAACCGACTAAAGGGGTAATTTGGTAATTAGGATAATGAGAAAGGGTAATTTGGTAATTTGATCGACTAAAGGGCAATTTATTAATTATAATAAAGGGAATGGGTGAATTGATAATCTAACCAACTAAATGGGAAATATATTAAGTGTAACAATTATAAATGGCGTTTAGTTGCCTAATATATGTGAAAGATAGCTCGGTAACCTAAACCGAGTAAGGGTGTAGCTAAGATCGAATGTGTGCTATATGTCCTACATGCCTTGGATGCCTATATAATTTTTATGTCGAGTTCTACATGCTATTATTTTAATTGTTTCACGTGTGGCATGGCTTGGAACCAAGGTGTGTTCATGTGGCCCTTTTGGTATGTGCTGATATGGATATGCTGTATTTTATGATGTGATGTGATGTGGCCCTTAGGGACATGCATGCTAGGATAATTAGTATGGTAATTGGAGATGGAGGCATGAAAAAGAGAAATGGGAGAGAAAGATAACCAAGGGGAAGTAAGTTGGATAATGTAGGTATGGGAGGAACTAGAGTTTGCATGAAATGATTAGAGTCCGCATGGGGGCAAACTTTACGTATGGAAAGTTGCCTCGAGGCACGAGGAAGATATTAGAAGTGTCGTTTGGGTGTCTGGGGACTTCGGGCGGAAAATAGTACGTGGGATAGTATAAGGGTGCGTAGGAGACTAATCTAGGGTTGGGAGGAAACCCTAATGTGAGAGGGTGGAAAAAGAAAAGAAAATAATAAAAGTAAAAGAGAATGAGTGGGGTAGAAAGTGAGGATTGGATCTAAGGGTCGTGACGTGTGGGGTGTTGAAATAGTCAGGATGTGTACGACAGAGAAGGATGGGTCATATAGGCCCGAGTTAGGGTTTTTGGAGAAAACCGAGTTAGGAGGTGTAGAAGTCTCAAGATATGGGACGGGCCCTCCTGGGAGGATAAGTGTGGATATAATTAGTCGTGCATGTCAAGGGTGGAATACTTTCGAATAAGATACGTTTAAGACACTAATCACTTAAAGAGGAAGATGCCGAGCTGGGCCCAGACCAATCCACCGACGAATAATAGTGGCCAGGAGTCGGGGTGCCCTGGAGACCGACCCACCGGTGAATAATAGTGGTCAGGAGCGTTTTGCCCTGTATATATTTCCGATCCACCGGCTATAATAGTGGAGGATTCCGTGCTCAGCAAACCAAACATAAAATCGATAAGATATGGGGAAAATACTAATCACTTATAGTGGAACACCTTGTGAGTCGGGGCCAGACCGGTCCACTGACGAATAATAGTGGCCAGGAGCGTTCTGCCCTGGAGACCGATCCACCGGCGAATAATAGTGGCCAAAAGCATTCTGCCCTGTATGTATTTCCGGTCCACCAGCTATAATAGTGGGGTTCCCGCACTCACATGGACTTTTAAAATCCGAGAGGATTGATTAATGATGGACTAATGGCCTTAAGGCCCTAAAAGTATCGATTACTCATTATGGCATATTAATATTTGGTTGACTTGTTAAGTATGCGAATGTACGAAAGTGAATGTTACGTATACGCTATTAATATCTGATCAAATTGTTGGATGTGTGAATAAATGGATCTGAATATCATGTTTACACCTATGGTTATGTACAAATGTAGTAGTATTTCTTGTAGTACATCGCGTGCCTGTTTTTAAAGGGTTACTCAGTACCGTAGTACTGAAGGGTTCCCTTAGTGGGGCCCCTGCCTATTCAATGGGCAGTACCCCTTGCAGGTCGTATTCAGGTGTTATTCAAGTGGGCTCTCAGGAAAGAGCGTAAGGTAATATCCGGTAAATTCTAGGGTTTTAATTTGTCTCTTTTAAACTCAATGTATTTGTTATTTTGTAACCACCGTTGTTGGATTTTACTCTCATAAATTGTTTACTATGCTACTCTGATTTTTAAATGCTTAAGTTTCTCGTAAAATTGTATTTTACTCTTTTAGCCTTAGCACTTGGTACTGGAACGGTAGGAGTGAACCGGTTTGGTACTAAGTGTGGGGGTAATATCCCCAGAATTCATGGTTTATTATTTTGCTTCCGCTAATTTCCTTTTAATTAAACGAAATTTTTCAGTAGTGAATTTTGGGGGTGTTACACTTGCCCGACTGGACTTTCCATTCTCACCCTTTCACACCAATCTCCCTGAATAACTTTATCCCATAATTTGGGACCTCTACACTCCCTAGGACTCCGAGACTACTCCCTCACCTTTTGCTTACTCACATATGGGTTAAGGCCCACTTCCCCATTTCTCCCCCAAAGTTCACTAATCCCCACTAGTGTTTCCCCTTGGAAACCCTAATCTGGCCTTTGTAGCCTTAACCTCTCTTTATCATGCATGACCCATACTCCCCTTTAATCCCAACACCTTCACTCCACTCAACCCACATCCAACATCACAACCCTACTCCCTATCTTCCACATGTGATAAGAAACTCTAGTTGGCCACCTCGAAACCCTAGTATGCCACCTCAAAACTCTAGTATTCCTCTTTTCTTTTACATCATCCCTTCACACACACACACCCACACTCCACCCTCCTTGCCACTTGACTCGCCCCCTTCATAAGACACATTCCTAGTCTCAACCCTAACTCCAACCAATCACCATCCCCCTTTCACACACTCCCTTGCTTAGGGTTTTCCCCCAAACCCTAGTTAAGCCCCCATGCATACTTCTACCAACTAACGTATTATCTTGCACCCAAGGACTCCAATCACCCAAAATACTCTTCCCTCACCATGCTTAAACCTTTAACCAACTTTTCCCATGTAAACTCTACCCCCATACATGCCCTGCACTTCCTATGTAAGATTTACTCCAACCCTTTATTTTATTATTATTCTCCCTTTATTTTATTATTATTCTCCCTTTATTTTGTCACCCATAGGTAATTTAGTATTTAGGCTTTTCCCACTTCTTCCTATTCACTCCACCCTCTTTATTTCTTTTAGATCCCCACAACTTCACCATACCACCTAAGGCCTCCTAGCATGCATGTCATATTACAACAACTATACATAAGAGCATGTCATAAAATACAAGTCATACCACCCATATCATACATATCATAACTCATACACAACTTATCTTAGCTCCATGCAAAGCAAGCTATACTACACACATTTTAGTCCATACTCACATATAATACATAACACATATCAAACACCCATGAGCACATAAATCATACAAACCAAGTCTTATCCATATCCTTACCTAATAAGACACTAGACTTGGAGCACGAATCCTAAGCCTCTTTATGGAAAGGGTTTGGTTCACCTATAAAAATGGAACGGTAATATTAACTTTCTTCCTACTCCTTTTTCCTTTTTCTTTTTATTTTTCTCTGACTAAATATTAGTAAAGAGATTAATAACAATAATAATCATAATAATAAGGTTAATAATAGCAAAATATTTAAAATAAATTATACCAAATAAATACAAGGGTTAGGGTACAACCAGAGAGGGAGTGGCAACTAAGGTGGCAGCGGCACACAACGGCAACGACATAAGGGTGGTGTAGGTGGTGATGATAGAAGATATCGGATTTTGGAGTTGGAAAAGGGGAGGGAAGTGGTGTTTTCTAGGCTCATAGGGTTTTTGGGTCAAAGGGGGTTGTGGTGGTGGTGTTGGCATCCTACGAAGGTGGCGACAGTGGTAGAAAGTGAAGGAGAGGAAAGGAGGAGGAAGGAGGGAGAGAAAAGGGAATGGAGGGTGTGGGAAGGTAGAGGGAGGTTTTCTAGACAGAGAGGGAGGTAGTGGAGGTGGTGGTTATGGAAATGGAGGCGGCACAGGCCAACGCAAAGGAGGGCGAGGAATGCAAAAGGGCGGCTTGGGCTGCCCAATTTGCACAGGTGGGGAGAGGAAAGGAGGGAGAGTTAGAGGCGAAGGAAGGTCACGTTTGGTAAAGGGTAGTGGAGGTAAAAGAAGGGGTGGAAGTTTGGATGGCGGAGCAGCACGAAGGCGGCGGTGGCTGCGTCTAAAGGGGCAACGGGAGAAGGAGGTAGGGAAAAAGATGGGCAAAAAGAAAGAGGGAAGAAGAAGGGCGAGGGAGGGATTTTATAGGCGAAAGGGAGGGGAAGAAGACAAGGGACAATGAGGATAAAGGAGTGGGGAGCAAGTTGTAACACCCCCAAAATTTACTATTGAAAAACTTCGTTTTATTAAAAGATTAGAGGAAGCAAAATAACAAACTGTGAATTTCGGGGATATTACCGCCACACTTAGTACCAGACCGATTCACTCCTACCGTTCCAGTACCAAGTGCTAAGGCTAAAAAAAATAAAATATCAATTGCTAGAAATTCAAACCATTTTTGAATCAGAGTAGCGCAAGTAAACATTTTATAAGAATAGATTCCACTAATAGTGGTTACAAGAATAAAATTACATTTAAACCATACATTAAAAGAGGAAGAATGAAATCCTAAAGGCTAGATAATCCTTATGCTCTTTCCCGTTACCCACTTGAATAGCACCTGAAAAGACCTGCAAGGAACACTGCCTATTGAATAGGCAGGGGCCCCACGAATGAAACCCTTCAGTACTATAGTACTGAGTAACCCTTTAAAATCACACTTAAAAGCAGGCCCGCAATGTAACACATAATATACTACTGTATCCATACATAATGACAGGTGTACACATGATATTCAGATCCATACATTCACACATCTAACAATTCAATCAGATATTAATGGGGTATACGTAACATTCACTTTCACACACCGCATACTTAACAAGTCAACCAAATATTAATAGGTCATAATGAATAGTTGATACTCTTAGGGCCTTAAGGCCATTAGTCCATCATTAATCAATCGTTTCGGATTATAAATGTCCATGTGAGTACGGGAACCCCACTATTATAGCCGGTGGAACGGTCATGCAGGGTAAAATGCTCCTGGCTACTATTATTTGCCGGTGGACCAGTCTAGCCCGACTCACAAGGTGTTCCACTGTAAGTAATTAGTGTCTTCCCCATGTCTTATCGTTTTTACGTTTGGAATGTTGAGCACGGAATCCCCCACTATTATAGCCGATGGAACGGTCATGTAGGGAAAAATGCTCCTGGCCACTATTATTTGCCGGTGGATCGGTCTGGGTCCGGCTCAACATCTTCCTCTTTAAGTGATTAGTGTCTTAATCATATCTTAATTGAAAGTATTTCACCCTTGACATGCATGGCTAATTATATCCACACTTATCCTCCTAAGAGGGCTCGTCTCATATCTTGAGACTTCTGCACCTCCTAACTCGCCCCGACATCCTTCCCCTTTCTCACACCTGGAGCCCGACTCCTAAGTGTGTGGGTCAAGGCCCATCACCTTATATCCCAAGGTCAACTCACCGCCTTACCCTAGGGCTTTCTTCAGAAACCCTAATTTGGGCCTATGTGGCCCATCCTCACACCACCCAAACTGTTTAACACCCCGCACGTTACGACCCTTAGATTCAACTCTCGCTTCATACCCCACTTATTCTAATTTATTTTTATTATTTTCTTTTTCCACCTTCTCACATTAGGTTTTCTCCTAAACCCTAGTTCCTCTCATACAACCTTAGTTCTCCCACTCTTTCATTTTACTTATGTCCCCTCTCTTTTTCACCACTCAAGGATCATGGATTATTTAGGTCATTCTTTCCTACGTTAGCCAACTTACTTCCCCTTGGTTATCTTATTCTCCCATTTTTCTTTTTCATGCCTTTCACCCCATTTCCTGTTATTAAACATCCTAGCATGCATGTCCTAGAAGGTCACATCATATAACATCGTATACACAACGTATATAATCATCATTCACATGCCATAAGGAAGTTACATGAGCATACATTCACTCACAGTTGCGCTATGATGATTAATCATTAAGCATAAAGTACACAATATGGTATAATACATGGCACACATGGCACGTAACCTACGCATAGTTGATCTTAGCCACATCCCTGCTCGTTTTAGGTTACCGAGCCATCTCCCACACACTTATTAGGCCATTAATCACCCTTCGTAATTGTTACACTTAATGTATTTCCCATTTGGTTGGTTAGATTACCAACTTGCCCATTTCCTTTATTATAATTAACAAATTGTCCTTTAGTTATTTAAATTACCAAATTGCCCTTCTCTATTATCATAATTACCAAGTTACTCCTTTCCAATTTCCACTTTACCCCTTTTAGTTACAAAATTACCATTTTACCCTTTTACTTTTAAATTCACCATTTATCCCCTTAACTTCCAAAATTTACCATAACACCCTTTATCCAAAAATTTACCATTTGCCCCCTTAATTATGAAATTACCATTTTACCCTTTAATTACAAAATTACCATTTTGACCTTTAATTATGAAATTACTATTTTGCCCTTTAATTATGAAATTACTATTTTACCCTTTAATTAAAAAATTACTAATTTACCCTTTATTTACAAAATTACCATTTTGCCCCTTTACTTCCGAAATTACCGGTTTGCCATTGAATTACAAGATTAGCATTTTTCCCTTTAATTACAATATTACCATTACCTCTAATTATGAAATTACCATTTTTCCCTTGAATTATAACATTACCATTTTATCCTTTAATTCTAAAATTACCCTTTTACCCTTTAATTACAAAATTACCATTTTACCCTTTACTCCCAAAATTACCATAATACCCATTTACTTATAAAATTATCATATTGCCATTTACCTCCAAAATTACCATATTGCCCCTTTACTTATAAAATTACCATTTTTCCATAAAATTACCATTTTACCCTTTTACTTAGAAAATTTATCATTTTACCCTCTTCTTCCAAAATTACCATCTCGTCCCCTTATTACACCACTTTTATTAGATTAACATTACTACATGGAATAATAATATTAATACTCCCTTAACAATATCCAACTCCACCAACTATCATATTTTAATATAATACTCATTAGCACCCACACATATTAAGCTACATCCTTACACAAGAAATATTACTAAAATACCCCTAGGACTCACAATAATATTATTCAAGCCTAAATGGTCACAATAACATAATATAACATGGACAAGTACTTTAACACTTTCATTAATAATTAAGTTCTTCCCTTAGACCACATTTACACACATAGCACATAAAAGAGCATACTTTCCTTTTTATTAAACAATACAAGCAAACATATAAACTATACTAACAACCATATATCAAACATAATAACATATTAAAAATCTTAATGTGCAAATATAAGTTTATCCATACATTTAAGTGGGGTTTAACGATTACCTTAATTCCCACAAAAATCGAATCTTACCGGTATCTCAGTTAAAGATTCAAGCTTTGATTAGAAAAACCAATACCTAAAAATAATATAAATACTTATTATATTATAAATAAGAAAATCAAAGCATAAGACTTTATAAATTTTCCTCAATGAAATAATTAATTTAAATATTATCATACCTTAAAATTACTAATAAAAATGACCAATAAATGAAGCAACTCATCTTGCTCATGCAGCATGAGCTGCATGCAAACATAAAAAGGGGGAGGCTCGAAGGTTGCATGGAGAAGAGGTGGAAGGGGTGTTTTTAGGTTGGGGTCTTTAGGCTAGAAAAGATGGTAGATGGGGAGGATTTAAGGCAAGGGAATGGTGCAGGAGTGAAAAGGGGGTATAGGTGGATGCTGGGGATGGGTTGTTGGCGGCCAAGGGCGGTGGAGGCGGCGGCGGCGAGGTGGCGAAGTTGGCTGTCGGGCTAGGCGTGGCTGAGAAGGAAGGAAAAGAGAGGGGAAAAATGAAGGGGTGTAGGGGCTGGTTTCGAGAAAAGAAGGTATGGGGGTGTTAGAGGAGGTTACAGGGAGTTGAATGGTGGTTTGGGTGGCGGTAGAGCCGGCCGGACGGCGGCGAACGGTGGGGTTGCAGGGAGGTTGCCGAGAAGGAGAAAAATGGAGAGAAAAATAGGTGGGGAGGAAGAAGGGTTGCGGGATGGCTTGAGAGGGTGTATTGTGGTGGTGCAGGGCAGTAGTAGAAGGTGGCAGGAGGCATTGAAGGTGGTGTGTGTGGCGGAGAAAGTGGCGGAGGGGCGATGGTGCACAAAACAGGGGGGAAAGATGGAGAGGAAGAAAATGAGAGAGAAGAGGAGATCGGGGGGATAAGGGCTCGAAAATATGGGGCAGAAAAAGGCTGAAGGGGAGAAGAAAAAGAAGAGGGAGGGTAGAGGGATAGGTGGCTGATCGGGTGGTAGTGTTTAGGGTGGTAGGGAGAGGGTGACGAAGAGGAGGAAAGGGGAGCCATGCGGGATGGGGTACATGGCTGCCCGATTCCAAAATGGTGAAAAAAAGACAGAAAAGAGAGAGAGAGAGAGAGAGAGAGAGAGAGAGGTGGTGGCAGTGGCTAAAGGCTACGGTGGCTGGGCGTGGTGTTCGAGGCGACAGACATGGCGACGAGGACAAGTCGAGGGCGTCGGTCGGGGCGTAGGAGAAGAAGAGAAAAAAAAAGAAAGGGAAGGGGGCGTCAGGCCGGTCGGGGAAGGTGAAAGGGGAACCGGGCCGACCCCGGATGAAGGGAAGGAAAGAAAAAAAATTGGGGAGCTGGGCTGGGTCGATACTTACGGGAGAGGAGGGGAAAGAGAGGGAGAGGGGAGATGGGCCAGCGGCCCAGACGTAGGGGGAGAGAGGAGGCTAGCCTGGCGGCCCAAAGCTAGGAAAAAGGAAAAAGAAAGAAAGAAGGAAAAGGAGGAATAAGGAGAAAGAAAAGAAGAAGAAGAAAAATAGCAAAATGGGAAATTTTAAAATAATTGAATTTATAAAACAATAGGATGTAATATTTTTGATAATAAATTTATTTAATAATTTAATTTAATATAATTAAATATATGGGCTTAAAAAGGATAATTTTAGTAAAATATTAGTTTGATAAAAATTATTTAAATAAAAAGAGTATGATAAAATAACAAAATATTTATTTTAATTTATTAATTATTCCTATCCACTTTTATATACTCAAAAATCCATAAAATAGTTAAACTAAATAATGTTAAAAGCTAATTTATTTCAAATAAAAGCTATTTATTAAATTATTGGTTTTCTAAAATTTTGGAGGATTACACAGGTGGTTGCTGGCCGACGGGGGCAAGCCGGTGTAGGACTACGACGGTGCAGGTTCGCAGGGGGTAGGGCTGGGTTTTTTGGCAGGTTTACAGGGGTTAGGTAAGGGTGTTAGGGCTGCAAAAGGGCGGGGACCAGTGCAGGATAGTGCGAGCTACACGCTTTACAAGTTAGGACAAGGAGAAGGTGATGGGAGAAGGAGAACCATGGCTGCAAAGCAGCCATGCTCAATCGTAGGTCGGGGGAAGGTTGAAGACGAGGGCAAAAGGGGAAGAAAGGAAAGGGAGAAAAAAGGGAAAGCATGGGGAAGGCAGCTTGGGTTGCGTGAGGGGAAAAAAAGGTAGTTTGGGCTGCATGAGGAAGGAAGGAGAGGAGAGGGGAGTAGGAGGCAGCGCGACCCAAGCTAGCGATGAAAATTATTTGAAAAAAAAAAGAAGAAGAAAAAGGGAGAAAGGAAAAGATAAGGAAGAAAAAGAAAGAAAAAGAGAAAAGGAAAAAAATGAGGTGGTTGGGATGTTTGAATTTTTAGAAATAATAAAATTAGTAAAAATAAATAAATAACTTTTTTATAAATTTAGAATTTATTATTATAATATGTTTAAAATATATTTTAGTTTAGTAAATCATTCTAGCCTCCACTAATTTGATTCCTACATTATTTTTCTCCCTTTTAGCTTTAATTATTTTTAGTATAACATCATAATTTTATTTAAAATTGTATATTTAATTAAATCTCACCTATTACTTTATATTTTATTATTAATTCTTAATTTAGAGTTTTGGGATATTACACTATTCTAAAACATGTGTAGAATAATATTAGAATATGTGCAAATGCTTGTATGGACAAGGATGAGTATTATTGTGTTAAGTATGTATATATATATATATGTGCATTATTGATAAAGATAATGTGTATGTATATTCTGAATCATGTGTATTTATATAGTATATGATACATATTATTATCATAGATGATATATATTCTTGTCTAAAATATGTACATTAGTATTATGAAAAACGTGAATTTAAATATAGAAATATATGTATAAAACTATTCATATACTAAAAAGTGTATATTAAAATATGTATATTATATATTAAAAGACATTTATTTTTTAAAATATATGTATTTTATTGGATAATATATGTATCTTTTACCCTCAATGAAAACAAAGTATATTAAAATGATAAAAATATCATTGTTTTTCTACTATACATGTGAGGATGTATATATTTATCCTACAAAAATGTGTTTTGATATAAAATTTATAGTTATATTGTAATAGATGTGTTCTGAAAATATACAAATATGCCACTGGTTTCTAATAACTTGTGCAAATTGTCAAAATAAAATGGCCACCTATCGAGCTGGAAACGACCTTGACTTCAACAAAATTGTCGGTTCTACATCGGATCTGTAGATTAATTACTATTATTATTATTTTCATTTTATTCTCTACATATTAATTTATTATGCCGAGAGTTTCCAAGAAAACCATGCAACGGCACACACGCACACGCCCCCGAAAGAAAGAAAAGAAGAGCTAACGTATACGTACGCACTGATCCATTTATTTAATTTACAGGAGGAGATGAAACAGCTGGATGAATCCTACTCTCTGACCTGCTCCTACTCAGAATCCTTACGAGTGAACAGTTGAAGGACGGGTGTAATCGTGACAAATTAGTCAACGATGAAGATCTAAACGTCCTTGCTAATGATGATGGTGCCAGTATATCATCGGTCCGACTTATAACTTCCGCTGCAGGAATTCCTATGACTATTTCACCAATATCATCGGATGATAAGTTCCCTTCTTCGCCCTCGTTTCCTGCTAGCGCTACTACCTCCACCGGCATGCGAGTGCCGGCACTAACTAGTCCAACGTGCCGTGAACCAGCAGGAGCACAGGCACCCAAATCCATAGCAACAACATCCTTGCCTTCCTCGGCGACGACGACCACCGGGCTTCGGCACACCGGGCAGCTAGAGTGAGATAGCAACCACATATCTATACATTCGACATGAAAAGCATGAGAGCATTTAGGCAATCTCCTCCCAACATCTTCTTCCTCGAACACACTCAAGCAAATAGCACATTCTAGGCCTTGTTTATGCAGATCAGGATGGTAGGAAAACAATGGGATATACAGAGCAATAAACTTTGGGTCCACACCTTTGGATGCTGGGGAGTTAGCAGCTGCCGCTGCTGCAGCAGCATGAGAGAAGGGGGTAGCAGTATCGTATTCGTAGGTGAATGTACTCAGGTGATGGTGGAGGCGAACGGGGCCGAAAACGTCGGATACAGAGACAGAGCTGTGGGTCCGGCTGCGACGGCGAGCCTGGGCGAGGAACCATTTGGCGTAGAGGTGGAGGAGTAAGACAAAGAGGATGACAAGGAGGAGAGAGATGATGGCGGCAAGCATTATGTTGTTGTCATAAGAGAGTAAGTTCTCCTTCTCCATGGAATTACGCTTTTGTGGAGGGTCAATGGCTAACATTTGGTTAGTGTATGGATGAATACTACAGAAGGAGAGAAGACGACTTAGCTAAAAGGCTAGAATGGGACCGGAGTGAAGGAGCAGAAATATATACTACTAGTATGAAAGAACAGAATTAGTATTTATATATACGATCATTGATTGATAAATTTAATAGACCGCAAGCCCATCCATGGTACTGCTTATGCCATAGGATTCCTCGGGGAATATTTATATATGAATGTAGATATATTTTATATGGTAAGTTTACGTGAATGCTAAGTAGTTGAATATAAACAAATACTAGTCCTATGTATACATCGGTTTGTGGGAATTGTGTGTACAGGGCAGCACTGGACTCTACATGGTAGAACTTGTGTATCCTAGATTTCAAGAACCACTTCTCCCCAGCTTTGGACTTCTAGGGAACGATCCCAGCATTCAAGGAGACGGTGGAGGAAAATTATTGACGAAGGGGGAAATCAACGGAGGTCTCGTGAAGGTGACGGCAGGGAAAAAAAAAACAAAACCCAACAAAAGTAGAATCAATCAATGACTTATCTGATTTTTATTGCATCTGTCTTCATGTGAGATGAAGATAGCAAGTACGGGGGGGAGTGAAGGATAGTCGAGGGGTGAGGATCCCGGAATATCAAATTTAAAGGGGGAAAATCCACGAGGAGAAGAAGTGATTATTAATTATAATTAATATTAATAATATAAATAGTACACGTAACAAAGAAAAGGTACCTCAAGAGAGGGATATGACGTCCTTGAGCCCTGAGATTCAGGTCATACAGAAAGGTGGTCAGGGGACCCATGTGACAAGCAGTACGACTACTTTACGAGTCTGGATTTTTCCTTTTGGGAGGGTGGGGTTCACTTTTCAGGATTCAGAGTTTTAGACTTCAGGTCTTCAATCTTGACCCATCAATCAACTAAAACCGAAGCAGCAGCTAGGCATTTGTTTGTGAGAGTCAATAGCCGGGGCTTTCAGCTGCCGCTAGCTTCCACGGATCTGGCACCCATTTTTCCTGCATGTTTCAAGCAATTTTATCAACTTTTTCGCTTAATTTCATACGTGCTCGTGAACTAGTACTTTTGACCAGTACCCCCTACGAATGGCACATCCACTCTCCTGCCGAGCCCCCCCCCCCAAAACAAATCCCTTTTCAATGCATTTACTCACCAGCAGACACTTGTCCACATGAATCATCAAATGACACATTAACTCTTGAGTATTGCCATTCTTACCATTAACATTTCAATTCGTATCTCTCACAAAGTGCATGTCCTACCTATAAGATTCACATTTTATCAGATAACCGTAAACAAGTTCAGCATTTTTTAACCAAAATGTTACTAAACGTTCAACACACGAAACAATCAAAATTCAACGCCTGAGTTTTATAAAATCTTATTAATAATCAGTCATTGTACGCTACAAAGTACAAACAACTATATTAATGATTGCGTCGCCATTACTATTCAGAAGAGGATAAATTTAAGCTACCATGTATGTGCCTGCATAACATTGTGCTTGTCATTTACATTCCCACAGTTGTAACCGCGATGAGCCTGAGAAGACATCATGCAATAACAGTAATTTCAACAGTTTTAATGGAGGATACACCGGCACTGCTCTTACAACACGACAAGGCTCGAGCATGAACCGGAAAAAGCTTGTTAGCCCGTACAGAAGGGGGACATGCTGAACGATACTGTAAAGCTGTGCAGCCAACAGCTTATTACATAGTCGGAGAAAAACCAAAGATGCAAATAATATAATTGCTAACCGAAACAATAATGTATATATACAGTTGAACATGAAGGGCTACAAAATTGAATTTGATATAGTTGGCTTACAATTTGTAAAATCATAGTACAAATGCTTATTAGACGACAGACTGTAAAATGAATGGATCGATGTTTTCAAATTCCATAGCATTGAACTTGAGCTCCTCACCTATTCTTCCACCCCTTTTTATTTTGGAAAAGCCCAAACGACAGGAAAGTATAGAAATCTTTTATTAAATCAACTTGTATCTTTTCTCTTGCACACCCGTAACTCCCATCTGTATCTCTATTATGGTGTGCAGCGGTACCTGCAAATTCAAATGGGTCAGGCAAGATCAACATGCAAAGTTCCACTCGGATACATCACAGGTTCTGTTGAGCATCTATTTGGGATATATGATTACGAGAAAAATAAATAGATAACCAAAAGCTGATGCTAAACTTGTCATTTGTCTCACTAAACCCCAATACGGTGTGAAACACTGCTCCTGCTCCAGTTACATCAAAAGCTCACAAACTTAACAGTATGAAGTGAACCAAACATGCTACAACAGCAACATAGTAACAGAGGAAGCTAATTCATACACAGCTTACCTCAATGTGGGGTATTTCTTTCAATGGTCTATCAGCGAAATAAGCATATAATGCTCTCAGAACAGCCTATGACAACGGAAAGGTGGAAACAATGTGACAAATTCAATCATGAAAGACAAATGAAAAATGCAATAGTGGGATCAAACCTGATGAGACACTACTACAACAGGTGCTCTTTGCCGTTCAAGTTCAATAATCACAGGCTCCAGCCTACAAGCAAACAAATATTCAGAAGTTAAAAGACAACTTGTACTATAAATCTCACATCAAGATAAAACTTAATCCACAAACCTCTGAATAACATCCAAATAAGACTCTCCACGTGGATAACGATACCGAAGCTTGTCCTTCCTACGTGATCTGCAATACAGAGGAAACTTGTAAAGCATCTATAACTTCTCAAGGGACAGTGTGCAACATAAAGACACACATATATATGAATCAACTAAACCAAGTCACCAAATAAACCAAATTCTTCTTGGTTACCTCCGGTACAAAAAAAACTTGTAGGTTAATGAATGATTTGATTAAGTTTATAACAACATGTCTGTAATAGGGGTGTGCACCGATCCAAAACCAGACCAGAACCCGGTTAAGGACCGGAATTTTTTTAAGCTAGGACCAGACTGGAATTACCGGTCCAAAACCGATTAGGACCAGAATCAATTAATTATATATTTTTTATATTAAAAATATGTATTTTTAGATAAAATATTAATGAGATGTCATGTCGAATCAGAAGATCGGACCGGTTAGAACCGAAACTGGTTAAGGACCGAAATTTTTTACTTCGGGGCTGAAACCCGGACCAGAGACCGGAAGACCAATCTAGTCTTTAGATTGGAACCCGGAATAACCGGTCGGTCCGGTCCAAAATTCCGGTCTGGACCGATTTGTGAACACCCCTAGTTTGTAACATTGCTCTAAAGTTTACTGCAGTGACATAATGACACAACCACCATTGAAACTTCCACTACTAAGAGATTAGATCACATTCAACATGGAACGTATGTAAATTTCCAACATTTCTCTAGCTGTGATTTAATGTAGCACATTGCTAATAATAATGTATTTATCGACATAACTGATATAGTATCAAGTCAGAGGCAACATACTCATACTCCTCAGGCATATTCTTCTTGATTTCTTCATATGTCATTCCATCACATACTCCAGCATTGATCTCATCAAGTGAACGCCATTGTATCTAGAAAATAGCATGTGAACTTGAGTCTGTAATACTCTTCTTACATGGAAATATACCAGCCATATAGTATACAACCTATTACCTTTGGAAATCCAACAATATGATTTGCCGTCAAAATTGATCTCTGGAGGGTGCTAGTCCATATCTAAATCAGAGGGGTAAGATTTCTAATCAGAATGGAGCAATGGGGACCGTAACATGTATATCAGTAATTTCATCCACTGGAAAGAAGTCAACAGAAATGAAAGAAAGGGAAGATATCTAACATTTTATCAGAAAAACTGTGACTAAAGCACCAACAAGAGGCCGAAAAAGTGCTTTCCTCTCATTTCTGCAGAAGGAAACTTTTCCTCCCATCTTCCAGGCGACTTAAGTCCGCTTTAAGGATTCGAAAGTTCACATATTGGAAGTTGAAGAACTGAATTTTTTCTTTGCTAATTTGAGGACCTCAACAACATTTCAGGTCATTAATTTGAAAAAATACACATTTCATATGTGTTATAAGAAAAAACAAAAACATTTTAGAGATATACAATTAGTATTTTCTCTTTATTCAGTGTCCTATGTGTATCAAATAAAGAAAAAATAAACTAACAAATAGACCTACCCAGACAAAGAACGAATAACAGAGTTGAGGTTTTTCAAAATTCACTAATCCTTTGACAGGGCACATGCACATATAAAAATGTAGGACGATGTATGATTAAATACAAGGGATTTCCATAGAAACCTCTAACTCTATTGGCCTCAATCAAAGCAACACCACATACCGCATGAGGGGGGGGGATCAAACTTAGGACCCATGGTATCAAGACCCAAGTTTCAATCACTAGACCAAGACCAAGACCTCAATGGCGGCAGCTTTCTCATATGTTATTTCTAACATATATATATATGACTTAATTATTTAAATTTAATTGGCTTATGACAAAATTAAAAATATAACACTTTTACGATACATTTCAAATAACTAATAAAAAATATCATATCATAGTATCTAAAAATGAGAAGCAAAGAATATATACATTATTATTTACTAGAATTATATGTATTATTTATCATTGATGGACAGGGAAAGAGGGGTAGTGTATTAGTTGTTAAAATATATGGTAAAGTTGAATGCACAATCCTTTCAGTCAGCATGAAATATTTTTATAATTTAAAATTCATTTTGTTAGGTCTCATCCATCTCCTGACACCTCATATCAATAATAATAATAAATAGAAGTTAAATGTGGTAATATATAATTTTAAGCGCAATTGTTCCTTTGCATTTGATACAAAGATAAAATATTATATTTTTATATTCTAGAATATGCTAGCATGTATTATACGATATGCATGAAAAGTGCATTTGATCAGAATGTTGTTGAGGTGCATAAATCAGCTAAGAAGAAAGTTTATTTTCTCAAACCTTCAAAACGCAAAAGTTCAAGTCTTTAGAGCGAACTTAAGCCCCTTCCAGGCCCATTCACATCCATAAAGACGCCTACAAGAATTTTGCATTATAAGACACTACTACTACTACTACCATATATACTATCAACAATATATGCAGTGATTAAATAAGTTTTCTTTTATATCATGTACTAAACAAGAAGAGAGAGAGAGAGAGAGAGAGAGAGATGGAGAGATGGAGAGAGAGAGAGAAGGCACTAGTACAAATGGACCCATAAAAATACATAACCAAAAGCATAGCACTTAAAAAATGTGATAACAGTGAGAGACTGTGACCACACATTATACATACACTTTGTAACATTATATCAAATGTTTCACCACCATAGTGATTGTATTACTAGGATGTATCACCATTAATTAAACCAACTATCAAATCAAATGAATGATTCAATTAAATATATGACTGACAGAGAAAAGGTATGACCTGAGGCACTTAAATAGTATAAACACGGTTAATTCCAAATTTTTAATTCCCTTAATTAGGCAGTCCTTGTTTTAGGTCTGGTTTTGCAGCTTCCCCGAAAAGGATATCACACAGTACCTTGCTAACTTTAATGTGAAAGGTAACTGCTTTATGCACACAATAACAAGAGAAACTATGCTTGTACAGGGATATGACACTTACAGAAGCAGCCCGTTCAGATTTCAGTCTCTTCTCCACAAAATTGGAAAGTTTCCTGGCATAGAGTTCCCCGGAATCACTGCATCATGAGCGTATATAGTAACTATCTGAGAGTTTGAACTCAAAAAAATTACTTGGGTAATGAATGACTGCAGAAAAGTATGTCCCACGAGGATAGGACAAGCATCCCAAAGAAAATAAACAACTATATATGGACATATACATACAATCTAAGAAATTTCAGAAGTTAAGTGAATGTTGACCTCAAAATTGAATCTCCTCCAATTCTGCCTCTAACATTATCTCGACTCTCTCCATGCCTGGTAAGCAATATAGGTCGCGGAGTGAGGTGGGTATTAACCTGTATCCCAACATTGTGTAGATAAGTACAACAAAAACTTTACCAATTGGTCTATCATCATCAGACAGAGAGTGAAGAGAAGAGGGAACATTCCCAGAAATGCCCACACTTTTACCTTCAACAATGCATCAATCATTATTTACTCCCCCGCCCCAGTTTATTGCAACACTATCAAAAATTTGTTATCAATTTAATGCATGTGATTTTGCAAAACCTTTGGGCTAAATCCCTTCTAAGGCTAAACAAGTTATGTCCAATGAAGGGAGTGAACATTAAAACAATATCATTAGTGAGAAGTATCATGATATTTCAATGGAAAGCATTACTATTCTACATGGCATCGCAATGTGGTGGCAGCACAGAATAAAGTGTGCAAGGAAATTGGGGAAGCAGGAGCAAAATATAGGAAAAGCATGTCATAGTTTATGTAATAGTCACAGGGCTTATAGCTTAAATAAACGTGTTTATTCATCCATGCATTTTGCCTATAAAAGATGTCAATTACAATAATTAGTGGATTCCTTTTTTATTCGTTTGACACTTGCATTGAAGCATACATCTCTACAATCAATCGGCAAATGAATTGGCATTATGTTAAAAGTATTTAATTAACAGGAATCTACAGGATACAAGTTAAATCAAGGTTAAATAATCTATGCTCCAAGAACTCTTCTCTTCACCCTCTACGTTTCATGGAAAGAAGGATAGGAAACAAAAATAAGTTGCTACAACAACAGGGACAATTCTACGCAAACGGAAACACTAGACTTCGAGCATTTTCTCCTCTCCTCATTTTCAGATCAATTAGTTAGATCAAATCAGTTCATCAAAAATAATGAAAAATAATATCATATCTCAATTAAATAATAATTATAAAAACATGTTTCCCCAGAGCAACAATGAAAACGGGTCCTTAATATACAATTAATAGGAGATTCTTATGACACAACTCACCAAGAAGAAAACAATACGCCCAGGAAGGTAGCCACTTATGTTATTCACCTACATCAAAAAAAAAAAAGCATCTCTCATCAAAATAAGAAGCAAATCCAATATGACCATTCAGGGAATATATTCTGATATGATTGAAAGTATTGACATGTGTGCACAAACAACTGGTGCAACTGCAAGCTTTTCCTTATTCAGAAAATCACGTGCTTCCATAATGCAACATATATAGTGCCTCCATCTCAAACAAATATAGCTTATTTCACCAAAATATGCCCTAAATTATTAGTCCTCTTAATTCCTTGGGACACTAATCCTTTGTTAATTGACTACTGTTTCCATATTGAAAGTCAAAAAAGCACCATTCAATTAGTAAATAGTAGAATTATTACTATTTACAGAACGAAGTCATAAAACAACTTATTGACTATTCAAAACTGCAGAAAGCCAATGGTAACTTTAAGAAATTTAAAAAACAACGCATTATGAACCCTGTCTCAGACCAAATTGGGAAGTCAAGTTCTACATAGTCGCACATCTATCAGCTTGTGGGCTAGTAGTGAGCTATTTCTGGCAGAATTTTGGAAAAAACTTCAGGAGAAGGGATTCGATCTTGAGACCACTAGGTACCCAAACCCACAGTAGAGAAGCCAGAAATTTGACTCAACAGTGATTAGTGACACTGACTAATCATATATATAAGTATGGAATATATGTATCATACCATTGTTTCGTAATTTATTTACAAGATATGGTGAATTAATATAACAAGATATGATTCCATTAAATATCAAATGAGGTAAGTGAAAATTTGTATTTAGATTATTCTCACCAATAAATTTCTATAACTTTTTATTATTTTACAAAATTTGTATTTTATAAGAATAAAAAGTTGAGATACCTTCATATATAAATTATTGATGCAAATCAAACATCACATAACATAAATTATTGAATGAAGTTTAAACACCCAATCAATCGAAAATCAAAAGCATTTATAAATTAAGTACGCAAAAAGTGGGGAAACTAAATAAAAAGTGATTTCTATAGGATTAGACAAAAAAACTCAACTGCATAAAAATGGAAGGAGTAGTGGCTTTTACAAGAAAGAAGGCAACAAATGTATAGCGTTGGGTAGAATCCATAACTTGATAATAAAAAAATAGAATAACTGCACCAGTATGCTAATAAGCTGGCACCATATAGACTATATGAGGGAGTTTGTAATAGTGAAGACTTACTTGTATTTGTCCACCATGCCCACTGACCATATCAATCATCTTGATGTAAGAGCCTTCCTCCACTGGCTCATAAGCCTGTTCACAGATGCAAAATTAGCATCTTTGTTTGCATCTCACAACAATATTTGCAAAGCCAATAACTAAAATCAGGCCAAGAGTAAGAACTTTTTCATAATTTGCAAGACGATTTTTGAAGTCTCTACACCCAGCTTCAAAATCTGTCCTGCCAAAACAACCATAATAAATGTGTGCATGTAAATGTCAATGTCAAAGCCCAACAATTAACAATAACATTGACCAACATAAAGACTTACTCTTCTGCATAATCTGGGCTCTGCTGGACTTTAAGACGAATATTTCTTTCAATTATGCGTTCATCATTACATAATGTCTCCAAAAATATAATCTGGTAAAAACAAAAATAAAAGCAAAAAAAATTAATAAAGCTTAAAGGCACTGATATTAATATGATAAATGTGGAATTCAGAGAAAAGATCTCCCCAAGCTTGCCTTAAACAAGAATCTGATGTCAGCAACAGTATTAGACACATATGATCTGGCATTATTATTTATTAGAAAGTCAAGAGTACCCTATCAACAAATGTATAGGTTACAACTTATCAAAAGAACCTCTAAGCAATACACTGCCAGAATAAAGTGGGCAACCACGTAACTACTGTTCAAGGTTAAAACAACGTCTGAGCACAAAATAAGATTGCAAGACTCCAGAGAAAGTAAGCAACCTTCCCATTAAATAATACATCAGAATGAGCAAACAACGAAGGCATATCATGACTTGAATGCACAATTCACTAAAGTACCACATGCATAACCATCAAAGCCATAGTTGTAGCAGACAACTAAATTTAGAGATAACACTGGTGTGCAGGTGCAGCCCTTAGTGTCAGAGAGCACAGTTTCAACAGGATGATCTAGCATTAAGTAAGTGGCAGTCATGGAGTCAGAAGAGGAAAGAGCCTTCTTCAATACCTACAACAACTACCCAGTATGAATCAGTTCAGTGATAGGGTCTGGGGACGTCCTAATATACGCAACCTACTTCTAACTAGCATTCTCTCTCTTTTTTCTTTCTTTTTTTTTTCTTTTTTTCCAAATAACTATGACCGCATAAATAAAAAAATAGGATTATAATTTTATTCAATCAGCTATATTATTAGATGAGATTTTCCTGGTTATTATAGCTACTGCATGAGATTGACATCTTTGGTTGTAGTTGGTATTTAATTAGTATATACCACCTTGAAGGCTTGGACAACTAAGATTGCATGACAAGGAATTACTACATCCAGCTAAATTGTCCTGCCCCCATCCTGCTTCTCCAGACATTTCTTCTCTCTTGTTCGTCATCCCTAGTATTTTTCTTTTTCATTCTTAAACCCTTTTCTTTTGTTTCCCTGTATTTGGTCTCCAAAAGCAGGTCCCTATCCCTCAAAATATGTAATATGATTCTGCAAAGCAAATGATTCTAAAAAAACCATGGTGACCGAATGTAATCTGGCATGCTGCTCATGCCAAGAAAAATCGATATACCTTGCATCTTCCTTCCGCCATCTTCATCAACATATTTCTCCGGCGCCTTGTACTATTAGTAGCATCAAATATACCTACCTAGACCATGTCCAGCAGTAATATCAAAGATAGATTAGAAATTAGAAATACATCCAGAGGAACAATCAACAAAAGCAGCTAGCATCAATGTATCAGAAATCTTTCAGGATAAGAAACTTACTTGTCCACCTTCTTGCATCCAAGATATCATATCTTCCATAGCTAATGCAGCAACCTACTAGCAAGAACAAATGCTGCAGACTGATTAGTCATCTGGCGGTTATATTTAAGGCAATAATATTGTGTCAAGAGCAATCAGATTTTAAAATATGAGTCATGCAGATATTAGCAGAAGTAAAACAATATAATAAAGGTTATATTAGAAATTATTAAGTCACATCCCAGAAATAAATTAAATCACATGCTGGGAATGAAATTGTTAAGTTAAATAGAACAAGAAATTACATCCACATGATATGTATCTCTCATTATTACCTAAAGGAATTAGCTTTCTAGGCAAAGGCAATCAGAGCACAAGTCATAATAATGTGTTCAGATATTTGATCTAATAAGATGATATGTATCTCTCATTATTAGCTGCATAAATCAGTCAAACTCTTTTCAGAAAAACATTATTGAAATTATGCTACATCATTTAAGCAGACAGGCATAGTGTTTCCATTCTCCTTTCTGGTTAGGTCTGCAAGGTAACTAGGATCTAGTAAAGTGTGACGGTATAGAGCAAGTCAAAGTTGACACTGGTTAGAAGTTAGGACATACTGTAACTAGCATCTCAAAGGAATGGCCCAATCCTATTCAGATATACAAAATCTAGAGATCCTGGGACTGAGGCATGCATATGAACGGGATATTGAAATATCCTATAATATCCTCCCTAATTCATTTCGCAGAACATGTAATATGAGTTCTTGGTTACAGCAACCTAACACAAAGGTGAAAATTGACAAGGAAATACTAGAGTGAAATGCTTTTCATCTCATTCAACAAAAATTATCAATCTTTGCAGATTCAAGGACTAATTTATTCAAGTAAACTACTCAATCCTTGTCAACAAGGTCTTAGCCTAGTGGTAAAAATTAAAGCCCCGTGTATGATTGGGCCAATGTGTCTATTTTGTTGGCATTTGTGTGGCTCCATATTGATCAAACAAACAAAAAGTACTCTACCAATCTACCCTAACATTTTTCCAAACAGCCCTACCTCACCTCACAAAAAAATATAGCACCCCCCCCCAAAAAAAACAAGGGATCAGGCCAAAGAAGATGAATTATGCACAATATAAAGTTGACTCTTTCAAACCAAAAAAGACTGCATAACATATATTATTTTCTCCCTGTGACAAACAAATTTTCCAGCACAAGAAACCAAGCAATCTTTTCAACAGAAGTTCACCTCATTTCGTGCTTCAATGCCCTCAGGATTGTCACCTCGGAAAAATTCAGCAGACTGCATCAAAAAGTTACATAACAAGTCAAAGCTGCCCTAGAAAGACAAAAGGAATTAGAAGCACAAGATGATTAACAATCTTTCATAAAATATAGACAAAATGGTCGAGCAGGAAAAAAAATGCTCTTGTGAAAGTATAGAGAGAATACAGGGCATATTGTGCAGAACATAGATCTTTGAAGATGCTAATTGTGCTCTAAATAACAATGATTGTCGAGATATATGATGGAACCTCACACCCACCCTCTTTTTGACATTTCTCTTTTGCTGATGAAAGTATACTACCTGAACTATAAACACTATACTAACTATATTATTCTTCTAATTTTTCCCACAATTTGTTCTCAAAAGCATGGAATTTAAAACATAGCCTAACACAGTAGTTGTTCTCTGCAATGAATAAAAACTCCAAATAACACTTTGCTCTTTAGTTCGGTGCCCTCAATCTTGCGCGCTCTTAACCAAAGGAAAGGTAAAGGACAGCTTGCCCTAGTTAAGTTGGAATTTCGTCCTTACACATACCAGCATGCAAGGTCTTCCAAAAATTTCCCTGACACACCCAACACGTGACCTCAACAGTCAGAACAGACACCATAAAAGAATACTAATCTACTGCTCTAATGACCAATTTTTAATCCTGCAACCCACAGCTTTCATTTTCCCTATGGTTAAGGTATCACCAATATATAGTTGGGGGTAAGATACTATCCAACTATATCAATATAGTGAGAAAAATGAATTTTGCTATGCATAAAACAATGCCAGCAAAAAGAAGTGATAGAAACAATCTTGTTAGTGCATATAAAAACATGAATATAATCAACACCACAGGAAACCATTCCTCCATAGAAAAATATCATTTTGTGCTAGTTCTGCTGTATGAATATCTTAGTCAGAAAATCCATCTAAAGCATACCTGATTGGTTCCCAGCTTTAAGCGCCTATACTGTTTGCCATGAAGAGAAGAAACGAAAATGTTATTTACCCTTATTTTTCATATTACTAGAAGACAGAACTTCCCAGGAAAGAAGCATTACCTTCCCAACATTGAAGTGTTTAGTATCATGGCCTAACCATCGGAGATACCTTGTGAGTTTGGCAGCAGTAAATGTCTTACCACGAGCAGGCAAGCCCACCTATAACACAAGCAGCTTAGTTAGATGAAAGGATAAGAATAACATGAAGCTATAAAAAAAAAGGTTTAGTTCATATCATTGCAGAAGCATTCTTTGGTTGAGGAACAGAAGATAATTTCAGAATCATAAATAAGCAATTGCTAAGGCGAGAATTTACCAGCACGATGGCTAAATGTCTATCCTCTTTGGGCCCAAGCATCTGATCAGCTACAGCAGCAGCAGCAACAGCTCCAGAAGCTGCTGGGATTGCATTCTAATAGCCAAAATGAGGAAAGAGCGGATATCAATCAACACAAGCATGATGCTCTTTGGATATAACACAACCTCACTAGGATAAGTTAAAAAACCTTGGTTTCTGAATCAAGTGTCAGATCAGTTGGAAAAGTGCTAGAACTAGCTGATTTGACTAATCTAGGGGAACCCACGCCCCTGTCCACAAACAGTCCCTTATAAGATTCCTGCCTATGAAGATTTGAAGCAGTTCCCACCAATTTTGGTTCAGGCATGCCATAATGAGAATACCCCTTTGGTGGATTTGGGATTGTGACCTCCATCTCCTGCACATACATAAAAATGATATAAATAAATAGCTAGTGCATATCAAAAATCCGTCAGAGGAAATAGCTAGGCAATGAAACCACCAAAAGAAAAGAACTGGATCAGCCAAAAACTTCAGCATGAACATGAAGGAGAGATATTCCTTCAATTATCTTAAGTGGCGCTTCTTGTCATATTGTTTGAGATCTCACAGGAGATGATTTCTGGCAGTTTAATGGATTTCCTCTAAGAAATTACGGGAAAGCAAGCAGCCAGCCACGGTTAGTCTAGGGAGGAAAGTCAAAGAGAAGGTCAGCTTGCACTCTTTCTGTCATCTTTCAGGTGAAGAAGAAAAAAAGAGGAGCATTGGGAATAAAGATTCTATAATTGCAGTATGCAAGATTTCTGGCCAAAACTACATGTGAGATGCCCTTGTTTTGTCCTGGTAGCTTAGGAATTCCTCTCAGCACACATAATGCAGTATCTTAATGGTTAGGAATGTTATTCCTCCTTAGGTCTACTATTAATCATAAATCCAGCACTAATGATACTGAAAACTAAGTTCTAACATATGAAAGAGTTCCCTGTGGTAGAATCTAGTCAATGATATCCAAGCAAAATGTGGAACCATTAACTCCTGCAACCACTTACACAAACACTGCAGAGTGCCTGATATAAATTTTCTGAAACATATATTTTCCATGATGCCAGCTATGGATTGTTTTAATGGTTACCAGAAGTAGTGCACTATTTGTGCACATTTTCTGTCACCACAAAAGTGGGTTACTTGACAAACCTTCATAGTTGGCAGCTGATCATTAGAAAAGTTGATGCTTCTGGAGGAGCTCAGAGCACTAGCTTGACTATGCTTGCTGGAGGTCAATGATCTTGGAGTCTCAGCCAGATTAGCAGCATAAACCAGAGTTGAGTTTCCAGGAGAAGGGACAAGATAATGTTCAAGATCAAGCTCCAAACTTGCTGAAGACCCATTCTGCAAGAATGACAATGAATAAATAAATAATAGAAGGCAGAGATGATTCATCAAGATTCATAATCATACTTTTTATTTCATCAATAAGACATAACTCAGGTTAAAGAGGTATAAATCCTTTAATAACTAACAGACATTAATATGTATATTTTCATTTCTATGTTTTTTTTCCCTTTCTAACATTCTCACAAAAGACAGTCTGATTACACATGTCAAAAGAACATTAACCTCGCTAAAGCGCATTCTAATATGCCTAGAAGGGAAAGCCCCTACAAGAAAATGAAAAATGTGAAGAAATTATTAAAATCTTCATACTGATCTTTGTTGCGTGGACCATTACCCCATTTTTTAGGCCCAAATGTGTTCCCCAATGAATGTCATTTCTTCTCCATTTTACCTCATGCAAACAGAAAGCCAAGGAGCCAGGTGCCTCCAAAGTCGGTAGATGACTTCACATAGAATTTGCAAGGTACACAGTGGCATTGATAACCTTCTCTAGTACACAATTTTGGTTACAAATCTTGACTAGAGATAGAGAGAGAGAAATTTTGCACATGCCAGAAGCCTATGTAAAGAAACCTTAGTACAGTTGCACAGTCAATTTGTAGGCAGTAAAATACAATATCATAGTAGCAACACTATCTAACACAACTAAAGATTCGTAAGACATGGCAGCCACCAACTCATCCTGACATAAGCTATATACTACAGCCCACAGTAAGAGACATCCCATGGACTAGAGAAGCAAAGCAACGATATTGAAAAGAACCCCATCTCTAAATAATATGGCTGAGTATGACGATATGAAGTTTCATGATGATATGAAATTTCATAAGTACAACAAAAAGGTATGAGGAACAGGTATGCACAAAGAGAGGATTATAGTTATATACATGGTAAGGCAATGTAACGCAAATTTCCTAATAAATAATAATAGGGCTCCACCTCGGGACCACCAGACTCAGGTACTGAGTTTATGCTAACATCAGGAATGCCACGGACAGTAGACGGCTCAAGATTTTCTTGATAAGCTCTCCAACTAGCGGCAAGATCAAATGGAGAAACTCTATCGGCTTTGATGAGCACCCGGAACTCCAAAACAACATCAGGATTTAACATAAACAAAGCAACCCTTCCATCTCCTTGCAACATACCCCCGGTTAACACTCGATTAGGACCTTCCTCAATGATACATGGAACAATACCATCCTTGGGTTTCAACAAGAACTTGAAATCCAACGTTTCTACGGATTCAAAATGAAAGAAAACAAAACAACAGAAAAGCAATCAACTTTATTCGTATTTTTGTGAACCGCAACAGGACAGCATTGGGAAGACTATAATCAATTTTCCAAAGCGTAGAGATAAATTATTCAAGATACCATGATTAGGCGGGACTACGAAACTCAATTCCCACACTGAAGCTGATTCGCGCTCCATTGCAAGCTGTTAATCAAGGTTTGCGGGTGGGGGTGTTATGTATTCGATCAATAATACAACAATTGAAATGCACGGCACATTCGCCTCATTGCAAGAAAGGGGGGAAAAGTAGAAGACGAGTGAACTAACAGCTTTTGAAGCGTCCCAAGAACCAACGAGTGGAGCAGAGCCGAAGACATGGGGGATGAAATCTTCTTTGGGTTTGTAATTTTCCATCTTCAGTGATACATAGAGTTGTCCGCCTGCTTGATCCTCTTTCTCCTCGCCACCATGTGAGCTACTGTCTGAATTCTTCGAAGCCCCCGTCCCCATTGCTCTGTCTCTCTCTCTCTCTCGCACAGACACTCAATCTAAACTTCTACCAGTAGGTCATTTTATCGTCAAGAATAAGAGATACAGTTTTCATCGTTTGCTTCTGGATAAGTATTCGAGAGGAAGAGTGAGGAGGACAGAGAGATGGTGGGGTCCAAGCGTTCCTGTTAAAACTAATTTATTTTACCATATATATATGTATTCAGTAATTTTTAAATTGTTATTACAAATCGTTTAAAATTTATAAGTTTTTGAATAATTTTTTAATTAGTTTTATCAAACATAGTATGAACCTATGTTATTTATGTGCGGATGGGTAATGCAGATGCGATTTTTTTATTTTGATGTTTGAAGTTGGTGGTTAAGCAAAGATGGAGGGTGGGGCCTTATTATTCAATCCGCCTGACGCTGTGTGTGGATTGGGGAGAAGGGAGGGAGGTCAGGCTCGATGCTGGGGTTGAGTTGCGCTCAGGGGTTGGGTTTGAGTCGCAATAGGCACCAACAATTTATTTTCTTCTATTTAAAGGTCGTTTTGTAACAAAAAAAATAGAAAGAGAAAGTATAACTTCTTAGAAAATATAAATATTTTATTATTTGATTTAAGAGATGTAAAAAATAAAAGGGAAAAATTATTTTCTATAAAATTTTAAATCACCCATATATTAAGGAAGTTATTTCGTGGGATAAGGTTCACTAAATAATATTTCCTAAATTATAAATTACGTAATTATTCTCAACTATCCATAATTTCTTTAATATGGATGATGATTATCGAAAGGCATAGATTATCAGTTTGTTGATTTCTGATGTTTAAAATATTCCTGTCACATTTATTATTATTATTATTATTATTATTATTATTATTATTATTATTATTATTATTCAATAAGCATTTTTTTAGTATTGTATTAGAATTATTTCATCATTTTAGTTTATGTCATTGCATTTATTAATTTCTTACAATAAGTTTTGATACAAGAGCTACTTCAATTATTTGATGATATTTTTATAATATTTTATTATTATCCGTTATAATTATTTATATTTTTGTAGTGGTAAATAAAGTTTCTATTCATGTAAAAAAAATAGGTAGAAAAAATAAATGTTGATATTTATTAACAAATGATAATAATGTAATTTTATGTCTAATTCCTAATTAATAAGAAAATAAACCAAACAAAATAACTAAGGAAGTCATCATACTTCTCGGGAGTTACATGTACATAACAAACACAAATAAATATTTCTTCAAGGGAACTACTTTCTAATATCTAACTTCCCTAGAAGTTGTATTTATTGAGGAAGTAACTGTAAGTATTTGAGTTTTGGTTTTCATCTGTCGCCCTTTGGCCCTATTCTGCTATTCGGTAAGGACCGGGAAAAATTGACGTTTACGAGGGTGTATGACTCATGATTTATTTATTTTTAATGATCTATTTTAATATTTAAATTAATTTAATTTGAAATTTTAAATAATTAATTTAATTTTTTTAAATATATAATTGATCTGATGAATAAAAGATTAAATCAATTACAATTCCAATCTGATAAATTATATAATTATATATATACTTTAAATACTATTTATTTTTCATAAAATTTTATTATATATAAGCATGTATGTATGTGTATAGTTCAAAATAGGAGTGTTTATTATAAGTAAATTTTATATTTTTTTAATTAGATATTTAAATATTATCCAAAAGGTGAGATTACTAATCGAATATAATGTAATTTAAGATTTAAATGAAATTATTTGATCATATCAGTCCAAATTAGATAAATTTATTATTTTTCGATCAAATAATAATTTATCTGATATGCCTTATTTGTGTAAGTTCAAAAGTTTTGGATATTCAAATGAATATTTGTTGTCTGATCCAAATTTTGAAACTTTTTTCATATATCTGATCTTTCAAATATTCAAAATTTATTATCAGATATTTAAAATACTAGATATCTAATCTGTGAACATCTCTACTGTACCTACAAGCATAGGACTCAATAAGCCGTATATAGACAGTTCGGTTGTCCGCTGCCATGATTTTTTTTTATTCATCTCGTCCATTTGTGTTCAAGTTCTAACTTGTAACCGTGAGGCTAAAAATTATTAACACTACCATCTATCTGCCATTTATTTATAACTATATTATGAAATATAAGTTTCACATATAAAATTATACATATAGGATTCTTATTTTGTGAGTGGGTTATAAAAAATTATAAATATTTACTTATAGGCATAGAATTGCTAATGGTTATTTTATCCGGCTAAAGTTAATGATGAATATAACGGTTGTAAATGAATGAAATCAGCTCATGGATATTTTTAGGAATGACTGGTTTATTTATTTAGTTAAACGGCCAAACTCAAGCCTTGTTGTTAGACTCGTTTAATAATAAGGTAAGCTTGAAGATGAAAAATTTAGACTCAAACTCATTTTCAGTGGAAAAAACTAGTGAGTTTTGATTGTTTACCACAAAACCTCACAAGACTCGTTAAAAACGTCTTAATCTTATTTTTAGACTCGTTTATTAAATAAGTCAAGCACAAATCTATCCCAGTTCGACTTATTTAAAGCCCTAAATAAACGGATGGTTACACATCCTCTTTTCTTGTCTGATAAAATTGAACCATATGTATGTTTTTCCAATCAATCAGATGATTCTTAATTTTGTAGGTTTGAGTTATATATACTCTTTTTAAAGGTTAAGTTAGCTTTTCAAATTATTATTTTTATTATATTTTTATCATAATAAAGTTAGTTACATTTTTCTTACCGTAATTTATTTAATTTTAATTTATTTTTCTCCATAGTCGTCAAAGCCATTAATTCTTCTTATGTAAAAATAGAAGATATCAGGCATAACACTATATACATTTATGTACTAATATGATATACATTACACGCTCGTCTAATATACCATATATTATGTATTTTTCAAATATATTATATACTACGTGTTCATAAAAAATAATATATGCCACATATGTTAGTCAAAGATATTACTTGTTATATATTTGTCAAATGTTACTATTGATATAATATATATATCATATGTTTGTCAAATATATTATATTATACATTGTACTTCATGTTTATTAAATATAATATAAACTACACATTCATCAATTATATTACAGTACTATACATTCAGCAAAGATATATTATGCTACACATTCATCAATAATACTATATATCATACATTTGTTAAGAATATTATATATTATATGTTGTATATTAAAAACATTGTACTACATATTTTTACCTTACTCATCAAACTAACATACAGAATCCATAAAATGAAAGTCATGAACTTAATTTATCATGGCATGATCATACAATTGAATATCTCATCTTATTTTATAAGACATTATCTTAATTTAAAGGTACATATTAAATAACTTATCATAGAGCTTAGATAATTACAATATATTATCCACAAATATACCGATATATATATGATCAATGAGAGAATTGACGAGAATTATTAGGAGTGAAATATGAGATAGAGGAAATATAATACCTCCAAATTTTATTATTAAAAAATTTTATTTTACTTAAAAATCAACGGATGCAAAAACCATAAATTTCGTGGATGTTATCACTACACTTAGTACCAAACCGGTTTCCTCTTACCGTTCTAGTACCAAGTGTTGAAGCTAAAAGGAAAATAATATGGTTACATAATTTCATACTTTTATTTAAATCAGAGTAGCGCATTAAACTCATTACAAGAATAAAACCCACCATTTGTGGTAGCAAAAATAAAATCACTTTGAACAAGGAAAAACAAAAGGTTAAAAGAGAAACCCTGAAATCATTCTCGGACAATCCTTATGCTCTTACCCGATATTAGCTTGAATAACACCTTCAATAGACTTACAAGGGACACGGCCTATTGAATTGATAGGGGCCCACAAATGGAACCCTTTAATACTATGGTACCTAGTAACCTTTTATACCAGACCGAAAGGTAGGGCCCGCATGCAACACATAATACTTAAACAGAAGTAAAGACAATGTCATAGGCAAGCATATAAATAATCATGGCCACATAAGAGCGATTACACACATCAACCAATAAGAATCATACAATATGAAGTCCATTTACTTATCACCTCCAACACTTATCAAGAGTGGCAGGTACAAAGGTCATACCTATATCATATCAATAGATTATGAGGATGAAGGTAACGCTTTTGGTCTTAAACCATTAATAAAACATCATTCAACATCATCTCTCGAATTATATCCATGTGAGTGCGGGAACCCCACTATTATAGGGGTAGACTGATAATACACTTCAAGACAAAACGCACCTAACCACTATTATTCGTCGGTGGACCAGTCTTCAAGGCAGGAGGTTCCTCATCACTATTATCGCTGATGGATCGATCTGGCCCCGACTCAAATAGTGTTCCACTATAAGTGATTATTATTTTTTATTATTTATTCACATCCAAGATTTAGTTTATTAAGCTCAGGATCCCCCACTATTATAGCCGGTAGATCGGAATACACATATACATCTTCTAGGACAAAGCGCTCCTACGTCACTATTATAGCTGGTGGACTAGTATACATATACATCTTCTAGGGCAAAGTGCTTCTAGCCACTATTATAATTAGTGGACTGATACACATGATATAATCCATTTGGGCCTAGCTCAATAACCTTTCACATGATTAGTGTTTTCATTTAATTAACATAACAAATCCATTTATTTAACTCGAGGGAGAGATCAAGAACCCATAGAAGCAAAAGTACACTGAACATGTTGGTGCATAAAAGCAATATAGTACCCTTCAACCATCAACCTAGGGATGCAAAGGTACTCTAGTTGCACTTGTGCACGAGGACATACAGTATCCTACCAACAATGATACCTTATCCATAAGTATGTATACCCCCTAAATAGGTTCGTAGAGCTCGATAGAGTAATATGTAGGGCCTGGTTGGGGTACTAAGACACACTAGCAAATGCTAGAATAATCGTGGGCTAAACCATATCTTTAGGATAGTGACCCCTAAAGAGCTACCATTCCCGATCTTGAAGTCTTCATTTTAATTATTAGTTTCTTAATTAAGGTGACCACGAGAAATACAACAACCACATACTTATGCACTTCCATTTGTTTATGTTATTATTAAGCAATCCTTATTCATATAGTTCTCCATGTTAACTTAACGAAACCACCAAGGCCATCCTTATATCATCCATTTCCATTTCAAGATTCATTTCCATTTATTCACATGCCATAAAGGATCATTACATCATAAGTATAATACGGTCTTAGAGTCTTATTAGTCTACATCGAATGATTATGGAACACTTAACCCTAACATGTTCTTCTATCACATTTAACACACATTACCATGAATAATTAATGATCAAGGCACCTCTTGCATGGATATAAGATAAATACCATATCACCCTTTAATTGTCCATCCAACCCTATGTTATGCCATGTTCTTGTGATACTCACTGATTTATCGAATACCCTTATCTTACTATCCAATATTATTTATATCTTATTATAGAGACTTATTTAATCCATTGACATATTATAAGCAAGTTACCAATTTGCCCCCATCATCCATCTAAAATTACTAAAATACCCCTTGTTTGTAAAATTATCGAGGCATCCCTTTTTATTTACCAAATTACCATATCACCCTTTATGTTTGTATAATTACCAATTTTCCCCTCATACTTATTGAGTTACCAAATTACCCTTCTACTTGGTTAAATTACAAAACCGCCATTTACACTTGTTAAAAATTACCAAATTGCCCCTCATGTTTATTAAATCACCAAATTGCCCTTTTTATCAGATAGTTTACCAAATTGTCCTTCACACTTATCAAAATTATCGAAATACCTTTTTGTTAGTTGAATTACCAAATTGTCCTTCATACTTATTAGAATTACCAAATTGCCCCTTTGGTTAGTCAAATTACTAAATTACCCTTCATACTTATTAAAATTACCAAACTGCCCTTCTTTCTTATTAAAATTACTAAGTCACCCTTCTTACTTATTAAAATTACCAAACTGTCCTTCTTTATTAAAATTACCAAGTTATCCCCTTTTCCATATAAAATTACTAAAATACCCTTCTTACTTTTTCCTTCACCATTTTACCCTCCCCCCTTTACTCTTATAAATTACCATTTTGCCCTTATTATATCAATATTACTACAATACCCTCACCACATAAAATATTAATATATATGGTCCATTTACATCATCCAATCCCACTAACTATTATTATTTATCATTAATACTCATTAGCACCTACCACACATACTTATTTGGGCCACACCTTTTGTACAAGAAAAATTATCAAAATGCCCTTAGGGCTCATATTAACATTATCTATGCAACAAATTGCCACATTAGCTTATCATATCATACATATGCATTTAACATTATCATTAATAGTAAGGCTCCTTCCTTAAACATTATTTCTACATATGACACATAAATTAACATACTTTTCTTTTCATCAACCAACATATGCCACTAATTACATTATACTTAACAACATACATCATGCATATAAACGTATTAAAAACCTTAATGTGCTATTACATACATCTGCATATTTTAGTAGGGTATAATGATTACCTTATTTCTAGAAATAATTAAAGCTTACCAGTACCCCGGTTAAAGGTTTGAGATTTGATTAGTAAAAATTAATACCTAAAAATAATATAAAAAATTAGCATATTAGAAATAGAAAATTAAAAGAATAAACTTTTATCAAAGGCTTAATTAACATATACTAATGGCAACTATTTCTATACCTTGAAATTAACTAAAATTGGGCTAAAAATAAAAGGCAGGGCTCATGCTTCATAAGCAGCGTGAGCTGCATGCATGAGAATTAAGGAAGAGGGGGGTTGAAGAGGAGAAGTGGGAAGAAGGGAATGGGTCATTTGGGTAGGGGTTTTGGGAGTTGGATGGAGGGCTTGTGGAGGGGAGTTAGGATGGTGGCTGGGTGCAGGGAGGGAGTAGGGGTGTAGGTGGTGGTTGAGGGTTGAAGCTTGGTGGCTCAAAGCGGCGGAGGCAGCGACTACAGGGCTGGAAAGATGGGTGCAAGGTTGGGCCGAGGAGAAGAAGGAAGGGAAAGGAAGAAGAGAAGGGAGGGGTTGTAGGGGAAATTTCGACTAAGGGGAGGCAAGGTGGTGGTTGGGGAGGTTGTAGAGAGTGGATTGGTTGCTGTGGAGGTGGCTAAAGAGAGAGGAGGGAATCGCACGATGGTGGTGCAGGGTGGAGGTCGAGAAGGAGGGAAAAGAAAAGGAAGGAAGGGAAGGGTGTTGCATGGGGCGAGTGAGGGTGATGGGGTGGTGCAGGGAGGTTGAAGGGGTGTTAGGGAGGTAGCTGCGGTGGTTAGCTGGGCGACAAAGGCGGTGGTTGAGGGTGGCAGTGTAACACCCCAAAAATTCACTACTGAAAAATTTTGTTAATTAAAAAGAAATTAGCGGAAGCAAATTAATAAACCGTGAACTTTGAGAGTATTACCGCCACACTTAGCACCAGACCGGTTTACTCATACCGTTCCAGTACCAAGTGCTAAGGCTAAGAAAAATGAAACACAATTTGAAAGAAATTCAACATACATAAATCAGAGAAGCGCATCAAATCGTTTACAAGAATAAAATCCACCAATGGTGGTTATAGTAACAACATAACATTAAAAACTAGGAATTTAAAAGGGAGAGAGAAAAACCATAACGGTACCGGATAATTCCTTACTCTCTTTCCCGTTGCCCACTTGAGTAGCACCTGAAAAGACCTACAAGGGGCACTACCCATTGAATAGGCAGGGGCCCCACGAAGGGAACCCTTCAGTACTATGGTAGTGAGTAATCCTTTAATACCACACTTAAAAACAGGCCCGCAATGCGACACATAATACAAACTATAGACATAATACATAATAATCACATATATAACCAGTTATAAGTCACGATCGATACTTTGGGCCGTAAGCCATGTCATAGTATAAAATCAATATATTCGGGCCTTAAGCCATTATTCCGTCATCATTCAATCAATCTCATATTTTATATCCATGTGAGTGCGAGAACCCCACTATTATAGCCGGTGGATCGATCACTTATAGGGCAGAATGCACCTAACCACTATTATATGCCGGTGGATCGGTCTCCAGGGCAAAACGCTCCTGGCCACTATTATTTGCCGGTGGACCGGTCTGGCCCCGACTCACATGGTGTTCCACTGTAAGTGATTAGTATTTTTCCATAACTTTATTCACATACATAACTGGTTTTATTGAGCTCGGGACCCCCACTATTTTAGCCAGTGGACCAGAATATATACATATAATCATCATCCAGGGCAAAACGCTCCTGGACCACTATTATATCTGATGGATCGGTACTCATAATCACTTGCTAGGGCAACACGCTCCTGGGCCACTATTATAACCGGTGGATCGATACTCAATATCATAAATCAACTGGGTCCGGCTCATTAATATTTCACTTTCATAATTAGTATCTTTCCTTTCCTTAATCAGCACATCAATCATATTTATTTGCCTTGGACGGGAGATCAAGAACCCGGGACACAAAGGTACACCGGTCGTACCGGTGCATATAAGTTACTCAGTACCCTTCAACCACGAACCCAAGGACACAAAGGTACCCTGGTCGTACTGGTGCATAAAGCTACTCAGTACCCTACCGACAATGACACCTAATCCATAAGTATGCATACCCCCTAACTAGGTCCGTAGAGCTAGAAAGAGTAAGATATAGGGCCTGGCTGGGGCACAAAGGCACACCAGCAAATACCAGAATAATCGTGGACTAAAGCACGTCTTTAGGGTAGCGACCCCTAAAGAGTCACCATTCCCAATCTCGAGGTCTTTCACTTTAAGTATTAGTGTCTTAATTAAAGCGATCACGAAAAACACAATAATCAGATACTTATTCACTTTCAATCGTTCTGATATCATTAGCCGCTTCTTATTCAGGCGGTTATCCAAGATAATACAGAGAAATCATTAAGGCCATACTAATTATCAAATACTCTTACTTGGCTAATCAGCATTATTTGAATCATATTATAATGTTCCACAATCACAACGACATGTTAGGTACAAATTACTTATTTACCCCTTACTTATATAATTGCTAAGTCATCCCTTCCTTATTTGATAGATTACCATATTATCCTTTAGGTTGCATAATTACCCAATTACCCTTTACTCGGTTTAGGTTACCAAGTTATCTCCTACGCTTTTTGGATCACCATTCACCCCTCATAATTGCGACACTTATCATATTTCCCCTTTGGTTGGTTAGATTACCGCATTGCCCTTCTCCTTTGTTATAATTACTAAATTGCCCTTGAGTTGGATAAATTACCAATTTACCCTCTTTCATTATCGTGATCACCATTTTGCCCCTTTAGTTGGATAAATAATTAGTAATTGACCCTTTAGTCGGCTAAATTACCAAATTGCCCCTTTAGTTGGATAAATTACTAAACTGCCCTTCTTCTTTATCATAATTACCATTTTACCCCTCTCAATTATTATAATTGCCATTTTACCCTTTTCAATTATCATAAATCCCAAATCACCCTTCTTCATAATTACAATTATTAATTTACCCTTCTTCATAATGATAATTACCAATTTACCCTTCTCCATATTTATACTTATTAATTTATCCTTCTCCATTCTTTACGCAATTTGGTAATTATGAAAATGGAGAAAGGTAATTTGGCAATTTAACCAATTAAAGGGTAATTTGGTAATTATGAAAATGGAGAAAGGTAATTGGCAATTTAACCAACTAAAGGGGCAAATTGATAATCATGATAATGAAGAAGGGTAATTTGATAATTTATCCAACTTAAGGGAAATTTAGTAATTATAACAGAGGAGAAGGGAAATTCGGTAATCTAACCAACCAAATGGGAAATATGATAAGTGTAATAATTATGAAGGGTGAATGGTGATCTAAAAAGCATAAGAGATAACTTGGTAACCTAAACCGAATAAGGGGTAATTGGATAATTATGCAACCTGAAGGGTGATATGGTAAATTGGCAAGTAAGGAAGGGATGGTTTAATAACTATACAAGTAAGGGGTAAATCAGTAATTCATATCCAACATGTTGATGGGACACTAGAGGTTCATAATAAGACTCAAGTAATACTAAATAGTAAGGTAAGAGTATTTGACGATTAGTAAGTATCACGAGAACAAATCCTAAATCAGAATTGGATGAGATTATGATGGCCTTAATGATTTCTCTGTGTTATCTTGGATAACCATATGAATAAGAAATGCCTAATGATATCAGAATTATCGAAAGTGAATAAGCATCTAATTGTTGTGCTTTTCATGATCACCTTAATTAAGACACTGATACTTAAAGTGAAAGACCTCGAGATCAAGAATAGTGACTCTTTAGGGGTCGCTACCCTAAAGACGTGGTTTAGCCCACGATTATTCTGGTATTTTTTGGTATGCCTTCGTGCCCCAGCCAGGCCCTATGTCTTACGATATTTAGCTCTACAAACCTATTTAGAGGGTATGCATACTTATGGATTAGGTATCCTTATCTGTAAGGTACTGAGTAGCTTTATGCACCAGTACGACCAGGGTACCTTTGCGTCCCTAGGTTGATGGTTGAAGGGTACTGAGTAGCTTGTATGCACCAGTACGACTGGTGTACCTTTGTGTCCTGAGTTCTTGATCTCCTGTCCGAGGCAAATAAATGGAATTGTTGTATTGATTAAAAAAAGAAAAAAACACTAATCATGAAAGTGAAAGGTTAATGAGCTGGACCCAGTTGAATTATAATATTGAGTACCGATCCACCGGTTATAATAGTGACCCAGGAGCGTGTTGCCTTGGCAGATAATTATGAGTATTAATCCACAGGATATAATCGTGGCCCAGGAGCATGTTGTCCTGGAAGATGATTATGAGTACCGATCCACCGGATATTATAGTGGCCCACGAGCGTGTTACCCTGGATGATGTTGATATATATTTTGATCCACTAGCAATAATAGTAGGGGTCCCGAGCTCAATAAAACTAGTCATGGATGTGAATAAAGTTATGGAAAAATACTAATAACTTATAGTGGAACACCATGTGAGTTGGGGCCAGACCAATCTACCGGTATAACAATGGCCAGGAGCGTTCTACCCCAGAGACTAATCCACCGGCATATAATAGTGGTTAGGTGCATTCTGCCCTATAAGTGACCGATCTACCAACTATAATAGTGGGGTTCCTGCACTCACATGGATATAAAATCTGAGAGATGATTGAATAATGATGGACTAATGGATTAAGGCCAAAAGTATCAATCGTACAGTATGACCTATTGATATTTGATGTGAATGTTAATTACGTGAATGTTATATATACACATCTTGTTATATATGTATATAACTTTGTGTTGCATTGCGTGCCTGCTTTTAAGTGTGTTTTTAAAGGGTTACTCAGTACCGTAGTACTGAAGGATTCCATTCGTGGGGCCCCTGCTTATTCAACAGGTAGTGTCCCTTGCAGGTCCTTTTCAGGTGCTATTCATGTGGGCAACGAGAAAGAGAGTAAGGGTTATCTGGCCTTTAGGATTTAATTCTTCCTCTTCTAATGTCTATTTTAAATGTAATTTGTTCTTGTAACTACCATTGGTGGAATCTATTCTTATAAAATGTTTACTCACGCTACTCTGATTTAAATATGGTTTGTAAATTGCATTTTACACTTTTAGCCTTAGCACTTGGTACTAGAACTGTAGGAGTGAACTAGTCTGGTACTAAGTGTGGCGGTAATATCCCCAAAATTCACAATTTGTTATTTTTCTTCAGCTAATCTTTTAATAAAATAAAATTTTTTAGTAGTAAATTTTGGGGGGTGTTACAAAGAGAGAGGGCTTTGTAGGGAGGTGAGGGAGCTTGAGGCAGGTCGAAAATGAGTAGAAGAGACGGATATAAGGAGAAGAAAAGGAAGAGAGAAAGGAGAGGAGGGAGGGGCATCGACTGGGTGGTTGTGGTTGTAGGTGGTAGGGTGGCAGGTTGCAGGGAGAAGGAGAAGGAAAATGGAAGGCACGTGGGGGAGGGCTGTAGGCTTGGTGTGGCCAAAAATGGAAGGAAATTGGCGGGAAGAGGGAGTAGGGTTGTAGGCTACAATGGTAGGTGACAGGGAAAGTTGCAAGCTGCCATGGCGTGCAACGGTCAAAGGGAGAGGAAGGAAGAAGAAGAAGAAGAAGAAGAGAAAAGAAAAAGAAAGGCGCAGGCCGACCAAGTGAGGGAGAAAGAAAGGAGAGCGGGCCAACCTTGTGCGTGCAAAGGAGAGGGGGAAAATAAAAGAAGGGTAGGGATGGCCCAACTAGGGGGAAGAAAGGAAAAGAAAAATGAGGGGAAGACAAGCTAAGGTGACAATGTGGGGAGAAGGGGAGAGGAGAAAGGAAGAGGAGATGGGCCAGCAACCCAGCATAGGGAGGCAGGCTAGGTGGCCCGTAGAGGAGGAAAAGAAGAAAAGGAGAAGGGGGAAAAGAAAAATGAAGAAAAGGAGAAAGAAAAATGAAAAAGGAAAAGGGAAAAAAGGGAGAAAATAAATTAAAATAATTTTTGAAATAAAGGTATTTAATTATTTAGATAGATAATTTAATTTAATAAATTAATATATTTAAAATTTAAGATATTAGTTTAAGAAGATAAATTTAGTAAAATATGGGTTTGAAAAATTATTTAAATAAAATAAGTATGATAAAATAACAAAATATTTATTTTAATTTATTAAATATTAATATCCATTTTTATATACTCAAAAATCTACAAAAAAATTAAATTAAATAAATTTAAAAGTTAATTTATCCAAAATGAGGGTTATTTATTAAATTCTAAGTTTTAGATTTTTGGGGTATAGAAGAAAGTAGCTAAACTTAGGTTGTTAAAGTAAAAATAGTAAAATGGTATAAGAGGGTAAGTAGATCTAAAAAATGGCCTTATTTATACAAAAATTATACTTAACATTGTTATAAAATGTTGAGTCAATTTAACCTAAATTGAATTTTACTTTTTTTTAATTAAAATAAAGGTAGTTAACTATTTATGCATTGAGATTATCAGCCACAAATACATCATGTATGGTCTCAGCATGGAATCATTTAAAATAGAGTTTGAAATTAAAATGGCATGGTGTGAGAAGATAATGAATAAGGTCCTATTTTTTCACTTTATTTTTTTTATCATATTAATGATAATAAAAATAGAATAAAATCAATGATAATAATAATAATAGCAATAAAAATTATGAGAATAATAATAATAAATCATAAGAGATTATATTAGAATAATTAAACAAATCAAATAGGGGATAAGTATCGTAAGTTTCACTTTATTAAGGGATGGAGGGATGAGAACAAAATTGAAAATAAATAATTGGTGATTCATTTTATTCTCATTGTTTTGCTTGGTATGCCATGGGGATAAATTATGAATAGTTTATGAATAAAAGTTCCCTATGATTGATGTGGGGCTAAGACTACAAATAAGATAATGAATTTTGTAAAAAAAAATATAAATTTTCAATTTAAAAATATCAAACTTTTATTTAGTATTTTAACTATTTTATTTCAAGTTTTATAAAAAAATTTGATAAATCTTACCATGTTTTTTAAATCAATTTTGGAATATTTTAGGTTTTAAACTTTCAAGAAAATTCACAATATTATAAAACATAAATTTAAATTTAGTATTATATTGTGTACAAAAAGATACATATACCATATTTATACATAAAAAAATAATATTTTATCAAGAATATGCCTTAAATATATAAAATAGAAAATGTTTATATCTTAATAAAAATAAATTTTAAACATTTATGCATTTATGAAAAACTCAAATAAATTATACCTTGATGGGAATCACTAAGTTTTTATATCAATAAACATATTTATCACAAACAAAATTTGATTTAAAAGTACACATTTTCTAATTTTATACTTTTGTAGTATATTTAAATTTTATATTAAAAAACTAATCCATCATTAATCACTTAATCAAACACATCAAAGTTAAATGTTTTTTTTCAAATATCTAAAAGAATCAATATTTTCATTACATAGGAGAAAATTTCAATTTTAACTCTTTAAATAAATCAATTATGTAGAAGGCTCGCATCCCCATTGACTAATGGGCTATGCTTGATTATGGCTACAACTTATTATTACAAGATAATGAGTAGGAAATGGCACTCTATTAGGTAACTCACCGCATGTGATTAAGATATTCTAATAAGGGTTTAACAAGAGATACTACACCCATCGTACACTTAGAGTGAATCTTCCACAATGGCTCAAATAAATGATTCAATCATGACGATAGACATGGCCACTACTTCATAGATACAAGAACAAGACTTTAGGCATCCTTAATCCTCTAATCGTTGTTATCTAGCCATGGTACTTCAAATAAAATAGATAAATTCAACATAATGTGGCCATTACAACAAAGGAGACATAACATAACCAACACGACAAGTAACACATATCCTGATCATCATGACAAAGGAGACATAACATGGGTTTTATAATGATTACCTCAACACGCTAAGTATGTAGAATGTGTTTTCTATGGTAACACTAAGCGTATCCACAATTGTTTATAGATAACATCAAATATAGTATAACATATGTGTTTATAATTAACGTCAAACAAACATGGGTGCTTATAGATAGCACCAATTATAACATATTATTCACGAATCAAATATTCTACAATTATCACTTTTTTCCAAAAGACCACATAAGGGTCAACAAGAAAAAATATCAAATATATTTAATCAAACCATCTTAAGATATGAATACAAATCAAATTTTAAAATTTCCCCATTCACATAAAAAATAATTCAATAATCACGACTGATAGGAAATTTCATTTCTAAACCAAGAAGTTTAAGTCCAAAAACCATCAATTATTCATCATAAAAAATTAATATTTACCATTAATTTACTATTTTTACTTGATAATATTTTGATGGTCAAGTTCAATGATCAATCATTGGCCTCAAAGTATGCACTAATAAGGCTTTTAGTCATTAAATGACAATATTATCCATATTATGCCATAAATCATGGTTATTTCTTACTAACCCTACATATGTGGTTGGTGGGTGATTAAGTCATGACTAGCACTTGAACATGGAGAACATCTTCAAGCAAAAGCTTAAGGCTTTAAAGTTATTAATCTTATATGAATCATGTATACCTTGAAAAAAAAACATATTATTTATGAAGTTGCATCTAAATATTTCAATGAACGCCATAGAATGATCAAAATAATCAAAACCCCAACCATAGCCCTAAGACATGAAAAAACTTAATATACACATGAACACTTAGAATATTCATCCAAAAAGCATGAGCACATTCAAATTTTACTTTTAATTTAAAGATAGTAAACATGCTTGAATCATGACAAGCTATGTATCAAAATTTATCTACAAACTCTAAGGATTAAAATGGTAAGCTTGAAATTAACTAAAAATCTCAAGACTATAAAAATTGGGCTAAAAATGCAGCCACACATGACATTCCAACAATTGCCTTAAACATGCTCAAACTTTAATTTAATCAAACAAAACCTAAATGGTCTCATTTGTTAACATATTACTTATCAAATTTCATGTAAAACACCTAATGAATCCATTAAAGGCATAAAAATAATTGAAAGCAACCATAGAATACCAAATAACCCCTAGGTCAAGTTCATAAATTTTAGAGCATGCTTTAACTTCATCAATTATCACAATTTACTTGCTAGCACAAACCACATGATATAGTAAGAGTAAGAAATAATTTATCTTTCTTCTAAGCTTCTAAAAAGAAGCACAAGTCAACTAGAAACCATGTGCCTACATCCTCCCACAAAACCTCCGTGGTCACATTTGAAAAAACCATAAAAACAAAAGTTAGAAATTAACCTTTATACATACTAAAACTAGGATAACAAAACTTAAAGGAAAATGAGAATGTGAGACCCTCATTTTCACCATCCAATGTTTTTTATGTTGTTAAAAGGTATTGTGGAAACCAAATAAGATAAAGTGTTATCATAACATCCATCACAAATTGGGTACCTATTAATACCCAACCCATATGAGGTGCAAGTTTGAAATTAACTTTTATCTAGTGATCAAACATGGTATCACTTGATCCGAACGACATAATATACAAAATTGAGAAGGAAATACATAAGAGAGAACTAAAGCATAAACTCTCAAGAAAACTAGGTCACAGACCCCAACAATAATGATGGTTAACTCTAGCACTAAACTTGAATAAGATACCATGGCATGAGAACAAGTACCTACGCAAACAACTAAAAAGTAATATATTTAGTACAAAAGTACTAAATGAACACACCAACTTTAGGCAAGTAGCATACATATTATTGCATATAATAACATGCATAAACCTAAATCATGAGATTAATCTAGGGCATGATGGGTCTGTAATACCCCAAAAACTTGCTTAATCTAATCATGCATCATTAGCGCCCTAATCGAATGCTAATCTCAATAAACCTTATGGTACCCTTAACCTATCCTTAATCCTGAAACTTTAATCGATTTTGAAAATCTTACCTTTGATAAATCATAATTTGTAAACTAAAATCAAAACCCGCTAAAATTTTCTCTAATCCTAATTATCTTTAGCTAATATAAAATAACCCTAAACTAATCCCCCAAACCTTCTCTTTTATTTTTCTTTTCTTTCTTCTCTTCCCCTTGCCAAACTTGAGCTACAACTCTTGAATTTGTGCAACTTGCACCATCACCTCACCTCCTTCCTTCTTTTCTTCTTCTCCTTCTACGTCCTTATCTCTACAGACCTCCACCCCGTCGCACACCCATCTCCCACATGCCATTTTTCTTCTTCTCACGCAACACTTACATCAACCATCACCACCCTCACCCTGCAGCTATTACCCTATCCTAACCATCCCCCTACAACCATCACCCTCACCCTCACCTTGTAATTGCACAATCACCATCATCACTGTCACACGCTTGCACCTCCCCCTGTTATTTTTCTTCTTCCTGACTCACACCACATACGCACAAATGAACGTGTATATATATTTACCTCATACTCTCCCTATCTCTCTTTGGTTTTACCTCACTCTGCTAATATTTGTGCTAAAGAACCATTATCGAGCTCTCTCTTCCCTCTTCCTTCTCCTTTCCTCCTTCTCCCTTTCTTCTTATTCTTCCTATTCCTTTCCCTATTTTGGCTTTCGCATCACTGTCTCCCCCACTGTGCACCACCTTAGCCACCACTTGCCACCCTTTGGCTGGTGGATCAACCACCAAGGTCGCCCCAACCTTCTCCCTCACCGTCGCAGGCCACCGCCGCCTTTTTTCCCTCCTTCTTCCTCTCGTGTGTCGCAGTGTGCATGGCCAGTGCACTGCCTGCTTCATGGTTGTGCACCACTTAAATCCCCTATTGTACAGTTGTGCAACCCCTGCACCGTCTAATCGTGAATAACTTTTTCTCTTGGCCTATTTATACACGGTCGTGCATCTTATTTTTTCTTGACCAGAAGTTGCACCGCCTGCTACACAACCTTGCAACCTCATTCCTTTGGCCGTGCATCCCTATTTTCACCCCCAAACCTCAACTTAACACTACCAAAATTTAACCATATATCCACCACACATTCCTCTACACATCCACACATCTCAAGCTCCTATTTAACTACGGTTATACCTACTTTTACCCTCATCACCTTGATTTTTCCTTCGGTTTAACTCTTCGAGCCTAATCGTAATTTTATTATTTTCGTAGGTGGTTTTCTAGTAGCTTCGGAGGAGGAAGTCTAGGATTTGCGTGCTTAGATCCCGGTGTCCTAGTTGGTAAGGATACTATTCGATGATTAGGACTTTTGATGATGTTTGCTTGTATGGCTAAATGTGTTTTTCATGATATTATTTGCTATATTATGTAACATATGTTGATATTGATAATTTGTGCTGATATGAATGTTATGTTGAAAGAAAATAAGAGTTTGTAAGAGATATTATTATGTTATGATTTGTGACGGTAATATCACATTTGTGATAATATATCTTATGGTATGAAATATGGGTTGAATAATGTTAGCATCACACTTGTGGAAATATATCTATGGTTAAATGATGATAACATCACATTTGCGGAAATATATCCATGGTATGGATTATGGGTTGAATGATGATAATGTCATATTTGTGAAAATATATTTTAAGGTATGAAATATGGGTTGAATGATGAGAATTTTATAGTTGTGAAAATATAACTTAAGGTATGAAATGTGGGTTGAATAATGATAATGTCATACTTGTGAAATTATATCTTAAGGTATGAATTGTGGGTTGAATGAGTTGTAGTAAATGGGCTTAAGGTCTCTCATGAGGTATGATAATTAATGAGGACTTGAAAAATAATATGTATGGAAGGTATAAGATTTTATAAAATAAAGGTGTTAATTATGCTTAAAGGGTAACTTGGTCATTATGGGATATTAATGAAGTTTTGGTAATTTATGTTTTAGGAGACATAAATTATAACAATAATAACTTGAGTAATTCATGGGAGTATTGTCGTTATTTGGGGTTCATAAATGTTAATAGTAAATTTGGGGCTAGCTATCTTGAAATGTTAATATTAGTATTCCATGTTCAGGGTTTAGAGGTTATCTATCAGAATTAGAAGTTATGATAATTTCATGGGAAGCGTTATGACAATTCTATGGAATATGGGCTTGGATACTTTAGTGACCAATATATCATAATGAAATTATTAAATCAAACTCATGGGAATTAAGTTGTGAATTTTGGGAATGATAATAATGATGGGATTTGGGAGATGTCATAATATAATGTGAGTAGAATAACCAACATGGGAGAATGAACACTAAAGGAAGTATAATTAGGGTTTGACATGACTTAAGGATTTGGACCTATATTATATGCATATCTGTTTGACTATGTCCTATGCCTGAGAATCGATCTTGAATAAGATACTAATCACTTAAAGTGAAAGAGCACGTGAGTAAGGCCATGGTGATTATTTTCCAAAACCTATATATATTTATTCCCATTCCATCGGATAGAATAGTAGCTCAAAAGCGTTCTACCCTAAGATGATGCTTTTAATCTCCATTCCATTGGAAAGAATAGTGGCTTGGGTGTATATATCCTAAAATTTAAGTGCATACACCCCCTATAGGGACCAATAGAAGCATATAAAGAAGAGAAGTTACTGAACGACTGTACAACTACCGCCCTCTTATGTATTATGAAAACACAAAATGATAAGTCCATAGATTGTATTTTTTATGCTAACACTGAATGCATCCACAAGTTTATATATCACATGAATCACATGATGCACATAACCAAGTGTTTATATTTAACACTAAGAATATAAATAAGATATATAGTTCACATTTATCCCAACATTACCATTTTTTGTTGAAAGGATTCACTCAGGTCAATTGATAAAAATATTATCTATAACATGTTTAATTGGGATAAAATAAGGTTGTACACCAATTTAAAAAAAATTACTTTTCAAGTAGAATCACTATTTACAATCAACAAATTTATACTAAGAAGACTAAATCTAAAATCTATAAAAAAAATTATAAACAAGACTCGCTATTCACCATTGAATTACTATTCAAGCTCAGATATTATTCTGAGGGTCAAATTCAATCGTCAACAATCAACCATTGACCATTGAAACATACTTAATCACTTTTAAGAGTAAACATGTCTTTTTATGCTTTAATTAGAAAAAAGCATGATTAATTCCATATTAATCCTACTCGTGGAGATTAAAGAATAGTTGAGTAAGAACATGATGAGTTTTGATCACGAACACCTGAAACATCTAAATTAATACAAAGTCATGCAAAACTCATTTAAAGTATAACAAGTAATATATAAAAATTATGCTAAAAATTATAAGGGTTAACATGGTATGATTAGATATCAACAAAACCCATTTAGAATCCAATTATCTGCCCATAAATGACACCACAATAAGGGGGAAATTCTCATGTTTCAAGCTAAACCTTACTTAGCCAAATCAAGCTTAATCATGATCAAATAAAAACATGTCAACCATGAAACTTAAATTAGAATCCTAACTAAGCATCATGGAATCCATAAATTGAATTATTATTCATAAAGCCCATGGTTAAGGTCTAATGGCTGAATAACTCGTCAAAGAAAAATAAATAGGGAATAAGTTATACTTAGCATGTAAAAGCCATTAAGCAAGGGTATAAGAGGTTTAACCTTACTTCAAAAGCTCCAATACTAAGAAAATAAACAATATTGGTCACAATTTTATATTAGGAATAAAAATAAAACAAAATAAAGAACTTCCATGTTCACTAACTAAACCTAATTAATCAAAAATAAGTGGAAGTTTGATAAGGGAAATTAGAAATAGAAACATGTTTAAAAATGGAGGAAAATAATGTACAAGGCCATGAAAATTGAAGGTAAAGAAGAATATGAAGTGGAAGAATTTAGGAGGAAGAAGAAAAAAATGACTAAGTTAGTCAGGTTAACAATTGCTGGTAAAATGGGTGGATAGGATTACTTCCTTAATGTGTAAATTTTGCAGTAAAAATGTCTATAATGGATAAGTCATGGAGGGGATGCATTTGAGCCCTAAGGGAAGCCAAAATAATTAGATTTCAATCCTACGCATGCCATGGAATGGTTAGAAATGGAAGAATAAATAATAGATAGCTTAAATTAGTATAAAAGGGTAAAATGGTAACTTAAACCAAGGAAGCAAAATAAAATATAACAACCACAAACCAAGGAGGTGGTGCCATACACAAAGGAAAAAAATGAGTTTCTCAAACTAATCCTAATCAATAATGAATGTTTTGGTTTAATTTTCACAAGATTATATTAGAGTAAGAAAAAGAAAAGGTAAATTTGATAAATTCGATAAATTTTTGCATCCAAAACTATTTGATTAAATATAAAATTTATAAAAAATAATTACACAAAATTTTTAAATCATTTATAGCTCAATTACATTAAAATATAATTATCCTCAAATTTTCATAAATTTTAGATACACAAATGGTCATTTTAGGGCTTGAAACGCGATTAAGGCATATCGGTATGATGAATAATATCTTTTGCTCATAGTTTGATTTGAAAATTTTAAAAATATTAAGAGACTTAATAAAACATGAGAAAATATAATATCCTCATTAAAGAGCACTCTCAAAAGGGCTCAAAGGCTAAAAATAATTTAAAAGTCTCACGGTAGTAAAAACTATAATAAAGGACAAGAAAATGAGAATTAAACATTTTGAACATGTAATAAAAAGGTTCTAATATTTTATAGGATGTAATAAAATTTTCAAAATAATGTATATTTTTTTAAATACTAAAAAAATTAGAATAAGTCAGTGTTTTTTTAAAGGGATATTATAGGAAAAATCAAAGGTTACAATTCAAGATATAAAGGATGAAAAATAATTCTTGAAAAGATAAAAAATAACTCACAACAAAATAGTATTTAACTAGTTTATGATTAAAAAATAAAAGCTATAAATCTATGATTTTGGAAGTTAAATAAGCTTTAAAAATGGTGGGATTTACTATGAAAGACTATGAATAGAAAATAAGAGGAGGAGGAGGAGGAGAAGGAGAAGAAGAAGGAGGAGGAGGAGGAGGAGGAGCAAGAGGAGATTAAGAAGGAAAAGAAAAAGAAGGAGAAGAAAACATGACCAAGGGTGGAGGATGAGGATAAGGCATGACCAAGGGTGGATAAGAAAGAAGAAGAAGAAGAAGGCATGGATAAGGCCTAAGGGTGGAGGAGAATAGGTGAGAAAGAAATTTTGACTAGTGGTGAAGATGATAAGGATGAAATCAAGACTTAGGCTCAATTTTGTTCTATTTTTTTCAAGAAAATAAAATCAAAATTAAAATACTTTCTTTCAAACTTTCCACAAAGAAAATCAAAAGGCTAATCTTTGATAATTTTGTTCCTTATTCTTTTTCTATTTCATTTTCTTAAGTAAACCAAATACAAAAAAAAAGTATATTTCCTCTACATCTTTTTTTTTTCTTTTCTTTGACAAGAACTAAATGGAGCCTTAAGGAACAAGTATTAGATATTTTCAATAATTAAAAATATATGGTGATGCACACATATGGAGATGATAAATAGATGAAGGGTACTCAGCCACTAAGGAGGGTAGGGAAGGGAGATAAGAAAATTAGGCCTAATGAGGTGTATTGAATCATAACAATGATGAATAAGGGTCAAGTTTAGGGTGTTTTTGTGTTATGATAAGGATAAAAAAATTAAGGGAAAGGAAAGATAGGGGAGGCACGAAATTCAAGTGAAAAGGAAGGCAAGATAAGGCGTAGGATCAGTATAACAAGTTTTATAAACGAAGGTAATGATTATATAAAGGGAAGTAGCGATTACATGGAATCTTATGGTTAAAATATCATAAATATCATGCTTTTAGGGGATAAAAATGGCTTAATCCATTTAGGTTTGAAATGGATGGCTATGATCCATATTTAATATACATATAGATGGATTACATTAAGTCTCACAAAGGTTAGATAATATTTAAATGCAAAAATATAGGTTTTGGTAGATAATTATGTCTAAAATTAGCAAAATGAATATGAAATAAAAGTAAAAATATTTTAATTTACTTTTAGCTCAACAATGCTAAAATATAAGGATCCTCAAAGTTTTATAATTTTTTTATGACTAAAAAATCTTTTTAAGGCTTAAAAATGTGATTATAATACACCAGTACTATAAATAGTCTTTTTTGCCAACAACTTGATTTGAAATTTTGAAAAAAAAATAGTAGACTTAAAAAAAAATCAAGTAACTCAAGTATCTATATAAAAGAATAGTCTTGAAATAATTCGAAGGAAAAAAGTGGATCAAAAGTCTTATGAGAATAAAAATCCATAAAAAATGACACAAAAGTGAGAATGAAACCTTTTAAAAATGTAACAAGGGTGTCTAATATTACAGAGTATATAATAAAATATATGGACTAAGATAACTTTATTTATAAATAACAAAGATTCTGAATGAGTCTAGGTTTTTAAAAACAAGGTACTACATTCAATGTCTATGTATCAATGATAGGGGAGAATATATCTTGAATGAGTTCTTTCAATTCTGGAAAAAAGTAGAATACAAAAATAATTAACTTGTCTTAACATTCCACTATGAAATAGTCATAGGAAAGGAAAAGAAGAAGAAGAAGAAGAAGAAATGACACCTAACATAGACATGAAGGAGTATGTTAGATACCAAAAATGTATCTAAGTGTGCCATCCATCATATCCTTTAAGCAAGACTCAGACTTATCTCACCACATGAGAAATTATAAGGCACAAAACCATTGGCAAATTAGTTTTGAGTATTTGGTATGTGTTTATGCCTAGCTAGAAATGCACCAAGTTTGATAAGAAGGCATTGCACTCTAAATTCATTGCATATGATAATCAACAAAAGGGTTGGAGATGGTATGATCCAACCATAAGATGTTTTTATGTGTCATGAAGTGTGGTATTTTATGAAGCATCATGATGGTGGAATTAATAATTAGTGTTGTTATGAGATAAAAAGGAAATTGAATAGAAATTACAAAAGTAAATGGACATGATAATGTTCATAAACATCTTGCATTATATTTGATATGAGAATGCTACAGTAAACTATGCTCATACTAAGTATGGCAATAACACCCAAATATTTTATAATTAGCTTCTACAAAAATTGAAAAAATATTGTTCTAAGTTTGGTGGTGTTAAAAGACACATCGTAATAGAGTTACTAAAAGGATGAATAAGACCTTGAATGAGAGTGCTAGGAGCATGATATTATACTCAGGTTTGTAAATGGAGTTTTGGGCTAACATAGAGAGCATTATTGCTTGTTTGATAAATAGGGGCTCTTAGTATAGCTTGATAATAGGATTATAGAGGTGGTTTGTTCAGAAAAGAAAGTAAATTTCTCTCCCTTGAGAACCTTTGATTGTGCAATATATGTGCATGTTGATCCAGAGAGTAGAGATAAGCTTGATCATCAGTCTATTAAATGTTATTTTATTTTATATGGTACTAGTGAGTTTGGTTATAGATTCTAAGATGATGTGCATAGAAAGGTAATAAGACAATGTGATGTTGTGTTTGATGAATCTATGTTATATAAGAATAAGAGGGATGGTTTGGGTAGTAGTCAGGTCAAACTACTTGATCCTATTAATTATGATGAAAGTATTGATGACCTTAAGGAGACTATTACTGATCATGAATAGTCTTAAAGGGGTGTAGTCACTAAATCCTATTATTCCTATACCAACATTGTGTATGTCAAATAATAGTACTAAGGGTCAGGTACTTGTAAAATATTATCCTAAATTGCATTATTTATTGTTGACTGATGCCGATGAGCTAAAGTATTTTGAAGAAGTTGTGTTGGTGGAGGATTCATTTAAGTGGGAGCAAGCCATCCGTGATGAGATAAGATCCTTGAGAAGAATGGAAATTGGAAATTGATTATATTTCTAGTTGGGAAGAAAACACTACTCAATAATAGCTAATTAGGTTAAGGAAGAACTCAATGGTACTAATAGGCATAATTTGTGAGATTAGTAGTCAAGGGATATTCACATAAGAATATCATTGATTACAATAATATATCAACTCCTATTGTGAAGATGACCAATATCATAATGTTGTTGAGTATTGTGGCTTCTAAGAAATTGTATTTAGAGCAAATTGATGTGAAGACAATTATCTTACATGGTGATTAAGCTCAAAAAGAGCTTGTATGGGATTAATTACGTGTCGAGACTATAATATTTAAATTTTGATGTGTTTATGCATGTGAGCAATTTTCGAAGAAATGATATGTTGATTGCAGGTACTAGCATGAAATTCATCAACAACTTTAAGAAGAAGTTGTCACAGATATTTGAGATGAAAGACTTGGGGTCCTATAAAGCATATACTTAGCATGAGGATTTCAAGAGGTGCTTTAGATTGGACCTTGAAATTTTGTCAAGGTGATTACATTGAGAAGGTGTGTTGTAGGCTTAGTTTTTAGGACAAAAAACCAAGAAGTGTCCCATTAAGGAGTCATTTCAAGTTGTCAAAGGCACATTATTTAAAGATAATATAAGAGAAGGAATACATGGAAAGAGTTCCTTATGCATCAACAATTAGAAGTATTATATATGATATGGTATGCACCAAACTGGATCTTTCGCATGCTATTGGAGTGGTTAATGGAATTATTTCTAAACCTAAAGTGGATCTTGAGGTATTTAAAGGGTACTTCAGATCAAGCTTTTATGTTCAAAAGAGGTAACATTATGCTCAGAAGGGTTCGTTGATGTTGATTTCAGTAGAGATCTGGATACCAATAAGAGTATTTGATGTTAAATCTTCACTATGGGAGTTACCGGTATTAGTTGAATGTCTAACCTTCACAAATGTATCTCTTTGTTTATGAAATAAGCTAAGTATACTACTATTTCAAAGGCAAAAAAGGAAATTGTGTGGTTATCTATATTTTTGGAGGATATAAGCTAGAAGAATTATGCTTTTATTCTCTATAATCATAGCTAGAGTGTAAAACCTGGTATTTCATTCAAGAATAAAGTATATTAGGAGGATGCATCACTTCATTAGCAGACTTGTGGAAGATGAAGTGATGTATTGTAGAAGGTATTAGGCTTGAAGAATCCTTTTGATATGTTTAATAACTGTGTTGACACTGAGAAACTAAGGTTTTGCATGACCTCAATTAACCTCCTTGATTAAGCTAGCGTATTTGCTTGTGGCTAGGTGGTGTATGTTGAGTTTATGATTTATTTTGTTTTTAGTCTGCAAGTAGGCTAATGTTGTATGGAGGATCATGATAAATAAAGATTCACAGTGTGTTACAGCTTATGGAGGATCCTTATTGAGTTGTGCATGAAATTTGACAACATTCAAAGCTATTTGGAGATGTAAGGGAGTAAGTAGTGTTGATATACATGTTCGTGTGAAGTTTTAGAAGAAACTAGAGAAGAAAAGAGGAGTTATGCATGGACTCTATGAAATGCCCCAAAAATTTCAAAATTTAAAGATTATATTTAAATAAGGTTTTATCAGAAAATTTAATTTAATAAATTATTTTTACTAAAATAAAAGAAATATTATTAGGGCAAATTAATAAGGAATTTTATAAATATGTTAATTAGAGGAAATTTGGGTATTTTAACTAATTAAAGATTTTAATTTGGGAATTTATTTAAATAAATTATTTTATTTAAATTAAGAAAGAGAAAATAGTTTCAAATTAATTTTAATTTTATAAATAATTTAATTGAATAAAATTAGAGTCATTTATTAATTTAAAATGGAATTTATGGAAAATCTTTTAAAAACCCTAATTTAGCCTAAAAAGAAATTTAAATATTATTATTTTTAAATACCCCAAATATTTTAATTAATTTATCTAACCCAACCATCCTATTTATATTTTTCCCTTTTTCCTATTTCCTTTTCTTTCTTTCTTTTTCTTCCTTTTTCCTTCTTTTTCTTTCTTCCTCTTTTCTTTTTCTTTTTCTCCTCGCCAAACTGGGCCTGGCTCGCGGCCCAGTTTCCCTTCCTCTTTTCCTTTCCTCTGGCGCGGCCCAGCTTGCGCGACCCCTTCCATTTTCCCTCGCCGCGCCGCGCTTTGCTTGTCTTTCCCCCATAACGCGTTGTTTGACTTAAGCCCCTTAGCCCACGCGGAACCACCCGGTTCCCTCCCTTTTCTTTCTTTTCTTTTTCCTCGAACCGCCGGCTCGTCCCTTTCTTCTTCCTCCCTTCTCCGCCATTGTTGAACCTGCAACCACCTTCCCCCGAAAATGGCGTCGCCGGCCACACGTGTCGTGACCAGCCTTTATCCTGCCCATTTTCTCCGCCTCGACGCACACTCTAATTTGAAATGCCCCGCTTCCCTTTTCCTTCCCCACGTTGCTCCCAATTTCCCTCGCGATGGTCGGGAAAATTTTGAAATTTATGCCGCCCGATCAACCTCATAACCGTCCCATTTCTCACTGGCTTTGACCTCCTGGTAACCTCCACAACTCGAGCCTACCCTCCACTATTATAAATACCCCTCGTATGGCTTGAAATCAAGCTTTCTTTTCCCAAAAACCCTAAGTGCAACCGGTGCGCCACCGCCACTTTAGACGCCCCGTTCTCCACCGTTAGCCAACCTCGCCGCCTCTTCTTCCTCCCAAACTCTTCCCGGCAACACCCTCTAATTAACTAAACCATCAACATCCTTCGATTCTTCTAGCACAGACCTCCATAACTGTGTAAAGATTGCTAGTCCTCTCGTTAAAATTATTACCCCGAAATCTTAAACCACCGTCCACCACCACATCCGCCACTTCTTCCACCCTCTAAACCACTCAAAATCTCCTGCTAATTCTCCTCCACTGACCCATAAACTTATTTTATTTTTCTCCTTCCCCCTTCCCTCTTTTTCTTCATTTTCACCCCTCTTAGATCACTTTTCCGGCCACCTCCGGGCACCACCGCCGGTGCCACCCATCCCCTCCAGCCCAAGGTGAAACCCTAGACCTTTTCAACACTTCCTTTTGATTTATTGAGAATTATTCTACTTTTATCCTAATTCTTAATGTTAATTTGATTTTAATTATTATTATTATAATTATTATTATTATTGTTATCAACTGTAACCTAATTGATAAATGTTGTTGACAAGTTTGGGAGTATTCTTAAGTTAGATAAATTATTATTCTCGAATTTTGGTTATTTAATGGAATTATTACATGTTTACTAATAATAATAATAATAATATTATTATTATTATTAGTGTAATTATTTATTTAATACTGTAATTATTTCAAGAGGGGTAGAAACCTAAAATTTTAATTAAGCCTTGCACCTTTGCTTTTTATTACTATTATTAACATATTTAACATTATAACTAATTATATTATTATTATTATTATTATTATCTTTATTAACTTTTATATTATAAGTATATATATAATATTAATATCATTATTATATTTTTGAATAGTATCATTATTAAATGGGGTGGTTTCGAAAGCCACCTTGTAATTTTAAGATTTATGGTATTATTAATATTAATATTCTACTAATAAGAGTATGAGTAATAATATTTTATTGTTGTTGTTATTATTATTATTATTATTATTATTATTATTATCATTACTACTACTACTACTATTACGAATACTATTTTGGTGAAGGGTGGAAACCCTTATATCATCACCCTTTTCGAATGAAAATAGTAATTTATTTATATTTTTAAGTAATATTTTGTATAGTTAATTATTGTGTAATATTGTTTTAATTAAAAACCAAATCTTAGAATAAGTTAGAGAATAATAAAATTTTATAAGGGAGCCTAATTCTAGTGTACTTTTATATAATAGGTGAACCCGGTCAAATCCTTCAAGTGGAATAGGAGTGTGCACCAAGACCGGTGACGTTTTAGGTAAGGGTGTACTAAGGCCATTTGTGTGTTCATATGCATTATGTGCTTCATATGTCATGTATTATGTGTTTATTATTATTAATTATTTCGTATGTGGCATGGTTATAGAGTTGAAGTATGTTGGTGTGAATTGTAACACCCCCAAAATTCACTACTGAAAAATTTCGTTTTATTTAAAAGAGTTAGCGGAAGCAAATAATAAATTCGTGAATCTTGGGGATATTACCGCTACACTTAGTACTAGATCGGTTCACTCCTACCGTTCCAATACTAAGTGCTAAGGCTAAAAGCATAAAACACAATTCACAATCCATTTTTAAATCAGAGTAGCGCATAAAATCATTTTTAAGAATAAAATCCACCTGTGGTGGTTACAGTAACAACATAACATTAAAACCAGGAATTAAAAGAGAAAGAGAAAACCCTAACGGTACCGGATAATTCCTTAGTCTCTTTCCTGTTGCCCACTTGAGTAGCACCTGAAAAGACCTGCAAGGGCACTGCCCATTGAATAGGCAGGGGCCCCACGAAGGGAATCCCTTCAGTACTACGGTACTGAGTAACCATTTAATACCACACTTAAAAACAGGCCCGCAATGCAACACATAATGCAAGCTATATACGTATGTAATGAAAGATGCTTACATAACGACCACATATATAACAAGTTATAAGTCACGATCGATACCTTTGGGCCTTAAGCCATTATTCCGCCATCATTCAATCAATCTCATATTTTATATCCATGTGAGTGCGAGAACCCCACTATTATAGCCGGTGGACCGGAAAGTATACACTCAGGGCAGAACGCTCCTGACCACTATTATTTGCCGGTGGACCGGTCTCCAGGGCAAGATGCTCCTGGCCACTATTATTTGTCGGTGGACCGGTCTGGCCCTGACTCACATGGTGTTCCACTATAAGTGATTAGTATTTTTCCATAACTTTATTCACATACACAATTGGTTTTATTGAGCTCGGGACCCCACTATTTTAGCCGATGGACTGGAATATATGTAAAATCATCATCCAGGGCACAACGCTCCTCAGCCACTGTTATATCCGGTGGACCGGTACTCAATATCATTTGCCAGGGCAACACGCTCCTGGGCCACTATTATAATCGGTGGATCGGTATTCAATGTCATAAGTCATCTGGGCCCGGCTCATTAATATTCCACTTTCTATATTAGTATATTTCCTTTCTTTAATCAGCACAACAAGTCTATTTATTTGCCTTGGACGGGAGATCAAGAACCCGGGACACAAAGGTACACCGGTCGTACCGGTGCATATAAGCTACTCAGTACCCTTCAACCACGAACCCAAAGACACAAAGGTACCCTGGTCGTACTGGTGCATAAAGCTACTCAGTACCCTACCGACAAGGACACCTAATCCATAAGTATGCATACCCCCTAACTAGGTCCGTAGAGCTAGAAAGAGTAAGATATAGGGCCTGGCTGGGGCACAAAGGCACACCAGCAAATACCAGAATAATCGTGGACTAAAGCACGTCTTTAGGGTAGCGACCCCTAAAGAGTCACCATTCCCAATCTCGAGGTCTTTCACTTTAAGTATTAGTGTCTTAATTAAAGCGATCATGAAAAACACAATAATCAGATACTTATTCATTTTCAATCGTTCTGATATCATTAGCCGCTTCTTATTCAGGCGGTTATCCAAGATAATACAGAGAAATCATTAAGGCCATACTAATTATCAAATACTCTTACTTGGCTAATCAACATTATTTGAATCATATTATAATGTTCCACAATCACAACGACATGTTAGGTACAAATTACTTATTTACCCCTACTTATATAATTGCTAAGTCATCCCTTCCTTACTTGATAGATTACCATATTACCTTTTAGGTTGCATAATACCCCTTATCCAATTTAGGTTATCAAGTTGTCTCCTACACTTTTTAGATCACCATTCACCCCTCATAATTGCTACACTTAACATATGTCCCATTTGGTTGGTTAGATTACTATTTTGCCCTTTTCTTTTATTATAATTAACAACTTCCCCTTCAATTGGATAAATTACTAAATTACCCATCTCCGCTATTATGATTACCAGTTTCCCCCTTTATTAGGTTAAATGATTACTAACTCACCCTTTAGTCGATTAATTACCAAATTGCCCTTCTCCATCGTCATAATTACCGAATTGCCCCTTAGTTGGTTAAATTACCAAATTACCCTTTTCCATTGTCATAATTACCATTCTACCCTTCTCAATTATTATAATTACCATTTTACTCCTTTTCAATTATTATAATCCCAAAATTACAATTATTAATTTACCCTTCTTCATAATCATAATTACCAATTTACCCTTCTCCATATTTATAATAATTATTTTACCCTTCTCCATTCTTATAATTACTATATTGCCCTTCTCCATTATTAAAATTACCATCACGCCCTTTTATTGATTAATTTACCAAATTACCCTTCTATATTATCATAATTATCCAATTACCCTTTTATAATCATAATTTAATTACCAATTTATCCTTTGTCGTTATCATTATTACCAAGTTACCCCTTACTCCCAAGTTTACCATAATATCCTTTTATTTACAAAATTACTCTTCTACCCCTTACTCCCAAATTACCATATTATCCTTTTATTTACAAAATTACCACAATACCCTTTCACTTATAAATTACCATAACACTCCTTTTACTTTACAAATTACTATTTTACCCTTTTACATCCAATATTACCATTTTTATCTTTCCTTACAAAATTACCATTTTGCCACTCACTTATAAAATTACCATATTACCATTTACTTATGAAATTACTATCTTGCCCCTCTACCTCCAAAAATTACCATAATGCCCCTTTACTTGAAAAATTACCATAATGCCCTCCTTCATCCAAAATTACTATTTTACCCCTACTTCCAAAATTACCATTCTTACCACTTACCTATAAAATTACTATATTGCCCTTTGACTCCAAAATTACCACTTTACCCTTTTCTCCAAAAATTACCGTAATATCCCTTTACTTATAAAATTATCATTTTGCCATTTAATCATAAAATTACCATATTGTATTTTTGCCTCAAGAGTTACCATAATACCCTTCTTTCTCACAACTTATAATTTTATCCTTTTACTTATAAAATTATTATTTCACCCCTTTCTTTTGAAATTACCAAAATACCCTTTTGCTTACAAAATTACCGTTTTACCCTTTTCTTTCAAGATTACCAAAATACTCCTTTACTACAAAATTTCCAAAATACCCTTTTCACTTATAAAATTTCCACTTAACCCCTTTATTACACCACTTTTATGAATTTACCACCAATACATAAAATACTAATATTAGCACTTTATTCTTATCATTTAAGTCCACCAACTTGTCATTATTCAACACAATACTCATTAGCAACTACATATATTAGATCACATACTTCATAAGCATATCACTAAAATACCCTTAGACAATAATATTATTCATGCATTAGCAACATAATACATCATAGGCAAGCATTTAACATTTCCATCAATAATCAAACTCCTTCCTTAATTATCATACCTACACATGGTACAAAGGCTATCATACTTTTCCTTTTTTTATCAATCAATATAAACAACCATCTATATATCATGCTAGGCACACAAAACATGCATAAAATCATACTAAAATCCCTAATGTGCTAGCATACGTTTTTCCATGTATTTAAGTGAGGATTAACGATTACCTTAATCCCGCAAAATATCAAATCTTACCGGTATCCCGGTTAAAGATTCAAGCTTTAATTAGCAACTCAACACCTAAAAATAATATCCATCATTATTATGTTAGAAATAAGAATCCAAGCATAAAACTTTATAAAATTTAATTAATAAAACACTTAACTTAAAATACTATTATACCTTAAAATTTTTGCATTAAAATACTAAATCATATAGCAGCTCATCCTGCTCATGCAGCATGAGCTGCATGCAAAATAAAAAGGGGGAGTCTCGAAGGGGAGGGTGAAGGAAGGCAAAATTAGTTATTTTCGGGTTGGGGTCTTTGGGCTAGAAAAGAGGGTAGATGGGGGAGGTTTCAAGGCAAGGGAATGGTGCAGGAGTGAAGAGGGGGTGTAGGTGGAGGCTAAGGATGGTTTCCCGGCGGTATAGGGCAGCGGAGACGGCGGCGGTGAGGCGGCGAAGTTGGCTGCCGAGGTAGAGGGGCTGAGAAGGAAGGAAAAGAGGAGGGAAAAATGAAGGGTTAAGGGGGTGTTTTCGGGAAAGTAAGGTATGGGGGTGGTACAGGGGGTTGCAGGGTGTCGAACGGTGGGTTGGGTGGCGGCAGAGGTGGCCAGACGGTGGCGAACGGGGCGGTTGCACGTGGCTTGGCGATAAGGGGAAAAATGGGTAGAAAAAGGAAGGGGTGGAGAAGGGAGGAAGTGCAGGGGCTCGAAGGTGGCTTGGGGGGTCTCGTGGTGGCACAGGGTGGTAGTAGGTGGTGGTAGAAGGCGGCGTAGGGGCTGGGTGCGGTGGTGCAAGGGGCAGTTGGCGGTGGCGATAAAAAACCAGGGAAAAATGGGGGGGAGAAGGAAGGAGAGAAGAGGGAGCTCGGGGAAGGAGATGAGGGCTCAAAATTATGGGGAATGAAGGGCTGGGGAGATGAAGAAAAAGAAGAGGGAGAAGAGAGGGGCAGTGGCCGGTCGGCGAGAGGACGAAGGGTGGCAGATGGTGGTCGGTTGGCAGGGGAAAGAGAGGGAAGAAGAAGGAAAGGGATAGGGCATGTGATGAAAGCCCAAATACCCTTAGTACCCTTACTAAGAAAAGCACCAATTATCCTTTAAAAATAATTAATTATATTTGTATTATTGTCTTGCAGGATAATCAAGAAAATTGACAATCTAAGCCAAGCAAGCGGGGAAAAGGATTCAAGACGGTGCTATCAAAAACGGGACCCTGTTGCTGAGAAGACATACTCAAGTTTTAAATTATTAGCGAGAATAATGGCATTATCGCCAATTAGCAAAATTCTACTATTATTATTATCGTTGTTTTGTTTATTTAGTTTTATCTTGTAATAAGGGTATTAAGCAGCTAGTTAAGTGGGATTTTCCTAATCCATCATTAAAACCACCCTCAAATTACCACATCTTCCTTAATCCTACCACACCCCAAAGCCCACTAAACGCACCCCGTCTCCCCGGTCCACATCCTTTACGCCTGCCCCGTCTCCCCGGTCCACAGCCTTTACGCCTTCCTTCTTTATCAAACCCTCCAGTCCAACCCGTTCGGTCAACACAACTTTCACCCCTCACACAGCCTTCCCGAGTCGTCTTCTCCCTCTGATCTCGCCTTCTTCGTCGGCCACCATTAATGGGAGTTACCCACCTTTAATTCACTCTACCCGCTCCACCTTTTCGACCGTTGCCCAACGTTCGACTTCCATCTACCCTAGCTAGTTGCTGCCCTATATAAAGCTTCGATCTTTATGTAAGAAGGAACTTAGTTCGAATCGATTTCAGCATATGAAATAAAGCTTTGAGCTTAATTCTTACGATCTACGTCGTTTATTGTCGGTGTCCGGCATTTTTGTTATTCTCGGTTTCGAGGATTTAGATCGGGCAGTCCCGATCTCCCTATCCCTTATTTCTGTTCGGTTGATTTTGCGTTTTTCTGTGTAATTTTTGCTTAACTCCGTTTGGAGTTCGCTTCAGCCGAAAAAGTAAGCCCTCATGACAATAGATTATGCATACCTAGATGCTCTATGCGTGACTTGCTTATACAAGAAGCCCATAGTGGAGGTCTGATGGGCCACTTCGGCCATCTCAAAACTTTAAGTATCATCAAAGAGCATTTCTATTGGCCCCACCTCAAACGAGATGTGCAAAGATTTTGTGATCAGTGCGTGACCTGTAAACATGCTAAATCCACTTCTAAGCCACATGGGTTATACACACCTCTTCCCGTCCCTAAGCAACCTTGGGTTGACATTTCCATGGATTTCGTACTTGGACTACCCAGGTCTAACAGAGGGAAAGATAGCATCATGGTAGTTGTCGACCGATTCTCTAAAATGGCACATTTTGTTGCTTGCCACCGTACCAATGATGCTACCACAATAGCTGATTATTTCTTCCAAAATATTGTGCGCTTACATGGTGTGCCACGTACCATTGTCTCCGACAGGGATGTCAAATTTCTCAGCCACTTCTGGCGGGTCTTATGGGGAAAATTGGGGACAAAGTTGCTATTTTCTACTACATGCCATCCCCAGACTGACGGCCAAACCGAAGTAGTAAATCGCACTCTTGGTAACATGCTTCGAGCTATCCTGGATAATAACATTAAGCATTGGGAATCCCACCTACCACATGTGGAGTTCGCATACAATCGGACCATCCACTCCACCACCAAAAAGACTCCCTTTGAAATTGTCTACGGGTTTAATCCTCTTTCACCCATTGATCTTATTCCTTTACCCATAACCGATTATGCTAACTTTGATGCAGAAAAAAGGGCGCAATCCATAAAATCATTACATGAGTCAGTGGAGAAACAGATAAACCTACGCAATCATCAGATAGCAAGCAAAGCAAACAAACACCGCAAGAAGATTATATTCGCCCCAGGAGATCTTGTGTGGGTCCATTTACGAAAAGAAAGGTTTCCTACCCAAAGGAAATCCAAGCTCGCACAAAGAGGTGACGGTCCCTTTACCCTCTTGGAACGCATTAATGATAACGCTTACAAGATCGATCTTCCAGGAAAATATGGCAATATCAGTGATACTTTTAATGTTTCTGACCTATCCCCATTTTATGATGCAGGTTCGGTTTCGGTGACGAAACCTTTTCAAGAAGGGGAGGATGATGAAAGCCCAAATACCCTTAGTACCCTTACTAAGAAAAGCACCAATTATCCTTTAAAAATAATTAATTATATTTGTATTATTGTCTTGCAGGATAATCAAGAAAATTGACAATCTAAGCCAAGCAAGCGGGGAAAAGGATTCAAGACGGTGCTATAAAAAATGGGACCCTGTTGCTGAGAAGACATACTCAAGTTTTAAATTATTAGCGAGAATAATGGCATTATCGCCAATTAGCAAAATTCTACTATTATTATTATCGTTGTTTTGTTTATTTAGTTTTATCTTGTAATAAGGGTATTAAGCAGCTAGTTAAGTGGGATTTTCCTAATCCATCATTAAAACCACCCTCAAATTACCACATCTTCCTTAATCCTACCACACCCCAAAGCCCACTAAACGCACCCCGTCTCCCCGGTCCACATCCTTTACGCCTGCCCCGTCTCCCCGGTCCACAGCCTTTACGCCTTCCTTCTTTATCAAACCCTCCAGTCCAACCCGTTCGGTCAACACAACTTTCACCCCTCACACAGCCTTCCCGAGTCGTCTTCTCCCTCTGATCTCGCCTTCTTCGTCGGCCACCATTAATGGGAGTTACCCACCTTTAATTCACTCTACCCGCTCCACCTTTTCGACCGTTGCCCAACGTTCGACTTCCATCTACCCTAGCTAGTTGCTGCCCTATATAAAGCTTCGATCTTTATGTAAGAAGGAACTTAGTTCGAATCGATTTCAGCATATGAAATAAAGCTTTTAGCTTAATTCTTACGATTTACGTCGTTTATTGTCGGTGTCCGGCATTTTTGTTATTCTCGGTTTCGAGGATTTAGATCGGGCAGTCCCGATCTCCCTATCCCTGTTCCTGTTCAGTTGTTCTTGCGTTTTTCTGTGTAATTTTTGCTGAACTCCACTTGGAGTTCGCTTCAGCATGCGAGGTGTGGTCCAGGAGCTGGTTTGGCTCGAAAAAGGAAAGAAAATGACGGGAGAGAGGAGGAGTAACAGGGAGGTAGGTGGTGGTGGCAGGTGGCGGCAGTTGCAGCGGGCATGGCGTGCTCGACCATGGCAGATGGGTGCTGGTCGGGTGTGGGAGAAGAAAGAAGGGAGGGGAGGTGCGAGCGGGCGGTTGGACCGGCGCAGGAAAGAAGAGCAAGCCAGCCGGTCCAGGGGAAAAAAGAAAGGAGGGCGGTTGGGCTGTGCTAGGTGTGCCATGCGAGGAGGAGAAGGGGGAAGACGGGCCTGTGGCCCAGCGCGCAAGGAGGGGGGAAGCAACCCAGCAGCCTGGCGGCCCAAAGCTAGGAAGAAGGGAGAAAAAAAGAAATAGGGGAAATGAGAAAGAAAAGAAAAAGTAGGAAAAAGGAAAGTGGGAAAAATGAAAAATTTTAAAATAATTAAATTTATAAAATAATAGGATGTAATATTTTTGATAATAAGTTTATTTAATAATTTAATTTAATGTAATTAAATATATATGCTTAAAAAGGATAATTATAGTAAAATACTAGTTTGGAAATTTATTTAAATAAAATAATATGATAAATAGTAAAATATTTATTTTTAATTTATTAAATACTCTTATCCAAATTTACATACTCTAAAATCCATAAAATAATTAAAATAAATAATTTTAAAAGCTAATTTTATTTCAAATAAAAGTTATTTATTAAAATATAGGTTTTCAAAATTTTTGGGGGATTACATGAATACACTGTGGCATGAGAATTAAGTGTATATTTATGTTATTATTGTATGATATGGCCTTAAGACATGCATGTTAGGGTTGTAAAATAATGATGGGGAGTGTAACAATGTGGTGTTAGGGTTTTGCATGAAATGACATGGTGTTAGGGTTTGCATGGAATGGTATGGAGTTAGGGTTTGCATGAAATGACATGATGCTAGGGTTTACATGAAAATATGTCTACGTGGAGTTAGGGTTGCTTATGAATTAGGGTTTGCATGGAAGTGTGGTATACGTGGAGCTAGGGTTTGCATATGAATTAGGGTTGCATGGAAGTGTGGTCTACGTGAAGCTAGGGTTTGCATGTGGATTAGGGTTGCATGAAAGTATGCCTACGTGGAGTTAGGGTTTGCATGTTGGTGTGACCGTAGCCGGTACGCAATTTAAAGCCTCTTGTTGTCAATTGTAGCACTGGTAAATAAGGGTATCGTTCTAGCCGGGGATTGAGAGGGCTCACCTCTATCTAACTAGCTTAAAAATAATTAAAACTAAAAACACTAAATAACACACAAAATAAATAAACAAAATAAAATACTAATGGGGGTTATAAAAATAATAATAAAAGATTAAATAAAATAAAATAAACTAATAATAAAAATAATGAAAATAATGGGAAACCCGCAAATATGAGAAATATGTTAGGGAAATAAAAATCCACCATTAGATTAGGTCGTAATATAATATTTATTTCTAAGTCATCTTTTAATCGTGAGAATGAGATTGACCAAGTTGCACACCAAAAGTAGGTCTATACACCTTATATTACTTCCCTTAGTTAATTAATACGACAAAGTGCCAATATTAACCCTATTAAATACTAGCATTATAGCAGCAACAAGCGGCTCCTATATTTAACTAGATTTAATGCATTAAGTGTAAGTGGAAGGCTGTCAATCTAAGTACCCAAACTAGTACAAAAAGCATGTCTAGCTGTATTTCCTTTCCTTGACCCACACATATCGAAACGTTTTACCACTTCGGTTAGAATCACAAAACGATTAGTTGAATTGTTATTTAACCTAGCTGCAATTTATATATATAAATTCTAGTATATTTAGATGGCCACCTAGCAGGAAAATAATCCTACATACTGTCACTTATGAGGAACCAGAACAAGGCATGCACCAAATAAACTATACTTGACAGAATCATACATATAAACGATAGCAATGAACATAGAGTCAAGAAACAATCTCACGAAACAAAGAAAATAAAATTATAATTCAAATCATAATCTAGGGTTTTAATTCATTCCCTAACAATAAATAATCAGCCAGCCATAATTAAAGAATTAATTACACAGAAATATATATCTAAAATATAAATTAAAATAAGAGAAAGAAATAACCGGAATTAATTTTGGATAAACGATCAAGAATTTATTCAGATAAAAATTAATTTTATCTGAAATAAATTCTACCGGTATAAATTCCCTCTTATTTTTCTTCTCTCTCGGCTTTGATTTCCGTGTAACAATTCTTTTTCTTTTTCTTTTTCTTCGGCTGACGGCTGCTCCGTGCGCTCCCTGTCTGCTACTCTCGACCGCACTCGTGACGCTCCCTGCCCGAGCCTGCTGCTCTCCTCAGCGTCGAGCCTTAAAGGCTCTCGCTTCCTTTTGCCTCTCTGTTGCCTTTTTCCCGAGCCTATAAAGGCTCTGCCGCCTGCCGCTCACTTCCGAGCCTGAGAAGGCTCTGCCTTCTCTCCGCGTCCTCTGTCTCTGACTTGCGGCTCTACCGCCTAACGGCAGAGGCTACTTAGCTCTGCCTTTCTTTCCCATCCTATATTTATAACCTGCGCCCTCCTTTTTACTTCCGTGCTGCGCCCCACCTTTCCACGTCAGCCCTGCTGACTTTTCTTCATCTGTTTTCGTCGGCTGACTCAGCCCTTGCTGAGCTCGCCCGCCTTCATTTCTTTTTGTTTCGTGCGTCAATCTCAGCGTCTCCGTCCTCTTCTTCGTTTCATTTGTTTCCAGGCCTTTGGGCCTTCGGCCTTTGGCCATTGGTCCAAAGGTCTTATTTCTTTTTTTTTTTAATTTTCTTTTATTTAAAAACAAACCCTGCAAAATAAAATTCAATAAATATTAATAAATAATATTTTATTCTAAATTTACTTAATTTATATCATTTTAGCTCAAATAATAAAATTTATGTAATTTTTACCACTTAAGCATAAAACAATAATTATTCCCCTATATTAGTTAAATAAACTACCAAAAACTAAGATTATAAGGGTATAAAATGTGTCAAAATATGAACTCATCACATGTGGATTAGGGTTGCATAGAAGTATGTCTATGTGGAGTTAGGGTTGCATGGGAGCTAGGGATTGCATGGAAGTGTGGTATGTGGATATTGGGTTTGCATGGGAGCTAGGGTTGCATGGAAGTGTGGCTTACGATGAGTTAGGGTTTGCATGGGAGATAGGATTTGCATGGAAGTGTGGTACGTGGAGTTAGGGTTTGCATGGGAGCTAGGGTTGCATGGAGTTAGTCATGCATGTTTGGGCAAATGTTTGTGAATGACAAATATTTTTGAATAAAATATTTAAGACACTAATATCTTAAAGTGGAAGATATTGAGACGAGACCAGCTGATCCACCGGTTAGGAATAGTGGTTAGGGTTTTTACCCTATGTGTGACCGATCCACCGGTACTAATAGTGGTTAGGACATGAGGTCCTATATGTGACCGGCCCACCGGTTATAATAGTGGGGGATCCCGAGCTCAATAAAGACAAACCAGAGTTGTCAATGCTATTAAAAGATACTAATTACTTATAGTGTAACACCATGAGAGCAGGAACTAAGCCGATCCACCGATTAGGAATAGTGGTTAGGGTTTTACCCTATATGTGACCGATCCATCGGTAATAATAGTGGTTAGGGCATGATGCTCTATGTGTGACCAGTCCACCGGTTATAATAGTGGGGTGTTCCTGTTTTCACATGGATATGATAAAAGGTATGGTGTGTATCGACTTTTGATAAAAGAAAGATTAAATAATTAATTTGGACCTTTTTGGACCTTATGTGTGGACTTGTTGATTATAAGTTATGGATTTCATTTTATGCTTCTATATATCATATGTGTGGGTTTGTAAATGTATGTTGATCATTATCTTGCATGAATTAATGTGTTATATGCCGACCTTAGTACTCGGTTACCTTACTCAGTATGTAGCGTACTGATCACCCGTTTTATGGGTGCTGCTCATTCCCACAAGTAGAAGGCCCGTCTGATCTGTTGCAGGTAGGAGATACTTATTTTGATGCTATTGATGTCTACGGGACATCAGGAGGGACAGAGTGATAGCTGGGCTGGATTGATTTCTAGATAGGCGTGGCCGTATTCCTTTTTAATTTATAACTCATGTTATTTTTATTATGTTTGAGTTGCAGAAATGATTTTATTAATGTTGTTTAGTTATTATCTTGAAAAACAATATTTGGTATTTCGAATTATGGACGACTGGCGCGTACTCTGATTCTTGTTTTTTTTATTATAAATTTGGATTTTATGGTATTACTAATAGTATTTTCTTAGCCTTAGCACTTGGTACCAGAACAGTAGGAGTGAACCTGTAACACCCCCAAATTTCACTCCTGAAAAAAAATTTTGAAAGAATAAAGCGGAAGCTAGGAGCGAATTTGGGAAATGTTACCGCCACATCTAACGCAAGATAAATGTCAACCATCTATCTCATGTTAGATGCAAGGCTAAAAAAATACCTGTTAAACAATTAAATCCGAACTTTAAAAGCATAACAACGTTACGAGAATTTAAAGTCAATTACAAAACCCTTGGAAATTTAAATACAACACTCATAACTTCCAAAGACGAATACAATTAAACAAAACAGATTCCGAAGGATAAATATCCGGACCGCTTACTCACTTAGGTCAAGCCTTCCACCCCAATTTAGTAACCGATCAACACCTGCATCAAAGGTCTGCTCCCCACCATCGGTGGATCATCACAAGACCCATTCAACCAGTGTAGTATCAGTACGGGTCCAATACTGAGTAAGTCCCACTACCCTATCTTATGGGAGAGACGTAAACTGTAACATCAAGTACATATTAAATTATGATATAATATATGGATACAATATCAGACATACTCACAACCCACAACATGAATCTTGTCATACACCTGTAGTAACATATGAAACATATGTAACATCTCATTTAAACATATAAGCATGGTATAACCAAAATATAAAGTGGCTCATGCGCCTCAAATAGGAATAATCCATATTATTGGAAACTCAACGCGTGACATACTCACGAAATCAGCATGTAGTAATACAAATAATAAAAGCTGACCATAGTCCAATTAGACTTATTTCCTTTGAGTCTTTATTAAAAGTAGTCATTTCACACCACAGTCTTTATCAATCCACGTGAGTGCGGGAACCCCACTATTATAGCCGGTGGACCGGAAAGTATACACTCAGGGCAGAACGCTCCTGACCACTATTATTTGCCGGTGGACCGGTCTCCAGGGCAGAACGCTCCTGGCCACTATTATTTGCCGGTGGACCGGTCTAGCCCCGACTCACACGGTGTTCCACTGTAAGTATTTAGTATCTTTCTCATGTCTTATAAATTTTACGTTTGGGTTGCTGAGCACGGAAACCCCCACTATTATAGCCGGTGGACCGAAAATCATACAGGGCAAAACGCTCCTGACCACTATTGTTCGCCGGTGGCACGGTCTCCAGGGCACCCTGGCTCCTGGCCACTATTATTCGCCGGTGGACCGGTCTGGGCCCGGCTTAGCATCTTCCTCTTTAAGTGATTAGTATCTTAACGTATCTTATTTGAAAGTGTTTTACCCTTGACATGCATGGCTAACTATATCCACACTTATCCTCCTAGGAGGGCCCGTCCCATATCTTGGAACTCGTGCACCCCTTATCACACCTCGATATCAATTTCCGTCTATACTCACACATAATAAAAACTAACCCTTACGGGTGTGGGTGAATGCCCAACACCTCGTGACATCAGACTCCACCCGCCATTAGCCTCGAGGGTTTCCCTTGAAACCCTAATAGGACCTATGCGGCCCAACTTCCTCTTATTTCACTACCATTAATTCATTTATCCTCAACACCTCATCTCATTTAGTTCCAATTCCAACTCATATCGCTCTACCCATCGATTCCACCTGTGACTCTAAAATCCTAGTTGGCCACTTCAACCCTAGTACCTTTCTTTTCCCACAAGTAGCCTCTCCTTTTCACCCTATATTTCTTCTCTCCCAAAACACCCATAATCATTCCTCATAACATAAACTCTCACTCTCAACCCACACCTCACTCACCGTTAATCATTTTTACTTCCGCCTTTTCCATATTACTAATTCTTCCCAAAACCCTAATCGGGTCCCTTATACTCCCTTTTAGCAACTCACTTCCCAATTATTTCTTTTTGCCATTTTATCTCCATGTCATAATAATAATAATAATAATCGCCCTAGCATGCATGTCCTAGAGGGTTACATCATATCACAGCACGTCATAATCACCACATATGGATATCACATTCATGTTGTAAGAAAAACACATACCACATACCTTAACTCGAAGTTGCGCTACGCATAAAACACATTAAGGACAACTATGCGGTACACAACCGGATATGGTATATATACAAAACATCTAAGGCATGCAAGTCACATAACACATAGGGACCTTAGCCACATCCTTACGAAATACCCATAAGTAGAGGTAAGTAGAGAACTTACCTGGATCCGAAGCTAGCTAAGCGAGATAAAAGGGAGAGAGATCACTAGCTCGTGGATCCACGAGAAAGCTTTCCTAGATCCGATAGAAATTGAAAACTAAATTAGAAATTATCCTATCAATCAATAATCCACATATTCTAATTAAATAAACACAAATGACACAAATGATCTTTCTTAGAAAACGTGTCCAAAAATTAAAACTTAAAAGCATAGCTCTATTAAAATTTAAGGTTAAAACTAAATCAAAACGGATTAATACAAATATCACTTGGGACATTTCAACTTAATTTGGAAAGCCTGAGAAAGAATAATTGATCATAAGTTAATTTATCGAAAATAACTTATTTATTAGGTTTTACAACTAATTAGGTAACCTAACCATTTACATAGAACCAAATCCAAACCGATTAGGTTAAAACCGAATTTAAATGATTTAAAACCCAAAGATAGAATTCGATTAGATAAAATACACATAGCAAAATCAATTTTATAAAATCATCCCAGAAAATTAGGGTTTTTAATACTTAAACCACAAATCGGCCAAATCACTTTGATTACCTCAAATTGATAGTTTTAAAACACAATTAAACTAATTTTAAACAAATCTAGACAATCAAATTCAACAAACGATCTTCTGATAAATCAATTCCAGATGATCAATTTTCAAAATTAGGGTTTTAAAGTCCACGACATAAACGCAGGTAATTCAAATCAATTAATTCTAATTAAAGGTATTAGAATACAATTAGGCTCATTTCAACTACTTCTATAAATTTAATTTTAGCAAAACAACTATACAAATAACCAATCTCATAATCCCACTTAAAATCTAGGGTTTTAGACCCGAAAATGCAATTCGGTAAAATTCTATAAATTTAATCAAATTGAATGTTTAGAAATGCAATTAAATATCTTTTATAACATATCAAATAATCAATTGATCAAAACCGATAACATAATGTCCAATTTAGCACAATTAGGGTTTTTGGGCCCGGAACGCAAATCCGATCAATTCTTGCCAAAACATATAAATTGATGGTTCGGAAATGTAATTAAACATATTATAATGTAATTTATATAGTTAATTGAATAAAATAACCCGATTACCCAAACCAATTTAAACCCACGGGAGTTTTGACCTAAAAATCCAATTTCGATAAAACCTGCATAAATTTCTCAAATTGACGGTTCCAAAATAAAATTGGATACATTTTAAAACATATTGTATAATCAATTTGTCCAAAATCGCCAAATCGGTTGAATCCGAAAATTTTGGGCATAACCCGGCCAAAAATCCAATTTTTCCAAAGTTCCAACACAACCACACAATTAACCTATCCAAATTAATCTTACAACACATATATATATATAATCAACCAATCAATTTAGCTTTTTATAAGCTAATTCATACCCAATTAATCAAAACAAGGGTTAGGGTTTTTCGAAAATTATACCAAACGAAAAACCGATAAATCGGGGCAAAGGAAGGCCGGGGAAGCTTCGTCGGAGGCCAATGACTGCTCGCCGGTGATCGCCCGAGCTCGCCGATGACCGAACGGTAGCGCGAGCTGTGCAACTCGTTGCTGCTGCGCTCTGCCGCCGCTGCTGCTCCTGCACGCTGTTGTGCGCGGCTGCTCGCGGTTGCTGCGGCGGTGGTCGACGGGTGCTGGCGAGGTTGGCCAGAGCGGAGGAGCTGAGGAGAAGGTGGTGGCTGGCTAGGGTTGCGGGACAGGGCAAGGCGCAAGGGGTCGGGGACTGTTAGGGAAAAGAAGAGAAGAGAAAAGGAAGAAGGGAAAAGGGAAAAGGAAGAGGGGGAGGGTCGGGGCACCGACGGGTGGTTTTTTTTTTTTTTTTTTTTTTTTACAAATGCACCTAAAACAAATACTTAAGTCTAAAAATTATTATTAGAATATTTTATCTAAAATTTATTAAACGAAAATTATTTTGAAACGATCCAAGCGCTTAAAATTAATCAAAGCTATATAAAGAATTTCGGAAACATTTTCGGAATAATTTATTAATGAACGTAAAAATTTATATTATTTATATAAATACATTATAAGACCCCGAAATAATATTTAAAAACATATAATAAAATATTTAAGTAAAATTCTAACAAACCGAGACTAATGTAAATAATTTCCGAAATCGGTTTTCCGTAAATCAAAAAGCATAAAACAAAAGAAAATTAATTCCATGAAGAAATTCATAAATAAACTCCGAAAATCTTTTTAATTTAAAACTTCCCAAAAATTATTAACGATTCCCGAACACGAATAAATTTAGAGTCAGAAATATTTTCTACGGATAAAATCATTAAAATAAATTTAACTATTTAAACAGAAATTCTATAACTTAAATAATATATTTCGTTAACGAAATATAACTTCAAAACAAAGCCGTAATCACATGACGAAGTTATAATCGAAAATAAATTTAAAATATTAAAAATCAAAATACGAGAAAGAACGGGAATATATATTTTTAACCGACACTCGAACTCATAAGAATATAATAAAATCATTGTCGTTAATGAATTTATCTAGAATGGTTCGCAACGACAATAATTAATTAAATTCAAATATGAATTCGAAATCGTCGATAAATTCATAAAACGAATTAAAATTAAAATAATTAAATGTTTACATCAAATTACGCTAATAAAATCATTAAGCTTAATAAATCTGGATTTTAAAAATACGGGGTATTACAGAACCGGTCTGGTACTAAGTGTGGCGGTAACATCCCCAAAATTTACGATTTTAATTTATGAGTATTGCTTTTTTTTTAAAAAATGTGTAAATTTTGGGGTGTTACACTCTACCCAATTGTTGATGGACACAACCCCTTGTTGATCAAGACACCCATGTTGAAGGGTGTTGTTGAGACAAAGGAAAAAGCCCAATAGCAAACGGTTTTCAGCACAATATCCTCATGTTGGCGAGTACGACTATGTTAGCCTTATCATGGGTAGCTTGTGTCGATGGTTATTTTTTTTCTACCTCCAAGTTATTTACTTTTGTACCTATATACTTGATTCCTAGAACATTATTTTTGGTGTAGATTATATGAGATCTGAGCTAAGGGATAGAAACTTTGTATTTGAATCATTCTTATACTCATCAATTCATTAATAAAATTCCCAGCATCAAGTCGTGGATTAAGCAATTTCTAACCACATAAAAAAATTGTATTGTTTTCTACTACTTTTTTGTTTGATATCATTATTGTTAGTCTTTGCTTGGTAATTGAATATCACGACATGTTTCTCTTGTCCCATATATTAATATATACTTTTTATCATGTTGGTACTAAGTAGTATGCAATTGTTTTAGGCCTTCAAATGCTTGTCATGATTATGCATCACATCCTACGGGACATAAGCTATGGTTGAAAAATTTTAGTAGTCAATATACTCGGTGTGATCTATAAGAAAATTTAATTTTGACTCAAGATAAGAGATGAAATCATGGAGTTCACATATCACTTGATGCTAGGTATATCAATAACTATAATGCATTCAATTATGTGAGGATAGCCTTGCTATTTCTTTCAGTTAATTAGACTCTCAAGGCCTTTGGACCCAAAAGTGGAAAGAAAGAACATCCAACTATGGAAGAATAAATAACTAATCATTACCCAACCGATTAGTCCTTTCTCCATCATCCATTCCCAAGATATCTTCAATTCTTTGATTCTCTTCTTCATTTCTCCTCTCACTTGTTCAATGTTTGCAATACCATGCTCCAATTTGCAATGTAAAAATTATTAACAATGTTAAAAATTTACACAGCTCTATTTTGAAGGATGAAACTTTAGATTCTAGATTGTTAAGGTCCCTATAGTAGCAAGCAAATTTTCACAATGCATATGCCTTTTTTTTATTTTTTTTTATATACTATCTTTGGAAATGTTTAAGTGTAACCTTTTCATCTACTATATAGGAGAGTTCTCCATTTAGCTATTTCAAAAACGCTTCGCTTGATAAATTTCTTTGAATGCCATGTTTTCGACCTCCATATCCTAGAAATTGATGAACTATATTTGTCTCTCCACCTCTAACTTAACCTACGAAGGATAGTTTTAAGTCATTTACATTTGAAATAGGAATAAAGGGTAATATTTGAACATGCTAAGAAATTACTTACAGTTGAAAGATAAGTTGATTGGTTCTCGATCTCTGCAATCATGTTCCTAGGATATGCTTTTGGTTGTACTCCAATAGCACTTGGTCTAGTATCCACCCATGTCTATGAGTTTACTCTTTTAGTTTGTGGCTTCATTATATTATATTATAGTATATTGTTTGGTGTGGTAATCAAAGAGGCTATATATCTACCAATCCATCCACTTATATGGGTGTGTGCGTACTTACGTATTAGATGTATAACCTAAGTATAACATTTTTTTGTTTCAATGTACTCAACTATACTATAGAAATATTTCCCTTCCACAGGAAGATAGTAGTGGGTATATGATAAATATATAAAATATACATTATCTTAGTGTGTATCAATCATGATTTACGAGTGTTTGATGTATATTTTATATTTAAATAGAGAATACAGGCGTGTTTTATATTCTTATATGCAGGTATTAGCTCAAGATTTAAATATTCAAAGATCATTGGAAGCTAAACAACAAGGTGAAGCTACAACAAGATTTAGAGTGCATAGTTCTAGAAGAAAATGGATGCAGGAGTATGAAGAATTATATTTTTAACCATGATACAATTTGAATTTGGAAAATCTCAAAGGATAAAAGTTGTAGGTCTATTCAATATATTTCCAACTCAAATTTAATCACCTCATTTTGAGGTTGTGCAAAAAAGTTATAGCCAAAATAACAACGATTGTCCAAATGAGCATAAAATAAGCAATACAGCTTTTGCCACACATGTGGTTTAGTTATCAATCTTACAAAGCCTCTTTGATTTTTGTTAGATTTTTGAGACCTATATACATGCATTTTATCTTAGGGGTTAGAATATTTTTAGCTTTCTCTCAGCCACCAACCATTATTGAGTTCTAGAGTTCAATATTTGAAGGAATACCAAGGATTTATTGTACAAGATTAGATTACCAACCTCTATTTTGAAGATTTCAAATGAAAGACAGGTTAATTATTTCCCATTTTTAACTAATTTCTTTTTATAATTGATTTGCATATTTATTTCGTGTGTTCTCTTATCCCAATCATGTGTGAGTACACCCCTTGTCTCGGAATAAGAAAGAATCAAACTTTTAGGTAATCGATGATTAATTAGTGTACGTTCTCAATCAAAGTTTGAATCTTTAAACTTTTTTTTTGGTGATTGAACTTTTTTTATTTACTTGATCACCTAATTAGCAATCATAGATACTTAATTGAAAGATCAAAATGTGAAAACTAATACCAAATCTATAGAAATTAAGCAAGGAACTCAAACAATGAAAGTAGGCTGGATTCTATGGAAATTCTATTGGATTATCAAGAAGCTTAATGTGTTTAATTTATTCCTATTTCCACAAAATTAGGTTAATTGGAATTAATTAGGCACAATCTTTAGACCAAAATAGATTAATTTAGGCTAATTCACCATTTTTATTTTAAACCAACATTGAAAGTTGAAATAATTCATCATCGAGCATTAAAGTTGAAGTGAAACTTAGCCCTTCATTGTAATAAATTCCACATGGTTAGCTATTTATTTTATTTAATCTTGTAATTGTATTCTCTTATATTTCATTTGTCAGTTTAGTTAGTTGAAAACATAAAATTTAATACTTAAACCCTAATCTTTGTGGGATTGACCTTGATAACTACAATAAATCCGTGCGCTTGTGAATTTACCTATTAGTATAACATCTAGCGGGTCCCATGTGCTCGATTAGCTTTAGATAGATATTGTCTTTGATCTCAAAGTGGTAAAAAAATTGTTACTATGTGATCACTAAGAAAAGAAATTAATACGAAGTTCCAATTAAGTTGTTTCCTTAAATCATGAATACTGTTTATCATAATGGCATGATTTTATGTAGTTAATATCACTTTTTTATGATATTATTATCACATATATGGTTCTTACGTGATATGCCATGTCACATATATACCTTATGTGAAGCATGTTATGCCTTTTGAGCATATTGTAGTACTCAATGCTTAACCATGCTAGCTTTATCTTACTGGTCACTACTCATTCGATGATGATTTGTGATTCCCTGACCTTTGATGATGATCTTGATGACTTTGATGTCATGTCATTAGATGGGTGGTGTTTGGGGTTTATGGGCATAGAGTTATAGCTAACCAAATATCCTATCTTATTATAGCTTTAGGAGTGATTATCTCTTTTGGACTCTTAGTCCTATGTATTACCCTTTTCTTATGTTTTCCATTCTCTATGTATTTTGGAGTTGATCTCCTAATTTTCCCCTTATGATTATGTGTGCGCGTGCGTGTGTATCTTTTGTTATTCTTCTTTTATTTCATTATTTAGAGTTTGAAACGTTTTAGTCTTATACTTTATACAAGAATGGTACAACCATTATACTTGTACTATTTTTATATTGAGTGTGATGATAACACCTATTACTTTATAATTATGCTTGTGTAAAAAAATAATTTAGGGTTAGAGTGTCATAGCGTAAAATTTTGGTTGGCAACTTGAAAATAAGAAGCCTTTGGTAAGTTTTTCACATCCTTTTCTTCTCACCTATTATGAACCTAATCCGAGGCCAATTTGGGTTTCCTCATCATCTACACACTGATCATCAAAGGAGGCATCAAGATCAGCCCATTCAAGGTTATCCATTTTTAAGTAGATGACCTTGGAGACCAATCCTACTAAAGCCTCTCAAAAACTCCACCCATGCAAGGGTATTCTTCATCTGATATGCATATTCCAAAGTCTCAATATCCATCATGTGTGAATGAGATTGCAAGGGTGAATTCATGTTCTAACATAATCTCTTATTAACGTGTCTTTGCTCAAGGAATAGGAGATGCTGACAATGGAGAGCCAAAGAAAATTGAGTGTATGTGCATTTTCATGTAGAAAATGTTTGGAACCCTAGGAGGTGGCCACTAGAACGAAACAAAGAGAACTAATAACATTAGTTGTGGACCAGTTCTAGGATGTTTGAAGTTGTATTTTTACATTATATATATATATGTGTGTGTGTGTGTTTGGGATATTTGTAGTTTGTTAAGGAGAGGGCGTAAATTTTAATATCTTATCTGATTATGGAAAAACACTAGACACACACAACCCCTAAACACGAGAGACGACTATGAATGTAACGCCTCCCTCTCGCCTAGAATGCAGCTAACTTCTCATAAAATATGTTTTCGTTTGAGGAGTGAAGACGACCATCTGGTCCTCTCCGTTTCGGAAAGAAAGACTTCTCGAGTCTCCTAGTGTGTACAGGTGCGGAAATGAAAAAAGAAATAGAAAAATAATATTTTTAAAAAAATTATAAAGTATATATGTGTATATTTTAAATAAATGGAGAGTCAAAAATAAATATTAGAAAATATTTTATAAACGAAAACAACGGATCGGGAGTTTTTTTGCGTGAGTAGAGTCCCCCCACCCCACCCACCCTACAAAAACCACTGTGATCCCCGTGTTGAACTAAAGGGCTGCTCTGACTACTAATAAAACCTTTCATCTTTGAGAAGTGATGAACTGATAATAGAGCTTTACAAATTGAAGTGCCTGCATTCTAGTGATTTCTAACATGAAATCTATCAAGTTATGAACCTTATAAATATTAAAAAAATTCATATCTGGTGTATTGGCTTGTCTTTTCTGACAAAGTTACTCCCGTTTCATATATATACACATTCTACCGAGCTGGAAACTTGGTAGCATGCAGTCGTTTCAGTTCTTCAAATGCTTGTTGTGTTTCTGTATCAAATCCGCCTACAAACTGAGATTTCGGATAATTAGTTAGTCAGGGATCAGACCGTCGCCTGGGGGACATGCGCTATGGTCAAATACTGAAAATTTGAATGGTCATATATACCTGGTGAGCTCTATAAGCAAATCGAGCCGCTTGAAGAACGAGATCCTCTGTCTTGTGGCATGTAGAGCTTTGCAGTTCTCTAGCTGTCCTTTTCATGTACTCATTGGCTAGCTTCAGTGACCTTAATTTGACCTGCATAGAGTTCACGTATCAAAGTCTGCAGTCTATCGTTATTGCTATCAAGCTTAGGTTGCTTCGAACTATGAACTGTAGGCAGTCGTGCCTCGAAGGATTTAGATTGCTTAGGAGGAATTTTAGTGTTCAATCCTCATGGGAATTCTGCTATGTTCCAGCCATTCCCAGCAAATTGGTAGCTTTTTACCTTGTTGATTCTTGTTTCCATTCAGACCGTGTTAAGTTGAATCATAAACTGTTGCTCAATCCCTACGATCGTCTCTAGTTCTCTGTGGTGTGCGGAGTTATCTTTTGTTACGATATGAAGTTCCAAAATCGAGTCATTATGCAGCCACTAGTTCCCTCCGTGCTAAAGTTGTTTACTGTTGTAAGTTGTCTGAACCACCAGTAAGAGGGCGGAAAGAGAATACATCCAACTTTGAGAGAAGAAATAACCGATCATTACCTGACCGAGCAATCCCCTGTCCATCATCCATTCCCAGGGTATCTGCAGTTCCTTGTATCTCTTGCTCGCTCCTTCCCTCACCCTTTCAATGTTAGCAATGCCACGCTCCAATCTGCAATTTAATTCATGTGAGCGGGTTTTCTTGTCAATTCAAAATGGAGAACCGTGATATCTCAATTTATACATGCTCGCCTGTCTTGCATTGTTTGTATTCTCGTTAGTGTATTCATGAACGGTTGGTGGAGATTGTCGGCCTTGAAGGATGAAGGCAATTCAGATCCTAGGTTGCTGAGGTCCCTATAGCAGCAGGCAGCTTCTCGCAGGGCATCAGCTTTTCTTTCTGGCCATCTCGGGAAATGTTTGAGTACCGCCCTTTCATCGACGAGGCAGGACAGTTCTCCATCTAGCCACTTCACGAACGCTTCCACCTGAGATATTTCTTTGAATGCCGCATTTTCTACCTCCTCAGCCAGGAAATTGATGAACTCTGCTTGTCTCTCCACGTCTGACTTGATCTACCAAGGATAGTTATTATAGAGATTAGAGAGAGTTGGTGTTATTTGAAGTAGTAATTTCGGGTATTATTGGAACATGCATGCCAAGAAACTACTTACGGCTGAAAGGTAAGTGGAACGGTTCTCGATCTCTCCGATCATGTTCCTAGGATTGGCTTCCGGTTGTACTCCAGCGGCGCCTGGTCTGTTCTCCAGCCCTGCATTTCTCTTCGTAAGATAACGGTAGAATTCAATAACCTCCGGTACGCGCTGCACCGCCTTAGAACCATTGAATGATTTTGATGGTAGTGGTGGGGGAGGTGGAGGAGGACCAGCTGCTGCTCTTGTCGGCACTTCTTTCTGATTATGTGGCATTTTATCCGGGGGTGGAGAGGTGAGTTTCGGTGGTTCCTGAGGTACTCCCAGCCATCCCTTTCTAACCGCAGATTCCTGTGGATCCGGACTGTTGCATGGTTTACTATCTGGTGGCGAGGCATGTTCTGGTGTTGCCTGTAGTGTAGCTACTTTGTTGGTGGTGTCGGCAGAGTACTGCTGCATCTTCTTCCATAACATACATTTCCGCTCGTGATCATGAGCTTTCAAGCCGTTTAGTTGTGCCCTTAGGCGTTTGGCTTCTTGCTTTAGTTCTAAATTTTCCTTCTCCAGCAGCCTATTCATTTCCAGAATCGCTTCAAGATCTTCCACAAGTAAGGTGATCTGTGAGGCATGGCCATCGCTCTCCATCGTCCTTCTTTGTCGGGACTCGGGGAGAGCGCGGTAGGAGCAGAGAGAGAGAGAGGGAGGGAGGGAGGGAGGGGAGAGGAAGTAAGACGTAAAAATCTGGTTCTTTGCAGCATTTGATGTGGAGCTCTGGCGTCTCAAATAAGCAACAATTTTCACCTCGAAACTTTACTGTGACGCTGAAACAGAGAGTTTTCCTCTAAGTGTAATGGCGGTGGAGATGTGGCTCTGTTCTTTAGGACTCTTTTTTTCCCCCTTGTTGTTGCTGTTTTGTTTTTGGGCCTTACAAAGCAGTGTCCCATGTGCCGTAGCTGTCATGAAAGAAATGTTAGGTGTGAATCGAATTCCCAGGTCAACTTTACCTCCCAAACATTCTTTTCATATTTGTTGCTCTGTTACATTAGCATCTCCTTGCTTGAGCATGACTGTTTTTATTTTTGCATTTGACAAGTAGTTTATGATGGACGACCCTCCCTAAGTATGCTTATTGTAATTATTATTATCATCACTTGAACCATCATCCAAGCAAAGCAGTTTATGACTGTGAAAATCCAACGTAAGTGTCCTCTCTTTCTTTCCTACGCTCATAGTTGTTGCAAGCAATATTTTCTGATTGTTGTGATAAATGAAAGCTACTTGTAACAAATTACGCCCGTTTTCATTGCTTATGTACCAAATGAAATAAGTGCGGGTTGCCGAAAGTGAAGCATCGAAGAAAATATGGTCCATTGATTGAGTATTACAGCTCACCAATATATATAGCATATATACTATGATCAACAGTTCTTCGTCAATTTATTTGTTGAATGCTACTGTTCTGTGCCTCTGCTCTGCATGCTAATTTATACCATAAATATCAATTCTGTGCTTACTCAGTCATCGGTTACCCTTGTTATATGATTTATCGGGTGTTTTTGTTTCACGATTTTATGCAGGAAAAGCAGAGGATGCTTCAGGAACAATCTATTCCCCCCTCCCTCCCCCCTTCCTTTTTAAGACCTAGCTAGTTAGCTAACTAGCAAGCATGCTGAAGATGATGTGGCTATATCATCTTTATAGCTTTAACAGTACACGGTAAAGAAGAATATAGCTTTAGCAGTACACGGTAAAGATTGGGAATCGGGTGTTAAAAGTGCCGGTGATCATCCTGAATACCATGTGATGCATGGGCCGGAAATGGGAATAGAAGCACGGTTCTTAAAGATTCTTGCTTTCTCCGAGTGAGTGGTTTCCGTCTTTTTGCTTCCCCTCGATCCAAATTGCCTTGCCTGCTACAGAGGGCACAGACATGCTACAGGGAGGAGGGTACATGTTCCATCCGGCCACTAGGAAAATAGAAGGCCTCGATCCGCCCTTCCTTCCTTCGATATTCTGTTTATGCGTGACCTAGTCTAGATAGCCGACGAACATCTTCGCAGGATTTAATTTGTTTGGTCTTACGGTGAGTTATTGCGTCCTAAATCATATTCCCTGCTGCGCAGGGATGTATATACGTGTCCCATGCCCGCCATTATTATGTAAACGTTCTTGACTTCTCTCTCAATAATTGCCCTCGAAGTTGCACCGTCTCTCAATCAATTGGGTTGGATAGCTCGGAGTCGTTGGTCGTATTAATAAGGCAGTTGCCTCTCTAAACCTATCTCATATTACACCTTAGGCTAGCTAGTGGTTTGGCTTGTTTGGTTTCCTTGCCAAATAGTAAACTCCTAATATTTCAATGACCGCTATTTTATATTCGCTAATACTATAAATCTTTAAAAAAATATATAAATCATTTTATTTATATAGTTGTATGTGAAGAATGGTAGACACACTTCTCGATAAAAATACATATATTCCAAGAATATTAATCATATATTTTTTAACAAAATAGATATCTTTCGACATATATAAATATACATATATATTTGAGATTATCACGCGAGAATTATATAGATAAGTAAGACATATAATTAAATAATATAATTACGGTCATATAATTATCCTTAAATAATTATAATATATTTAAAGTAGTTAAAATGTTGATATTCTTCCCAACCTTACTAATCCCAATCCTAATACCTACAAATCTTCCCATATGAACATAGTTATCTTATAAATCCACCATATTCAATTAAATCATACAACTTTGGCTTGGATCCCAAAGGCCGAGCCCCTCCCGGACACATCTTTATTATCTCAACTACTTTGATTGATGCTTCTATCTCCGGCCAAGGCTACGAAGACAATACAGCAGCACTGAATACGACACTATCATAAAAGGAGAATGTTGTGGTGTTAGTGTGCAAATGAACCGCAGTGATGTCATCCCGGTTGTCCATCGATTCTTATTAATGCAACCGCTTTCTATCCACCGAATTATAGACTTCCCAGTGATAATGGCGGTCGGTATCACTCTTCTCCTCTGATTAACACTAAATTTGGAACAAGGAACGTAATCAGGCATGATGGGAAGAGAGAAGAAAGGGGAGATGTTTATTTATTGAATGAACTAATTTGCCGAAGCTATTTTCATGGAGTGGTGGCGTGGCTACCACATGCAACAGTTGTGAAAAATTAGGTGATTTTGCTCAAGGTACCTTATTAAAGGATGTTGGGCTTAGAAAAAAAATTAACTAATTAGTTTCTGTATGTAAACTTTTTATAGGTAAAATGAGTTATGAGATTCATATGCAAAAACGGATGTGGTATTACTTCACAAAGAAGAAATTAACACCGCCACATCTTTGAGGCAGACACGTTAAGCTTCATTTGGGCGGAGAAGTGGAATAGTCTCTGGTGGTTGGCGGTAATTGTCAGCCACTGTTACAAGATATTTTGGATCATTGATTTTCAAATTTTAATCAAAGCCACTGAAAAATGAATATTTTAAATATATAAAAATTATTTTTAACCATTTATAAAATGTGTTCTTTTAAATTTAAATATATAATAGATAGTTTGTGACAAACATACGGCTAATGTGTATATAACATATACATGTTTCATAAAACACACGTCTTATATGTATGCATATTCATATTTATTTTGTTTTAAGCATGATAACTTGTTAAGCATGATTATCATATGTGTATTTTTAAATAAATATAAGCATGTTGTATTTATGAAATTAGATGAAAAATGTAGGGTAATGGATTGTATGGCTCTCGGCCTCCTTATGTTTGAGTGTGATTATATTTGTTTTATTTTTTATTGTGTGTGGTTACGTGAGTATAATATTATATTTAAGTGTTTCCTTGGATTTCATAAAAAAATTAGTTAAAAAAAGTATATTAGCATATGCTTGGATTTTGGTCCTCGTTATTTTATGTGAGTTTTGGTTGTTTTAGTTATATCTAAGTATGTCATTAATTGTATTTTAGAGTATTGGGGCTAGGGTGTAAATTTAGGGTCATTTGAAGTTGAAATAAATTGTGGGATATATGGGTTAACTCTTGTCCAAGAATATTTTGGTCATTATATATTGATTTTGTAAATTTTGAGTGTAAAATTAGGTTCTATGGGTCTTTTACATCAAAGATGATACATAATATGTTAGGGTTTGAAATTGTTTAGAGTAGGTTACGAGTTTTATAAGTCATATGGTGATTTTATGTGAATAAGCATATTTTGATCATTGTACATTAATTTTTAAAATTTTGGGATCTAAGAACATATTAGGTTAAGAAAATAAGTTAAAATGGATACGCGTGATATTTGGGTGATATTTGATAAGTAGATTTAAAGACCTTAATTAAAATTGTTAATTAAGCTAATAAAAGACATGTTGGGTGTATTGAATAATCTTAGTATTTTAAAACTTGGTATCCATATTTAATATTTAAACCCAGAAATAATTAGTTTAGTGTAAGCCTTTGATCATCAATTATACCCTTCTTAATCCTAATATAAGTTTAGTTGACTTTAGAGGCATTTTAGTTATTTTATGTGTCTTTAGATTATTGTCAATTATTTTGGACTTATTTATAAACCCTTCATCGATCTTTGACCATTATCTTAAATAATTAGAACTACAAAGATTAAGACCTAAATTTAAAATGGCTCTTTCATGGCATTTAACTTAGGCCTTAATGCCTTGTTATTTTGTATTGGTCCTTTGTTCTCTGAATGGATTGAGTCTTGATTACTCCACAGTTCAAGTGCATAGATAATAGCAAGATTAAATAAAAGAATTGGTTTGTGTTGTTGGAACTGATTAATTGATATTCTATAGGCATTAGTTCTTATTTGACCTAAATCCTTAGTAAGACATTATGAAGCATGTTATAATCCTACTATTGTGTGCTCTATCATTTTCTTTGCATGGACCTTGTGCATAAAGCTATATCTTTAGGATAGTTGTGTTACTTGGTGTGAGTTATATACTGATACTACTTTTTTGTAGATGTTGTGTCACAAGTATTTAATGATGATCTTGCTGATTTTGAGGAAGACCATCGAAAGGAGTGATTTGAGTTCATACTTGCAGTTGGGGTGTAGAGTAATAACTATCCTCAATTATATGTGTGCTCTAGACTCTGGATATTTCTTTTGGATTCTTCATCCATCTTGTTTATGTTCTCTCTATTTTTCTTGTATTGTATTATTTGGATAATGCAATTTGTACTCTATTCTTATATTTAATTTATTAAAGTTTTGGGCTATTTCTATCTATTTCCATGATATTTGATTTAGTTGTCACAAATATTTTAGCCTTAAATTTAGTATGAGAAAGGTATTAATAACACTTGTGCTAAGTATAGTGGTCACACTAGTTAAATACTTAAATTATGTTAATGTTTTTTTTAAAAAAATTAATAGTAAATTTTAAAGTTTTTTCAAGAAGCTATATGCACCAAATCTCAAAAGAATAAAAAATTATGCCGTATGTGATCTAGGATGGTTGTTTCCTACTAGGAGTAATATATAGTGGGTGCACTATACATGTAGTTGGTCATGTGCTTAGCCCAACCATTAATCTTTATCTTTAACTAGTTGATGTTTGATTTAGTGGCAAATGCCAACTTTTGGATACTCAAAGTTTCAAGTTTGAATCTCCCTCCTCCTCTCTTGATATTATAACACCTTTATGACATCACTATCTATATAGCATTTTATAATTATCTTCATAGGCCTATTGTAAATAATAATAATAATAATTAATCTTTGTCCTTAGGCTACATTGCTTATTAGTGCAAATGGACAACACAACACAATTTGATAGTACCACATCATGTTTTGAGAATTGTTCAAAAACTAGCATTTTCATGCCCCAACTTGAAGTAGGAGCCATTCAAAGCAATCCATAGAAAGGTTAGGAATTGGGATTGGTCTCAAATAAGCTTAGTGTTGTCTTTGAGATCTAAAATTGACTTTTCACCATTATAATTTCAATAAGGTATTTTTTTCTTCATAGTTTTGTCAAAATGAACTAGGTGATTATTTAGCTATTAAATTGTAGAAAGTTCAAAACTATCAAGATTACTACACTACGTTGATAAATCCCATGTTACATTAGAAATATTATTAGATTTGACCCTAGGTCACTCCAAAAGATGCAATAATTTCAAGAAATTGTTAATGTCATTTCATACATTGTTTCATGGATTAATCTATGCAAACATACATGGGACCATTCAATGGATGCTTAAGAAATGCATTCCCCAAAAGGAATCAAAAATCATTTTGATTGCCATTCATTTTCAAATGTTCTCAAGCTGGTCATTATACTTTATTTTCACTTAAATTAGTTATTGATTTTAAAATTGCCTTATTTTAATTTTTGAGTTGTTTGTAAATGTAATACCCCAAATTTTTAGAAAACTAATAATTTAATAAATAACTTCTATTTGAGATAAATTAGATTTTAAAATTATTTATTTTAATTATTTTATAGATTTTGGAGTATGTAAATTTGGATAAGAGCATTTAATAAATTAAAAATAAATATTTTTCTAGTTATCATATTATTTTATTTAAATAATTTTCCAAACTAATATTTTACCCACTTTATCCTTTTTAAATTAATACTTTAGATTATAATGAATTAAATTATTAAACTAAATAATTTATCAAGAATATTACATTTTATGATTTTATAAACTAATTTATTTTATTTTCCCCCATTTTCCATTCCCTTTTTCCCCATTTTCCTTTTCTTCTCTTCTTTTTCCCTTTTCCCCCTCCATTGGGCCGCCCGGCCAGGCCAGCCCTCCCCTGCGCATTGGGCCTTCGGCCCGCTTCCTCCTCATCTCTCCTTCGCACGCCATCCATCTCCCCAGCCCGCCTCCTTCCTTTATTTTTCTTCCTGGACCGGCTAGCTCTCTTCTTTTCCTGCGTCGGTCCAGCCGCCCAGCACCTCTACTCCCTTTCTTCCTTCTCCCACGCCCGACCACCAGTTCTGCCATGGTCGAGCGTCCGGCCGCCTGCAATTGCCGCCACCTGCCATCACCACCTACCTCCCTCTCCCTCTCTCTCTTCCCCGTCATTTTCTTTCCTTTTTCGAGCCAAACCGGCTCTTGGACCACACCCCGCGTGACCCTCTCCCTATCCTTCTTCTTCCCGCTCTTTCCCCTGCCACCCGACCAGCCTTGCCACCTCCGCTCCCTCGCCGGCCAGCCGCTTCCCCCTCTCTTCTCCCTCTTTTGTTTCTTCATCTCTCCAGCCTTCATTTCCCACATTTTTTCGAGCACCTCCTCCTCCCCCGAGCTCCCTCCTCTCTCCTTCCTTCTTCCCCATTTTTTTTCCCGGTTATTGATCACTGCCGCCCGCCGCCGCTTGAACCACCAAGCCCAACCCCTGCGCCGCATTCTTCCACCACCTACTACCACCCTGCACCACCACGAGACCCCCAAGCCCCTTCGAGCCCTGCACTTCCTCCCTTCTCCACCTCTTCCTTTTTCTCCCCATTTTTTCCCTTACCGCCGAGCCACCTGCAACCGCCACTTCCGCCGCCTTTCGGCCACCTCTGCCGCCACCCAACCCACCGTTCGACACCCTACAACCCCCTCTACAACCGCCATGCATTAGTTGGCCGAAAACAACCCTTCAACCCCTCCATTTTCCCTCTCCTTTTCCTTCCTTCACAACCCCTCCACCTCGACCCATATCGGCAGCCAACTTCGCCGCCTTTCCGCCGCCGTATCCACCGCCCTATGCCGCCTTGAAACCACCCTTAGCCTCCACCTACACCCCCTCTCCACTCCTGCACCATTCCCTTGCCTTGAAACCTCCCCCACCCACCTTCTTTTCTAGCCTAAAGACACTAAACTGAGCCATCTCCTCCTCCCTTCTACCTTACCCCATTCGACCCTTTCCCCCTCTCATTTCTACATGAGACTCACGCTGTTCATGCAGCGTGAGCTCCCCCTTTATTTTGGAAATTATTTGGCTAATTTTTAAGGTATAGTAGTATTTCATGCTAAGTGTTTTATTAATTAAATTTTATAAAGTTTTATGCTTGGATTCTTATTTCTAACATAAATATGATGAATATTATTTTTAGGTGATGAGTTTCTAATTAAGCTTGAATCCTTAACCGGGATACCGGTAAGGTTGATTTTTGCGGGATTAAGGTAACCGTTAATCCTCCCTTAAATATATGGAAAAACGTATGCTAGCACATTAGGGATTTTGGTATGATTTTATGTATGTTTTGTGAGCCTAGCATGATATATAAATGGTCGTTTAAATTGATTGAAGGAAAAAGGGAAATGCATGATAGCTTTTGTGCCATGTGTAGGTATGATAATTAAGGAAGAGGTTGATTATTGATGGAAATGTTAAATGCTTGTTTATGATGTATTATGTTGCTAATGCATGAGTAATATTATTGCCTAAGGGTATTTTAGTAATTATGCTTATGAAGTATGTGATCTAATGTATGTAGTTGCTAATGAGTAGTATGTTGAATAATGACAAGTTGGTGGACTTAGATGATAAGAATGAAGTACTAATATCATTATTTTATGTAGTGATGGTAAATTCATAAAAATGGTGAATAAAGGGGTTGAGTGGAAATTTTATAAGTGAAAAGGGGTATTTCGGTAATTTTATAAGTAAAAGGGTAATTTGGTAATTTAAAAAGAAAGGGGTTAAATGATAACTTATAAGTAAAAGGATAAAATCGTAAGTTGTGAGAAAGAAGGGTATTATGGTAAGTTATGAGATAAAAGAATGATATGGTAATTTTATGATTAAATGGCCAAATGATAATTTTATAAGTAAAGGGGTATTATGGTAATTTTTGGAGAAAAGGGTAAAGCGGTAATTTTGGAGTCAAGGGGTAATATAGTAATTTTATAAGTAAGTGGTAAGAATGGTAATTTTGGAAGTAGGGGTAAAATAGTAATTTTGGATGAAGGAGGGCATTATGGTAATTTTTCAAGCAAATGGGCATTATGGTAATTTTCGAAAGTAGAAGGGCAAAATCGTAATTTCATAAGTAAATGGTAATATGGTAATTTTATAAGTGAATGGCGAAATGGTAATTTTATAAGTGAGGGGTATTATGGTAATTTTGTAAGTAAAAGGTTAATATGGTAATTTGGAAAAGAAGGGCAAAATGGTAATTATGTAAGGAAGGATAAAGATAGTAATTTTGGATGTGAAAGGGTAAAATAGTAATTTGTAAAAAAAAAGGAGTGTTATGGTAATTTTATAAATAAAAGGGTATTGTGGTAATTTTGTAAATAAAAGAATATTATGGTAATTTGGAAGTAAGGGGTAAAAGGGTAATTTTGAAGTTAAAAGGACATTTATGGTAAACTTGGGAGTAGGGGTAACTTGGTAATAATGATAATGACGAAGGACAAATTGGTAATTAAATTATGATTATAAAAGGGTAAATTGGTAATTATGATTATGAAGAAGGGTAAATTAATATTTGTAATTATTAAGAAGGGTAAATTGGTAATTATGATTATGAAGAAGGGTAAATTAATATTTATAATTATGAAGAAGGGTAAATTGGTAATTATGATTATGAAGAAGGGTAAATTAATATTTGTAATTATGAAGAAGGGTAATTTGGGATTTATGATAATTAAAAAGGGTAAAATGGCAATTAAAATAATTGAGAGGGGTAAAATGGTAATTATGATAAAGGAGAAGGGCAATTTGGTAATTTATCCAACTAAAGGGGCAATTTGGTAATTTAACCAACTAAAGGGTAAATTGGTAATTATTTAACCAACTAAAGGGGCAAAATAGTAATCATGATAATGAAGGAGGGTAATTTGGTCATTTATCCAACTCAAGGGCAATTTAGTAAATATAACAAAGGAGAAGAGCAATTTGGTAATTTAACCAACCAAAAAGGGAAATACGTTAAGGTTAATAATTATGAAGGGTGAATGGTGAACTAAAAAGTGTAGGAGGTAACTTGGTAACCTAAATTGGATAAGGGGTAATTTGGTAATTATGCGACCTAAAGGGTAATATGGTAAATTATCAAGTAAGGAAGGGATGACTTAGCAATTATATAAGTAAGGGGTAAATGAGTAATTTGTACCTAACATGTCGTTGTGATTGTGGACCATTATAATATGATTTAAATAACGCTGATTAGCCAAGTAAGAGTATTTGATAATTAGTATGGCCTTAATGGTTTTCTCTGTGATATCCTGGATAATCATCTGAATAATAAACGATTAATGATATCAGAACGATTGAAAGTGAAAGTATCTGATTATTGTGCTTTTCGTGATCACTTCAATTAAGACACTATTACTTAAAGTGAAAGACCTCGAGATCGGGAATGGTGACTCCTTAGGGGTCGCTACCCTAAGGACGTGGTTTAGTCCACGATTATTCTAGTATTTGCTGGTGTACCTTTGTGCCCCAGCCAGGCCCTATATCTTACTCTTTCTAGCTCTACGGACCTAGTTAGGGGGTATGCATACTTATGGATTAGGTGTCATTGTCGGTAGGGTACTGAGTTAACTTTATGCACCAGTACGACCAAGGTACCTTTGTGTCCTTGGGTTTGTGGTTGAAGGGTACTGAGTAGCTGATATGCACCGGTACGACCGGTGTACCTTTGTGTTCCGGGTTATTGATCTCCCGTTCGAGGCAAATAAATATGATTGTTGTGCTGATTCAGAAAAGGAAAGATACTAATTATGAAAGTGAAATATTAATGAGCCGGGCCCAGTGGATTTATGATATTGAGTACCGGTCCACCAGATATAATAGTGGTCTAGGAGCGTGTTGCCCTGGTATGTGATTATGAGTACCGGTCCACTGGATATAATAGTGGTCCAGGAGCGTGTTGCCCTGATAAGTGATTATGAGTACCGGTCCACCGGTTATAATAGTGGCCAGGAGCGTTGTGCCATGGATGATGATTTTATATATATTCCGGTCCACCAACTAAAATAGTGGGGGTCCCGAGCTCAATAAAATCAATTATGTATGTGAATAAAATTATGGAAAAATACTAATCACTTATAGTGGAACACCATGTGAGTCGGGGCCAGACCGGTCCACCGGCAAATAATAGTGGTTAGGTGGGTTCTGTCCTGTGTGTTTACCTTCCGGTCCACCGGCAATAATAGTGGTCAGAGGCGTTATGCCCTGTGTGTTTGCTTCCAGTCCACCGGCTAATAGTGGAGTTCTCTTACTCACATGGATATAAAACATGAGATTAATTGAATGATGACGGAATAATGGCTTAAGGCTCGAATGTATTGATCTTATACTATGACATGGCTTAAGGCCAAAAGTATCGATCGTGACTTATAAATTATTATGTATGTTATTGTTATGTATGCACCTCTCATTATTTATGTGTGTAGCTTGCATTATGTGCCGTATGCGGGCCTGTCTTTAAGTGTAGTATTAAAGGATTACTCAGTACCGTAGTACTGAAGGGATTCCCTTTATGGGGCCCCTGCCTATTCAATGGGCAGTGCCCTTGCAGGTCTTTCAGGTGTTACTCAAGTGGGCTACGGAAAAGAGAGTAAGGAGTTATCCGGTATCGTTAGGGTTTTCTCTTTATCTTTAAATACTTGGTTTTAAATGTTAATGCTGTTAAAGTAACCACCATTGGTGAATTTTATTCGTGTAAACGATTTGATGCGCTACTCTGATTTATGTACGTTGAATTTCTTTCAAATTGTGTTTTATTTTTCTTAGCCTTAGCACTTGGTACTGGAACGGTATGAGTGAACTGGTCTGATACTAAGTGTGGCGGTAATACTCCCAAAGTTCACGTTTTATTTATTTGCTTCCGCTAATTTCCTTGTTAATTAACGAAATTTTTCGGTAGTGAAATTTGGGGGTGTTACAGTAAATATCATACATATCAATAACTAAATTATGGTAACTTTAAATAATATAGGGATTGAAATAAGAAGATTGTAAATTTCAATGAATAACATGGGAAAGAATACAATATGGTGACCAATTCAAGACATTTAAAAATATTTGGTACCCAAAATAATATTCAACTCTTCCAAAAAGACGGGAGTGGTTCCAATATACTGTCGGGAAAAATTTCACCATTTCTATATTGGATCATTTAGTTGGGAAAGATATAATCAAATTTTTGGAGAGACCATTTTGACAACTCATTTTTTAATGTGGAAATGATTTTGTATTGTTGGAATTCCCCTAAAATTGCTTTAAGGCACTTTAGATTTAAGGATTTGATCTTTGAGTGGGATGCTTGACCAATCAATCCTAAACTTTTACACATCTTTAATTATTTGTTACATGTGTCGTTTATGAAATATTATTAAATCATCATCATCATTCTTATTAGTTTCTACATTTTTTTTAACTCCATACAAATATTATATTTATCCATCTTAAGAATTTATGATGGTATCGCAACTGAAGGATGTAAAGGACCAAATGATTATATAGTTTGAAGACTTGAATTATTTGAAGAGAAGAATAATAATAAGAAGAGTGATGGGTGAGAGATCTTTTTTGGAGAGAACTACTATAACACCCCCATAATTTGAATCTAAATTAATTTTTTTAAATATTTAATTGTGGAAGCTAAGACACTAAAAATTGTGAGGTATTGCCGCTACATTTGGTACAAGTATGATTTTTACTACCATTATCATACCAAGTATTAATGTTCAAACTGTTAATCCACTTAAATTAAGAACATAGTTATAAAAATCAGTGTAGAGAGAGAGAGTAAAAGTAGACTAATATCATTTCAAATAGAACCAAATGTTGGTGGTTATAAAATTCAGTGGAAGGAAATTATATAAATACATAATAGTAGAAGAAACATCTAGATCAAAAGATATCGGGTAAAATATTGGATAGACCTAACTCTTAAGCCAAGTACTAGCCATCAATTGATATTGCAATCTAACTTGTAAAGATCACTGCCCATTGAATAAGTAGACACCCATGAAAATGAACATTTCAATACAACAGTATTGAGTAACCCATTATATTAAACTAATATGAAAAGCTTATATGGAACACATAGAAGACATCACAACCATACATGGTATAAAATATTGAAATATACATGCGATGATCAAAATATAATAATTATATCAGATAAACAATAAAAACAAAGCCACATACTGCTTATAATCTTTCAGTCAAAATATAATAAAACTTACCAGCCAAGCATCCAAGATATGATTTCTAAAATAATCATCAGGACTAAGCTTAACACAATAATCATAACTTCACCATATATCTCATATCTCAAAATTAACACCAATAATATCCATAACATAATAAGTAACGATCAAAGACACAATATCAAACACAAGTAGACACAAAGGCTATTACCGAACCATAGGTAGGCACAAATGCTACTATCGGCCCACAAGTGGGCACAAAGGCTACTATTAAATCATAGGTAGACACAAAGGCTACTAATGAACCAATCTAATAATCTAATAATAATCATTTTTATTTTTATTTACTCGATATGAGATTATATCAATCCGAAGACTCTAAGGTACTCTGGTCATACTAGTGCACTAAGGTAATACAATATCCTACCTACTATTAATCCAATGATACTAAGGAACCTTGGTCATACTTGCACATAAAGGTAACACAATACCCTACTGATAATAACACCTAATCCATAAGCATGCATATTGATAGAGAAATCTACAAGCGCACATATTTGTATAGCTATCAAGGTCGATCTCATAGGAACTAAGGGTTAATTATCAAAATTTACATTTTCGACTAGCTAAACCAATGAGCAAGGTAAAAGAGAAAAAAATTGTAATATTAAATGATAAAAATAAAATAAATATTCAATCGGGTGGAATTCAATATAATGAAAGGCCAGGATTGGGTTTCCACCACAACTTCGGTAGTCAATGATGAATTAGTTCAGCTTTCGGTGTTGGTTTAAACTAAAAAAGCTTAATTAACCTAACTTAATCTAAATCCTCTTTTGAGGTCTAAAAATAGTACCTAATTAAGCTCAATTACCTACTTTTGTGGAATTAATAATAAATTAAACCCATTAAGCTTCTTGTTAATGCAATATAATCCCCAGGGACTCTAGCCTACTATCATGGTTCGAATTGCTTGCTTAATTTCTAAAGGTTTAGTATTAATTTTCACCTTGTGGTCATCAATTAGTAATTTTCACATTGTGGTCCTTCAATTAGCTAGCTATGATTTCTAATTCAATGATCAATCGAGTCAGCAAAGTTCAACTACAAGAAATTAAGTTTAAAAATTCAAACTTTCACAAAAAACGTATACTTATTCATCATCAATTATCAAAAATTTGGTTCTTTCTCAATCCTAGATAAAGAATCTACTCACACATGATTGGAAATGAAGAACACATCAAATAAATATACAATTCAATTATAGGAATAAATTAATTAAATAGAAGAAAGAAAGAACCAAACTTTTGAGTAAAATCTTCAAGGTAGAGAGTTGTAATCCAATATTACATAAGAAATCATTTGTTTTCCTTTAATACTTAAGTTTTATATCTAGATACTGATTGGAGGTTAAGAGAAAGCTCCAATCAAGCTCTCCCAAGCCCTTCGCTAAAATACATACATACATACATACATATATATATATATATATATATATAGATAGATAGATACATAGTTAGATTTTAAAAATTTAGAAAGAAATAAAGAATTTTTGTAGATTTTATAACCGAACCACATGTGTGGCATGCGTTGTCTTATTTAATTCATGCTCATTTGAACAATCTTTTGTATTCTATATGTAAATTTTTTGTCTGACCTCAGATTGATGTGATTAAAGATGCGTCGGGAAGATGTTGAAGAGAACTAAAACTTTCGTATTTTTAGTTTTCTCAGATTAACATTGTATCATGGTTGAAATTGCAGTTATTTATACACATATATCTATTTTCTTCTCAAACCATGTATTCCAAATCTCATTGTGGCTCCAAAATTTTGTTTGACTTTCAACAATCATCAAATCTTTCAATATTGAGATGATACGTATACATAAAAATATAAATCAAAGTAGTATCCTCGATCTAAACATGAAATATGTATCAAATGCCCATAAATTATGCTTGAAACACATTAATATAACACATATTTTTTGTGTTTATCACGTACCCTCTATAAGTTTGTAGAGTTATATAAAGGAAGATATAGGGTTTCATTGGGGCACTAAGGTACACCAACAATAATCCATAATCGACAGGGGGCTAAACTACGTTTTTAAGGTAGCAACACTTAAAGAGTCGCAATTTTCAATCTTAAGGTCTTTCATTTTTAAGTATTAGCATTTTATTATGGTGATCACATATATCACATAATACACTAGGAATTTCCATTTTTATACTTAACCATTTCTGCTCATTTCCAATTATTTAGGATAATCATAAACAAGGTTAATATGCTAATATACCAAGATTAATATTAAAAATCTACTAAGGCCATACCAGGCTCAATTATTCACATTCGGACATATTAGGGGGAAAATGACCAAAATGCCCTTGAGGTCATAATTACCACATTATCATCCATTTCCAACATTAAATCCATTTTATCTATTTATTTATCATGTAAAGGATAAAATAAAATAATTAATTTACTTAAAATGAAATTAAATCATCAGATACATCAAAGGACCATTTTACCCTTATAAATGATTTTACACGTAAAACCCTGACATGTGTTTTCTTGAACATTAAACCACATTTTCCCATGCTCAACCATACATAGTATATTTTAGGCATGCTTTTCAGAATAATTATCATGATAAGCTTAAAATGACCAAAATACTTCTAGGGCATATAATAATAATAATAATAATAACAACAACAACAACAACAATAAATTTCTAAAATATCAAATCACACACCACCATAATTAATAATAATTCAAACATATTAGACATTCTTATTGGATTAAATATCACAATATGCTTAAATGACCAAATTGCCTCTAGAGTACATGATAATAATATTTATGTTAAAAATACGCCTAAGCATGCTTAACTTGTCATATTGGACATACATGACATAAATAATTTATTCCCAATATTTAAACACTTTTAACATGCCTTTCGTACATATAATAATTTTTACAAGTAAACATGCTTTATTTTGTAAATTCCGTACTATCATTATTAGGTAAATAATCACAATATAACAAACATGCTTAATACAAATTATACATCAAAACCCTAATTGGTGTGGCCGTAGCCGGTACGCAATTTAAACCCTCTTGTTGTCAATTGTAGCACTGGTAAATAAGGGTATCGTTCTAGGTTGGGGATTGAGAGAGCTCACCTCTATTTAACTAGCTTGAAAATAAAACTAAAACTAAAAATAAAAATCCTAAATAACACAAAATAAATAAATAAGAAAAATACTAATAGGGGTTATAGAAACAATAAAATAATAAAAGGAATAAAATAAAACAAACTAATAATAATAAAAATAATGAGAAACCCGCAGATATGAGAAAGATGCTAGGAAAATAAAAATCCACCACTAGATTATGTCGAAATATAATATTTATTTCTAAGTCATCTTTTAATTGTGAGAATGAGATCGACCAAGTTGTACACCAAACGCAGGTCCATACACCTTATATTACTTCCCTTAATTAATTAATACGACAACGTGCCTATATTAACCTTATTAAATACTAGCAGTATAGCAATAACAAGCGGCTCCTATATTTAACTAGATTTAATGCATTATCTGTAAGTGGAAGGTTGTCAATCTAAGTACCCAAACTAGTACAAAACGCATGTCTAGCTCTATTTCCTTTCCTTGACCCACACGTATTGAAACGTTTTACCACTTCGGTTAGAATCACAAAACTGTTAGGTGAATTGTTATCTAACCTAGCTGCAATTTATACATATAGATTCTAGTATATTTAGATGGCCACCTCGCAGGAAAATAATCCTATATACTATCACTTATGAGGAAACCAGAACAAGACATGCACCAAATAAACTATACTTGACAGAATTATACATATAAATGATAGCAATTAACATAGAGTCAAGAAACAATCTCACGAAACAAAGAAAATAAAATTATAATTCAAACCCTAATCCAGGGTTTCAATTTATTCCCTAACAATAAATAATCAGCCAGCCATAATTATAGAATTAATTACACAGAAATAAATATCTAAAAGATAAATTAAAATAAGAGAAAGAAATAACCGGAATTAATTTTGGATAAAAGATCAAGAATTTATTCAGATAAAAATTAATTTTATCTGAAATAAATTCTACCGATATTAATTTTCCTCTTATTTTCTCTTCTCTCGGTGTCTTGATTTTGAGTGCAATAATTCTTTTCCTTTTTTCTTTATTCTTGCGGACGCTGATGGGGCTACGAAGTCCGTGCTGCCTCGCTGATCGTGCCTGGCAGCTCCTCTGCGCTCTGCCCCCTACTGCTTCGTGTCAAAGCTTAACGACTCGTTCCTCTTTGTCGCAGGCCCCCTTCTCCTCTCTCTTCCGAGCCTGTGAAGGCTCTGCCTTCTCTCGGCTCTCTCTGCGTCTCTTTTTCTTTTCCGTGCGTCGGCTCCTTTTATTTTTGTCAGAGAGCCTTTCCACGTCAGCCCTCACACACCCTTCATGCGGCTGACTGTTTCGTGCCCTAGTGGCTTGTTTGGTTTTCCTTTGTTTTGTTCTTGTTGTCTCGTTCGACTTTGCTCGGCTTTCTTTTTGTTCCAGGCCTTTGGGCCTTCGGCCTTCGGCCGTTGGTCCAAAGGTCCAATTTCTTTTTTTTTTCTAAAATAAAACCTGCAAAATAAAATAAAATAAATTTTAACAAATAATATTTTATTCTAAATTTACTTAATTTATATCATTTTAGCTCAAATAATAATATTTATGTAATTTTTACCACTTAAGTATAAAAAAATAATTATTCACCTATTTTAGTTACATAAAATACTAAAAACTAAGATTATAAGGGTATAAAATGTGTCAAAATATGAACTCATCACTAATGTAATATTGTATGATATCTAAAAATTTTAGTGTAGTATAAGGATTACCTTATTTTCAGCAAAAGCACAAATTTATTGGTACCCTACTAAAAATTTATTAGGCTCCACTAATTATACTTTTGTACCTAAACATAATACCATAGTAATCATATTAATATTTGACCAATAAAATAATATTTTTATTAAAATATTTATTAAATAAAAATTTACCAAAATTTCCCTAAGTGAAAATGGATAAAAATTTAAATGAAAAATTTCATGATGCATAATAAGCATGGGTTGGGTGAAGGTGGAAGGCTTAGGGGAGTTGTTTGGTTAGAGGTGATGGTTGATGGGTGGTGTGGTGGTGGCATTGGTGATGACAAGGCTAACTAGTGATGGCAAGAGCACCTAGCGTGAGGGTGGTTGGCTTCAGTTGTAAGGAAGAGTGGTGTGTGGGTTAAGGGCTTAGTTGTAGGGAAGAAGGAAACGATTGTGGGTGGCGTTGTAGGAAGGAGGGTATTAGTGGTGAGTTTCGATGGTGGGCACAGGTTGTGGTGAGAAGAGATGTAGCTAGGGAGGAGAGGTTTTGAGGCTATATAGAGTTGGGGAAAGGAGAAGGATAAAAGAGAAGAGAAGAAGGAAGGTAAGGCTCAAGGTTGACTTCAAACTAAAAGAAAAAGAGGTGTAGAAGAGGCGACAAAAGATTGTTAGGTGGTGAATGGAGAAGAAAAAAAGAGGCAGGGGAATCTGATCATGAGGCATGACTGGGAAAGGAAGAAGAGGAAGAAAATGAGAAGGAAGGAAGGAGAAGGAAGAAGAAAGTAAGTTGAGGCTTGGGAGTGAGGATGGAGCACGATGGGTGTGTGTGTGTGTATATATGTAGAGGTGAGGGTTGGGGAAAATTGGCTCAATGTAGAGAAGAGGTGAGGGAGGTGGGTTGTGGTGATGCAGATAGGGATGAGGCAGGCTGTAGAGGAGTGGGTAATGGAAATGGTGAGCAGGAGAGAAAAGAAAGGGAAATGCATGCGAGGGGCATGTAGGGATTGTTTGGGATGGAAGAGGAAAGGAGGAAATAGGCATATATGGGTATTGCAGAGGCATACTGAGGTGTATTTGGGGGTGCACTAGGAGTTAGTGGTTGGTGTGCAAAGGCAGGGCCATTAGGTCGGTAGTATAGGGGAAGGGATGGTGCGTGGCAATAAGGAAGGGAAGGGAAAGAGGGGCGGGCATGAGGGAGAGGGCAAGGTTGGTTTATCATGGTAAGGAAAGAGGGATGACATGTATGGGTGTAGGCAGGGGGTCTGAGGTGCTTTTGGAGGTTTGTTGGGGATCAAGGACTTATAGTGGGAGGCATGTTTGGGCTTGATTGAGGGAGACAAAGAAGGAAAGAAAAAAGAAAACGAGATGGGCTAGAGTTCAAACGGGGAAATAAAAAGAAAGAAAGGGAAGGGATGTGCTAGTCAAGCCGAGGGAGAGAAAGGAAAAAAAATAAGTGGGATGGGTGGAGGGTAGGGAGGAGAAAATGATAAAGAGAAAGAAAGAGGAAAAGAGAAAAGATAGAAAAAGGGAAAAGGGAAAAGAAGAAAAAGGAAAAAAATAAATTTAAAGTTAGAATTAGAATTAGGTTTAGAATTATGTTTAGATTTAGGATAAGGATAAAATTAATTTATCCAAGTTTAGGGTATTCCATTAGGAAAAATAAACTGGGTAAAATTATTACTTTAGGATAGATTTAAATAAAAAAATCATTAAGATAAATTTTATTAAAGAATATATCTGGGTTTATGGGTCAAGGGTTAATAAAAATAATTAAGATTTAAGTGCTAGATTAAAATATAAATTAATCAAGATTAATATTAGATAATATTTTGAGGCATTACAACTACTTATTGCATATTCCCATTATTCTTATAATATTACAACTCTTGTATCTTTCCAGATATATCTACTATTTATAGAAGTATCTACGAATGTAATGAACTAACTACAAGTTTTAATTACAATTTGTTATAAGTGATGTAAAATACTAAATAACATAATCATTTTTCATGTTTGATATTTGCACGTGTTTTTGACTGCTGATATTTGTTTATGATATTATATATGTTAATAGCCCCACTCAAACTTAGGAAGTGATAGAAGAGAGCATCCCAAGCTTGTACAACAAATTCCAATGATGTTGAGAAGTAAGGACCTTTGTAAGAACATCTAACAATTGAGATTTGGTAGGAAAGTAGCTGAGTTGCAATAGGCCTTCAAGTACCTTATCCCTTGTGAAATGTTATTCAACTTCTATATGATTTGTCCTATGATGGAAGATAGAATTTTTAGCTATGTGAAGGGTAAAAATATTGTCACAATGCGATTGAACATGTTGTAGATTATGGATATCAAGGTCATGGAGTAAACCAACAAGCTAAGTTATCTCGGTGGTAGCTTATGCCATAACTTTATATTCTACCTCAGCATAAGATTTGAGACAATACCTTACTTATTGGATTTACAACTAATATGAGAGGATCCCAGAATGTGTAAATACCTAATGAAAAATCTTCTAGTAGTTAGACGGGAAGCCCAATTAGAATTAAAGAAGGCTTGTAGTCGAAGTTGATTACAACCTTGAAGAAGAATGCATTTACCTATTATGCCTTATATGTATCGAAGGGAATTATTTAAGGCATGAAAATGTGGAATTTGAGGTGATTGTATAAAATGATTAAGGGTTTGAGTAACAAAACATTAGCATGGTCTTGTATTGGTCAAAAAATTAAGTTTCCTAACCAAAGACCTGTAGATGGTAGGATCTGATAAAAATTTCTCCTTCCATAGAATGAAGTTTATAGTTTATAGGAAGTGGTGTTTTAGTGAATGGAGAAGTTGTGAGAGAGTATTGTTATAGAAGATATTTTGGGAATTTATGCTGCATGAGGGTGATCCCATTAGGAACATATCCAACATAAAAAATAAGGAAATAACTCAATTTTCGAAGATCTTTGATAGTAAAGGAAGAATGCTAATGTGCCTTAATATGTTTTATCTCCTTATAATCAGAGTTTGTGATGATAATATCATCCACATAAACAATCAAAATTATGAAACCAGTAAATGAGTGTTTCAAGAATAATAATCATGCCTGGTCTAATTGCGCCCTTGAGCTAGGAGTGTGTCAGTGAGTTTCGTAAACCATTATCTACTAGCCTATTTTAGTCCATAAAGAGACTTGATTAACTTACAAACTTTCTTCTCAATATTGGGAACACATGGAGGCATCTGCATATACACTTCTTCATGTAAATAACCATAAAGAAAAGCATCATTGATATCAAGTTGATGTAGATCCCATTATTTACATGCTCCAAAGCAATAACATAGTGAATGGTAGCCATTTTAACAATAGGGGAGAATGTTTCTTGAAAATCAATCACTTCCTTTTAAGTGTACTTCTTAGTCACTCATCTAACCTTATATCTTTCTATGGAGTCATATGCTATGAATTTAATTTTTTACACCCATTTATAGCCAATGGGCTTCTTCCCAGGTGATAAACTAACTACCTACCATGTATGGCTAGTATGCTAAGAATTTATTTCCTTATTCATAGCTTTTATACAATGGTTATTTTGTGAAGCTTCATGATAGGAGTATGTTCTATGGGTATTTGGGCTTGTATAATATGATTTTGCTGAGTGTGTAGAAGCTTCATGATAGGACAAAGTTGAATTGAGTTAACTAGGAGAGGTAGCTAATGAACATTATTACATCCTAAATTATACTACTGAAATTTTTTTTTACAGTGGAAGCTTATAGCTAAAATACCGGGTGTTACTGATGTAATTTATGCAAGTTTGGTTTACCATACCATCCTCACATCAATCACAAGACTAAAATCAATAAAAGTAAAATAAAGTAACTATAAAAGAGAGAAGCTTTATAAATGTAAATATGATTTTGGACATTAACTCCAGGGTACAATAACAAAATACAACAAAAAGAGATACCATAGATCAAATAGTCCAAAAGGTATTTGGGTAATAATATCATTTGGATAACATAACTCTTTGCCCAAAAACTTAGTAGAGAAAAATTCACTCCTCCCATATAATGCATCAAAGGCAGCAAAATCATCCAATTGGTCCTCAAACATCTGTACAAAAGCATCAGAGTCATTTGCTCATGGGAATGAGTAACATCCATGAAAAGGATAGTCAATATGCTATGTATTGAGTAAGGTAATAATACTATTGAATCAGGGATACAGTTAAATACATACATTCATAGATATTAAATAAGTACACATACTCATTATATAAATTCTCACAAGGTAAATATTGATCTAGACCTCTTTATTAGATATAACCATTTTCACTCTTTTATTTACGTTGAGTTTAGGAACTCCACTATTCTTAAACTAGTGGAACGATCTGAAGCACCTATCAGGGACAACACACCTAAGCCACTTTTATTATTCGATGGAATGGATTCAACACCTTTCGGGGTAGAACGCTCCTGAGCTACTATTCTTAAATTAGTGAAATGGTCTGAAGCATCTTTTAAGGACAACACACCTAAGCCACTATTATCATATGGTGGAACGGATCCAAATCCTTGGTCTTAACTCACATACTCTTTCACTTTAAATCATTAATATCTTATACATTAGGTTATTTTTTTCAATCATATTCTTATTCACGATGAGTATAGGCCCCTGCTATTTTTAATCTATTGAAACGGACTGCAACACTTCTTAGAGACTGCACACCTGAGCCACTATTATTGTCTGGTGGAACATACCCATAAAACACCTTAGCTTGACTCATGTGATCTTTTAATTTAAGTGATTAATGTACTATTCATGTTTTATTTTAAAAGTACAAATCATGTTCTAAACAATTAAGGTATGTCATGAGATCATAAGGCCGTTCTCTAGAGTTAAGACCCCTATATTTTTCCGAAACCCTAATTTCACACTTTTATCATAACTCTTCTTTTGTCACCAAAATTAGTATATCTTCCTCAAATATTATTATTATTATTATCAATGTAGTTAAGTTTCAAGGCCTAAATCTAAGGTCTTGTACATACGATAATAACCATCTCCCAAAATAATGACCATATTTTACAAATTGATCATAACTTTTCCTGTAGGGATCAAACAAAAACCAGATTCAATATAAATCCCCAAAACACTAAGGTTAAAAACATATTCAATTTTCATGGTCTAACTATACTGTGTCACACATGTGATAATAGTCTCATCATTTTAGGGTTACTATTCACAAATCAAACTATTTTAACACTTTCTTAAACTTAGGTTATTGAAAACTATTCTAAACACTTCATATAAATTCCTTAGCACATTTTATATGATATAAATCATTAAAATACCATGATTCTCATATTTAACCTACGTTGACAAAAATGCTCTCATTGGTAACAAACCTTATTTCATGTACATCTTATTTGGTAACATTATCCTCAAACCCTCCAGTTATCTCCATACACTTTTTTATACTCTTTTCATACTCATTAACCATTAATAAACCCATGATACATCTATATCTCACACCGATGATTTTTTTCACATAAAATAACAATACCACATGATATTTACTTACTCATTTTCTATCATATAATATCAACTACATATCATCGCATTAGCAATCATATATTAATTCACATAATATCAATAACAAGGTATAACACAAAATGATTCATAACACTTATCAATCAAAAACCTTGGACTATGACAAATATTTTTATAAAAACAACTCCGGTATCTAAGCAAGAAAATCCTATTCTGCCTTTTTTGGAACCACGGGTAAATCACCTACAAAAATTATAATAAAATACCATTAAGATTAAAACAAATAAGTAAGGAAATTTTTAAGGAAATGGAAGGGTGAAAGAAGGGAGAAAACCGAACCAAGTAAGGTAGTGTTTGGGAAAAACTTGTGCAACTAAACAAAGAGGAAATAATAGGTTGTCGTGGGAATGGTGGGTGAGCAATGACACAATATGCCATTGATATGGGAGGTGGAATTGTGGTGGAGGTTGAAATAAGGAGTAGTGTTCGGTGGTGGGAGTTGAAGAGTGGTGGTGTGGTGTGGTTGGAGATGCTAAAGGGTGGATGATGGGATTTAGTTGTGGTTGTCGAAGGATGGAGGTAGAGTGTGGTGAAGTCTGCTGAAGAGGAGGGGGTGAGCTTCAATTGAAGCTACCAAAGGGTGGTGTTGGGCTGCAATGATAGTTGCTGCAACAAGGAAAGGAAAGGAAATAAGGTGGTTGTGGTGGAGGTTGCCGAAGAAGGAAAGGGGGTAACGACTGTTTTGGCCAGTGGTTGGGGTGATTTTTGGCAAGGATGGCTGAAGGTAGTTAGGGAGAAGTGGAAAAGGTTTCAGGTGGTGGTGTGGGTGTCTTAGTTTGGCTATCCGATGGTGTCTTTTTGGGGCTATTTTTGCAATGGCAAGGACGTGGTGAAGGAGGGAAATGGTGGTGCTCTTGATGCAAAAAAAAAGGGAGAGAAGAGAGGTAGTAGGGGCATTTAATGTTGGTCATGTAAATATATGTGTGTGTGTGTGTATCCATGCAAGGTGTAGAGATGAGAGGAGGGCGAGAGGTACAACAGTCGAAGGAAAATTTTCAACCCCAACCCTTATGCGTAGGATTTGGGAGTTGATGGAAGTAGGGGGATGGTTTGGCAGATGGTAGGGGGTGATGGAGTGTGCGGGCATTATCCATGGATAATGTTTCACTTAGGGAGAAGAGGGAAAAAGGAGAAGAAGAGGGAGTCAGCTGAAAGGGGAAAGAAGTGAAAAAGGAAAAGAGGAAAAAGAAGTAAGGGGTTAATATGTTTAGTTTTTTTATTATCATAAGATTAATATAATTTAGGTTGTGATATTAGGATGGTTTAATCATCAATAAATTGGGATTAGGTTTAGGCTAGGAAGATATTAATAACCCAAAATAAATTAGGTTAGGCTAAGATTTATGATTAGAGAGTTAGGGTACGATAGAAACATAAATTTTCTGAGGTTATAATTATGTTATGATATTAATTACTAGTGATTAAGGTTAGCTAAAAATTTAGGGTGTTACAAACATAATCTATGAGATAAGAGGGTTTTTTGTGTGGTCTATTATTGTAACACCCCCAAATTTTGGAACTTAAAATTGTCATTTTAAAGAGTTACATCAGAAGCCAAAATATAAAATCGTAGGGGTGTCATGCCGCATCTAACATAGAAGAGGCACTCCCTATGCCCAGTCTATGTTAGGTGCAAGGCAAAAATAACCTTATATTGAGGAATCATGCGTGGGAATCACTTAATTCCACCACGATACAAGATAAGAAATAGAGAGAAGGGAATAAGTAGTGAAAACAAAGGACTAAGAGTCCAAAGAGAGATATAGATAGCCGGATAACCATACATTTTACCAATTCGTTTAGCGCTCACCCAAGGTAAGCACATCAAGTTAATAATCATCAATCACCTACAAAATAGGGCAGATCTACTCGTTGGATTGAGTAGCACCCATGAAAAGGATGATTAGTACGTTACGTACTGAGTAAGGTAACAATATAGTTAAAACTGGAAAAACATATAATTATATATATTCACAGCGAAAGTAGTATACATGCGAGATACAAGAATCAACACAAGGTAATTACTGGTCCGGATTCATATTATTAGAATATATCAGGATCCATTCTTTTATTTACATTGAGTTCAGGGACCCCACTATTATCAATCGGTGGAACGGTTATTCACCCCAAGGAAAAAAGCTTCTAGCCATTATTCTTGCCAGTGGAACGATTAATAACATACAACCCCTAGAAATACATCTGGTCACTATTCTTAGCGGTGGAATGGTTAATAATATACATTCCCAAAGCAGAATGCTCCCAGCTAATGCTCTCGTCCGGTGGAATGGACATATACAACCGGTCTTGACTCGCGTAGTATTCCACTTTACATGAGTAGTGTCTTATCGATGATTATAATAGTTCTCGGGATTTATTTTAAATTGAATCCACAGACCCCACTATTCTCAACCAATGGAATGGTTATTCTACCCTAGGAAAAAATGCTCCTGGTCATTATTCTTACCAGTGGAATGGTTAATAATATAAAATCCCATGGCAAAATGCGCCCAGCTAATATTCTCATTCGGTGGAACGGACATATACAACCGGTCCTGACTCATGATCTTTTAATTTAAATTATTAATATCCTATTCATGATTGGTTAAATGAGTAATAAACATAATTCATCCAAGTGAGACATCAATATATATATATATAACAAGACTGTTCTCAAAGATTAAGATGCTCATTTTTTTCGAAAATCCTAAATTAATAATTTAAGCATAACTTCCCCCATATTGATCATTTATCCACCAAATTTATTATATGTTTCTCAAATAATATTATCATTAAAATAAAAAAATTTGAGTTCTAACTCCCACATCTTACATATGCAATAATAGTCCTATCTCAAAAGTTACTATCCATAAGGCTCCTAAAACTCTAATTTCACAGGTAACTCATAACTTTTTCCATAAGGCTCATATAATTACTAAATTAAATATAAATCCTCAAAATACCCACATTAAAAACATCTCCAAAATTTGTGGCCTAACTCTAACATTTTATACATGTAATAATAACATTACCGTTTTAAGGCTACTATTCCCAAATTAGGCTATTTTCTCATCTGAAGAACTTATGAGCTTCATAGTCACTCCCAAACACTTCACCTAGTATTATTAGCATATTTTAATCCATATAACATGTTAAAATACCAAAATTATCATATTAGCCCATATTGACAAAAATGCCCTTAAAAATAGCTGATAACCCTTATTTTATGAAAATCCCATATCCTCAATATCATTCATTTTCCAAAATCCTCATTTTATCAACATACATATTAAATATAATTATTTCTCACTTATAATAATTCATTAGGCCCATACTACTCTCCCACAATTTATGCTCATCCATAAAAATACGACTTAGTGTAATCTCATCGTATCAACATATCTTTTGATATTCTCACTTCCTTTCTATTATATAATTCATATTAATATATCATATCATCATCAAAATACATTTTAATAATAAAAACAATAACATGATATCACACATAATCATACAAGCATTTAACACAAAACCTAAAACATCAACTAGTATCCTTACAATTAAAGGATCTGATCTGTTAGCACGCTTATCCTAATCCGCTTCTTTCAAAAATTTTGGAATATTACCTAAGAATAATTAAAAAAACATAATTAGAATTAATAATATAATTAATGAAGGGTTAAGGAAATAGAAAGGAAAAGAATGAAAAAAAAAACAAAACGGGGTTCGAAGGAGGTGTCGGCCAAAAATTATGTAACAAAAGGGGGCATTGGTTGGGGTTTTCGAGCAAGGGAGGGATAGAAAATGCACAACTTGCCATTGGTAGGGGGTTACAGCAGCAAGGAAGGCCTAAAGGAGGGGGTGGGACTGGTGAATTTGGCCAAAGGGAGGGGGTGAGCAATGGTGGGAAAATGGTGTAGCACAAGGGGAGCTTAAGTTGTTATGGCCGAAGATGGATATGTTGGGCTTCGGTAGATGTTGCTACAGGTTGGGGAGGGGTTTTAGGGGGTAGGAACGGTAGCTCTTGCTGCAAAAAAGGAAGAGAATAAAAGAAAGAAAATGATGTGGTAGTTGTTGCCATGGGTAATGGATGTTTGAATGGAAGTTTTCGCTGGTGGTAGGGGTAGGTTATGGTAACTTTTGCTATAGCTAGGGGGTTGGAATGATGAGTTTTTTTTTGCAGATAGAAGTGAGGGAATGGTGAGTCTTACTGCAGCTAGGGAGGAGATGCAACAAAGGCTACCGATGCTTGGGGTTGAGCTGTGGAAAATGTTTGCCAGTGGAGGTGTATATGGTTTTGTTGGGCTCGCTGTTGTGGGTGATTTTTGGGCTATTTGGAGGGTTAATTTATGACAAAAAATGAAGGGGTGCAGGGGTTAAGAAGAGGATGGTGTGTAGGGAAAGGAGGATCAAAACAAGGAGAGTAAAGCGAGGGAGAGGGAATCGTGCATGGCAGGGGAGGCGTGTGGTATGAGGGTGGCGTGCGGGTGGTGTGCTGGGGTAGAGGGAGAGTAGGGTGAGGTAAGAAAATAGAATAGGGTAGGGGTAATTTATTTAGGTACAAAACTGGATAAAGTATCCAAGTAAAAATTATATGGTTACCGGAATAGGTTTATTTGACGAAACGGATACCGGTTATGACCTAAACCTAGGTTTAAATTTTAATATGCACCCTCTAGCATATTTTAGCCTAATTAAATTTTATAACCAATAATTAGTAATAATATTACACATACTAATAATATTTTTAGTACAAACACCCTACAATAATTATTATAACTAATACATCAATTATAATTATTAGGATTTTTTGAAAATGGGGTATTACATTTACTATGTCTTATAGAAGGTGAAATATGTTGATTTTGTGTTTGAAAACCTGTTACAGGAGGAGAATTTGATGGGATTGAAATATATGGTGGAGAATTATGAGGGGATGATATGCTTGTGGAAGGTGAAGTCATGGTTATAGAAAGAAAAGGGGATGGAGGAATAAGATCAGGTGGGTCAAGTGATGATGTATCACATATAAAGATAAGAATAATGGGGGATATGTGAGGTTGAGGAGATGATTTGAAAGGAAATATGTGCTCATGAAATTACACATCATGAATGATGATGATCGAATGTGCGATAATGTCAAGTACCTTAAAATCTTTCTTTCCATTCACATATCCAATTAAAACACATGCATTAGATCATGAGTCAAACTTGGATCTATTTTATTTGATGGTTGAAACAAAATAGAGACAACCAAAGCAGTGGAGGTGCACATAAGAGGACAATCTTTTGTGGAGTGTTTGGAAAGCGGTTTGTTTATTAGTCAAGCTACTGGAAGTAAAAATATTGATAAGGTGTGTAGCATGGAGAATAAAATCACTCCAGTATTGAATAGATAGGTTTGACTAAAAGAGCAAAGCTTGAGATACTTCTAAAATGTGTTTATGATTGTGTTCAGTTATGCTATTTTGTTGTGGGTTGTAAGCATAAGAAGTTTGGTGGGTAATTCCTTTTGAATATAGAAGAAATTGGCATGATTGCTACAAAATTCAAAGCCATTACCTGTTCGAATCCCTTTGATGTTAGCATCATATTTAGTCTCTACATATTTGACAAATGGTTCTGATATGATGAAGGAATTGCTCTAATGTAATAACAGATGTGTATATGTAGTATGAGATAGGTCATCAGCAGTAAAAAAAAAATATTTAAACCATAACATGTAGAAGGTTGAAAAGGCCCCATATATCAATGTGTATGAGTTCAAAATGTAACACACAATGTGTAGTACTAAGAGGAAATGATTTTCTTTATTGGCTAGCTTTAGGACATATATTACAAATGTGATTACAACTTGAATTACATGAAGTTATAAGCTCTAGTGATGGAATTTTATCAAAAAGTATATGTCCTAATCTCCTATACCACAATTCATGGTCGGACAATGTACAAGAGAAGTATTTATTAGCTAAAAGATCTTGTCCATCTACACTAGAGGCTGAAGGAGAGAGGATAACAGGTTGTTTATGACGTGTTTGTTCAGCTAAATACAAGCCATGTCTTTACTCACCAAGAAGTATGAGGGTGTTATTCAAAGGGTCCTAGATGAAATATTTAGTGTTATTGAATATAATACTGGATTTCAACTGAGAACTCAACTTATTGACATACAGGTGATTTTAATGAAAAGAGGCCACGTGTCAGACATCATGTATTACAATATTCTCAGAAAAATGAATAGGCCCTATATGAATAAATGGTATTTCTTGGCCATTTGGTATGATAATGGATGTAGGATTCTTTAAGATAGTGTATGAATCGAATAGATGTAAATGAGGAGTAACATGATCACTCCACTATTAATAAGCCACTACATTTTCTGCATATAACTAAGGAAAGTAAAGTGCAAATGCTTGCTAGCCATCATAGAAGTAGGTGATTTACCATCATTAAATGTGGACATTTTACTTGTATGTTGTCCATTTATCATTGAAAGAATCCTGGTGGATTGATTTATTGTAAAGGGCCGAACACTAACAATTGAACTTGATTAAGAACTAACATCAGTGTTTTGATCTTGTTGGGCATAAGCTACAAATATCTTATCTTTTGCATACTTGGGAGGATAACCATATAGCTTAAAACATCTTTCATTTGAGTGATTGTAATACTAGTTTTTCTTGGTATTCCCTCAAAACTTTTGTTCATTTCCATATGCAAAATTATGTCGTCCTTGTTTTATTGAGTGAACATTGCTAAGAATTCATGATTCACAATTGTTGGATTCTGAATTGTCTGTTGCCTTTCTTCTTGGAGAAGCATGTTGCATGCTTGGTTAACATCCGGTGGGAGCTTCATTATCATTATGCTATTATTGTATGATGTATCAACCTTGTTTTAGCCCTAATTTATGTTTAAGTTCTTTTTATATTATTATTATGCTCTTGAATTAGAGTCTGGAAGATCAATGTGATTATTGAATTTAGGCCATAATTTATTGATTTTAGTGAAGTAGCATGTGACCGAGAGATTAGACTATGATATGAGTGTCAATTTCTTTTTACCTTCAAAGAACTTGGTCATTGAACTTTACCCGAACATGTGTTCCATTTGAGCCTTCATCTTCTCAAAGGTGTTGTCGAATATTAATTATTCTAAATCTCAGAATTAATGGAGTGCATTAACTAGAAAATTATCTTGCTATTGCATTTCTCGCAATGTATGTATAGTGGTGATTCCTTATCTGGTACTTTGATCTTTCCTTGGATGAATGAGAGCTTATTTCTTGTAGTAATTGAGATGTCAACAAACTTTTTCCAATGGACTACAAGCTGTAATTAAAACTTGTTACAAGTGATGTGAAATACTAACTCATCAAATAACATAATCAATTTTTTATGTTTGATATTCATCCATGTTTTTAACAATTGATATTTATTGTTGGTATTATATATGCTAATAGATGGAGCAAATGGACCAGGACGCTCTAATTAACTCATTGAAGCTGTTTTATAAGTTAATATGCCATATGTGTGAAATTAAATAAAGCCTATTTTGTCTAGAAATTAAAAGCTATTCCTCTAGGCTATAAACAAACGAATAACTTATTTAAAGTTACTTATAAAAAATAATTATCTAAAATAATTACTTATTTTAAGTAATTATTTTTAATTAGTAACTCCAAAGATGAATTAATATCTACAGTTTATTAGTTCTTACTACATGATCATACACCGGAGATCTATATCAAGAATTATTTTCCTGTTGCATTCTAACATACCAGAAGTGACTCCTCGTCGTCTCATATTCAAAGTCCTGTATATATGCTTATTATTGGTAGGGGGCGCGTACAAGAAACCAATTACTGTGGGCCGTGTCCATCTTTTTAGGGGTCGTGCATCTATTCTTCTTGGCGTAAAACCAATAGATTTTAAAATCACCCAATAACTAGCTTAGACGTAGTACATCATACCAACTTCCAACAAAGAAGAATGGGGCACATTAAGGACAACTTCTTGTCCCCTGCAGTTCTTGCTTAAAAATGCATACACAATGTTTATGGCTAATTTCTTGAAGATTGAAGACGGCTTCTTTGCCTTTGCATGAGAATGCCCAAAAATATACGCCACGCCAAACTCCCTAGCTCTTAGTATCTCTAGGGATTCTTCTTTGAGGTGATAACTTCCCACATTATCCAACTCGAACCTCACTACCTTCTCATTGGAATTCAAGAATCCCCCCGAGGCGTGTTTTGAGACGTCTTCAAGGTCTTCAATATCAGAATTTCCCAACACCAACCTTCTCGAACAATCTTTCCCAAAAGACTTCATCTGATCAGTTTCCACTTCTGCTTCGATAAACCGTATGATTTCGGTCAACAATCTATTTTCAAAATCATAGTTTTCTTGTTGTAGATCCTTATAACCATATCTCAAGATGCACCGGAACATTCCGTAATCCTTTGGCTCTGCTCTACTGATATGAAATCTCTCCTCTTCCTTAACATAAGGTACGTGCACAGATTTGACACAAACAAGAACTAGGACCTGATGAAAAGCTGGAAGATTCGTTACCAAGTGTCCAAACACAGCTGGTACCCCCATCACCAGGTTAGTATATAGTAGGCCAATTCCAGGAACGCGGACCATGCCAAGGCTAGGGCCTAAAGATACTATCCTCTCTATCGACACCTTATTCTCCACATCAAATTGGTGTTTTTTCAGCGTTCCATAATTCCATAAGTACATTACAGTCATGAGGAACGATGACAGGGCAAGAGGGATCCATCCACTCTCTGGAACCTTGAAAATACATGCTGAGATATAGAGAAGTTCGATGGATCCAAAGAATATCAGAAAAATGATCGCTATCACTACCCTATTCTTCCATACTATAATCATCACCATTGCCATCAAACTAGTTGTCACGAACATAACTATAGTAACAGCCAGGCCTGCGAATCGCAAATATATATATATATCAATGAGTTTTTCATAAGACAGAGTTGTGCCTAACTGATAACGGAAACCATGTGAAGTGACGAGCTTGGATATTTACCATAAGCATGACCGATCATATTTGTGTCCCTCAGTCCTATTGTCACAGCTAAAGAAAGGAACATTAGTATCCAATTGACTTCTGGAATGTAAATTTGACCATATATTTCACTTGAAGTATGAACGATCTTAACACGAGGAAAACAGTTCAAAGCACAACATTGGCTTATGATAGAGAAAGTAGCTGATATCACAGCCTGACTTCCCACCACTGCTGCACAAGTGGCCACTATGAACACAGGCCAAAACACAGCCTCTGCAGCAGCCAAAAAGGATTGAATAGTTTGGTCGGTTTCGTGCCTGGAAAAATATTATTTGGACTTGCTCAATTTGGTTTTTCTTCTTACCAGGTACGGCTTTGTAAAAGCTTCTCTGAACATCTTCATGGTGCTTGGAAAGAAAAGCAGCCTCGCCCATGTAAGCAAGAATTAAAGATGGGTACACCAAAACGGAGAAGGCAACCTGTTGAAGAATATCCAGAGAGGAAATGCAATCAACATTTAAGGTAATGCAGGTTCAGAGAAGCAACTTCTATTCATGGCTTACAGGATGAGTTAAACAGTACTACCTTGATAGAGAGTGCAGAAAAATGGCCCAAGTCAGCAAACATTGTTTCTACACCTGTTAAAACACCACCAGGAGACATTTTTTTCTAGTGGCTCCTCTTAGAAGAAAGATACACAACTATGACCGCGTTAGGAATGCCGCAGGTACCTGTAATAGAGAGGACAACTCCACCTAGTGACACCCATCCTTGGACGCCTGTAGCCTTGAGGAACTTCAACATGTATAGTGGAGAGAGTGCGTAAAATATGCACGGGTTCCACCTCACTATGTTATATATCCCAATTCCGCTAATGCAAAGAAGCCAGACTGTGACAATCGGAGCAAACACAAAAGCCACTCGGTTTGTTCCATGGTGCTGAAGGGAGAAAAGTACCACCAAGATGATGCACGAGATCACAATAACATAATCTGGGAGAAAAGACACCATAATAAGTACAGTACAATCTTCAAACAGTCAATGAAGTGCTTCCTGTCCACTTTGGCCAGCATGAGACGGCGATTTGAGAGGGCAAGAACAAAAAATAACATCTCGTCAGTAAAGATAAACTTACTTTCGTGAAGTCCTGTGAGTTTAGTTTGAACTCCAGAGACCGCCGAAAGAACTACAACAAATAGTTGTGTCATTATCTGACTAATCTTTAATGCTTAAGGTAGTCGGTAGTCCAAAGAACAATGGGAACAAAACTTGTGTCAAAGAACAGAGGCCATTTAACAAGTTAGATCACGACAGGCAGGAGAGCACGAAGCACTTCGCTCTTTTTTAAATTTCAAAGTCAGTAAGCATAAAACCTAGGAATATCCCGCACTCACCAAGACCATCCTTGCAATACCTGATATTGAAGGAGTAAGTACCCCATCACCAATAGCCATACAGGTTCCAAGTAACACAAAGATCAACAGCCCCTTGCGGAATTTTGCATTCTTCTCTAAGGCGGAGCTGAGCAGCGTGTCTTTGGATCCTTCAACAGCGTATGCAGATAACATCTCGTCAGTTGATTGCTGATTTGGTAGAATGCCTAGTTTTGCATGCCGACATAGCAAGGAGTACAATGCAAAAGTGCCACCTGGACTACAAACCCAAAGTTAAAAATCATAAACATTCATAGCATTAGTCGGAAATTCACAACATTTTAAGTATACTGAAAAGAGTGAAGAAAGAAGGTGCAGTTTTTGCATAAATTATATAAATTGATTTGTTTTCAAACACACTAAAGTTTTTATTTATTTTTATTTTTTATAAACCCCATTCTCTCAAATTTAGGGGCAGGCATGTTACTAAGCCATTGAACAAGTTATTTGCATTAATGCCCCATCCACCGAAGAAGGAAAGGAAATTATGCATATTTATATTTTGGATATGTACTTCCATGTTGCTTATTTGTTTTAGAAAAAAAAACTGTATATAAGAGACGTGATTTACATTACTTCATGCGATTCAAAATATAAGCCGTCATGGATTTGGAGCACAAACTTTGTCTACTAGTATCTTTAATATATATTGATAAAAGTTACAAAAATATATTATAAAAGCATTTTTTAATATGAGTATAACAATTATATTTTTATATCAAAATATATTATACTTTTATGAGAAATTAAAGGTCAAAGTTCATCTTGATATACATGATAACTTATATTACGAATCACCTCAGAAAAAAAAAAAAAAAAAAAGGAAAAAAAAGGGTAATAACTTGAGAATAATGTAGTGGCCAAACCAGAGCCTAACTTCTAAACATGCACATGCAAAGTTATGAACAAAAATAAGCTGGTTCCAACATCCCAAGTGCTGTACAAAAACAGACCATACCTCAGCGATTAATTAACGTGGGTAATATAACTCCCACAAAAATACAAATCTTCCAACATCCCGAGTGTTGTACAAAAAAAAAAAAAAAAAAAAAAAAAAAAACCAAGTTATCAATTAATGTAGGCAGCACAGCACCCTTTTTCTCTGTACTTTTCAAAGTCTATCTACGACAATGCTTTGAATGTGTGGCCCAATTAATGAAGGAAACAAAAGTCAAGAAAAATAATATCAAATTATCCATCAGTACAAGATGCACCCAGTGTAGATATACGGAGTGATCAAGCAAGTAAAGGGAGAACAGGGCCAGTTTTGAAATATAATTACCTTCTCCATTGTCATCTGCTGACATCACAATGAAGACATACTTGACAAGAGCACCTAGAGTAAATGTCCAGAATATGAAGGAAAGTACGCCATAAATCTCTTCATCATCTTCTTGGAGGTTTATATTGTCAGAGAATGTGGTCTTGTAAACATATAGCGGGGAGGTACTCAGATCGCCATAAACCACACCAAGACTTTGGTACGCCAGTGCGAGCACAGCTGAACACGATGCCCGCTTAACACTCTAAAAATGGAAACTGCCGATTAGCATTTTATAGAAGAGGGAACAAAAGATTGCAAATGAGTACAAGTACTCTGGGAAAATTGAGTTGGGTATCAAGCATAGATGGTTACAATATAAGGGCGTTTATTAATAAACATAAGCATAAACTGGCCAAAGCTTCGAACTCGATTGGTAGCTTTTGCTGTAAACCGACGACTCAACTCGAATTTAACTTCCTGTAAGGCGAAATGGGTTTTCAAAACCGAACGAAAAAAAAAACAAACTTAAGAATTAATGGAAAACCGAGAGAGGATAATAACTCAAGCTCAAGCACTTTCATCATTAACGCAAGAATTAACACACTGTTTGTTGCAAATCCAACGAAACATTGAATTCCGATAGGAATATATCACAGATAGAAAGAGAGAATTGAGAGCAAATGCAGTTGAAACAGGACCAGAAAAGATAAAACCCAAATCCTATTGCCTAATTTTTCAACAAAGTAACCATCTTGATTCAATTTCTAGAAAACCCATGAAGATTGTCGGCTAGCACATTTTTAAAGCCAGGAAAGTCACTCCACATTCTCACAAACACCTGGCGCAAATGATCAGCCAACCATTAGATAATGTCGTAATTTAGCCGTGAACGTAAGTAGGCAAATTACAAGCATATCGCCCCCCACAGACACACAAAGAAAAACAGAAACAGAACTTAAATAGCACATATTGTTCAAATGACAATGAACAGTATCGAGGAAAAGATCTAAGGTGGACTAATTTTTTCAATGAAAGAGGGAGAAAAACAGGAAGATAGAAAGAGTACCGGTCGAAATGAGCCAGATTCTACTAATTCCATTGAGAGTCTTGAGCTCATATTGCTGACAAAAGTGTATGTGCGTGTGAGAGTGTGGGAGAAAGAGGGCAGTGGGGAGACGAAGGCTACCGAAACAAGATGAACGCGGGGGTGGGGGGGGGGAGGCGGAGGAGCAATTTAAATAGGAAGGGAGCAGAAGCGGGTGAACAAAAAAAAGCAGAGGGAGGCTCTCAAAGAGTAAGTAATGAACAACAGAGGAAGGCAAAAGCTGTGGGGGCATGACGGTGTGACACTGTGAGTTAGAAAAGCAGTTCGTAGGAGTTGGGGGATGCATTCAACGCTCCTTTCTTCTGCTGCTGCTTCTCTCCTCTCTTATTTACTCCCTTATATTTCGTGCAGAACAAATGTTTCACTCTCACTCTCTTCTCTGTAACTCCACTTAATTTCATTTTTGTAGAATCTTGCAGAATATATTCTCATTTTTGGGACGTCAATAAATATTTCGGCCCTGTACTTGCACTTGCACATTTGCCCTTGCAATCAATCAGGGTACAGAACTACAAATCAAAACACATCAATGGAATCTGAATCCCTATCAAAGCGATATAACATACTCTCTCCTAAAAATGCACTTATTATTCAATAACCTATTAGGTAAACAAGATAACAAATTATCTGACGTCTTTGTTTGAACCTCTCTCGTCTCTCTCAGGATTACAATACAACACTTTTCTAGTTATTGATCCCCTTGATGTGTCATAGACCAAATTTATATGAAATGTTACATTTACTTCATGTTTTTTTTCCTTTTCCGTTTAACGAATAGTGGCTTCACAAATAGTTTTAAGTATAATTTTAATTCTCTTAACCTCAATGTCTCAATGTATGTCCACAGGATATCAAGCCTCCGAAAAATAGGCTGGATTAATATAGTTCTGTGAGGTAGTTGGATGCTTGAAGTCAGAGTCGTTTATTAATTCTATACATATATTTGGTTGAAAACTTCCATAATTTCAAACGTTGGTTGAACTTTTGTTGAGCAAAATTTATGTTATGCTAACATATTCACATCATTTATTTTTTCCACGTACATGTAAAAAAATATTTTTGATGGCCTTACCTTATGTTGCCCTTCCTATGCAACTACTATGGTTTAATTAACACAACCTACGTTCCCTGGGCATCAGGAGACTGACTGACAATAATCCAAATATCATTCCCTTGTCCCATTGCCTACCTACCCTGATCTCATGCAGCTGTCATGGAAGCATATTTTTGACCTGGACTACTAGTACCATGTAACTAGTGGTCCTCATTCCTAAGCACATGAGTAATGACCTACCTAATATGCAGTTTTAATATTTGTGGTTGTAGATAATAAAAGTATGTAGTCGGTGGTCCGCTTGTCTTGACTGTTCCCAAGTTTTCGGTGGTCACGAACTACCCTCTTAGCAGTTCTGCTAGCAAAATACTATTATCGTTCATGACTTAATTCTCTCGAGTCTTAAATTGGCACATAATTGTCGTTGGTTCTTTCCCAACAAGAATATTATAAAAAACCAAATTATCCTCCATAAAATATCCGTTAATAATTAGTATCTGCTTCTCACTTCTGTGAAGTTTCTCTAAAATGACATTTTTAACATGTAGTGAGAAGTTTTTATACCTAATAGTTAACTTTTCAGCTGCTTTGAAGCCTAAATTTAGCTATCCATGCGCTATATTTAGGCTTAAGTTTGTATCTATATAGTTGCCTATGAGTTCTTAGTTTAGTAGTTACAAATAGAGGTGGCAAAACAGGTCACATGGGTCGGATCAGGTTAAGCTTGGGTTATTATGCAATTGAGTCAAATTTAGGTTTGTATATATTTTAGGTTTAAGTCTAATTTGGATAATGGTGATTTAGGTCGAGCCTATATTGGATCAAGTCACGATAATATTGGGTTTTGTTTGGGTTTGACCTATCAAATTGCTTTGGATTAGATTCGGATCTACATATTCTAGATCGGAACGGTTCTATAAATTTGAAGTCACATCGGATTTTGACCAAGCTAATTTAATTTATAATTTGTATTGACATTGATTGTTATCAACTCAATATAATTAATAAATTAAATTTTATAATTTATTATTATTATTATTATAGTAATTTGTCGTGGATCGATACCAATTCGGAAAAATAAGATCTAATTAGAATCAATTAGAACATACAAGAACTGAGAAGAGAAGAACACTCAAGAACACATATTGGGGAAACAGATGATCTTGTTGATGTGAAGTAATTGTGATTACAAAGAATCAAAGAAATTCTCACATAAATCACTCAATTCATCATGGAATTACAAGAGAATTCAATAGGAGAAAAAGACAGCTCTCACAATTCAATTAGCGAACTAATCGCATGGTATTTATACTATATGAAACTATTATTAGCGAAAACCGAGGTAGAGCGAAAAAATCAAAAAACACAAACCTTATTAAAAAACACGGTACCACTGTGTTTATTTTCTATCTCTCGACCTCTCACAAAAACATGACACATTTTCCTGATGAAAAAATACGGATCGTGTTTCACGAACACTAGCCCTCCGTATTTCTTTCCAACTTTGACAGTCTTTAGTATTTTAGCCACAACTTCTTCATATGACCTCCGATCAAGCTGGTTCTTAATGTGTTGGAAAGCTAACAGAAAGATATACAACTTTTATGCTCAAAAGATTTTCAAATTCAATTTCTTCAAGGTGAAATATTCACATATTTTCATAACAGCTCATAGTTCTACTCCAAATTCCTCTGAAACACTTCGTACACCAATCCAAGCTATTATACACACCAAATACGAGTCACAAGCTCACATAATTTTTTATCATAATATATGTAATGATATAAAAAATTGTTATCATAAAATATGTAATAGTCATAATCAATTATTATCATTATTTGTATTATTATTATTATAATTATTGTTATAAACAAAATTATAAATATTATTATACAATAATGATTGATATAATAACTATTATTATTGTTATTATTATTATTATTATTTTATTGTTATTATTATCATCATCCTTAGAATTATAATAATCATTATTATTAGTAGAAATACAAATATAAACTTTACTATTGTTATTATAATAATATATATTATAGTTATTATATTTAAAATAATAATTTTTATTTTTATATAATTAATATATGTAAATAATACTAAGACTAATGATGACATTAAAAATCTATGAGAATAAGGGTATACACAAATATCTATTTATTTAATTACACAAGTAATTAATTACATGTAAATTTTTTCCATTCAAATAATGAGTTATCAAATAATTTGCGTTGTTAATGAAATTTACCAATGAATAGAGCATTGATTATTTCAAATTATATTTAGTAACCAAATACTTTTCGATAAATAAGTAAGTTCTAAAATTTATCTTTTACTAAGCTCTTTCTATCGTAATCTTGCCGCCCTTAGTTAATATAAATAACCTACTAAATCTCAGCATATCATCTACATATCCCAAGAAAAATAATATATAAGATCTAGCAATGCCAAACTTGGATTAGGGAGAAAGACATACTATGTAAGAACTATAATACCATACGATATTTATAAGTATTTAACTGATACTTTAAAACATGTGTGTTTATATTATACTATCCCTTTTTATTATTTTAATATAAAATTACCGCATAAGAGCGTATGATATTACTCCTTATTAGTAAACTTCATTTGCAGTTAGTCAGATACCTTTCGTAGATACAAATCTTTACAGAATAAAAAAATGGTGGGGAAAATCATATGGTGTTGTGTACCTCAATTATCCTTTTTTGTATTTTCTAATCCATATCTACATCTTTAATTCACAGCATTTACTCATTAATTTATAATTTCTATTTATTCAAATATGATGTATGTCATTAGTTAGAGTAACAAATAATATAAGTCCTTTATAAAGCCAAATAGATGACTTTTTATTGTGCACGCGCACGTGTGTCTATATATATATATGAAGAGTAACAATTACAAAGTAGTAGCCTTTAGACTTAGTTTTGAGAATATCAATTTTATTGATTTTCATACTAATGGCCTCCGATGATGATATCATATCGATTTTAGTTTCCACATAGTAGTTACGACTAAATAGCAATTATTAGTATTAGATTAGTTTTTCTTTTTACGGAGTTTAAAATCATATGTTTTATTTGGAGGTAAATAATTAGGTAAATGATCACTTAGCACTTTATTTATTAGAATAATTCTATGTCCCTTAATTATTCTAGAATTAAGAGCTTATATATAAATATTAGATGATAGATTTAAAGATGATTAAATTTAAGGATTTTAGTAAGTTGAGCTTAAGATAATTATAATATATTTAATATATTATTAACTTTAGAATTAGTTAACTAGTGAGCTTTCGGTGATCAGAACACATTTCAAGTAACCTACTTACATTCTAACTACTTATAAGCAAATTACCAATTATATTTATATATATGTGATTCTATTTTTGTAATATATGATTTAAGGTGCTTTAAATTTCATAGATAGGGTAACCCTTATTTTACAAGCCTTTGTGTTCCATCAACCTAGTTTATAAATTTATTTGATAATTTAAATTTTATAAATATAAGTTTATTTATATGTGTTTTTATAAATTTATTTTGCTAACTTATTTGGAGCATATATAGGTGTTTATATGATTTTATATATTATTGGTGATCATATAAATTTATGGTACATGTAATCATATGATATTATTATGAATATATGATCTTTTTTTTCTTAATTGGCATTGAATCACAATGATGACTAAATGTATTTTGACCTAAGTAGTCGGATTTTTTATAGAAATTGTTCAAATTGGGAAGTGGTATTATAGAAAGCCTTATTTAATAAAAAATTTATTTATGAAGTTATTATTTATAGGATGTGTTAATTATGGAAGTTATTATTTTTAGAAAATATTAAATATGGAAGGTTCCAAGATTTAGAAATGTATATTATAATCCCCCAAAAATTTCGAAAACCTATATTTTAATAAATAAATTTATTTGAAATAAAATTAGCTTGTAAAATTATTATTTTAATTATTTTATGGATTTTGGAGTATGTAAATTTGGATAAGAGTATTTAATAAATTAAAAATAAATATTTTGCTATTTATCATAATGTTTTATTTAAATAATTTTCCAAACTAATATTTTACAAACTTTATCCTTTTTAAACTAAAATATTAGGTTATAATAAATTAAATTGTTACATTAAATAATTTACCAGGAATATTATATTTTATGATTTTATAAATTTAATTAAACTACTTTTCCTATTTTTTTCCATTCCCCTTTTTCTTTTCCCCCTTTCTTCCTTTCCTTTTTCTTTTTCTTCTTCCTTTTCCCTCGGGTTGCCTCGCCAGGCCAGCCTTCCCCGCGCCGTGGGCCTCGGCCCACCTCTCCCTCTCCCCCTCAGCCCTCTCTCCCGCGTGCCCGACCCAGCCGGCTCCCTTTCTTTTTCCCCTGGACCGGCCAGCCTTTTCTTTTCCTTCTTTCCCCAACCGGCCAGCCTTTTCCCCTTCTTTCCCCGACCGGCCGCCCACAGCCTCCCTTCTTTCTTCTTCTTCTCGCCGCCGACCTGTTCGTTGTTGCCCGACCACCTGCATCCGCCGCCCTGCCACCCTGCCTCTCCCTCTCTCTCTTCTCCCTCTTCTTTTTCTTCACCCTTCCCTGCCCCATTATTTTCGAAGCCTTCTTTCCCGACCCTCTCCCCTCCATTTTCTCCTCCCCCATCTTCCCCCCTTGATTTCGTGCGTCGCTGCCCTCCGCTGCTCCAACCGCCGCGCTCAGCTCCTAAACCGCCTCCTGCACCCTTCCACTACCACCTTGCACCACCCCAATACCCATCCCGCAACCCCCTTTCTCCCTTCTTCCTTTTTTTCTCCCTGTTTTCACCCTTCTCGACAGCCGCCTGTAACGCCACCGTTCTCCACCGTCTGGCCGTCTCTGCCGCCTTCCAGACCACCAATCTCCTCCCTCCAACCTCCTCTACCACCCCCATACTTTACTTTCCCGAAACCAGCCCCTTCACCCCTTCGTTTTTCCCCTTTCTTTTCCTTCCTCGCCAGCCTGCACCCCGCACCCCACTTCGACCGCCACCTTCGCAACCTTGCTGCCGCCGCCTCCTCCACCATTAGCCACCATCAACACGTCCCCGACCACCTCCTACACCCCCTCTTCACTTCTGCACCATCCACTTGCCTTAGAACCTCCCCTAACTACCTCATTGTCTAGCCTAAAGTCCCTAAACCGAGCCACTCTTCCTCTCTTCCATCTCACCCCTCTTCGAGCCCTTCCCCCCTCTCTTCTCTGCATGACACTCACGCTGCTCATGCAGCGTGAGCTTCCCCTTGTTTTGGGTTTAATTTGGAAAATTTTTGGAGGTATAATGATAATTATTTAAAGTGTTTTATTAAATAAATTTCTTTTATAAAGCCTTATCCTTTTTATTTCTTATTTCTAACACAATAGTGATGAATTTTATTTTAGGTGTTGAATTGCTAATTATGCTTGGTAAGGTTTGACATTTTGCGGGATTAAGGTAACCGTTAAATCTCACTTAAATGCATGGATTAACGCATGTTATCACATTAGGCATTATTAATGTGTATTATGCTTGATATATGTTGCTTAGCATATTATATGTGGTTATTGTGTTTATTGATGAAAAGGAAGCATGATAGATTGATGATATGTATGGGGATATTATTTAAGGTAATAATTTGGTGGTTAGGGAAAATGTTAATTATTATCCATGTTGTTATATGCTATGGTGATATTTAATACATGTTTAAATATTTTGCTAGCATTAGGGGATTTATTAATGTATATTGTACAAGAGTATGGCCTAATACAAATATATATGTGCTAATAAGCATTATATTAATTATAAGAGTCATGGATGAGGCATTAAAGTTAATATTTCATGTAGTGTTAATAATAATTTAATAATAAGGGTGTATAAAGAGTAAAATAGTAAATTTGTTAATAAAAGGAGAAAATGGTAATTTTGAAAGTAGGGGGTAACATTGAAATTTGTGAATAAAGGATGAAATAGTAAATTTGTAATAAAAGGGGCAATTTGGTAATTTTGTAATAAAAGGGGCAATTTGGTAATCTTGTAAAAAAAATGGCAATTTGGTAAATTGTAATAAAAGGACAATTTGGTAATGTTATAATAAAAGGGTAAAATTGTAATTTTATAATTAAAGGGAAAAATAGTAATTTTATGATTACAGGACGAAATGGTAATTGTATGATTAAAGGGCAGAATGGTAATTTGGACATTAAAGGAGGTAAGATAGTAATTTTATAATTAAGGATAAATGGAAATTTTCTGAGTAAAAGGGCGATATGGTAATTTTTGGGAGCTAAGGGAGTAAAATGGTAAATTTGAAGGTAAAGGGGTAAAACGGTAATTGTGTAAATCAAAGGGGTAAAAGTGAACATTGGAAAGGAGTAAATTTGATAATTTAATAGTAGAGAAGGGTAAAATGGTAAATATGATAAATGTGAGGGGTAAGTTGGTAATTTAACCGACTGGAGGGTATTTTCGTAATTTTGGATAATGGAGTAGGGTAGTTGGTAATTATGACAATTAAGAAGGGCAATTCGGTAACTTAAATAACTAAAGGGTAATTTGGTAAATTTAATAACGGAGAAGGGCAAAATTGTAATTATGATCATATGCAAGGGTAATTTGGTAATTTCACCAACCAAATGGGAAATATGATAAGTGTAGCAATTATGAGGAATGAATGGTGATCTAAAAAGCGTAGGACGTAATTTGATAACCTAAACCGGATAAGGGGTAATTCGGGAATTATGTAACCTAAAGGGTAATAGGGTAATTTGTTAATGAGGAATGGATGACTTGGCGATTACATAAGTAAGGGGGTAAATAAGTGATTTGTACCTAATTTGTTGTGATTGTGGAACCTGATAATGTGATTTAAATAAGGTTGATTAGCTAAGTACGAGTATTTGATAATTGGCATGGCCTTGATGATTTCTCTGTGACATCCTGATAATCCTCTGAATAAGAAACGATTAATGATATCGAAACGATCGAAAGTGAATAAGTATCGGATTATCGTGCTTTTCGTGATCACCTTAATTAAGACACTATTACTTAAAGTGAAAGACCTCGAGATCAGGAATGGTGACTCCTTAGGGGTCGCTACCCTAAGGATGTGGTTTAGTCCACGATTATTCTGGTATTTGTTGGTGTGCCTTTGTGCCCCAGCCAGGCCCTATATCTTACTCTTTCTAGCTCTACGGACCTAATTAGGGGGTATGCATACTTATGGATTAGGTGTCCTTGTCGGTAGGGTACTGAGTTAGCTTTATGCACCAGTACGACCAGGGTACCTTTGTGTCCTTGGGTTCGCGGTTGAAGGGTACTGGGTAGCTGATATGCACCGGTACGACCGGTGTACCTTTGTGTCTCCCGTTCGAGGTAAATAAATATGATTGATGTGATGATTAAAGAAAGGAAAGATACTATAATTGAAAGTGGAATATTAATGAGCCAGGCCCAGTGATTTATGATATTGAGTACCGGTCCACCGGTTATAATAGTGGCTAGGAGCGTTGTGCCCTGGATGATGATTTTATATATATTCCGGTCCACCGGCAATAATAGTGGGGGTCCCGAGCTCAATAAAACCAGTTATGTATATGAACAAAATTATGGGCAAGTACTAATTACTTATAGTGGAATAGTGGCTTAAGGCCTGATTGTTTTGAGTTACATTATGACATGGCTTAAGATCGTAAGTACCGATTGTTCGTAACGATACATTGATATGCTATGTGAATGTTGATGGCGTGAATTTTATATATATGTATGTAGCTTGTTCATGTGTTACATTGCGGGCCTGCTTTTAAGTGGGACTTTAAAGGGTTACTCAGTACCGTAATACTGAAGGGATTCCCTTTATGGGGCCCCTGCCTATTCTATGGGCAGTGCCCTTGCAGATCTTTTCAAGTGCTACTCAAGTGGGCTACGGGAAAGAGAGTAAGGAGTGATTCGGTATCGTTAGGTTTTCCTCCTTCTTCATTTAATTTCTTGGTTTTGGATGTTATGTTGTTACTTTAACCACCATTGGTGGGTTTTATTCCTGTAAACGATTTGATGAGCTACTCTGATTTAAGTATGTTGAATTTCTTGCAATTTACTCTGATTTATGCATGTTGAATGTCTTTCAAATTGTATTTCATTTTTCTTAGCCTTAGCACTTGGTACTGGAACGGTATGAGTGAACCGGTCTGGTACTAAGTGTGGCGGTAATACTCCCAAAGTTCACGTTTTACTTAATTTGCTTCCGCTAATTTCCTTTAATTAACGAAATTTTTCAGTAGTGAATTTGGGGGTGTTACATATATAACTAAGGAATGGATATAGTTGTGTGTTTTAGATGTGTTATATGATCACTTTGGATAAGAGACTAAAATTTAAAGTGGAAGATGAGAGTGAGATATAGTCCTCTAAAGTTAGCCTCTTGGAGTTAGAGATCGGCAATAGCCTTTTAGATTGTAATGATGTGTAGTCACTTAGTTTATTTACCTAGTGAAGAATTATTAAGACTTCATGTCTATTTTATTAGGATCTTTAGACCTCTTAGAGAGTGTGCACACTTAAGGATCGAACAACCAAGGTTGGATTTTTCCCTGATCCACTAAGACCACTATGATATCTTGGAAGGTGGATCTCTTGTGGTTGGTTTTATCTGTTATTGGATGTCTTCAGATTTATTTACCAAGTGACATTCCTAGTTGGGGTTTTTCTCATTCAATAAATAAAATTAGATTGTGTGTTTATGTGGTTAATAATTTAAAAGGCTTTATAAGTGGTTAACTAATATTTGTCTTATCATTTAACTCATATGTGGTTGTGTTTGATGCATTATAATGTCTTTATAAATTATGATATTTTTCTTCTAAATAATGGGTTACTTAGTTGTTCCCCTAATTAACTTATTTTTTTATAAAAAAATGGGATAATGATAATTCATGATGTACCTGGTAAGTGAATAGTATTATGCGGGTAGATTGTGAGTAGGGTTATAAATGAGTTGAGACAGTTTGGTATTAATCTCAGTTCGAATCGTTAAAAACTTTGTTCAGCTCATTCATTTAGTTAAGTAAAATAAGCCTAAGCTTGAAAAAGTAAAGCTCGACTCATTTTATGGTTTTGGCTTGTGAACTCAGCTTAATTTGTTCATTTGGTTAAATAACCTGAGCTGAGTTCAAAGGTGTTTTGCTCTGCTCGGCTCATTTACAATCCTAATTGTGACCATAGTTGATGATGGATGGATGTTTGCAGGACAAGTTGATATAGTAGTTTGGCTGCCAGAGTTCTATCTTTTGATGTTGTTACAATTTCAATAGATTTTAAATGTAATAGAGTTATTTAATTTATTGTTATGTCATTTAATACTTCCAACATTATTATTTGGCTTTATTATAATGTCCTATTATATTAAGAATGTCATGGAATTTTGTTTTGCTTTCAACTTTAATTATTAGCCATAGTGTCTAGTGTAAGTAGAATAATGGTGTCTACTTACGGTAGATGTGGCGATAATACCCTCATTTATATTCAGCTTTTACATTGTTTTCTAAGTATTTCATGTTTTAAAAAATGGGGCATTACAATAATAATAATAATTTCTGTGATTTAATTTGATTGATGCTAATATGATATTAAAATAAAGTGAGAGTAATCGTCTGGTTTTATTTAATTTGTTGTTATATGGGTTGCATATATTTATATATATATAATTTTATTAAAAGATAGTTTATTAGTGTTTATTGCTACAACAATATTAGGTTACAGCGACGACTAAAGTCGTTGTTGCAAATCCCAAAAGTTGTCATAGAAAGACTATTACGTCGCATAACGATAGTCGTAAATTATTTTGTAATAAAAGACCTAAGTTTACCACCATAGGCGGCTATCATTGAAACCCCACTCTATTGTGACGATTGTGTCGCTATTTTAATTCTACTATGACATACTTTATTTTATTTTAAAAAATATAAATTATCTATTGTGACAACCATAAAATTACAGCAGCGACCCCCCATCGTCACTAAAACCTAATTTAAAATTTTTTATCAAGCTATTGTGACAATTTTAGGCCTACTACAGTGACATTAGTCGTCACTAAAAGACTAATTTAATTTTTTTAGGCTATTGTGACAACTCTAGGCCTACTGTAGTAGCTAAATTGAAATATATATATATATATATATATATATTAGACTATTGTGACAAATCTAGGCCTAATGTAGTGACTCCTTATCATTGAAAACCAAATGTATTTTTTTTTTGTTATAAAATTTATTACTGAAACCAAAATTTAAAATCTTTCTTTTTTTAATTTTGGAGTTTTTTATATTAACTGAAACCATTGTTAATGCATACTTTCAAATTAATATCTAATTAATAATATTTAATAAAAAATTTAAAATACGAATATTATTTACAATCCGAAATTTTCATCATACAAAATTATTATTATTATTTTGTCTACATTAAACAAGTAGACTACTCTACTCCTCATACTCCACCTCTTCATCCGTAAGCCTGGGTCTAAGATATTGTATTGCAATAGTCTGCAACTTAATAGTCTACTTTTTATTCTTTTATCATTTTACTATGCTTTTCAACAATTTTGGATAATTCGTCACATTTTTCTTCAAATGCTGGTGTGTTTGTGTTGGTGCTTATCTTGGCAAAAGGTTCTAGTGCTAGTAGAGTTGAAGACGATGAAGATGTAGCGCCTTTCAATAATCTATCAATAGATCCGTCATGACCATAATATTTTTTAAGAACTTTCCATACAATTGCTACCTCATCAATCTTTATTGGCTTGTTGGACCCATATCCACTCAAGTGATTAGACTTGTGCTTCCCTTATCATCTTTTGTTGCTTCTTTACCATTTCCTACAATAAGAAAATTCAAAATTAGATTAATAAGCTTATACACTTATTTTTTCTCTTGCTATATGTCTCTCTAAAAGCATCTATCTCACCCAAAATTCTTGGTAGTATGGTCAACTTATATTTATAAAAAAATAGAGCTTTTTGAATAAAATAATAATTTATGAATGAAATTATAAAACAAGCATACATTACCTCACAGTAGTGAAACTGAGAAATCGATGACGAGCTATAAAAGTTAGGATATTGGTACTTACCTCTATTTTTGGCATTTTTGTTTGACTTGGACTTCAGATCAAGAAATATTAATGCTTGATTAGTATTAATACATATTAAATTTATCTATATATAGTATTATACAATTACCTTTTATTCAGGATTATCCCCAAACTTTTGAAGCTTTTTCCAATTTACATCATCTAAATCATTAGGTTTCTTCCTAGGGTTTTTTATTTGCATCAACTCATGAGTTGGCTTTTTTTTACTCTGATAGGTGTCACAAAATGATTGACAAATAGCTTCCCATACTCAAGGCTAGTGCAGTGTCTCATTCCACTCATCTAATTTAAAATATTTCCACAAACAAAACAAAAATTGTTATTAGTCAACTAATAACCATTAACATTATAAATGAAAATATGTTTGTGATTAACAATTACCTCAATTCAAAACACAATGTTATCTCTGTCCTCCTTTGGAAAATGATCTCAGTCGTCATAGTACATAAGGTTCAACATCTCAATATCATTCCTTACGTGCCTCGATATTATTATACCATTAAGACCAATGGATCTCCAAGCCTTGTCAAATTCTAATGACCAGTTGAGATGGAATTTAACGTAACCATGCTTCTTAAACTCCTCATTCATATTAATGAATTTTGAATTCGAGTGTTTAGGACGTTCTGGAGCTGTAATATGCATCATATGAGTTAATCAAACAAGTAAAATAAAATATAAATTTCTTTGTTATTTAATTTATAGTAAAAAAAATTACCCGACTTGCACTGAGATGTGATACTGGATGGATTTGAGGGGGATCATTATCTCCATCCTCAATGTAATGCTTCATCATAACGTTAGTCATACCTACCGATATTTAACAAGAAGTCGACAAATAATAATGAAGATAATTCGATAACAGTCACACAAAAATACATTATAATATACTAAAGATAATATTCATAAAATAAATAATATATACAATATAAAATATTTTAATAAGAAAAACTAGTCATTACTACAAGTACTATAATCACTACGTGAATGTTCTTCACTATTTGAGTTTGAAGCATCCTCATTCATATTAATAATATTTTGTTATTTTAATTTTTCATTATCTTATAATTTCCATATTTTATAATACTTTATCCAAGGTTAAAAATAATTCATTATCTAATAATTTGTTACTTAATAACTTATTATCTAATAATTTTATATTCTTATTTAATAATAAATTATTTAATCCCAACAATATATTATCATTTTAATTTTTTATTATCTTATTCCTACATTCATATATTCAATTAATGTTTTTTATTTTGCTAAAATTAAATTATTAAAGATGATGATCAAGACTAATTAACCTAGTATACACTTGTATTCATATATTATACTAAAACTTTAATATGATAACATGCTAACAATATAAAATTAATTAATTGCAATATACATACACAAATATATGTCAATCACAAATATCATCACTGATGTATCAATCACAATATATCTATATCTATCTATCTATATGTATGTGTGTGTGTGTCTATATATATATCACAGCCCTTACATTAACATGCAGTAACCACCATTAATATTTATATAATACTTAACAATAACATTTATGTATATATATAATTTTTAAGAATAATAAACAAAAAAAATCATACAACTAGGAGCAGGAGAGGGGTGGTAGTAGTAACTTTGACTATGGTACAATTTCTCCGACAATCTACGATCCAACCAAAAATTAAGCAAGAAAATAATTACATTAACACACAAATAATTAAAGAAAAATAAACTAAAAGAAAGAGTGAAAAATGAAGATCAAACCGAGATATGGAGGAGGTGGTGATGCAAGGCAGTATTAATGTTGGCTTTGGTGGAAACATATAACAACACAAAAAAAAAACAAAAACAAAATTAAAATCATATAATAACAAAATGAGATGAGATATTAACAAAAAAAATAAAGATTAAAATGAAACTTATCCAATTTAACACCAACTTCGGGCGTCGGTGAGGAGAAAACCAGAGAAGAGAAAGAAAATGCTAGAGAATGACATGCACAAGTAGGATATTTAGTTTAATATAGATGAATTCCATTGCAGCGACACCCATTGTTATTGTAAATTAAACGATCAATGTAATAGACCATCATTAAAACGAATGATGACATTTTGACGGGGTCTAATGGAAAAAGGGAAAATTTCTTTGTAGTATATTTAGGTGAAACTAATTAGTTAAAAATCAAAATGGTCCAAAAGTATTTAATTACAAGTACAAAATATCATGTACATATAATTATACTAATATGTACACCTAATTATATATAAATGTACATATAATATTCTCTATATGTACACGTATATTAGAGTACCAAAAAAATTGGACTAAACACTAAATAGATTGTACAACTTTAATTATTTTGATCTAAGTGGATCACCAACTATTTTTCCCATGGAAAAACACTCACACCTATCGCTACAATAAAGTCTCCCAAAAGATTTTACGTACCAATTTTCTACAAAGTTCACCACAAGGAAAATTTATTGCTAAAACTTTCGACTATCCTACAATGATGATCCCCTATAATAAGACTCGTCGTCATTATACTTATTTTTTTTTGTCTATGAAACCTAATTGTTGGATGATAATATTTTGTAGGATACATGGTTGTAGTTGCTTTTTTTTCCTGAAATTAATTTTAGATATTCCTAGGATAATATAAAAGAAATAACTATTCATTACAATGCCTCTACAACGACGATCATAGCCGTCTTTGTTTCCTTATTTTTCCAACTCTCAAAATCCTTCATTAGCGACAACATGTCATTACAATATCCTACTCTATTACGATGACTCTGGCTGTAATAAACTAATATAGGAGAATAATTATTGTTTTATGCTTAAGTGGTAAAAATTGCATAAATTTTATTATTTGAGCTAAAATAATATCAATTAAGTAAATTTAGAATAAAATATTATTTATTAATATTTATTTAATTTTATTTTGCATGTTTTATTTTTAAGTAAAAGAAAAATATAAAAAAAAAGACAAAAAAAGGGATTGGACCTTTGGACCAACGACCCAAAAGCCGAAGGCCTAAAGGCCTGGAACAAAAGCAAACCAAACGGAGACCGGCGGACAAAGAAAATAAGGGCTTACGTGGTAATGGCCAGTATCAGCGCTCGTAACAAAGAACCAAAAGAAGAGCAGGGCTGATGTGGCGGAGAAAAGTTAAAAAAATCGACGCATGGAAAGAAATTATAAAAGGGCTGACGTGGCGTGGGAGCAGCGTTAATAAAAGAGAGAGGAGCCGCAGGGCATTAAGGAGGCGGCAGAGCCTTTATAGGCTCGGGAAAAAGGCCACAGAGAGGGACGGGAGAAGGCACAGCCTCCCGAGGCTGTGTGGAACGAAACGCAAAGGACGAGAGCCGCACGTAAGGAGCGACAACAGGGCAACACCGCACAGAAATCAACGACTGTGCCTCCGTCAGCCGTCAGCCGTATTAATTAATTAAGGGAAGTAATATAAGGTGTATGGACCTGCGTTTGGTGTACAACTTGGTTGATCTCATTCTCACGATTAAATATTAACTTAGAAATAAATATTATATTTCAACCTAATCTAGTGGTGGATTTTTATTTCCCTAACATATTTCTCATATCTGTGGTTTCCCATTATTTTCATTATTTTCATTGTTATTAGTTTACTTTATTTTATTTACTCCTTTTATTATTATTTTTATAACCCCCATTAATATTTTTCTTATTTATTTATTCTGTGTTACTTAGGATTTCTATTTTTAGTTTTAGTTTTATTTTCAAGCTAGTTAAATAGAGGTGAGCCCTCTCAATCCCCGGTCTAGAATGATACCCTTATTTACCAGTGCTACAATTGACAACAAGAGGGTTTAAATTGCGTGCTGGCTACGGTCACACCACTTTCAAGTTTAAAAAAGCTTTTGATTTGATGAAAAGATATAAGAAATATCGTGTTCAAATGGACAAATTGAGGGGGTGTCGGTTGATGATGATTGGGAGCATGTGCGTCTATTGCTTCATTTTTTGAAATATTTTTATGAGACAACTTTGAGGATATCTGGTTCTTTGTATGTCACAGGTAACATGTATTTGCAAGAGATTTATGGTATTTTGAAAATGATTAGTGTTGCTAGAGAAGGTGATGATTTTAACAAACGTACAATGGATGTGGGTATGAAATTCAAATATGATAAATATTGGGGAGGTGCTAGAAATATCAATGTGTTGTAATTTATTACTGTAATTCTTGAACCTAGGAGGAAGATGAGACCTGTGCGTTGGACAATAAATAAGTATTTTGAATCTAAACTTGCAATTGACATGCATGCTAAGGTTGATACAGCTTTGAAATAATTGTATGCCTTTTATGCCCCTAAGCTTACATCTTCTCCAACCCCTAAGCCGTCTTCAACTGTGAATGTAAGTGAGGTCACCTGTGAACATGGTGATCCATTTGGTAGATAATTTGAAGAAACTATGGCAGCAGGGATTACTTTAGCTCATGGAAGGAATGATTTCGACAAGTAATTCTTTCAACTATTTTATTGATACTTTCTTAAATTATTTGATGTGTTTTATTTTTTTAATTTTTATCTTATTTCTTTTTTAGATATTATAAGCTTATCACCTGTTGTGCAGATTCATGAAGCGGATATTTTAGAGTTTGGAGACATGATATTATGATGATTGATGACTTTCTTAGTTAGAAAACTATTTAGTTAAATGTTTTTTTTTCTTTTAATTATGGATTTATGGACTTTGGATTAATGTTGTATTTGTTTTATGGACTTTATACTTTAAAGCATTCTACCATAATTAGTATTTTTAGAGTTTATTTTAATTTAATTCTAGCAGGTTAAAATGTCCATATTTGAATATTTGGATATTAGATATTGGATATTTGGATGTTGGAAATCAGATATTCGAATTTAAATTATCGGATTTTTGGATATTTGGTAAAAACAAATTATTTGTTGAAAAATAAATATTTTTTGGATAATTGGATGTACCGGATATATCTGATTTTTTGAATATCCGCTACTAATGGATACAGATACGGATATAGGTTATCAAATATCTGATCGGCTCGGATATTTCAAAAAAAAAACAATCGGATACGAGTATTCGTTTTAATACAACCCTAGTGATTCTATAGGATTACAATTATATAGCCTCTTAGGAAACATATAATCATTCTGGCTTTCTCGTATTGATAGTATATAGGATTATATATTTGTTAGGAGGATATATAAATAAGCTAAATTTATATGTGTAAACTACATTTAGATTAGATAATAATTTACCTAATATTTTTATGATTGTAACCGGAGTATTAGAACATGTAAATAAGTACAGGTCAAAGGTAGGAAATACAACTAAACATGCTTGAGGTACTAGTTTGGAAACTTAGATTAAAACTCTTCCACTTATTATTAATACAGTGGATCTAGTTAAATATAGGAGTCGTTTGTTGCAATTATATTACTAGAATTCAATATAATTTAATATTGGTATTTTGTCATACTAAATTGAATTAGAGAAGTAATATAAGGTGCATAGATCTATTTTTGGCATGTATCTTGGTCATTGTGTTTCTTGTGAATAATATAAGATATATGAATTATTTGTTTTATCTCAACCTAATATAGTGGTAGAAATTGATTTCCTAACGCCTTTGTTATATTTGCATTGACCGCATTTATTTTTTCATTTGTTTTTTTTTATCATTTTCTATTTTAACCCTCCATAATTGTGTTTTTCTTATTATTTATTTTTGTTGTGATATAGAGTCTCATATATTATAATTTGTGTGCTAGCTAAATTTAGGTTATCTCTCTCAATCCCCAACCTAGAATGATATCCTTTTTACCAGTACTACAACTGACGATAAAAAGTTTTAAATTGCGTTACAGCTATGGCCACACCAACCGATTAGAGACTAATGCTAACATGTCTGAGTGTTTATTGGTTCGATTCTCATCTTTTGAGCAGGCTTTAAAGGGCTTGATAGTCTTAGTTGGGGGGGGGAAATTATAACAAATTTCTTTTTTTAAGAAACTTAAAATAAAGTATGTAAGAGAGTTATGAAATTTTAATGTTTTGCAATAAATCAAAATAACTCATATTATAACCATGCACGATTCAAGACTTATTACAATTAGGAGTCAAACTAGTCGTTCTCTTAATAATCTAACCCAAAGAGCTTGTGGCATACAAAGGAATCTCCAAACAAGTTTAAAATAAAAACAAATAATTGGCTAATTCAGGGATTTTAATGCCCAATTCGTGCATGGAATTTTCCAATGTAAATGATGTGCATCATAGGCTTGAAGACTTTAGAAATATGATTCATTATAGATGAGGTAAATAGTGCAAAATAAAATTGGAGAAATAAATTTAAAACTTGAAGGAGATCACCAAAAAGTTACACAAATAATGGAATGTAAATATAAACTCGTTACAAACCAAAACTAATAATATAAACTGAGAAGCAACAAGAGCTATACACTTGGATCCGTCCATCACCCAACTAATCATCATTATTTCCCGTTTAATATAGATAAATGTCGTGTGATGCCATAAAAATCAAACTCCCAAAGCATGCTAAGATAAGAAATTGTCACTGTTGTATCACGCCTTTTTGGGTCAATAACAATTTTCGACATGGCGTTCCAAGAATTTATCATGCCACACATCATCGGTGATAGTGTGTATTGTCCAACACTATCTCGGTCACGAATACCTTGAATCACCAGGTCTCCAATACTCCAAAATCTCCAAGATTCACTGAAAATGATAATGAAGTATTGAAAAGCACAAGCTTTATCCCTTTTACATGGGATAGACAGTTGGTGCATTGCCTCCACAAACGATTCATAGCTGAACGTAGTTGTTTGTATTTCACGGTTCCCAGTTGCAAAAAGAATATAATTGTAATTTTCTTTGAAATAAAGAGTCATGAACTCCTCGCTCAGTCCAAAACCATTTTTCATACATTACCATACGCCATATCTGTCGCGGAACTCGTGCAGTTGTCCCTCAGAAATCGCAGCACACATGTGATCATGTCTTCTCCTTCCTTCCAGGCTATTGTAATATCAACAAACATTGACTCCCTAGCTGCACATGCCATATGATATTGGGCAAAGAAAGTAAGTTCGTATAGCTGCCCATATAAGCCACTACCCGGATGCAAAAGTTCCATGGTTTGAAGCCCAAATATATCAGTGATGTGGGAATGCAACTCCATCAATCTATCTGCTAGTTCGTGTGAATTGTTGATTTCAGGCACCTCCAATACCTATTGTCCTACAATTGGCCTGAAACATAATTTTTATTAGATAATAACAAACATTAATGACTGTAATATTAACAACCAAATTAAATCATTAAGTTGCATAAATAGATGAATAAAAAGCACTAATATTTTGAGAGGGAACTTCTTGTCCTTGGGACGGAGGATCAATCTTTTAAAGGCTGGTTTGGTGAATATACAGACAAATTATTAGGCATCTAGCAAACTGAACTTAAAACAGCTTCCTAAGAAGACGGTATATGTGATATTAATTCCTACCGGCTCCCAAAAAACGGAGGCTTGTGGAAAAAACATTGAGTCCTAACATCCAGAGGTTGATAAAAAAAAATGGGATTAGGATGAATCTTTTAAATGGAGAAGTGTCATTTTGGGAAGATTGCTGGCTTGGTCCTCATATTCTCAAACTTATATAGCCCTGCTTATATTTGCTGGCCAAAAGAAAAATTGCTTCTGTAGCAGAGATGGGGTTTTGGGATACATGTAACTGGCATTGGTGGTTTGAATGTGGCAGGGATATTTTAAGCTGGGAGGAAGACCTGGTTAACCAGTACATCACACGACCTTCTTTAGCGGTTCAAGCATAGGGGGTAGGGACAAGCTCATATGGTGCTATAATATTAACTAAAAATTCACTACCAAGTCTTTTGCGAGAAGATGATTCACTTTAGCACATGGGATGATGAAGATTACAACAAAATACTGAAAGGCTTAGTGCCGCAGAGGGTGGAGGCCTTTGTGTGGTAAAACACTAGTAGGTAGCATTAACGCGGGTGAAAAGCTGAGAAAGATTGGGCCGGTAAGAGAGCATGAGGCCATTTTTGCTTTTGCATCCTGGATATAGAATCCCATAGCCATCTCTTTCTTTAGTGCACTACAAGTATGCATGCAGTTTATGGTACTGGTGGTTGAGTTTTTGGAGTCTAAGTTGGTAGATGCCGCATAGTCTGAATGATTTGTACATGCAGTGGAAGTACCAGTATTTTAGAGTCTTCTTTGGGAAATATCATGTCTTTAGGTTTGATTGTGATAATTTGGTTGACTAGGAAAGCCAAATATGCTGTTATTTCGAAACTAAGAACCTCAAGCCAAATATATATATATATATATTAAATTAAAAGGCAGGTTTATAATATAAATAAATGAATATGGTTTTTTTAATTTTCCGTGGTGAATTTTTTTATATTTTCCATAATAAATTGATGGTGGAAAACATAAAACTATTTTTGGTAACTAAATGCACCCCTAGTATTTCTAGATTGACGACTAATGATGGGTTATGTCCTAATTTAACTTGTAATTGCTTGCAACTCTTTCAAATCACACGTAAGACAATGTGGAAGGTCTTCAATCCTCCTTAGTTGTCGTGATGCCCATAGGATGAGGAGGAAGCTGTTATTAGATTATGATCTAGCTAGTTTGCTTTTCCAAGGGAATTATCTGGTTAGATCACAAGTAACTTAGTTTGTATATTCATCCATTGTATTTTTACGGTTGTTCTTAGACATATTTTATCAGCAATATTGTGGTGTGGAAGGTTAATTCGTGTGGAAAGAGGACTTCTAAAAGGAGTTGATGGAAAAATTAGCTGACATTAGCCGAAGAAACAAAGAGGAGGACTACAGGGGTGGTTTTGTGATTTTGATGGCCAACGTCCGGGTGGGATTCTAGATAGAAGAGGTAGTAAGAAATTATCATATAGAGAAACTAATTATAAATGGAATTTAAACAAACTTAAAAATTAATACTTCCAAGCAAGTATTTCTAAAATAATAATTTCCTAAGAAGCATTATTTGAAAGGCCTGGAAGGAGCTAGCCGGTATTAAAACAGTAAACTCTCTAGTGCTAGGTTGGTTAGTGTTGTTCCATCCCATGTTGAAAATTATGTGGATGTATTTTATTTTTTTTGGGATAATTCAGAACTTTTAATCCACGAAAATGCATGCAAGGCAACACGCACATCACCCTCCCCACCTTCAACAGGGTAACTCAAGACAGGGTACAACAACTGACAAAGCCCAAAGAGGCTACAAATCAAAAAAGGAACAGCATCACAACCACCCTGTTACCTAGCGCACTTGCTGGAACAAAAACAGAAGGGCCCCTTATAGCAAGACCAAGCCAAAAAGAATAGCAAGCACACAACAAGAAGCTGAAAAACAAGAAAATCATAACCATGCATAAAAGTGATGCGCGTTTTCTATTATTTTTTGTGTTCTTGTTTAAGATACCCTCCCTCCATCTCTTATTATCTTGGACAACTTACTGGAAAGCAACTTACATTGTGCCTTCTAATCAAGCAACTCCAACTCCTGACTGCAAGTTAAGAAAATACAAATACAATCTCCAACTCCTGACTGCAAGTTCAAGAAAAACCAAATATGATCAAACGTAAGGAATTTTGATGGTCGTTGGTAGGAAAAAGTGACCAATGACAAGTTAATGTAACGATTTAGTAATTTAGTGCTAGTATACTTACATTTCTCCCTCCAGTCAGTTAGCCCAGATGAGAAGAAGAGCTGAGGACTAAAGCGGATGCGATAGTGTTGGTGCCTCAACAAGAAAGTAAATGGAACGACTGCTATCAGATCATCAGGGACAGGGCCGGGGTGGAAGAAGCAGACATTGACAATGATTCCTTTTCAAGCATGTTATGGATTTAATTTTGGATATTCTCCCCCTCCAGCTACAGAATTTATATATGGCAGAAAAAGGCGTGGTTCAATGCATTTTGGTAAAATTGGTGATATTGTAACAGAAAAAATGCACGCCTTCCAATAGTTGACAGACAATTAATTTGGTCATCTATTTACATAAATACAAAACTATGCAAGGAAATTATTTAAAACTAGTATCTCACCCAAGGAATTTCATATAAGTTTAAAAATTAGAACATAATTAATACTCCCTCTGTTTCTAAAAGAATTTTTTTAAATCAATTTTTAGAAAAGTAATAAATACACCTTTTATATTATAATAATATCGTTCATTAAAAAAATAATATGTCAATTAATGCATAGAATAAAAAAAATTAGAGGTAAAAATGAAAAATAATTATTAACTTTTCTAAAATAACTATACAATAATTTTGAGCTAAAAAAAACTTTCTTTCATAAACGGATGGAGTATTAATTTGGTCTTAAGCAAAATATTAAATATCATTTTATGCATCATAAATTGATTAGAAAAAAATTAAAACTTTATTAAAAAAAAGTTATTTATTTTCTTATAAATGGCCACTTTAATTAATGTTATTTTTATATAGTTATTATTAGTTCGGTTTTCCTTGCACATGAAAAACTTAATCGAATCTTATTTTTTCCCCCTCCATGTGATAAAAAAAATTTTAAATATGCAATAGAGGTTTCTTTACAAATTAAATATTCAAATAAATCAAAGCTTATCGAAATAAAATGAAAGTCAGCATTAAATTAAAAAAAGAAATATGTATCATGAGAGGGAAATATAATGTACTGTTTCTGGTACTTTTAGATTTGGAGCTGCCTAAATACTATGTGTATAAAATTTTAAAGTGAAACTATAAGAAATGATAACGAGAATAATGTAGCTACAATTTGAAAAGATTTGATTGATAGACTTGATTGTGTAGTATAAATTATAAGTTCTAAAATTCAAATTTAAATTGTAACTAAAAAAATTAATAGAGAGGGTTGTGGATGAGTAATTAATCTCTCATTACCAATGTGGTGATTAGAGAAATATTGGAACCTTTTTTCTTTTAAATTTTTTGTTTGAAATATTTTAAATTTATTTTGATTAAATTTGAAAGATGAGTAATTTAATGCTAAAATTTAGGGTAGTGGGCAGTTAATTAAAGAAAGTACTTTTTAATAGTTTTTTCTATTAAACTTTTAGCCATAACTTTTTTAAACATTTAAAAATATATCTATAAAAGATTTGATTATATAGTATAGATTATGGACTTTGAATTTTAGATTGAAGGTTGTGAATGAATAATTGAACCTCTTTTTATGAATATAGTAATTCCAGAAAGGTTATAAATTTTTTCTTTAAAAGATTTTAAATTTATTGGGATTAAATTTTAAAGAAAAGTAACTTGATTTTGAAGTATGGAAAGTTATATGAGTATTTGTGGATTGATATTTAATTTAATCAATTGTTTTTTTTATTGTTTCGAAATTTAGAATTTCATTGTTGTTTTTTATAATTTAATTAATTAGTAGGATTATGATATTTAAATATTACAGGGATTCACTACTTTAAATTTTAGGTGATAAGTAGACATGGGTTATGGATATAAAAGTAAGTTAATATTTAGTTGACAAGAACTTCTTTTTTATGTGTAAAAATATAACATAGATATATAGATATAGATAAATATAGATTAATTATTTTAATTTTAGGTTAAAATTAGACATGAGTTATGGACATGAAAGTTAGTGAATATATATATATAAGTACAATGGTAACAAATAAATATTGCAATAACTAATAACTTTAAATTTTAGCTGAAATTTAAAGATAGGTTATGGGCATAAAGTTAGTTAATGTTTTTTTTCCAGTGAGAACATCCCATATATATATTGTCTACCGTTTTTCCCTACGTTTTATCGTCAAATTACATATATTTCAAAGAGTTTTCATCAATTGAGATTTGATGAATTTTACTTTATTTTATTTTAGTTAATATGTTTTTGGCAAAAACTTCTCTTAAACGGTTATTAAAACATTCGGCATTTTGACAACGGTTCTAATATGAACCGTTATTAAAATCTCTTTTAATAACGGTTTAAATAAAACCATTATTAAAACATCAGTGCAAATTTTAACGTTGCCCTTTTAATAACGGTTTTGAACTAGAACCGTTATCAAAACTCTCCCGTCCATTAATTTTCACGCGTTTGACAACGGTTCTTGAACCACAGTTATTATTTTCCGTTTTCGTAGTAGTGACGTGACTGAAAAAACCCTAGTTGACCACTTCAAACCCTGGTACCTTTCTTCTCCCACAAGTAACCTCTCTATTTTTCACTCAATATTTCTTCTCTCTCATGGCACCCATACTCACCCCTTACAAAATAAATTCCCACTCCTAACCCGTACTCCACTCTCCCTTAATTGTTTTTACTTCCACATTTTTTTCCAGATTAGTGCTTTCTCCCAAAACCCCAAATCGGATCCCTTATACACTCTTACACCAACCTACGTACTATTTTTCATCCCAAGTCTCTAATCACTCCACAACTCTCCCCTTAGCTTATTTACACCCTAAAAAAACTTTTCTCACGTAAAAATCATCCCCATGCAAGTTTTATCCATCTCATACAAACACCCAAAGTCTCCATGCAAATTTTAGGATTCCCATGCATGGTTCCCATCTCTCATTCATTTTTGGTCAACCTCATATCCCCCTTAGTGAACTCACTTCCTATTTTCTTTCATTTTGTCCTTTCATTTCCATATCATATTATCAATTGTCCTACCATGCATGTCCTAGAGGGTCATATCATAACACATCATGATCACCATATATACATATCCTACTCATGTCACATAAAAATATGTTTCAACTCCAAGATGCACTACACATAAGACAAGTTAATGACAATCATACGATACACGACATAGCATGATATATAGCATCCAAGGCTGTAACACCCCCAAATTTACTACCGAAAAATTTCGTTTAAATAAAAAAGGTTTAGAGGAAGCGAAAGGTAAAACCGTAAACTCGGGGGCGTTACCGCCACACTTAGTACCAGATCGGTACACTTCTATCGTTTCGGTACTAAGTGCTAAGGCTAAATCCAAATAACATCAAGTGCAAAACATTAAAACATGGGTCGACATTTAACACAAATCATTAACGAAACATAAGTCAAATAGTAATTAGAATACGGTTTAGGATTACAACTTAAAAGTACGATTCTCAAAACATGAAGCGTAGTACAAAATACAGCTAAATAAGGAAATACAAAATCTGATGATAGCAATAGGGTCCGGCCGAATCGCTCTCGATCCCCAGGTCAGGTTAGGCTCAACACTCTGCCCCACCCGATGTCTCGTAGGTATCGTAGGCATCGAAGACATGGTCTCCTACCTGCACAAGATCAGAGGGGTCTTCTGCTCGTGGGAATGAGCAGCACCCATGAAACGGGTGATCAGTATGCTACGTACTGAGTAAGGTAACAAATGAGCTAAGGCCAACACATAGAACATATGATACAAGGATAAACACATAGGCAATATACGATAACACACATGATAAGGCCTGGTTACTTTCCCGGTGACTTAATCTTTATTCTCATTAATAATATGTCAATTCCACACATATTCTTTAGTAGTCCTTGTGAGTGCGGGAACCCCACTATTATAGCCAGTGGACTGGAAAGTATACACTCAGGGCAGAACGCTCGTGACCACTATTATTTGCTGGTAGATCGGTCTCCAAGGCAAAATGCTCCTGGCCACTATTATTTGCCGGTGGACCGGTCTGACCCCGACTCACATGGTGTTTTGCTGTAAGTACTTAGTGTATTTCCCATGGTTTAACTTACTTGCTTTGGTTTGTCGAGCACGAAATCCCCCACTATTATAGCCGGTGGACCAGAAAGTATACACTCAAGGCAGAACGCTCCTGACCACTATTATTTGCCCGTGGACCGGTCTTCAGAGCACCCTGGCTCCTGGCCACTATTATTTGCCGGTAGACTGGTCTGGGCTCGGCTCAACAATCTTTCACTTTACATGATTAGTGTTTTATCCTTGTCTTATTAGATAACAATCCGCCCCTGACATGCATGTCATCGATGTTCTACTGCTATTCTCTCAAGAGGGTCGTCCCATATTTTGAGACTCCTGCACCTCTTATCATGACTTGACATCCATTCCCCCTTATGCTCACACATAATGAAAGACCAACTCCTGAGAGGGTAGGTTAAGCCCAACACCCTATGACATCGATCTCGCCTATTCTCAACCTCTAGGATTTTCCCTTAGAAACCCTAGTTGGACCTATGTGGCCCAACTTCTTCTCACTTACTTTACCATTACTTGTTCCTCGCCCCACATCTCATCCTTATTAGGTCAAACCCCAAGGCGTATCGCTTTACTCCTCGACCTCGCACGTGACGGGCAAACCCTAGTTGGCCACATCAAACCCTAGTACCTTACTTCTTCCACAAGTAACCTCTCTTTTCATCCCCAAAGTCTCTTCTTTCACATGGAAACCCATACAAATCTTTTATATAAAAGAATTCTCACTCTTAACCCATACTCCACCCTTCCTTAATCCTTCTTATCTTTGCACTTCCCAAAATTTCCACTTTCTCCCAAAAACCCTAATCGGGTCCCTTATACACCCATGCACCAACTTACGTACTATTTTTCATCCCAAGTCTCCAATCACTCCACAACTCTCCCATTCTCTTATTCACACCCTAAATCAACTTTCTCACGTAAGATTCACCCCCATGCAAGATTTAGCCATCCCATGCAAACACCCCAAGTCACCATGCAAATTCTAAGACTCCCATGCATAGTTCCCAACTCTCATTTATTTTGGTCATTCCTTCCACTTAAATCTTCTCTCATGGATATTGAGGTACTTAGGTCAACCTCACATCCCCCTTAGTGAACTCACTTCCCATTTATTTCTTAACATCCTTATACTCCCAATTCATATTATTATTTATCCTAACATGCATGTCCAAGAGGGCCATATCATATCACATCATAAACATCATACATATACATATAATGCTCATGTCATAGGAAACACATACAAACATATCTCAATCTCTGAGCTGCGCTACACATAAGACAAGTTACCCACAATCATATAATAGCATGGCATATACAACATTCAAGACATATAGGTCACACATCACACAAGGGTCATAGCTTCGTCCTTACCTAAAGTGACGCCGGGCTTGGAGCATGCTCCTATAACTCCTTAGGGTTTTGGTTAGGATCACCTATAAAAGGGGAAAATACTAAGTATTAGTTTCCCTCAAAAGTATCATCATCCCTTATTCTAATTTAAGATTAGGGTTATTGTTATTAAAGAGAGTATTATATGAAAACTAGGGTTTTTACCTCAAAATTAGTATACTAAATATTTCTAGTCAAAATATGTTTATTTTTAATATTTATTGTTACACTTGTATTATTAGACCCATTAGCCCTATTCTTATAATAATGATAGTGTTCATGCTAACCATAGTAAAATAGTGATAATAACAATATTACTAAAATACCCTTGGTTTAAGTAATAGTAGTAGCAATAGTGTCATTAATAATAGGAGTAATAATGTTAATGATGACATTAGTAATATAAGGTTCCAAATGCCTATCACATATAGTAGTAAGATAGTGACAATAAACCACATCTAGTATTAGTAGTAGTGATAGAGATAGTAATAAGAGTAATAACAATAATAGGAATAATAATAATAATAATAATAATAATAATAATAATAATAATAATCATAATCATAATCATAATCATAAGGATAACCATTTAGTGTTAAAGTTGTTTCCTTTTTAATAATATTCCCTAGTTAACTATCTCTGAATTTAGGTTAGGAAAATAAGGATGTTATATGATAATATTAGGAGTGTAATAATAATAGTAATAATAATAATGATAATAGTAATAATAGTAATAATAAAAAAATTATTAAGGATAATATCATTAATACTAGATAAAATTACTAAAACTTATAGAAAATTAGTTTTAGGGAGTGGGGGAGTTGGGAAAACCACCTAAGGTCAGTGGTGGACCACAACGGCGGTGATGGAGGAGGAAGGGAAGGGAAAAGATCAAGGTAGAGGCTAGATGGGAAGGGGAAAAGGGAAGTTTGAGGTGGGGGGAGAAGCAGCAGGTGAAGAGGAATGAAATGAGGGTGGTGGCGTGGCAGGGGGTGGCGGCGCGCGGTGGCTGACGCGGCTGTCGAAGGTGATGGAGGGTGGTGGAAGATGGTGGAGGTAGGTGGAGAAGAAGGCAAGGGTTGAGGAGGGTATGGGAAGGTAGGGGAGAGTCTACTAGTTGTATTGGAGGGTGGTAGGAGGGATGGTTGCGGCGAGGGTGGCGGCAGAAGGCGGCGAGAGAGGCGGCAGGACGCGGGGTTGGTCGTTTTAGGGAAGGAGATTCACACAGCTGAGGCGGCACGTGTAGGGCAAGGAAGGGAGCGACGATGGGTTTCGGCACAGGGAGGGTTTCGGCGTGCGGCGGTGGTTGCGGCGTTCACTGGTGGCGACGAAAGGCTCGTCTTTTCGGGCGGCGGTGAGGCAGGGTTTCGGGGTCGTTCGAAAAGAAAGAGATGGCTATGGCTGCTAATGGGGGGGTATTTATAGGCCATTTGGAGGGGGGAAATGATGAAGGAGGGAGAGGACACGCGGGGCAAGTGTGGCAGTACGTCGTCCGACGGTGGTCCGACACAGGCATGCAATTTTGCAGGGTATTAATTTTGGCTCAACATGGAAAAGAAGGAAAAAAAACAGTACCTGGGAGGTGTAGGATGGGCAAGTTGGGACAAAATGGGAAAGAAAGGGACGGAAAGGACAGGAGAGGACGACCGCATAGTAAGTTTTTGTCGGTGGTTGCAGGTCGCACGAGGAAGAAGACGACGGGCGGGACTGAACCGGCGGTCCAGGGAAAAGAAAAAAGGAGGGAGAGCCGGCCGGTTTGGCAACGGTTATATAGTTCATAAACCAAACGCGGTGTTTCAGTGGTTAGAGGGACAAAGCGCGGCGTTGCGTTGCTGGATGGGCAACGGTTATAATTCATTTAACGCGACGCGACGTTTCGGCGGATCGAAGGATGAAACGCTGCGTCACACCTAGGTGACGGCCAGCGAACGGCACTGAGCCGTGGGAAAGGAGAAAAAGAAGGGGAGAAGATTGGGTCGCGGGAAAGGCCCAACCGGCGGAGGGAGGAAGGAAAAAAAAAGAAAATAAAGGAGAAAAGGAAAAAGGAAAATGGAGAAATGATAAAATGGTTGGGTTGGGGGTATTTGATCTTTATTTGTTTATATATTTAATTTAGATATTTAATTTTAATAATAATTATTTTAAGAATAATAATTAAATTCATTTTTAGATTAATTGGGCTATTTTGGATAAATTTTCTTAACTTCCCTTTTAATTAGTAAAATGTCCAAAATTTTATAAATAATTTATTTATTGATTTATCTTTATTTTCCTCAATTAATTTCCTCTTTATTTAATAAAATAATTTATTTTCTTAATTTTCTAATAAATAATTATTCTGCCATAATTCTTAAATTAGGATTTTTGGGATAGATAGACAAATTTTAATAATTTAACTTAATATATTTTAATATATTGGTTTAAAAGGTAAGTTTTAGAAAATATTGGTTTGAAACTTTATTTAAATAGAATAGGTATGATAACATAACAATTTATTTATTTTAATTTATTAAATATTCACATCTAATTTTATATACACAAAATTTCACAAAATAATTAAATTAAATAAAGTTAAAAGGTAAAATCTTCAAAATAATTAAATTAAGTAAGTTTAAAACCTAAGTTTATCCCAAATAAAAGTGTTTTTATCAAATTATAGGCTTTTAAAATTTTGGGGGATTATAAAGGCATATAAGTCACACAACACACATGGGCCTTAGCTACATCCTTACCTAAAACAACACCGGACTTGGAGCACGCTCCTATGCCTCCTTAGGATTTTGGCTTGACTCACCTATAAGAGGAAAAACTAAGGATTAGTTTCCCTCATGCAAAAAAGTACTATTATTCCTTATTTTAGTCTAAGATTATGGTTATTATTATTAAAGGGAGCATTACATGTGAAAACTAAAATTTTTATCTTCAAGTTAGCCTACTAGATATTACTAGTCAAATTATATTTATTTTAATATTTGTAGCTATATTTACATCGTCAACCCTGGTAGCTTTATTTCTTCTAATACTAGTACTAATAGTGATAATAATAATAATAATAATAGTAATGATAGAAACCCTAGCATTTTTAAAGCTAAGGCTAATAATAGTGTTAGGATTAAAATAATAATATAATAATTGCAATACCAACAAAGTACTAATATTCCTAAAGATAATAATGATAACAGTTGTATTTTGAATAATAATAATAATATAAGGGTTCAAATATTTTTGTCACAATAATAGTAATAAAATAATAACAATAATACTAGTAATAAGTAATAATAATACCATAGTAATAATGCTGGCAATAAAAGCATCAGGAATAATATTAACAATATTCAAATATTAAGCAATAAAAATATTACTGCTTAAGTATTCTTTTTCTTTAATAACAAAATGATAATATGCCAACTTCGATTTTAATAACATTAATAATAATAATAATAATAATAATAGTAATAGTAATAGTAACTAAAATGGTAATAATAATATAAGGGTCCAAATATTTATGTTAATAATAAAAAGTGATAATGGACAAGTTTAGCATTAACAATATTAACAAGAAACAAGTTAACAATAATATTATTTATAGTAGTAGTAGTAGTATCATATAATATTAGTATTAATAATGATAATAATAATAATAATAATTGAAATGCCCCAAAAATTCTAATTTTATTATTTATTATTAAATAATATTTTATTATGAAAATTAATTAAATAAATTGTATTTATTAAATAGAAAGTAAATTGATTAAGGAAAATTAAGAATAAATTTATAAGTATTTTAATTAGGAGGAATTTGGGTATTTTAACTAATTAAAGATTTTAATTTGGGAATTAACTAAATAAATTATTTTATTTAAAATAAGGAGGAGAACATAATTTAAAATTTATATTAATTTTTATAAATAATTTAATTGAGGAAAATTAGGGTGTTTTACTAAGTAAAATAGAATTTGTGGAAAATATTTTAAAAACCCGATATTAACCTAAAAAGGGAATTTAATATTTTTATTAAATAAATATTTTATGTTAAATACCCAAAATATTCTAATTAATTTATTTAAACCCAAAACCTTAAATTTTTCCTTTTTCCTTTCTTCCTTTTCTTTTCTTTTCTCTTTTTTCTTCTTTTCTTTCTTTTTCTTACTTCTTCCGCCGGTTGGGCCTGGACGCGACCCAACCCACCTTCTCTTCCTCTCCCCGTGGCCCAACGTCACTGGCTTCTTCCTACGTGCGCCGCCACCTTTGGCTGCACCACCACCATCATTTTGTTCCTCTCCTCCTGGGAAACCATAAACACATCTTATCTCACTTCAATTCTCCCTATCTTTTTCCCAACATCCATCTTTCCCTCTTTTCTTCCATTTTTCTGGCCACCGCCGGTGCCGCCTATCCCCACCAGCTTAAGGTTGAACCCTAGACCCTCTCAACCATTTTCCATATTATTATAAGCCTTGAATTAATTTATTTCAATTATTTGCATATAAATACCATTATTATTATTTTTAATATTTATATTCTTAATATGTTTTATTATTATTTATGTTGAGGGCTGAAGACTTATTGTATTTTAAATCGATTTTATTATTATTCCCTTATTATTTCTATTATTGCTATTATTATTATTATTAATATTAATATGTTATAAGTATAATTATTATTATTATTTTATATTTCAAATTTCTATTATTCTTATTCCATTATTATTAATGCAAATATTTTACCATTAGCATTTTTAATAATGTTATTATTGTTATTACTATTGTTATTATTATGATGATTATTATTATTATTATAGTTATTATGGTTTATATTATCATTGATATTAGTTTTATTATCTTTGATATTATTATCTTAGTATCATTATTATTATTATTAGGGTAAAGTCTTTAACCCTATATTATCAAGGTTTATAGTATTTCTATTATTTTTATGTATTTAGCAAAGTTAGAATTTTGTTAAGGTTATTTTATTAGTATGTTATTATTTGGCCAAAGCCCTAAGGAGGCGTAGGAGCGTGCTCCAAGATCGGTGACATTTTAGGTAAGGGTTTACTAAGGCCATTGTGTGCTTATATGCATTATGTGCTTCGCATGCTATGTATCCTATATTTATTATTATTAATTATTTTATATGTGGCATGACGTGGAGTTGAAGTATGTTTTTGTATGGCAAGTGTATTATTTATGTATGATGATATGTGTTGTGATCCTGTAAGACATGCATGTGAGGATGTTGATATTGTTTATGTGGGAGAAAGGATGAAAAATAAGGATGGAGAAAGAAGTTGATCAAGAGATATGAGTTGACCTAAGTATTTTAATGATTTATGAGAGGAAGAATAAAATGGGAAATGTAGGGTTTCGTGGGAGAGAATATAATTTATGATGTTATTTGGGAGAATATAATTTATGATATTATATGGGAGAACCTAAGTTATGATTTAATTGGGAGAATCTAACTTATGATTTGTTTGGGGAAATCTAATTGATCCAAATTATGGTTTTGCTTGGGAGATTCTAATTTATGATTTTATGTAGGAGAATCTAACTTATAGTCTTGTATGGGAGAATCTAATTTGGGGTTATGAAAGGGGAGAATCTAATCAATTGTATTATGTAGACAAATCTTTGGGTTTTATATGATTTAAATCTTTGGGTTTTATATGGTTTGAATCTAGGGTTTGGTATGAATGAATCTTTGGGTTATGTGGATTGAATTTAGGATTTTGTATGATGAAATATTGGGTTTTGCATAATGGTTAATGGTTGTATGGTGGTATTAGGGTTTGTATGATGTTACTAAGGTTTGTATGGTGGTATTTATAGTTATAGGGTGGTATTAGGGTTTGTATGATATTACTAAGGTTTGTATGGTGGTATTTATGGTTATATGGTGGTATTAGGGTTTGTATGGTGGTATTTATGGTTTGTATGGTGGTATTAGGGTTTACATGGTGGCTTTGATGGTTGAATGGCAGTATTAGGGTTTGCATAATTGAGTTAGGGTTTTGCATGGGGAGATTAACGTATGCATGGGTATGAAATTTACGTGTGGAAAGTTAATTTGAGATGTAAGGAAGGTCACGTAAGTGTGGTTTGGGCATTTGAGCACTTGGGATGAAAAATAGCAAGTCGAGCAAATTAAGGGTACGGAGGAGACTGAATTATAGTTTGATGAGGTTAATTATGGTCTGTGGTGGCTGCTTAGGGTTTTTGTCGAATCAAGTATATTTGGTGATTAAAGTGTAATTGTGATTTGTGATGTGTGTTAATTCATGCATTTCTGGGTCAAAACTTGTGAATAAGATACTTAAGACACTAATCATATGAAGTGAAAGATGTTGAGACGGGATCAGCCGATCCACCGGTCAGGAATAGTGGTTAGGGTTTTACCCTATGTGCGACTGATCCACAGGTTAAAATAGTGGTTAGGGTTTACCCTATTATGACCGATCCACCGGTAATAATAGTGGTTAGGACATGATGTCCTATTGTGACCAGCCACCGGTTATAATAGTGGGAGATCACGATCTCAATGAAAATAAACCAGAGTTTTGCTAAGGTAAATAAAAGACACTAATTACTTACAGTGGAATACCATGCGAGGAGGAACCGAACCGATCCACCGGTTAGGAATAGTGGTTAGGGTTTCTACCCTATATGTGACCGATCCACCGGTAATAATAGTGGTTAGGGCATGATGCTCTATTGTGACCGGCCCACCGATTATAATAGTGGGGTGTTCCTATGCTCGCATAGATTGATAAAAGGCATGGTGTGAAGCGGATTCTGTTAAGAGATTAATTAAACAATTAATCTGGATTATATGGGCCTTTGTACTTCTACCTGAATTGTTCATATACCTTTATGTTGTTATGTTGGATTATGCCCTATTATTAATCTGCATGGATTATGTGCTTATATGTCAGCCTTAGTGCTCGGTTACCTTACTCATTACGTAGCGTACTGATCACCCCTTTCATGGGTTCTGCTCATTCCCACGAGTAGCATGCCCTTCTGACTTGTGCAGGTGGGCGAGACATCAATTGGGGCTGAGTGTTGAGCATTTTTAGCTCGAAGTTCGAGAGAGTTGTGGCCTTATTTTAGTCTTTATGCGATTTTATTTCCTCCTATTATTTATTTTGTATTGGAGTTATCCTCCTTGATTTATTACCTTGTATTGAGTATTTATCCTCTTTGATTTCGCACTCTGACCTCTAATTTATTATGGGTTATAAACATTTATGCGTACTCTGATTTTAATGTATGATCTTTTGAGTTCTTTTATGAACTGCTGGTTTGAGTTTAATGTAAATCCTTTCTTAGCCTTAGCACTTGGTACTAGAACGGTCGGAGAGAATCGGTCTGGTACTAAGTGTGGCTGTAACATGCCCATAATTCACATGTTTTAAGTATTTCTATTTTAATTGCTTCCGCTTTTTAAAAAAATTAGTGAATTTTGGGTTGTTACAATAATAATAATAATAGATATGGTGATAATATTAGTAATAGCTTTCATCTGAGGGTTAATACTAATGGAGGTCCTAGAAGTCATCTTAGTGATAATGGCCAAGTTAGATTTAGTGAGAAGATAATAACAACAATACTAGTAGTGGTAGTAGTAATATTAATAATAATAAAGATCACTTTATTAGTACAAGAATTGTAACCCTTATAAATAACATGCCATAATTATAAATATTTCTGATATTAGGTTAGATAATAAAGGTGAGACATACTAATAATCTTAATAATGGTAATAGTGATAGTAATAATAGTACAACACTAATAATAATAATAATAATAATAATAATAATAGTAATATTAAGGATAATACTATTAATATTAATAAAAATTATTAACACTTATAGAAAATAGTTTAAGGGCTGGGGAAGTTGGAGTACCACCTAAGGTTGGTGGCGGAACCGGCGGCGGCGAGCGGCGGCAGTGGAGGAGGAAGAGAGGTGGAAATATGGATATGTAGGCTAAAGGAGAGGAAGTGGAGGGGTGTTTGAGGTGGTGGAAGGTGTGGCAGGCGGAGAGGGGTGGAATGGAGGTGGTCGTGCAGGCGGAAGTGGTGGCACACAGCGGCCGGAGCGATGACCGGATGGTGGTGGAAGGCGGGGAAGGTAGAAGGAGAGGGAGGTAGGGAGAGATGGAGGTATGGGAAGGTAGGGGAAGGTCCCCTGGTCGTTTTGGAGGGTGGAACAGGTGCTGGTTGGGGTGGAGTTGGCGGCTGGCGGCCGCGCGAGGGACGACACAGGGTTGGTGAAGGCTGATCGGGAAGGAGATTTTGCACGGCTAGGACGGCTTGTGCAGGGCAAGAAAAGGGAGGAGGGAGGCTCAGTTCTGTATGGGGCGGTGCAAGGAAGGTTTTTGTGGGAATATTTGGTGGCGAATGTCGTTGACGGCGGCAGAATAGGAAGTTGTTTGGGTGGCGGCGAAAATCTGGATTTCTGGGCTGCGAAAAGGAAGCTTGGTTATGGCTCCCATGGGGGTGTTTATAGGCTAATTTGAGGCAAAAACGACGAATGAGGAGTAGGAAAATTGGGTTAGGTGAGGCAGGACCACCGGCCGGCGATGGCAAGCGGTGCAGTCCTACCATGGCAGGTTAGGTCGGGGAGGGGGGAAAGAAAAGGAAAGGGGATGCGCACGTGGAGGGTAGCTACGGGGCTTGTTGCGGTCGAAAAAAGGAAATAATACGACAGGGAGAGGGGCAGGGAAGGACGACCGGTGGTGCAGGGCTGGCCGGCGTGCGCAGATTGCAGGTCGGGCTGCAGCTGCGCGGGGAAGAAGAAAGAAAGGGAACGGGGGAGGATTGGGCGGTCCAGGGGGAGAAAAGAAAAAAAATAGAGAACCCGGCCGGCTGAGACGGGCCTGGCCACACGAGATGGGGGGAGAAAGGAGGAGAGCGTTTGGGCTGCGGGCTAGCCCAAACCGGGGAAGGAGAAGAAAAATAAGAAAAGGAGAAAAGGGGAGAAAGAAAAAAAAAAGGAAAAGAAAGGAGAAAAAGGAAAAAGGGAAAAAGGAAAAGAAGAAAATGGATGGGTTAGGGTATTTGATATTGTATTATTTTTTTTTTGAATATTTAAAATTAATAATATTTATTATAATAATAATAATAATAACTAAATTTCTTTTTAGATTAATTTGGCTATTTTGGAAAAAAATTTCTTAACTTCCATGTTAATTAGTAAAATGTCCAAAATTTTCTAAATAATTTATTTATTATTTTCTATTCATTTTTTCTTAATTAATTTCCCTTTATTTTAATAAGATAATTTATTTACTTAATTTTCCTAATAAATCCTTATTTTGCTATAATTTCTAGATTTAGAATTTTGGGATATTTCATGTATCCTCACCAAAAATAGCTCCACTCTCTAAGCACGTATATCCTGAGATTCCTTCTCTAAGACAACCAAAAACCACCTATGAATCAATAATAATACAAAATTAGAACTCAATAAAAAAAACCAAGGAAATGCTAAGGTAAAGGAGGGTGGAAATGGATTAAAATTGAAGCAAACAATGTCGCGCAAGGGTCAAACAATCTACAATGGAATTTTGTCCAAAAATAGAGGAGACTATGTGAGAGACTCTCGTAGATAGGGGATGCATGAGCTCCTCACATTAAGGTATGGTAACATTAGGGGGTGAATTTGGGGAGGCTATGCACTGTGAGGTGGTGGTGCATTTGGGGTAGTTGCAACATGAGGGAATGATGCTGGTAGGGGTGTTTGGTGTGAGGCTAGAGTTGTTGGAGAGGACAATTGGTGAGTGGTTAAAGGTTGTATGAGTGAACAATGCAGTTAATGGGTTGTTATATGGGTAATTGACGCAGATAAGGGTAAAATTATGTGAGGACTAGTAAGTTATGCAGAGCTTTGAGGGGTGAAAATGGTTGATGAATGATGACTAAAACGTTGAGGGATTAAGGAAAGAAATAGGGATTCAGGGAAAGTTGTGTGGGTTCAAAGAAAATGAATAAAGAAATGAGAGGGGGTATTTATAGGAGGAATAAGGGTAATACATATGAGATGGAAATGGTAGAGGTGCAATGGTTTGGAGAGTTTAGCATAGGTTTTGCTCGATAGAGATCTAGGGAGGGAGTATGTTGAATGGTGTTGTAGGGTAAGTGAGGCAGAGCAGGTGCAAGGGTAGGTGGGCTAGTGTAGTGGCAGTATAGGGCTAGGAAGGGAAAAAAGTCACCATGATGGGGAGTATGTTGCATGGCTTGAAGAGAAAGAAGGGGAAGAAGCAAATTAGGACAGGGAGAAGAAGAAAAGAAAAAGAAAAAATAATAAATAAAAAAAGGAAAGGAAAAAAGAATTTTGGGTTAGGATAGAATTAAGCTTAAATTTTGGATTAGGAAACCAAGGTAAAATTAATTTATCAATCATCTGGGGTTTAAGGTTAGGTTAAAATATTAATGACTCAAAATTAAGATCAGGACTAGATTTAGATGTAGGATTAAGGCATTAGAGTGAGATAAAAGTATCAATTACCGAAGATTAGGATTAGGTTAAGGCATTAGTTCATCGGGACTAGGATTAGATAAAAGTTGAGGTGTTACATCTATAACACAACTAGAGTTCTTAAATCTTTAAAGGAGGTAAACAAACTTGTAAAAATAAGAATTTTATTTTAAAATCACAAATATCCTAAATGAATCGGGATTTTTAAATTGTGGGGTGTTACAATTAGGTATGTATATTTTTTAATAAATTAGGTCAAATTTTAAATTTAACTTTCCTCTTATACCATTTTTACTATAACAAATTCTATTTTAATTTCTTTTTTCAAATCATCCTCAAAAAAATAAATTAGTCTCTCTATAATACTAATAGTGTTGCATAATATTATCATAAATTTTCTTTTTGATTTTAAAACCGAACGAACTCAACAAATATCATACAATATATAAAATGTAATATTTTAAAAGAACACACGTAATATCTTTGACGAAGTAGTAGTATACCGTATAGAATATCTTTGACAAACGTATAGTACATAATATCTTTAAGGAATATGTATAATAAATTTAAATTAATGTGTATAGTATATTTAGTGAAATTGTAGTATATAGTATATAATATACTAGTTTTGTCCCCGTGTGATGTATAGGTTTTCTCATTTTATAATTTGAAGAAAATCATACTGTAATAAATGACATTATTAATAAATATAAAAAATGAATAATAATACTTAGGTACTAAAATTGAACAATGTTAAATACATTATAGTCCATAAAAATGGCAAAACATAAAATAATCATAATTTTAAATATTTATTTGAACATAATGCTTGTTGTTCAAGTACTTCATTTGCGGTTCACATCATATAACAAAGTTATAAAATTTTTTGAATATAAATTCAGCTTGCCTAAGAAACTAAAAATTTAAAAGAAAATTTATTCATTATCAATAAAGAAGCAACAAATATGTGTTACACCCTAAAATTTCGTAACCTTTACTTTCAGGTGTTTATCCTTTTCATTCAAAACTAACTTTTAAATCTTATATTAATTATTTTATTAATAAGATTTTACCCATAATCCCAAAAAATTCCTAAATATTTTCTCTAATTATTTTACCTTTGTCTCTCCTACTCAACATAACCTAAATTAGATTATTTTTCTTAGATTATTTTTCCACCCGATATCCTAATCTAGATGAATTAAACCTTAAAATAAAATGAAAAAAAACTTATTTTTCGTTTAGCCTACCATTTTACCCACCTAAAATCTACCTATTGCACACTTTATTATTCTACCCCTTACATGCCCCAAATCCCTCCCCCAAATGCTCCCTTTGTCTCCCTTCATACCTCATGCAACTTACTAGTACTCCCTGTCACCTCGCCTCCCTCACTTTATTCATCCTCGTATGCATATATATACTCACACATATTTACACCTTCTCAACCAACCAACCCTCCTTTCTCCCTCTACATTTTATTCAACCAAATCAACCGACCACAATACATCCTTCCCCCACTCCCTCCTCTCTTCTCCTTCATGTACCACCATCTATCCTCTTCTTCTTTCCCTTTGCCTCTTTCTTCTTCTTTCCCTTATCCTCCTCCTTCTTCTTCTCCCTCCCTATTTCCTATCTCTTTCTCTTTCTCTTTTCTTTCTTTCTTCTCCTTCCCTACTGTAATTCTTTCTGAATCCCTCCCCCAACTCCTCGGCTTACTCCTCTTGGTAACAAAAATTGTTTCCATTATTGCTCCCTCTATTTCTTTCATCATTGCTCCCTGAATCTCAGCTACTATAGCACCACGCCTCACCATCCCAATAGCCACAACCTTCACTTTCTTCTATCTCCTCGCCATCCCTGCCTCTCCTTTCTCCTCCTTCTTCTCACTCAGCAGGCTTCACCGATCCTCAACCCTGCATAGTGGATATTCCCACCATACTTACCCCTCATCCTTTTGACACCAGGCCTTGCACCCACTCTCCAACTCCTCTTTTCTGCTCCATTTGGCTTCATCCTCTTAGCCTTCCCTTATCCTCCATTTTTGTACGCCACCCCTTCGATCACAACCCGACCTATAGCCTCCAGCTGGGCACAATCCTCACTAACACCCCTCACTCTCGACCACCAAGCCTCCCATCCCCTTCTTCTTCTTGTTCCCCTTGCACTGCCCCACTACAGCCAGCTCCCACTTCTAGCAACATCACCATTGCCACCATCATTTCCATACTCCACCACTGCCACCATATTCTCCCATGCCTCACTGAGCTAGCTGGCCTATTCCCCGTCCCCTCTTCGCGTGTGCATGGCTCATGTTGCATGCAGCGTTAGTTGTGCTATTTTAAGTAAGTGTGTTGTATTATATATATGTAAGGGTACTTTGATAATTTTGAAAAATACATACCTTATTATTATAATTATTATTTTATTAGTTGAAATATTAATTTGGTATTATTTTTAGGTGCAAAATTTTTTTAGTAGGATCTCGTAGTGTTTATTAGGATATTATTGTTTTTATATTTTGGTAGGAATTATGGTAACTGTTATACCTTACTAAAAGGATAGATATTGCATGATAGCACATTAAGGTTTTGATGTATAAATTGTGTTAAGTATGTTCGCTATATTGCAACTGTTATACTCTACAAAATGTTAAATTTCATATTACAGCACATTAGGGTTTTTGGTGTTGCAATATGTTAAGCACGAATTATTAAATTACAATTATTTTTTATATCTTAAAAATCAACAAAAATAGCATGTGATCATATATAAAAAAAACATTTAGAGATAAAAGTGTGGTAAAAATGATCTTTCATGATAATGTGTGACATGTACATGAAAAATGATAGGATGAGTATGATTAAATCTATTTATGGAATATGAGTCACGGATGTGAGCCATAAGGACAATTTGGTCAATTTATATGTATTATGATCATTACCATGACAAACATGCTTAATCTGTGTTATATGTTGCTAAGCATGATGTTATGTGGCCTTGGATCAATTAGATACAGATGCTAGGGTTTTATATAAAAAACTCTGAATAAGGGTAAATTGGTCATTAAGCTCATTTGATAATTTCTCTACATGATAAAATAGTTTAATTATTATGTTTCAGCCTTTTCATGATAAACCTATAAATAAAATGGATTTAGTAATTAAAAAGGATGCTAATGTGATAATTTTAACTTTAGGGGCATTTTGGTCATATTTGGCCTAATGCACTCAAAAGTGAATAATTAAGTTTAGGATGACCTTATTATATTTTTATAGCTGACCTTGGTAATGATATTCAATTATGTTTGTCTTGGAATAATTATAAGTGAGTAAAAGTTTAAATATGAAATTTAGACTAATGTCAGTATGTGCAGTTTCGTAGTCACCTGAACAAAATACTAATACTTAAAGTGAAAGACCAGAAGATCGGAAATGGTAGCTCTTTAGAGGTCGCTAGCCTAAAGACCTAGTTTAGCCTGTGGTAGATTATGAATTTTTGCTGGTGTGCCTTAGTGTTCCCGCTATGCCCTATATCTTACTCTATTTTGCTCTACAAATTGATAGAGGGTATGTATACTTATGGATTAAGTGTCTTTGTTGGTAAGGTACTATATTACCTTCATGTACTAGAGGGATCAAGATACCTTTGTGTCCTTGGATTGATAGTCAGTAGGATACTGTGTTACCTTGGTACACTGGTATGACTAAAGTACCTTAGTGTCTCAGGTTAATATGATCTCCACTCAAGTAATAAAAAAAAGGAAATGGAAATGATTGTTAAATGATTATTATTGGATTATTAGATTTGGTTGATAGCAACATTCATGCCTACCTATGGTTTTGGTAGTAGCCTTTGTACCTACTTATGGTTTCAGTAGTAGTCTTCGTGCCTACCTGTAGTTCGGTAGCAGGTTTCATGCCTATCAGTGATGTTATAGATTTTATTGGTATTGTACTAGTGAATGCACATGTGAAGCTATGGATAATATGCGTTGGTATTGAGGTATGAGATATATTATGACGATCATGTTTATGATAAGTTTGTTCAAATCTAAATACACCACATAGGTAACCATTCTTTTTAGTATTGATACCCTAAAGCATATCATCAATATCTAGAGTAGGAAAGTCATCAAGATCAACTTAGATCTTTCTTGAAGCCAAATATCATAAAACCTTGAAGGAAAACTAACCTCTGATAGCTAATCGATGATCGGATAATCTAGACGCATATAGTTGTAATACCCCATCCAAAAATGTTTCAAAACATGAATAAAATTATATTGATAAAAGATAAATTATTTTTGTTCTTGAAAAGGGATTAAAATTCTAATAAAAATATGAATTTTAGGTGTACCAATCAATAGATTTCCTTAATGAATTAACATAGATGCTCAAAGAATGACACTTTTATTACCCAATAAACCAGTCGGCTAGTTTGTCCAAACTGGTCAGCTAGTTGTCTAGCAATTTTAGATCATTTTCTTATTTTAATTCGACTCTCTTTCCAATATTTATAAAAAAAAACTAATTAGAATGAATTTGTACTAATAATCATATTTTGATGCTTTAGGATTATTTTTACATTATTTAGATCATTTAGTAATTTTATTTAGCTAAATTTCCTCATCTACCGGGTTGTGGTCGATAATGGGTATAAGCATATCTTTCAAGGTAGTATTATAGTGTGGCAGGTCGGTATGGCATTAGTGTTAGCTTGGGTGGGTAAGCTATCCCATTATCCCATTATAAGCCCCCTAGCACTTTATATTGTTCAATAGTTAGGCAGGTGTGCTATCCCAACTTATGTAGCCCTTACAGTAGATGCACTCAAGGTGCAGTGGGTGAGGTATCCTGATAGAAGCCCTCTCAATGTATTCTCACCACATGTAGAGGTGTGGTATCCATATTTATGTTATCCCTCGCGATAGGTGCACTCAATGTGTAGTGGCTATGGTATCCTAGGAGAAAATCCCCTTTGAGGTATCCTGACCTCGAGTGGTTGGTGTGATATCCTATTGTGTGTATATCCTTCCATGACTTCTATTCATAGTGGAGAACTGTGTGTGATTGAACAAAATATATTAATAATTGGAAATCATGTGGTCACTAAAGGAAGATTTATATTGTGATTTCCAGTACGTGAATCTAATGTATGATCGATATTATTATTCTTCCTCGATTTCTTTGCGAGCATGCCTTATTATATTACAATCATAAGCCTGAGTGTTATACTATTTAAGTCTGTTAAGCACCATGCTACTATGTGACCTTAATGTGTAAGATGAGCCCTTACCATGGTCTAGGTAGGTTTTTTTTATCAATATTTCACTGTACTAATGCTATATTTGTTTGGTCACTGTGATGATCCAATTTCTAGTCTAGTTAGCAAAGGATGATTTGTAAGGCTATAATTCTCAACTAGAGTGTGTTGAGGATGATGTCGTGGGCCAGTACCTATGCACTGCTAGGGAATTGAGAGTTACATTTCTATTTAGTTAAGATTTGGGCTAACCGACTTAGATGTATTTTGGCCATTGTGTTTAGAAGCTTTTAGATTTTCTGGTTATTTAAACTTTTGGCTTTGGTTCCTATATTTGGATTTTGCGATCTCTCTCCTTTATATGTTATTATTCTCATTCACGTTATCATTATTGTTGAATTAGTATGCATTCTTTTATTTGTCATTAAGTTTTACCTTACATCTGATATGGTTTAAGTGATTATCACACCTCATGGTTGATGTGGCAATAACAACCCCCAGTTTGATTTTTAATTTGCTTTGACATTGCCTTCAAAACAAAATTTGTAGTAAAAAATTTGGGGGTTTTACAAGTTGCTATCAGAGCTTATGGCTTTAAATCCTAATATTGGTTTACGAAAATGAATTTATCTGGTCTTATTTGAGCTTGTAGAATCCTGTGTAGTTTGTGAGTGAGTATTGGATTAGGTTGGGAGTTGGCCTTAAATTTCCTAGTCAAATTAACTTCTGGTCTTATGTGCAATTTGCTACCACGAGATGAACTAACTTCATTATTAGAATTCAAACATTTTCTAATAGGTTTAGTATTTTAGGATTTTGATGGCCGCAAACTGATGACTTGAGCTTTTCATGGAGACAGTTGGGCTTATATGGAACGACATATTCAGAATGAGGAGTCTCCGTAGCCATTACTCCCATCTCCTTTTTCACATGCCACCACAAGAGGAGTAGCTTCGCAGAGTTGATAATCACCACCCATCGATCTTTGAGAGTTAGAAGGACCTAGATATGTTGGAATGTTGGCTGAGGAATTTCAAGAAGAAGATTTTTGTGTCTAGTGGTTGTCCAAAGGATAAGCGAGCGGATGTTGTGGTGTTTCACTTATAGGGTCATGTTGATTAGTGGTGGAGAGGTCAATAGTTGAGGGGAGCAGCTAGGCTTTTGTGGAGATGCTTAGGGCACATTTCTACCCAACTCGCACGGGTATGGCAAAGTAAGACTAATTCATGGCTTTGTGTTAGGGTATGTCTATTGTGGAGGAGTACTACAACACTACTTAGATGTAGTCTGTTTTGATCTAGAGGTCAACGTTGATGAGAGAATAAAGATCCATTGATTTTAGTTGGGGATGAGTCTGATGCTTTAGGAGATGCTAGTGAGGACCTGTACACAAGATTTGAAGTTCTACAGATTGATAGAGAATATGTATACTTATATATTAAGTGTCATTGTCGGTAGGGTACTGAGTTATCTTCATGTACCAGTGTGACCAAGGTACCTTTGTGTCCCTAGATTGATAGTCAGTAGGATAGTGTGTTGCCTTGGTGTATCGGTATAACCAGAGTACTTTAGTGTCTCGAAGTTGATATGATCTCCCTTAGAGTAAACAAGAATAAAAATGATTGTTAAATGATTATTGTTGGATGGAAATGATTATTATTAGATTATTGGATCTAGTTGGTAGCAACCTTCATGCCTACCTATGATTTCGGTAGTAGCCTTCGTACCTACCCGTTGTTCGGTAGCAGCCTTTGTGCCTACCTGTGGTTCGGTAGCAGCCTTTGTGCCTACCAGTGGTTCAATAGTAGTCTTTATGCCTACTTGTAGTTTTGGTACTAACCTTCGCACCTACCTGTAATGTTACTGATTTTGTTGGTATTGTGCCTGTGAGCATACATGTGATGCTATGGATATTATGGGTTGATATTGAGGTATGAGATATATTATGATGATCATGGTTATTGAGTTGAGTTTGTTTTTTAATCATACTATGGTATGTTCGGTTGGTAAGTTTCACTTTGTTCTAGAGTGTTTCTTTTTGCAATTACATTATTCTATTTTTACTCTTTTTATCATATATACTTATATTTTTTGTTTATAATTTAATGCATTTAGTAACTTAATTAATATTTTATTGTTTTGGATGAAAAATTAAAAGAGCATAATTAAAATTTTTAATTTTCAAAGTTATGAAGTATGAATTTTATTTTCAAATTTTAAGTTATAATTAAAAATTAAGAATTAATTATTCTTAGTTAAAACTTCAAAAGATTAAAATAAAATAAAAAATTGATGCTAATTATAGAAATTATATTTGGATTAATTGGTTCAATTTGGTGTTATGGTTTAGCATGATAGTATTAAATATGGTTTTTTAATGAAAATTCAAGTTATAAATATTGAGAAACATTAAAAATGTTTATTAGTATAAACTTATGTGTATAGTATATAATATATTTGATAAATGTGTAGTATAAGTTATATTGAATATTCTATCAAGCATAAAGAGGAAGTCTATAGTATATTGTATCTTATAGGCTACAATGAAAAAAATATCAAAAATATATTTGTTTGAGCTAGTTAATTTAATATACATTTATGAGAAAAGAATTGAAGCAAATTTACATATTTATAATATTATATTAACCTTTTTTGTGTGTGTGTGAGAGTAGGACCAATGACGTGGTAAAACTAAATTAGTTATAGTGAAAATAATATGACAGAAAAATTAAATTTAAAAAGTGGCCTAATTTGTACAAGAAAATATACCTAACCTAAATATGAAAATAAATATGTCTAATAAATCTAAAATGTAATTAACTTTAAAAATTAAAGTAGGTTAATGAAATTAATGTGATTTTGGGTGAATGTTTTGAAATATTATTTGGATAATATTAACCTAATTTTAGTGAATCGTGATAAATATTATTTTAATCATGTATCAATTAAGGTGAATGAGTGTTAAAAAAGTAAATCAAATGACATTTATATCCTTTTATAAAATAAACATTGGGAAAGTAAAATGATATTTTGGTCCGATTAGGTATGAGTTATACTTAAACTTTTTCTTCTCCTCTATTGCCTCCCAAAAATAGGGTTAATAAAAATAAGGGTAATCAAGATAAATTAAAGAGAATTATTAATCCTGAATAACCTAGGTGAAATGTTTATAAATGTTTCCACACGGGGTGAATGGATGTGAATGACTTCATTCACCTTAATTCATCCCTAGCTACAAACCATTACTAAAGTTATTTATAGCACTAAGGCTTTTACTTTTGTGTTTGACAAGACTTGAATTTTTTTTATCTTAAAATAAATTTCTTATTGAGTAGTTATTCGAACAAACTTAATATCGTTAACATTTAAATAAATTTACAGAGATTTTACTTATAATTAGTAAACCTATTAAACTACAAACCTCATAAGTTTAAATTATTGGTCAAATAACTGAAGGAGTAAACCAATAACATGGTCGATTCAATAAATATTATGGTTATTAAAACTATAATATATACCTATTTTATTAATTATTAATTAATATAATAGTATTTTTGTAGGTCAAATTGTGTTATGTGGTTATATATATATATATATATATATAAATACGTTGATAGTAAATAGATAAGAAGCATATTGAACCATTTGGTAAATTTTTTATTTAGAATTTGAGCAAACTTAATATTGTTAACATTTAAATAAATTTATAGAGGTTTTACTTATAATTAGTGAACTTATTAAGTAATAAATGTCATGAGTTCAAGTTATTGGTTAGATGAAAGAAGTAAACCAGTAACATAATTGATTTAATAAATGATATAATTTTTTAAAACTATAATATAAACATATTTGATTAATTGATAATTAATATAATAGTATTTTTGTAGGTAAAATTTTGTTATGTGGTTGTGTAGATATAGGTTGATAGTAAACAAATAAGAAGCATATGGTACCATTTGGTAAATTAATATCTTATCTATATATGATATGAAGTAATGTATATTGATATTTTTAGATAATATTTTAATATTAATTAATTAATTTAAAATGATTTTATAGGAAATTCTGATAAAAAAGAATAATTTTAAAATGTTATATATAAACAGTAAATAAGCTGAAGTTAAGTTAGAAATAATATACTTATATTATCGTAAAATGGGTTGAACCGGTTCAGGTTTCTAGCACCAACCCGTATACTAGGACGGACGCGTTAGGGCTTCGTCGTCCTATAAATCGAACGTGATCGTTGCCAGAGCCTTACCTCTGCCGACTGTGTGTGGTCGTGGGACGGTATTAGGATGGCGGAAAGCTGCGATGATTCCATCAGTTCTCGGCTTCCGCTAGCAGTTCATATCACAAATTTGTATGCACATGAAGTCCGCTCCAATAGATTGCGTCGAGATACGGAAAGGAATATAGAAGACCCAAATGATTCAGAACGAGTTTCGAAACAAGTAAAGACCGAAGAGGAAGGGATTTCGGAGGAGAAGACAGGATTGACATCTGATGATCTTGCGGAAGATACAGCGAATCTCTCTTCTTATCGTGAAGGTAACTGTCTCGTAAATGATACGTTAATCGAACGTAATTCAAGAATCTCTTCTTAATAACTGGATTTAGATGAAAGGTATGAGCGAAAGCAGACATGCTTCGATTCTTACCGTGGCATGGAGATTCGTGAACAGAAGAAGATATCATATGTTGACCCCGACTCGGATCCAGAGCTATCCGAGTCTGACTCCGACGATATTATGTTCCCGCCTTGGTATCAGTTGTTGTCTGATGTGCGAATGATTGAGGAAAAACTTAAGCATTTGCCAGGTAATTGTATATTTTATATTTGCGTCATACTTTAATCGAAATAATATTTCAAAACATTTCAATTGATAATTTTGTGCTCTACGAGCTATTTTTGTTGATAGTTTAAATATTGCTCCGTATCTAAGAACAGGACAGGAAATTTTTATTGATAGTTTAAAAATTGTTCCGTCTCTAAGAACATGACAGGAAATTTTTATTGATAGTTTAAAAATTGTTCTCTGTCTAAGGACAGGACATGAAATCTATTGTTGAGATCATGCATCTAATTTAGTTTTAGATGCTACTATTATTATTATTGCTATTGTTAATATTATTAAGAACATTGCTTTTGCTTTTATTGATGATAAAAATACTGATATATCACAATTTTATTTGCTGGTTCCTTGTATATTTTGCTCGAAGGGGTTTCTTATGGCGAAACTTTTTGTTCAATCGTAGAGGTATTCTCCGTATCCATTCATTGGAATGAGAAGGAAAATATGGGTGGTATGCGTTACCATCTATATGGCAATTTATTCTTTGATGACATGGATCGTTATTATCAAAAAGCTCTGGAAATATCATCAAATCCTCCCCTTATTGTGTCAAATGGTGACAATCTTCCGTTACATGGTTTGTACCGTTGTTTGTGGGCTGATGTAATTTGCGGATTCTTCGTGTGTCTTATGGGACATGAGCTACAGAGTTGTAGGGTGAAGTGTAGTGAAAATGAGAGTAAAGTGTTGGTTAGGGAGAAGGATGGGATCTTGCACAGGGACTCTGGTCCTATGCCAGAAGAGGGATTTGAAAAGCCAATGCAGAAAACCATTGTTGGATCTGATAAACTTCCTTACTTGAAGATACACTACTCAGTAGTCTTGGGTGCATTTGTTGTTGAATTGGAGGTAAAGGTCGTTGCAAAATCTGACCAAATTAAGGATCTTGATCAGATTCTCATTGATGGACAACTTTGTGTTCGTTGGCTGGAGTTTGAAAAACATATGGATGAATTCGATAGAAAAACTAATAACTACAAGATTGTGCTCATTGATACAGAACAGTTGCATCCGGGTGGTTTAAGTCTGCAGCCCCTGGGCACCATTCCTATACAGAGACGCATATTATCTGTACCCTTTGGATTCACTCTTGTATTTGAATCTGACATTCGGACCAGCGATGGAGATACTTTTTCTGGGCATTGTAATATTCTTATTGACCACCAGATGAGGTTTAAGGGTGTATTTGAAGGTGGTCAGTACGACATGCAGATAAATCTCGTTAATTATAACGTAACGTGAATTGTTTTCTCTTTTTCATCTCTTAATAATGGAACTGTTTAATGCTAATGTTATGTTTATGTTCTAATGAATTCAATGCTAGTTAATTTTCTGTTCATGTCTTTAATGTCGTTTTGAGGCATGCTGGGGGGGGGGGTGTCAGTTTAAGGCAAATGATATGAATTCATGGACTAATATCTTCTAGTAAAGTGGTTACAATACTTAAGGTAGGTGTGTGATCGAAGGTCTTGTTGCTCACTCTCCTATGCCGAGAGGATAGATTAGCATAACATCAAATAACTATCAATTAGATCCAGTACAGAGAAGAATGAATAATAAATAGTGGGAGTTTTTCGTCTCCTTGCCCCATTGGGCTACCGTTTTACAGCTTTGGAAGTGGTCGACATTGTCAAAAACTGTATCTTCTCAATGGACTGTCTAAATCAGGCAAGTCTCCAGGCAGAGAAGCAACTACTATAGCTTCTGCCTCACACTGTAATTTTTGCTTGTAAGGGTATGATTTGGGTAGTCTTTTTTTGTCGCGTCCAATTTAGGAGTGAGAGCGCAAAAAAATGCCATTACTATTGCCTAACAGTGTTGTAGTATTATGTATCAAATTATATGAGATAAAATGTTACATTTGTGGATCAACTTGACTTATGTTTGGTTATAAGTTGGATTTGGGTCATATCATTTTGGGTTGGGTAACTTTTGGGCAACTTATTATTAGATTTTTGTTTGGATATAGGTTGAGTTCGGGTCAAGGTGGATTATTTTAATTTGGGTCATTTCACATAGTTATAACTATTACATTAGCTAGATTTGGCTTAAGTTCAATTGATTTGGTTTTTCAGATTAAGATCGAGATTAATATGTTATATCTATACAAATTTCAGGTTGGATTATTTGATTTGGGTTGGGTCACCTTTGCTATATCTAGTTAAAATTGTGGTATTATTAGTAATTAAAGTATGAAGTTTGAAACTTTGCCTCGGTTGGTATTAATGTATCAGCATATATGCAATAACTTTAATGGTACCCTAATAGCCAAATATATAAAAAAATATACATATTAATACAACTCTTACCAAAGTTAAATTGATTCATAAATGTATTATTATTATTATTATTATGTTGTAATTAAAAGCTAAAAGTGGATTTTATTACTACCAAAATGATGAATGATATTTGTATTAAAAAAAAGAAAAAAGAAAAAGAAAAAAAGGTGATGAATGAGGATTATAAGGCTACACAAATGGAAAAAATCCACCATATAAGACTATATATCCACATAAGTGATGATTTGCAACAAAAGAATTGCTATTAGATAATCCATATATACTTTGGTTGCTAACTCATGAAGGATCAACCTCACCACATGATCAACAGGGGAGGTAGTTGTACGACGAAAGATTATTGTTATATTTCTCTAGCGCCAAATGTGATACACTACTGAAGCAAATAACAGGCCTCAAAGTTGTCTTCTTCTCCTTAGGACCCAACAACCATCTTTAATCACCCCGATCTTACTTGGTTCCAAGTAGCCCCTAGGTCTTTGATGTCCATAATTACTTCAGCTAGACATATGTTGTACCAGATCGATGTCACGACAGTATGCACGTAATTTTGCGTTTCATTATACCCATAACAGAGGACACAAGCATCATCACACTCAACTATCATATGTTGCATGATTCCCTTAGACGTATATAATCTATCTTGTACTAGCCAAAGATTGAATTGAGACCTAGAGATGGATAGTCCATTCCAAACTATTGAATACCGATCGTTCTTTGCACGATAAGGTATGAACAATTAAGTGATAAACCCTTTGTTCAAATTGTATTTGCCACCCACAGTTGCAGGGCAAATGTCATAAGCATTGATAAAAATGAATTACAGGTTCAGTAGATGCCTCAAGTCTTTTCTTAAAATCTACTATGCAATTTAGCGCATCGACCCTTAATAACAATAAACTTGCATCATCTAGAAAATGCAAGGTTACTTTTCTCTTCTAGCTAGGGACCATAGGAGTGTTTCGAGGAAGAGAACTTATTGCGTGAAATGGGTACATCCAATTTTAGGCGCACCATTCCCATATTTGATATAATTATAGTATATTTTTAATATATTTTGACATAGATTTATAAAATATTAAATATAAACAAAATTGTATTAAATTTACATAAAAATTATATAATATGTATAGGTAGCGTATCCAAAATTCAGTGTATTAGTACATCACCTGTATATTTAGTACAATTATATATAGTATATTTTTGTGTACATCTATATAAATATATTAAGTATATACAAAAATAAATAAAAGATATACCATAATTATACTAAATATAGATCTGTGCATCCAAAATTGGGTGTACCTGACTCATGTAATAATTTCTCCCCAAACGGGAGTATTGTTCCACTGTATACACTATATTTTCTGGCCCTAACTAGACATCCTAAACTATAACATCAAATTATCAAACAATATATATAAATGTAGGCCAAGTTTATATGATTAGATATTCAACATCAACCTCAACACTTATAATTTTGGAAGCCAGGGTCAGTAATGTTGATTATTAGGATCTATCCTATGCATATTAACATAAACCTCCTTCCTACACTATCTTACAAAATAATTGCACTTGGAAAGGCGAGATGGACTACCGAAACCACTAAGCAGTGAGGAACTTATATCCCGTATCTATGTATGGCCCTTAATTACTTCTTCCTCATCGACCATAGATACGTCTATGATTTTTATAACCTTATCATTATTGTACCCCAATTGTGTAATTTTTAATGATTTTCTAGTTTTTTTTTTATGGTTTAGCGGTTAAACAAAAGCTTCAAACACAGCTACGGGGTTTGAGCTAAGATACAAAGACTCGAAAGGGATATAAATAATGACATTAAAGCTATTAGGAGACCTCTATCGTTCTACCATATAAGAGGTGGGCGAGTTATTTATTTAGAAATCTTACAAAGTAGTAGGCACGGAAACATACTTCATGACAATTGTTTCCTACTCGACACATTACTTAATGTTTATTTGGTATGGGATGAACCAAAATGAATGACATTATTTACTTCTATTTAAAGAAATTTTTTTAAAAGATTCAATCGGGTTATTTGAGACAAAATATTCCTCCTTTCACTTCATTTTTGAAGGATAATAGAGGGGAGAGGGAAAATTAAATAAAATTTATATATGACCTGATAAAATTACCTTTTCTGAGTTCTTGTAAAATATCTATTTTTTCTTATTAATAAAATAATATAAGTGTCAATGGTTTATCTTTTTTAACCTTCATTTATTTCAATCCAAATGAGATAAAATAATATTCACCTAATTTAGCTTAATATTATTAAAATAATATTTTGAAACATTTATTTTGATTTACCTCCATTTTCTCCAATTAAAGTGAATTTTTAAAATTTATTATCATCTCAATTTTTAGGATCCAAATGAATAATTAGGAGCTATTGACTGGACGACTGTGGTTATATATGGCTAAATAGGTTGTTGCATCTGACCCTGGTTGGTACGATAAAGCCCAAAATCCCTTTCAACAAGTTAAAAGGGACCATATGCATGCCAGCTTGGACAACATCAAACTAATCTATCTAGGTGCTCGACGAAGTCCAATCCAAAGCGCAAGTATGGATCTATAATTCAATTATTTTATTTCATCCCATATGCTTAACCTTTAAAATCTAACTAAACATTATTTTTAGTTGGAATTAATTTAAAAAATAAGTATTTAAGATGATTACTTCTTTTATTTTCTTTTTTCTTTTTTTATTTATAAAAAAGGCAATTTTCGAGCAGCAATGTTACTTTTCATCATCATGCAGGAGCTTGATTCACACTTTCAGACATACAGATTAACCTATGATATCGTTATCTCAGGACTAACCGATTAAACAGCCAAGCATATGTTTGATCTTAGTAGCTAGGTGGCATCGGTTGGAGGAATGTTGCTGAATTATATGTTTAGCCTTTGTAGCCGACTGTAATCCGGATTCCCATCCTTCTACTATTAATCGCTGGGTAGGGAATTAAATTCCTATCTTTTAACAAAACAATCTTACGTTGCTGTCCATGGTTTTATACATTTAAGGTTGTTGACGAGCTAAGTCGGATCATAAACCAATTCAATTTGGTTTAATAAAAGCTTAATTTATCTAATTTTTTATGTTACATACATTTAGGTTTGACTTGGCTCACTTATTTAGTTAAATAAGTTAATTCTAAGACTTTTTTTTAGACTCATTTATTGAATGAGCTAAGTATAAGGCGGATAGATTCGGCTTGTTTGTTCGTGAGTCAACTTGTTTACTGGCACATTCAAAAACTTAATTAATGATTATTTAAAATTTTATTTGAGAGTAAATTAGATATTTATTAGATGTTCATTTATATGTGTCATGTTATAGATATATAGTTTTTTTTCTTTTACAACAACTAATTTCAAATAATGTATTGTGTTATACATTTATTAGTTAAGTATGATGGAGATAACCACATGACACATCTTATTAAAATTTTATGTTCAATAAGAATATCTACATATATTAATCAAGTTAATAAGTAAACTTTTAATGCGATAAAATAAAATAACTTAATTTATTTTTATTAGTAGAGCTGGTTTATGAGCCAACTTATAAATGAATTAAATTTATATACTAATATTTAGAATTTATCTAATAATAAGTTAATTCGACTTAACTTGTTTAATAAAAAAAAATTTAAAAGCAGGAGTTTCTTCGTGTAAAGAGTGATGCATACATTCCTATATTTTTTTATGGTCTCGAGGAGCTCAAACTCACCCTTTTCCTCTCTATTAAGAGTCATCCCTGCCAAGACCATTTCAGCTAGAAAATTTCCTCTTTTTGTAATCACCTTGTCAAGCAATAGATTTACACCTCATAATCTCCATATATAAGAATGGGTGATGGTCTCGCGGAAAGTTCGCTAGAACCACATTTTAGCCGATGGACCAAAAATCAAAATTCTGTATATATATATAGGATGAAGGTCCCATACACACTATTTTTAAAATACATTTGTAGGAATCAATCATAACCATTAGATTAGTATTTGATCAATGGTCAAGATTTAGTAAGTAACTAACTTGAATTTATTTTAATCTTGACCCTTCAATCTTCTAGATCTAATGGTAATTAAAGGTTCCTATATTTGTATTTTAAGTAATGATTTGTACAAGAACTTAAATATATATATATATATATATATAATGTGAAAATGGTCCCTTTCCTATGACGGAGGACGCCTCCGTAGTTAGGCAAAGTGATTAATGATGGACTAATGAACAGAACCTTTCTGGTTAATTAAATAATAAAAAAGGCTAACTTAACCGTATGCCAGACAAAACATCACTCGCTAAATTAAATGTCAAATTCCCTTTATTGAGTTGTGTGCAGAGTACATTCACATTAAAGCCTCACGCAGGTAGTTATTAAATTCAAAATTCAAAAATCTGATGTCTTATTAAAAAAATTTCATCTGAAATTTAAAAATTTTGATCTAATTTTTTTCAAAAGATTATCTGATATCTAATTTTTTATTGAATTACTTAATCCGAACAAATATTATATATAGATTTGATTATTTTAACAATATATTATAATAGTATATTTTTATAATATTAAGTTTTTTAAATATAGTTATTTTTATGATTTAAACTTTAAGAATAATAATATTCTAATATTCTTTTTAGATAAAAAAATATTCATATAAATATGCATATACATATTAACTGATATATAATATTTATTTTTTTTAAATTCTTATAAAATCGTTAAAACTAGTAAAGTAATAATTTTTTAAGTATTATTAAATATCTAAAAATGTAAATATCTTGTCTAAAAGATAACTAATATTCAACCACAAAAACCCTTAACCAGCGGCATATGATTCAGCTCCGGACCAAATTAACAGTGCCGCCTATCTGTCTCTCGCCGTTAAAAAGTTGCCCACTACAACTAGTGATATTTTGGTAGGTAATTTTGGGGGGAGGGGGGTTTATTTATCCCCATATTTTATATAATTTATTTTAAATTAAAAAAAATATTTTTTGAATGAATATTTATTTTAAAATTTTATTTGACATCAAATAAATGCTTTATTTAAAAAAATATTAATAAAAATATATATAAAATAGGAAGATTTTTTTTTATCGCTATTACCCTAGTAACAACTAACAAACGAGCCCTTAATGTTAATCTTTGCGTGGAATGTGGATGAAGGATAAGACTCGTTAAAAGTGTTCGCTGATGAGAAGGCGTCTACTCGGATTTTGTTTTATTAAAATATACGAACTTTCTCCTGTCCTTCCATCGTATATGAGTAACTAAAGTTGACAGTTTGGGTGAGACTTTATATCTACCATAATAGATACCATATGTTTTCTCTATCAATCCCCATTTCGAATATTAAAAGGGACGATTATTTATTTATTTATGACTGGAAAAGGGACAACTATTATTATATGATTAAATTTATAGTACATTTCCGTGGTTGATTTATACTTTTCGGCTATGTTTGATTTAAGAAAATTGTTGAGGGGAAGAAAATGAAAAGAAGAAAGGAAAGAAGGAATTTCTTTCTCCTATTTTGTTGCTTGAAAAACTCTATTGAAAATATTTTTCTAGAGAGTAGTTTATTGTGTTTGGTTTCGTAGAAATAAAAAATAATTTACTATGATCATAAATAATTGATTTTGTATAAAACACACACACATACTAATCTTCCTATCACCACCACACCTTCTCCCCGCACCCCTACCTCCATCTCATGACATATATTGCATGGCTTTTAGTCCCAAATTTTATTTGTCCATTTTTCTTTTAACGATGAATGTATTATTTATTTTTAGTTATTATAAACTTAATTTTTTATTTAAATACTCAATTATTATTTTCTTATATATTTAAAATCATCCATTTATCTTCTCTTACCCTCTTTCTTTGCATTTTCCTCCATATATCATAATATCCCATCTACGTATACTTTAATCTAAACCAAATTAAATAAGTACAATAACCTTCCTAAGTCGTCAAGGCTAGCCATCCCTTCAAGTCAATCATTATGGTTGGACGGACCAATGTAAGTTGGTTGCCTAAGGTTGTTTAGGCCTAGTCCTTTTGGTTAGCTGGTTATAGATCAACTCTTATGGGGTTTGGTGTCTTGGTGGGTTGGATCCTCTAGGGTTTATGCTCCCTTTGGTTCTTAGAAATTAGCTAGGAAATAAAAATAAAAAGGTAACGAAAATTAAATAAAGGAAAAAAATGAAGAATAAATTTTCTTCCTACCATTTGGTTGACAATAAAGTTGTTATTTCTAGTAAGATACAACTCATTGCCTATATAATATTAATCATCCATATTTTTTAATTGTAACTTTATTATTAAAAATTGATAACATAGATTAATAAATTGAATCATATATTAGTTATCAAAGAATTTATGATGATATATTTATCTTTTCTAATGAGATTATAATATTTGAAGGTTTTTGGGAAATACTAAGCGTTTTCGTTTGAATGAGAACAAAGTAATAATTATATGGTTTAGGTATGTAAATACAGAGAAGGTTATAATCGAGAATAAATATGTAAATTAGACCTAAATTGCACCCCAAAAAATTGGGGATAAAACTTGGACAAAAATGCTATTACAAATTTTCATATTTTGTAATGTGTTATAAAAAAATTGTGGTTCCAAGTAGTTTATTTTACAACTATCTTTTCTTAGATAAATATTTGTCTATCACAAAAAAGTAGGAAAGAAGAAATAAATAATAAATGAGAGAAATATATGAAACTAAAAGATAATAAATCTAGAAAAAAGGGGGGATAGTTAGTACAAAAATAGCTATAAATGGTGGCAAAGTGTTAATTAATAAAGCTAGACGGGTTACACCGGTTTGGAAAAGTAAACTTCATTGTGGTGATAGATAACAAAGATAAAGGTACTTGCATGTTGTTAGTTTACTAACTAAATTAAATGGCATTAGGGAGTAGGGACGACAATGGGTCCCGGACTTGACCTAGATCTACCTTATTTTTAGCGGGCCTGAATTCATAATTTTTGGATTCGACAAATTTAAATTGGGTCCGGATCCATATATATTTAAATGGTTCTTGGTCCAATAATATCAAATCCATACCCAACTTGTTAGACCCATTTTTTGTGTGTGTGTGCGCGCGCTAATATTATATTTTCCATCTTTGTTGTAATCGTGTTTGAGATCCTTATTAATTTTTTTCATTTTATTTATGAGTATTTAATTTACAAATAATATATATAATATTTTATTTTAAAAGCATTAAAATACATTTTAAAAAGTTAAAGTAAATATTTTGTAATATTTATTTTTACCCTCATATGATTTTATTTAATAAAAAATATATATTAAGCTATATAAAATATAAATGTATTTATATTTATATAAATTTTTTTTTTCAAAAACAATCGTATTCATTTAGGATATATTTACTTACTATACATAATAGTTCTGAGTCTTAACTTTTGAAACCCAATGAATATAAATTGAATCTAAACCTAAATAATATAAACGGGGATGGATTTGGATCAAGCTGGATCCGACCCAGACTTGATTCATTACCATATTCATTTATCTTGATCTCAAATGACCATTAGGCTTCATAGGTGTGAATGGTTGTAGAAGTAAAAATCGACATAATATACTTTCTATTTTAATCAAGGTTTAGGTGAGAAAAATGACGTGTTATAAGTTTCCTAATCTTTTTTCATCTTAATTTTTTCCCTTTTATTTTTCCTAACAACCAAATGTAATGCATTTGATGTTTTTTTCCTTTCCTTAATCTTTTCCTAAAACCAAATGGACTATAAAAGCAAAAGGATTTTACTATATTTTATTTATACTAAATGAGCTTAAAATAGAGTTGTATATATTTACAACCCTTTTGTTACAATACCAAATAATACCTCAATAGCAAACATAATCCTCCCCATTTGCATATATTAATTTCGGAACAATTTTGTATATATTATCATTTCAATTAGTTGAATTTTACTGAACATGCACAAATAACAAAAAAAAAAGCATTTCATTTTTGTCTACCATTTTATTCAAGTACATCAACTAATTAATAAATGAAATCTTGATTAACAAGTGTGTGAGTGCGTGTATCATATACATTTATATAAATAGTGCACAAAATTTCCATCAATCTGGTTAAACCGATGATTAATGGATACTTTCACTCTTGAATGAAGAATATCTACAGATAGAATAAGAATTGCTCACTTAATAGTGTTATGACATCAAAACTAAACTTAATGCCTAATACTCATCACATTAAGGTATTTATCACCATCCCTTTTTGTTGCTACCAACCATCGCATAATTGTGCACTAAGATAATGCATAATGCATAGCTCCTTTCATCTTAGCTTATGACAATAGCCCCGCTATAGCTTAGGGCAGCTAACTATCATCTTGGTTGCTAAACAAAGTATTATTAGAACATTTTACTCAAGGAAATGAACCTAGAGCTATAAAAAAAATTCTAGTCAATGAATACTAGAACCTTAATGTCCTACACTTAGCTCTACCAATTTATTTAATATTTATAGCCTTCCAATAAAATGACCTTCCTAAAATTTTGATGTTGGACTTTTTATTTATAATTTTATATGCGTGCGTGTAATAAGTAATTGTAAATGAAATAAATTTCTTATTTTAGCTAGTAAAATCACTTACATACATAATTAGTTGACCTTATAAATCATGACACCTTAATTAAGAAGTAATAGTATATTTTAGTATGATAGCTATTAATAATATCTACTCCCTTTGTTTCTTAAAGTGATTTTTTAAACAATTTACATATCCTTTTAAATTTTAATAATTTTACTTTTTAATATTTCAATCACATCCTTCCTTAAACTTTAATATGGAAATAATTTCATAGAAAAATAAAGATAAAATGTTAGGGTAAAAATGAAATTTAGAATTTTACTTATTTAAAAGATTTTTTTTAAACAAAAAAGGCTTAAAATGGCTTATTTTTAGAAGTAGTTGGGGCATTAACAAATAGTTACCTAATTTATTTTATAGTAATTTTAGCACATTTATGAGGTAATGAATGTATAAAATAATTATGTGAATAAAAAATATTTGTAGCATTAATTACAACATACTATTTATTTGGGGATTTGAGATTTGGGCAAAAAAATGTTGTATTTTTATTTATTTAAAGAATGGCTATGTCATTTCATTAATGAGTAGAAGTATTACTGAAATACCCCAAAATCCCTAATTTAGAAAATCATGGCCGAATAAGAGATTATTAGGGAATTTATTAAAATAAACTACTTTTAGTGAAATAAAAAGGAATTTATAGGATAAATCAAGAAGGAAAGTATAAGAGTGTAAATAGGGGAGATTATGGTATTTAAGTTAATTAAGGTTTTCACTTTTGAAATTTATTAAGTACCTTAAATTATATAAAATGGGGAGGATAAAATAGTTTCAAATTAATATAAAATATATGAGTAATTTAATTAGAGGAAAATTTAGGGGTTTTGTTAATTAAAACAAATTTAGGAAGATTTTTCCATAAATCCCAAAATTTACCTAAAAGTAGAAATTAGTTATGGTTTTGATAATTATATTAAATACCCTAAATTATCCAAATGATATTAATTAAACCAATCCCAAATTTTTCCCTCTTTTTCTTTTTTCCCTTTTTCCTTTTTCCTCCCTCCTTTTTCCTTTTTTCTTCCTTCCCCTTCTCTCCCCTATTTTTCCCCGACCCGGGCCGGCCTGCTGGCCCAAACCCCTCCCCTTTTCCTTCTTCTCGCCGCGGCCCAGCGAGCCCGGCCGTCCGTGACCCAAAACGCGGCGTTTCGACGCTGAAGTCGCTGAAACGCCGCGTCGCGATACAAGGAAAATTTCGACCGTTGCCTGACGACGCGAACGCTGCGTTTTCGCCAAACCTCGCCCAAAACGCAGCGTTTCATTTAAAGGGAAAAGAAACCGCGCGGTCCGGCCGGTTTCCTCCCTCTCCTTTCTTTCCCCTGGACCGCCGGTCCAGCCCCTCCCCTTCTTCTTCTTCCTCGCGACGCCGTCGTCCCGCCTCTGCAACTCGCCAGCTCGCCGGAAAACGCAGCGGCGAGCGTCCCGTCCCTTCTCCGTCCTTCTCTCCCGTCATTTCACCCTTGATTGACCTCTCCTCTTGACATGACCCATCGGGCAGCGTTTTCCCCGCACGCAAGCCCTGACTTTTCTTCCCCGACAGGGTTTGGTCTGCGCCGGCAGACCTGCGCCGGACAGCTCACCGGACCTAACCCACCTAACCTCCCACGTGTCCTTGTCTTTTTCCCGTCCCAATCCTCTATAAATAGCCCCGGGAATGGCCTGAATCGGGTTCGAGAGTTGGAACCCAGAAATCCAAACCGGCGCGCCGCCCCACTTTCAGCCGCCGTTTCCTCCGCCCTCGGCCACCGTTGCCGCCTGCCCTTGCCACCACAAACCTCCCTGCACCGCCCTCTACGCAGCCAACCATCTTAGCCACCCTGACTCGCGCCGCACGTGCCGCCCTGGCCGTGCGAAAACTCCTTCCCGAATCGGCCCTTCCAGCCCTGGCGCCACCTTCGCGCCGCCACCGCCGGCCACACCGCCGCTTGCAGCGCCACCACCACCCTCCAAAATGACCAGCAGCTCCTGCCCTACCACCCCGCACCTCCCTTTCCCTTTGGTTTTCCCTTCCCTAGCCTCCACCACCATTTTTCCCTCTTCCCCTTCCTCCACCGCCGCCGCCGCCGCCGCGACGCCGCCGCCGCCGCCGCCTCTGTCAGGTTGTCAACCCCCCCTGAACCCTAAGTCCTAAGAAAATAAATAAATAAATAAATAAATAAAATAAGTAAATAATAATAAGGGTTAAATAAATAAATAAATAAATAAGAGGTGATTAGTGGGATTAATATTATTAACTAATATTATGAGTATTATTATGAGTAATATTAACACTATTATTATTATTACTAATATCATTATTACTACTAATACTACCACCCATCCAATTATTATTATTATTATATTATTGTTATTATTATTATTGTATTTATTATTATTATCTTTATTATTATTATATTAATATTAACATTATTATTATTCTTCTCATTATTATTATTATTATTATATTATTATTATTATTATTGTTATCTTATTATTATTATATTAACATAATTATTGATATTATTATTATTATTATTATTATTATTATTGTTATTCTTATTATTGATATTATTATTATTATTATTATTATTATTGCTATTATTGATATTATTATTATTACTATTATTATTATCATATTATTATTATTATTTTTATCCTTATTATTATTACTATTATTATTGCTATTATTATTATTGATATTATTATTGTTATTATCTTTATTATTATTATTATTATTATTGTTATTATTGTTATTATTATTATTATTATTATCCCTATTATTATTATTATTAAGTGTTATTATTACTAACATTACCATTAGGGTTAGTATTATTATCGTTATTAATATTAATATTATGATGGTTATTACTATTAATAGTATTACTAGTATGATTATTATTATTACTATTATAATTGTTATTATTAATATTATTATTGTTATTTTTACTATTGTTATTGTTAGTACTATTATTGTTATTATTGTTATTATTGATATTATTATTATTATTGCTATTATTCTTAGGGTTGTGTTATTGTTATTAATATTACAATTATTATTATCATGGTCATTATTTTACTATTAGTATTATTATTATTATTATTGTTATTTTTAGTATTATTATTGTTAGCATTATTATTGTTATTATTATTATCATTGCTATTATTATTATTATTGCTATCACTATTACTATTATTATTGTTAGTAGTAGTGTTGTTAATATCATTATTATTATTATTGTCTTTACTATTTTCTTATCAACGTTATTAAAGCTGTTGTTATTATTATTATTACTATTACTATTATTATTATTATTATTATTATTATTATTATTATTATTATCATTATTATCATTACCATTATTACCCATATTACTATTATTATTGTAATATTATTGTTATTATTATTTTCATTATTATTATCATTAGTATGGTTATTATTATTATCGTTATTATTCTTATCATTGCTTTATCGTTATTGTGTTTATCGCATCTATTATTTTATCGATTATTACTGTTATTCTCATTATCCTTATTAATATTATTTTTATAATTGTTGATGTTATTACTAATATTTTCATTGTATTTATTATTATTATTTGTATTATTATTGTCTTCATTCCTGTCATTATTATTATTATCACTATTATTATTACTAACATTATTATTGATTTTGTCACCTAAGCGACTATGGTTGTACAAATACTCTATTATTATTATTATTATTATTATCGATAATGCACTATTACTGATGCTAATATGATTTCAATTATTACCATTATTATCATTATTACCATTATAGCTATTATTATTTTTATTAGGAGCACTATTATTATAAATAGTATTCTTATTATGGTAGGTATTATTGGTAATTATTATTAATGTTGTGAAAACCCTCTCCTTAGTATTGGATTGCTAAAATCTACTTAATTAGTGGTAATCCGTTTAAGTTATTGTAAGAATAGTAATAACCTACCCTTTATTTATAAACCCCATTTTAAATAGTAGCCTTGGTATTAGGCCATGATAGGGGTAAGATAGGAATTTTGATAATTCCGGAAGAGGGAGATTAACCCTAAGTATTTCCCCTCTTATAGGTAACCAGGTCAAACCCCAGGAGGTGTAGGAGCGTGCTCCAAGCCCGGCGCCGATTTAGGTAAGGACGTAACTAAGGCCACTTGTGTGCTCTGCATGTTTTAAGTGTCTTATATGCTTTGTATGATTGTATGCTATAACCTGTATATTATTTGTATTTTTGTGAAGCGCAGCATGGATCCGAGGTACGTCCCCGTATCCTAGTCTTCGTGTACTAATATGCTGTGATGTAGTGTGATGTGGTGCTAGTGTGACGTGTTGCGATGTGACGTGACCCCTAAGTCATGTAGGTTGGGTTATGTGAGGGAGTGTGGTGAAGTGGGAGACTTGAAAAAGAAAAAAAATAAGAGGTTAGAATGACCAAAGGGGAGTATGTTGGCTAAACAAGGTATGGATGACCTAAGTAGTTCACCATTTGGGAAACAATGAGGGGGAAGTGGAATTAAGTAAACAAAAAGGTGGGTACAAATTAAGGTTGCGTGAGGAAGTCTGTTGCTTGGCGATATGATGGGTAGTATTGGAGTTTATATATAGTGGTTTTAATGTTTTCTTGGTGGTATTAACGACTTATTGTGGTAGTAGGGTTGTAAGATGGTATTGTGGTTTAGATAATGGTTTTAATGATTTCTTGATGGTATTAGTGACTTATTGTGGTATTAGGGTTTGCAAAATGGTATTGTGGCTTATATAGTGGTTTAATGAATTCTTGGTGGTATTAATGACTCATTGTGGTATTAGGGTTTGGAAGATGGTATTGTGGTTTATATAGTTGTTTTGATAATTACTTGGTGGTATTAAACACTTATGGTGGTATTAGGGTTTGTAAGGAGGTGTTAGGGTTTATATAGTTGTATTAATGATTACTTGGTGGTATTCATGGCTTATGGTGGTATTAGGGTTGCAAGGTGGTATTGGGGTTTATAGAGTGGTATTTATGACTTCCTAGTGGTATTAATGATTATGGTGGTATTAGGGTTCTCATCATGGAATTAGGGTTGTTACGGTTAAGGAAGGTTAAGAGTGGTTAACCACGGCTCGGTGAGGACAATCATGGTTCGGGTGACTGTTTAGAGTTGTTTGGTGTATTATGTGTACTATTGAGAAAAGTATAGTTGTGAATGTGGAATTTTACCGTGTGTTATTATGTGTAAGAATGTAATGAATGATTTATGCATGTCAAGGACCTGATATGATTCAATAAGATACGAATAAGACATTAATTACGTAAAGTGAAAGCCTGATGAGCCCGACCCAGTCCGTTCCACCGGTTAGAATAGTGGCCAGAGGCGTTCTGCCCTGGGTGTGTATTTCCGGTCCACCGGCTATAATAGTGGCCAGAGGCGTTCTGCCCTGGGTGTGTATTTCCGGTCCACCGGCTATAATAGTGGGGGATTCGGGCTCGACAGACTCAAACGAATAAGTTAACCCACGGGAAAGATACTAATCACTTACAGTGGAACACCATGTAAGTGCGGGGCCCGTCCGTTCCACCGGTTATGAATAGTGGTCAGAGGTGTTCTGCCCTGTATTTTATTTCCGGGCTACCGGCTATAATAGTGGTGGTCACCGTGCTTACAGGTTAAATAAAGAATGTGTGAAAAGAGATTATTATAACACCATGTAAGTGCGGGGCCCGTCCGTTCCACCGGTTATGAATAGTGGTCAGAGGCGTTCTGCCCTGTATTTTATTTCCGGGCCACCGGCTATAATAGTGGTGGTCACCGTGCTTACAGGTTAAATAAAGAATGTGTGAAAAGAGATTATTATAACACCATGTAAGTGCGGGGCCAGTCCGTTCCACCGGTTATGAATAGTGGTCAGAGGCGTTCTGCCCTGTGTTTTATTTCCGGGCCACCGGCTATAATAGTGGTGGTCACCGTGCTTACAGGTTAAATGAAGAATGTGTGAAAAGAGATTATTATCATAATAAGAAATAACGGACATTGTATGAGCATGATTCAGCTTTCCGCTTACTTATCCTGATGTATGGCTGACGTATTGAGCATGTATCTTGTGTATTATTGCATGTTGCTTCTATGATTGTGTGTGATTGTATGCTTGGCCTTAGCGCCTACGCCTTACTCAGTACTGGACCCGTACTGATACTGCCTTGATTGACCGGGTCCTGTGATGATCCACCGATGGTGGGGAGCAGACCTTTGATGCAGGTCCTGATCAGTTACTAAGTTGGGGTGGAAGGCTGGATATGAGTGAGTAAGTGGTCCGGATAATTACCTTCGAAAATCGCGTGATTTAATCGTATTTGTCTTTAGAGGATACAAATGTCGTATTTAACTTTTCAAGGGTTCTATCGTATCTTGCTATTCCGCTATTTTAAGTATTCTGAGATATGGACCTTTTAAATTGTATTTCGGAATGCAACTTCTTACCTTCGCACTCTGATTTGTAGAATTCGTGTTTTATGAATGATTCGTTTCTAGTTTTATTCTTTATAGCCTTAGCACTTAGTATCGGGTCGGTAGTTATGGATCGATCTGGTACTAAGTGTGGCGGTAATGCCCCCGAATTTACGGTTTTAATTTTCTTGCTTCCGCTAAAACTTTGATTTAAACGAAATTTTTCAGTAGTAAATTTGGGGGTGTTACAATTACAATTGAGATCATAAAACTTATCCAATTTTTTTTTAACAAAATCAGCACTAATTCCCTTCATAGAGGTTGAAAACCTAGCTGACACCATATAGATGTCTCTCTTAAGTAGAGTATTCCAATGACATTCTATTTGGGAGTAAAGTTTAGATTTGCGGGCACACCAACATTCATATATACATACTACGATAAAGGTTTTGGCTACTTATATCTTCCTTCTAGATAATGTAGTGTTTCCACTCAAACAAGCAAGAGCTTGAGGCTAGCTATCGATAGGATCCTAGAGTCCAACACTAGTAAAATCATTATGTAAAAGGTGCTTCATTACTAGACACTAATATAGGAGATGAGGGAAAGTCTCATTAGCATAAAAAAAGTAAAATGATAAATCCTCAGTATAGTATTACTTTCTAATTATGTCCTGTTTAGAGAGACGGTCGTGGGCGGTGTAGGGAAGGTTTTGGTGGCCGGAGTGGGCGGTGGCGACGACCGATGGCGGAGAAACGACGTTCTATTTGGGCGGTGGTGCGCGGTCAGTTTTTTGGGTTGCCAAAATAAAAACCCGATTATGGCTGCCTTCAGGGGTATATATATAGGTCGATTGGAAGGGAAAATGACAAAGGGGAGTGGGGAAATAGGGGGCAAGGGTTATGGGGCACCGGCCGGCGAGGGTAGGCTGGCGCAGGTCTACCTTCGTAGGCCATTTTCGATAGGGAAACAAGGGATGGCACACGCAGGAGAGGGGATGGCCGGCCATGATGAAATGACAGGGAAGCCGACGGGGAAGAGAGGAGGAGAATAGTGGGTCAACCAGCGTGATCTGTGGCAGAAATCTCGGCGCCGATCGAGGGAGCTGCAGGTGACGCGAGGAAGAAGATGATGCAGGAGAAAGGGGGAGGGCCTGGACCAGCGGTCCAGGAGAAAAGAAGAAAAAAAGGAAAAAAGCCGGACTAGTTGGGAGAAGAAGAAAAAGAAAGGGCGACATGGGCCTGGGCCGCACAGGGGGAAAGGGAAGAATTAGGCTGAAGGCGGGTCGGCCCAGGTCGGGGAAAGGAGAAAAAGAGGGAAGAAGGAAGAGAAGAAAAGGAAAGAAAAGGAAGAAAGGAGAAAAAAGAAAAAAAGGAAAAAGGAAAAAGAAAGGAAAAAGGTGGGTTGGGCTTAATTAACATATTTTGGGTATTTTGGGATATTTAAAAATATCAATATTAAAATAATAATTAAATTCTCTTTTTAGGGATTTTGAAAGTTTTTTCCTAAATTCCATTTTAATTAGCAAAATACTCAAATTTTCCTATTTAAATTATTTATTAATTTCTCCTAGATTTTAATTAATTAATTCACTCTTATTTTAATAAAAATAGTTTATTTAATTAATTTTCCTAATAAATTCTTATTTTGCCATAATTTCCTAAATTAGGGTTTTGGAGTATTTCACATATCAAGTAAGTCAACAATATATGTCATAAAAAAGGGGGACATGCATAACATATATGGACACATGAAAGAACTATACACAAATGTTAATTGTGACATGAGATGGATTAAAATGGGAACATAAAGAATTTCCATGATGGAGTTCATGGACCTCACTATTCATAATCGGTAAAACATTATCGACAATAAAACAACCCTAGGGCATAACACCCTTAACCACTATTTTTATCTGGTGGATCAAACTAGTGTAACCCTAAGGCATAACGATTCTAACCACTATTCTCGTTTAGTGGAATGGATTGGTACAATGCCAAGGCATAAAGCTCTTGATCATTGTTCTTGTCCGGTGGAACGGATAGGTACAACATATCTTGACATAGAAATCTTTTACTTTAAATATAAGTGTCTTATTATGCCAGTTGGTTATCTCATTAACATCAAGCATAATTAAAATAATATACGGGGCACATCAAACACAATAAAAGGTAGCTTAGGTCATTCCTCAAAGGAAAGGATCACAACACCTCGGTGAAACAAGTCAAGTGTAACTCCTTTCCTAAGACTAGACAACACACCAAATTTAGCACACCATTATAAAATATCATTATTGACAACATATCTAAAAATTAAGGTATAACTTTAACGTTTCGCACATGCAATAACGAGTATGCCTTTAGTGTTACTATTTTTAAATTAAGTTATTTTGCCATTTTATCATACTTATGCTACTCATAATTAATCTAAGAATTTCATATAACATACTTACCATATGTTGACCCAATAACACTTTAGAAATATCAAATTTTCATATTTAACCCAAACAAAACAAAATGCCCCTATCTTGCTTAAATGTCTCAAAACCTCTTCTTATGTAATTTGTGTCATTCTCAACCTACACTCTAATATGTTACACCTGAAATCAACTATAAAGTCCTCAACAGCTGCCACCCAAACCTTTCATAAAACCCTAAAAGTCCCAACATTGTCAACTTCCATTCCTCGGCTCATTACATCATGGTAACATTTATTTATATTTACACTCCATATCTTAATTAAAATATAGATCATGTTAATATGCTAGGGTTACAAGATAAGGCTTAAGTACAAGCAATATCACATAAGTTCACTATTTTCACATAACGATCATAATTTTATAATGCAATACAAAAAGATCATTGAATGAAATCAACAACATGATTTCCATGAAATATACTATAACAACATAATTTCAATCAAATGAAGCATACTGCCATAGTATTGCCTGTAATAAACACATAGCATCAAAACCCTTTATTTCATGACATGTATACTTATAAAAAATTCACCGGTCTCTAAGTAAGAAAAATACCATAAGTATCCTCTTCCAAGACCACCAAAAGGTTACCTAAAAACAAAGAAAAACCCAAGATTAAAAGTGTAGGAAAACAAGAAAGGAAAATGAGGAAGGAAAACAGAAGATGATTGAAGAAAAATGTATGGTTTTTAAGGGAGGATTAGCTAGTGCTCGCGGGTTACATACATGAGTATCTTACACAACGAGGAGATAGTAATGTAGGGGTATCATGCTAGGTGATGGGGTGGAACATGAGGGTGTAATGCAACAAGGGCTTGGTTGCATGAGGAATGGATAAAGGTGGTGGTGTGGCTTTGTGGGTAGCTTATGCTGATTGAGGGATACAACATGAAGTATGTTGGTTGAGGATGGAGGTGTTGTTGTGTAAAGAAGAGCTGAAAGTGCAGGTGATGTGTGAAGAATGACAGAAAAATTGGAAGGAAGGAAATGAAGGAATGACAGGGAACTGTCTAGAAGAAAATTTCAAAGAAAAAGGGAGAGGAGGGAGTTTTATTGAGTTGCAATAAAAGGCTAAGAGGTGAGAGGGAGGATGGGTGTAGTGTAAGGTTGCATGAAAAATGGTTGGCATAAAGGAGATCGGGGTAAGGTTGGGGTTATAGAGCCTAATGAGAAAAAAATAGAGGGATGGGGATGAGGATGAGAATTTTGGCTTGAAAAACACTTGGATGAAGGGAGGTTGAGTGTGGGTTTGGAAATAGCTAGACGATTTGGTATGTTAGGGCATACCAAAACAAAATTGGTTGGGACCAAAGGGAAGGCTCATGTGAGGAAGAGGTGAGGCTAGTGGAAAAACAAAAAAAAGGAAAAAGAAGTAGGAGAGTTTAGGGGTGAGAATCAGGGTTTAAGGATTATGATAGGGTTAAGAGAATAATTACTATAATAGGGTTACACTAAATTTAGGTTATTCCATTAGACTTTTCTCTAGAAAACATACATGTTGTCACAAGGGCCTAGAAGAAGAAGCATTCTCCGAGGAATACATTGGCGCCGACCTCAGTGGATTCACTCTACCTTCTACCTCGCGTTAGGAACCTCTAATGCCTTCACTTGTACCAAAAGTAAGCTCAAACTATGACAACCATGCAAACCCTAAGACACATATCAAACCCATGCAACCTGCATTGTTGAATGATCTATCGGACTGCGAAAGTGCACATCCAATTTGATTAAACATTTGAATGATCTATAGGACATTATGTTTGTGGCTGACCTTTCTGTGAAGTGGAGTGAGATAATTCAAAATAATCAATGAAAAAATTATCTTATAAAACTTGATTACTCATCAACTACTATGGTGGATGGGAAAGCAAGAATTGAGCTTTCTATTGAGGACTTGAATAATTAATCATTGGCATGATAATTTTCTCTGGTAGGTATAGTATGTGGATCACGATTGATAGGGAAATCCACAAGCACATGGATTTAATGTAGCTATCAAGGTCGATCACATAGAAACTAGGGTTAATTACCAAAATGTACATTTTTTACTTGCTAAACCACTGAGTAAGGCAAAAGAGAATAAAATTGTAAGATTAAATAATAAAAATAAAATAAATAGCTAATTAGATGTAATTTAATATAACAAAAGTCCAGGATTGGGTTTTCACCACAACTTTGGCACTCAATGATGAATTATTTCAGCTCTCAGTGTTGGTTTAAACAAAAAGGATAAATTAGTCTAAAATTAATCTAAAGCCTCTTTTGAGGTTGAAAGATTGTGCCTACTTAAGCTCAATTTCCTACTTTCATGGAATTAAGATTAAATCTTGCTAATCTAAAAGAATCCCCAAGGAATCAAGCCTATTTTCGTAGTTTGAATTCCCTAATTAATTTCTAAAGATCTAGTATTAATTTTCACCTTTCATTCCTTTAGTTAATTACATATGATTACTAATTCAGTGACCAAGCAAGTCAACAAAGTTCAATAATAAGAAATTAAGTTTAAAGATTCAAAATTTTATTAAGAACGTATACTAAATCATCATCAATTACCAAAATGTTGGGCTCTTTTCCAATCCCAAACAAAGAATCTACTCACACATGATTGAGAATAAAAAACACATCAAATAATTATGCTATCAAATCATAGGAAGAAATCAATTAAAGAGAAGAAAAAAAGAATTGATTAAAATCTTCCAGGTAGATAGTTGTAATCTAATCTTGCATAAGAAATCCTTTGTTTTCCTTTAATACTTGAGTTCTAGATCTAGATACTAATTGACAGCTAAGAGAAAGTTCCAATGAAACTCTCCCAAACCCTAAGATAATATATATATATATATATATATACATACATACATACATATAAAAGTAAGTTTTGTAAATGTCGTGACCAAATCATATGTGCGGTACGTGTTGTCTTACTTAATTTGTGTTCGTTTGAACAATCTTTGGTATTCTGACTGTAACTTTTTCGTCTGACCTTGGATTGATGTTATTCAAGTTATTTCGAAAAGCTATTGAAGAGACCTACAACTTTAGTCTTTTGAGTTATTTAGATTCATATTTACTCATGGTTGAAATTTAGTTCTTTATACACATGCATTCATTTTCTTCTCAAAACATATATTTTAAATCTCGTTGTGGCTCATAACTCTTATTTGACTTCCGACGATCATCTTTTTAATTTGAGCCAATATCTACATACAAAAACATAAACCAGAGCAGTATTTTCAATCTAAATACTAAATATGTATCAAACACCTATAAATTATACTTGAAACATAATAAGATAACACATATTTTACGTAGGTGTTTAATAACTTTCACAAGCTTAGACTTATAGCATATATACAAGTAAAATAAGCTTGAAATACAACGCAGCTTGTATTTTAGTACTTTATACTTAAACAGAACAATCTAAGATTAATTAAAAATAATTTTGAAAACAATGTTTCAAAATAAATGAACGTATCAATTTATAACAAGTAAAAAATCAATAATATCCTCGAACTTTGTATGATTTTTTTAACAATGTTTCATTCTTTGTGGGGGAAAATGGAAAATACCCCACCCTCCACCACAAATATTATACTGTGCTCGGTGTCGCGTAACAAATAAACAACCCAACTTCCAAAACAAAAGTAATAAAGGTGAAATTCACAGTGTATGAATCAGATGAGCAGCAGAAAGGGGCAAAAAATAGAAGAAGGAAACAGAAGAAGAGAGGTTGAAGCTTCGACACACTCATCAATCGAGCCTCCATCTTCACCCCTAGTTTTGAGTTGGGACTTCTTCAGACGTCTGAGTGCAATGCTTCTTTCTATCACCAAACCAAATTAACAGCCGCCGAGTGCCGTCCGCTAAACAAAAAAAGGTTAATCCACATTCAATCGCGGCGTGTTACCACGGTTTGACATCGACGTTACAGTCCTTGGACACAACCTTAGCATCCACCTTCAATCCATTCACCGTCACGGTGCACTTAACCTTGACCGTTATCTTCCACGTCTTAATAATCCCAATCTTAATCTTAACCGGAACAACCACATCCATCTTCAACGGAATCTTCCCCGCTTTCTGCTCATTCAATAAATTTCCTCTCGCGACACTCGATAACACGATCCCCGATCCCTTCAAATCCGTCGAAAACACCGTCACATTCGTAGGCGGCTGATAAAACACAGGCAGATCACCATCACAAAGCTTAACGTCGTCATGATAAACAGTCACCGAACTCCCTTTCAGATAATGAATCCCCAGCTTTCCGTTCGGATTCTCGGATCTCACCGTCACGTTGAATTCCGGCGAGATCATGGCCGTTGTAGACGTAGAAGTCAGATTGAAACCTTCGATCGATACCTTGTCGACGGAATAACCGGGCGATTTAGGTTTAACGACGAGGTAGAATACGAGTCCGGCTATAGCGATGAGTGCAGCGAGGAGGACAATGATGCCTAGGATAGTGCAGCAGCAGCAACGGCAACGGCCTTTACGATTCTTGCGGCGTTGGTACATTTCGAATTTCCTTGCGTTTTCTGGCGGTGGAACGCGGTAGATTTGGTCTTTAGGGACTTGGACTACGTAGGTGCCGGAAGGTGGTCCGGAGTGGTAGGGAGCGTAGCTGTCTTTGGACATGAGGGAGTCTTGACTCATTGTGTGACGGTGCGTGTATGGACCGTTGTTGTTCTTGGAGTGTTCGCCGGAGGTCGGCGGCGAGTCGGTATCCCTTGGGTGGACTCGGTCAGCCATCATTTTGCTGTTTGAAGGAGAAGGAGCAGAAGAAGCAGCGGCGGAGGCGGGCACGGCTAACTGTGACAGAGTCGACAGGCATGTAAGTTGGAGACTATATTTAAACATCTAATAAAGTACTATAAATTAAAATAAAAGCCAAAGGAGGAGAAAGAATGGACCGTTTAAACGTGCATACGTACAAGCAATTAGTGGGTGGGAGAGTAGGTATTTGGTTTATTAATTAATAATAAATAAATAAATAAAAACAACGCGAGGGCAACCACTATTGAAAGAGTCGTTTTATTGTGTTGTGTTAACTGATAGCAGTGATAACAAATAGGGGTTTAGTTTGAAAATTAGTAGCAGCAGTAATAGTATTAGTAGTTACATTATCAACTGACTTTTAGAAAGTTGGTACAAGAAGATCAATGGTAAAAAAAAAAAAAAGATGGGAAGAGAAAAAATAATGATAATAATAATACAATTAAAGACTACTAGTAGTACTACTACATAAAATGATCATGGACCAGTGTATATATTTTTACCAAGTCCATAAATATTTTAATTATAAAGAAACATGGTTTCATCTCAATTAGCAAAGTTGAAAAATTACATCTCAACAACCAAGGGAAAGAATTGGTTTGGGTAGCAGTTGTAAAGATAAAATAAAATACAGGAGCCATGATTAACTTAAGTCAATCACTAACCAATAAAATATAATCGATTGCTATGTTTGATTGGTTCTTTTATATTCATAAACAAGGTATGACTAGCCTGAATAATAAACCGTAAATTCATAAAAATATTTAAAGTAAATAATTATTATAGACAATTATTTTGGATAAGTAAATTTATACAATAAAGAGAAAAGTCATGAGTATTGATTTCTATACGTACAAGATTAAGGCATTGGTCACGACCATATGTGTTTGTCCTTTTCAGCATAAAATAAGGCAATGATACAGGATGCCACTCATGATTTAAAAGTAAGATAAAAGAAGAAGAAGAAATCGCAAAGAATATACAGTGTGTACAATCATCATCAAACAGCAGCAATTGCAGATTATAAAGTAGTACGTTAAAAGATGACAAGAATCATGTGCCATGTGCTCTCATGATCGAGTCAAATGTCGTATTACCAGATTGAATAGGAAATTAAATTAATGTAAAATATTCATGGGATCATATATACGAAGAAATCTTCGATAGGAGAGAAAAAAGAAGGGAAGGGCGGGGCAATAAAAACTTATATTTTTATTTTTATGAATGAATCACTTGCTTATACCAATTCTTTTAGAAGATGAGTAAATTTACGCCAGAAATGAATAGTCAATCAATATTAACCGGAAACATTATTATAATATGATCGTAGCAGTGGTGTAACTTTTTATAGTAAACCAAAGTGATCGATTACATATGGATATCTATACTTGTCTTACTGTTCTGATTAATTTGGACTGACATGATCGGAACGGGCTCTGTTAGACACAAACGAAAACTGCAGGGTCAATCTATGAAGCCTTTTTAGTTGATTAAGCAGAGCATCTCATGCATAAATTTAATAAACCCAAGCAGTACGCGAATTCCCGATCAACAAAACCGATGATATATGAATGTAAGTCCATACGACGGAAACTTGAGATTTAATGTGTTTGGAGATGAGAAACCCCAGCCAACAGATGATTATATATAAGACTTGGATACGAAACAATCAAGAAAACTTGATTCTATTCTGTACACTTGTGTGGGAATGAAAGCTGATCAGAAACATGATGAGAGAGCATTTATAACTAAAACTAACCTTGATGTACTGCTGCTGCTGCTGCTGATGATGATGATCAGCCAATTCTTTGATATCGCTTCGATTGGCGATTATCTCCCCCGAAATCAATTAAGCTAATCAAATGAAAGTATTTTGACTAGTTAAGAGTTTTTTGTTTGGATGGACAAATAATAATTTTCGTGGAGATGGAGTGGGGAGGGTTTAGGCTTGAGAGGAGGCACTTCTTCTTTGTTTTCTCTTCTTCAACTTCTCAAGGCCAGCCGGCCGTGATTCCTTCACTTCTGCAGAGATTATTGGCGAGACGTGCAGAGGAGTAAGGCGACCAAGTACGCTAGAGGGAGAGGGAGGAGAACGAGTAAGCAGAAGAATGGGGGAGCCTTTATACTCTGTAGTGTATTTATTATATATGAATGACGACGGCTTCTTTGAAGAAGTAAATAAGTTAAGTATACAATCTATTGAGGGGTACAGTTCATAGCGGGATGTCATGCCAAGGGTTGAACCGGAGCCGCGCTCCAGCTCACGCAGATAGCCGCACGAAAAGGGACGCGGACGCGCTTAATGTTTGGTAAGGCGCAAGCTGAACGAGCGGGAAAAACTTAACCAATTCTATGACTTTGTGCTCTTGCTAGGCTGTCGCTCTCCGGCCGATTCATAAAGTATTGGTAACGAATTTCAATTTTTTTTATTTTTTTATTTTTATAGAGTTAAATGTTTCATATTTTTTTAGGGCTAATTCATAACGCATTAATTTTATATTTTAATTGAGAGTCGTAAGCATGTTTATTGATAATTTTATCCACAAAGTTCCTCATTGAAATATAGTAAGTTATTTAATACATAAATAATAATAAAAATATAAGGATAAAAACAAAAAAAAGTATTATTTTAATTTTTTGAAGTGATTTATTTATGTAAAGATTCAAAAATAGAATGTCTTGCTTTTTTCTTTTTTTTTTCTTTTTGGTAAGGAGTGAGCATTATCATTTTTGTATAAAAGGGTTAAATATCTCCGAAAAATTAGTTGTAAAGATAGTGTACTAGTGCCCTTCCGATTTTATTATTTCATTTACTGCTTTTAATTCATATTAAATATCATTTTAACAAATGTTGTTTTATTCAAAATAAGCGTCCTTTACTTCTCACGTAAGGAAAGACACAAAAGGATTAAACGTTTCGTGTATAATGTAGACAGGTAGGCAGGTAGGCACTAGGCAGGCAGGCATGTTTTGAAGAGAAAAGAAATAAAATCAGAAATCATGGCGGATATGCCTCACCACCACTTTCCTGATTTCGTCTTTGTTAATTGTAATGTCAATCCTCGCACATTAACGTGTCCTTTTGATTTCCTAATACATTTATCGTTGAAGACAAATACTTAGGTGATTTTTTTTAATTACTTGAATATAAATTTAGTAAAAATCATCCAAAATTTCAAAAACTATAATAATTATTATTATAAAAAGTTATCGCAGATCATTGTATTTGCTAAACGCTCAATTAAACATTAATGAATGATTCCCATGAAAGCTTTTTCTTTAATTTTTTTTTATCTTAAAGTATTATTGTTTAAGATAAGCATTTCATAGTTTTAAATTTAAAGAGCATATAAAGCATTACTGCTTATAACAATTATAGAAACTCAATATACATTAATCGATCATAAACTTTTTAATTAAAAAAATACAAATAAGATGACCCACACAAGTGTTGTGATACTCCAAGTTATGTACAATCACACTTGTCTTTTTTAAAAAAAAAAATCAGTGGAGAATTCTACAATTAAGTATAATTAGCTTGGGAGAATCTAAAGATGAGTAAACTTTTAAAAAAATTTACAATAATCTTGTGAGTAGATGATATATATACTTTAAATACGGCTAGTGTCAATCTATAGGACCTATCAAATATCAAATCAAGACTATTACTATGAATTAAACTTGTATGAATTGTATGATAAGGTAATTTTAGAAATGGATTATAGTGAAATAATTAGAAGTCGAGACAAAACGAGAATATTGGATTCTTTGAGTATAATATAAATAAATATGAAACCTCAAGTAATATGATAGATTGTAAAAACTTAAAATAATTGAATTAATAAGATATTTTTTTTTAAAAAAAAATCTATCGCTAGAAAAATCTACAGTTAAATATGTTTAGTTTCTAATAGCTTAAAAATAAATAATTTGAAAGGATGTTTTCTAGAGTATTTATGAGTAAATAAAATAATATATTAAAAAGAACCCGGGGCCGGGTCTATATATTAAACAAGTTAGGCGCCATGGTGTTACATGTTTGAATACCAAATATTGAATATGCAGGACGTGTCTCACGGACAAGATGGATACCTTAATAGTAGGCCAATCGTCCAGGACCTCCTGCAAATGCAATCATTCTTAATATTTATGGTTCGACTCATTAACTGTGGTTATGATTAAATATTAACGACGGTCAAAATGTTTTTTTTTTTTTTTTTGTATTTCTTCTTTGAGGAAAGGAAGCTTGGGCGTATTATAAATTATAAATTTATAATTATAATAGCTCGTTCGAGACATTCAGTACAATCAGATGCAGTATGATTGTGACCCACACATCATCCTAGCTCAATCACCGGCTACACTATCAGCTATTCATTCCGCATGATTCCAGGACAAATTAGACACAGCTTTTCCAATATCAAGAATGTCCCCAAACACGTGTGATCATGTGAGTCTCGGGCATCCCACGCTCCTGACCTTGATCTTCTACACGAACGCTGAGCACTCGGTCTCCATAATTACATGTAGTCTTCGGGTCCTATCCGGTAATCCCTTCGATTTTTTTTTTAAAAATCACTTTAATATATTATGACATGTAATTATTAATTGTCATATAATTTTTAATAATAATAAATATATTTATGACATAATAATTATATTTTTTCATAAAAATAATATGACAATTAATATATCTATATATATATATATATATATATATATATAAAGAGAGAGATAGATGAAAAAGGGAGGTAGGTTTGGCCACTGATAAAGACCAACTCCCTAAATTTAGATTTTAAATTTGAATCATTCTTCCCTTTTTATTGATATATTTATAGTATTGGCATCTATATGATAAATTAATATATGTCTTTACAAACTCAGTATAAATCAAAGAGAGAGATATATAGTATTGAACAAATAAGTTGCTTCTATAATCGATTCTAATTTTAACTTGAAGCATTAACAAATATCATATTTAACATGGGTGATCGATTGAGGTTCAATAGTTAAATGCGAAGCTATTATGTAGGGGTGTACAAAATTATATATTCGTATCTAACAGATCGGATATCCATTTCATATTTTTAAACTAAATTAGATATCGAAAAAATCATATTGAATTATAGATATATTTGAAACATCTAATTATATATGTGTGTGTGTGTGTGTAATGATCGATTTAAAGATGTATGACTTCTTGGAAAGTTTTTCAAGATGCGTGTGATTGATGATAAAATACACTTAAAATAACCCGTATTGGTATGTAGGGTCGATCATCAATTTTAAAAGTAATCTAAGTAACTATTTGAGACCTTAGTGTGGGTCAAGGTATTATAAATAGTATTAAAGTAAAGCTGCAATCGCAAGTTGAACTTGGAAAAGTCAGTCAGTTGCCCAACAGAACACTTTTTATAATAGATTATAATAAGATAGTCGGTGATCAGGGCACAACGAATACATTATATTTTTTTAATGGGGTGTATATGATACCCTAAATTATTAATGGATAGTAGAGGTTTAAAATGATTGATAAGATTAACTATATCAACAAGGTATATCTTCTTTATAAAAAAATTATCATTAAAAAATTTCACAGTTAAGTATACGCTTAAATTTAAACATTTAATGATCGGTGACTTATTGGAAAGGTATCCAAGATTTGTGTGAGTGATGACAACATATATTCGAGGACGCATGTTTGTTTGTAAGGTTAGTTATCAATCATAAAAATGCTTTAATTAACCACTTGTATCGTTAGTGTAGGGCCAGAGTGTTACGATATATATGAAAAAATGTATTATAGTGTAATATAATATACCATATAATACATCAAAATACACTAAAACTATAATATTATATGATCTGATACATAATAATACGGTACGCTACATTGTTTATATTCGAATATAGTATCACATTTTTAAAATGCAATACAATATATTTAAAGACAATACAATACATTAATAAATTAGATGTTATATCGGTTTGGATAATCTAATAAAAATATGTGATCGAAAATCCATTTTAATTGTAATCGGATTTTTCCAAATTAAATTATTTTAATTCTATATTAAAATTTTAAATCTCAATTTTTTTATATGATCTTATTTTTACATTGTTTTCTTTAGCTTGATACCAATCAAGCATATAATCCCCCCGGTTATGGACTTCCCCTCTTCCTTATTTCCTACCTTATCGCTTTATATATATATATATATAAAGGTATATCTGGTTAAAACTACCTTTTACAGTAAAAATTAAGAACCAATCTAATTTTTTAGATAAAATTACAATAGTTTTTATTACCTACTGTGGGTAATTTCCACCACCTACTACGGTTAGTTTCCTAAATTATAATATAAATATATAATATTTACAAAAATAGTAATGTATTTTTTTCTGACACACAAATATTGTAGTTTTCTGAGATCCTTACCGTAGTTTTCTCTACCCACTGGATGTAGTTTATACTATCTATTGTAGGCAGTTTTTTGACTTGAAACATAAATACCTAATATTTATAAAAAAATGCTACTATTTTTTTTCCTAACAATCAAATATTATAGTAGGTTCTTCAACCGACTGAGAGTAATTTTTGCCAATTATGGTAGGTAGTTTCCAAAATCGAAATATAAATACAGAATATATATAAAAATAATACTGTCTTTTTTTTTAATACTTAAATACTATAATTTTTTAAAACTAATATAAGTAATTTTTTCTACCTAACGACATTAATTTCCACCATCTACTATAAATAATTCCTTCTATTCAAAATACTACTTCTCAATTTTTACTAAAAAAATGTAGTTTTCATTATAAAAAAGAGCATAGAACTTAAAGTTACTTGAACGTCATTTATAATTGCTAAACCTAGAATAAGACTTCGTGAATGGAAATAATATTATCTTATTACCCGAAAAGGTAGATATCAATTTCAGAGGTTTGTATAATAACTGACGCACATATGCTAGGATCGAGAAGGAGAAATGGAAATGAGATGAAATGAAAAAACATTAATATTTAAAAATTTAGAATACAGAAATAGGAGAAAATAATAATTAAATATATACATATATTTAGTTAATTAATATATCTGTAATTTTGACATAATCTTTTATTTTTAAGTATATCGATATACATCAGTATTCCAGAACATATTCATGCATCAATGATCATTGATATACAAAAATTATTTTTTAACTAAATTTAGATTAAAACGTTCTTAACCAAATACCAACTTTTTAAATAGATTTGTGATCTTCGAAATATTTTTAAAATGCGATAAGCGGCATAGTAGTAGTTTCTGTACTTCCATACATTTAATCATCACCCGTGTAAAGTTCTAACAAAAGGATCGATGGTTCCCCAAACAAAACTAGCATGCGTGGAATATTCTGGATGGGCTTTAGATATAACTTGAATAAGCAAATTTAATATAAAAAATCATCATGCACAATCTAGAAATAATACAAAGAAGGATGGATCATCACGCACAAATCTAGAAATAGTCCAAAGAAGAATGGATCAATTTGCGCCTCTCGCAGCCCTTTTCAATTTGTAAGAAGCAATTAAATGAATGAAACGAATGGAAATAATTAATGGGAAAAGGCGTTGCAACCTACATACAGCTACAACTACAAGCTATGCTCGCCCTCGGCCATGAATCAGATCGTGATTGACGATACATCTTCAAAGACTGATCTAATATCAGGTCTCTCAGATGCTGGGAGTATGCATCTCAGAGCTACATTCATCAGACTCTCCATAACTCTAATACTATTATTACCTGCTGAAGAATCCCCTACAACCGTCTTATCAAAACACTCACTCACACGGTTCTCCCTTGCTAACATCTTCACCCAATCTGTCAAGTCAACAGCACCCTGGTTTGCTGAAACAATCTCTCCCGAACACCTTAGTGTTACAAGTTCCAACAATATCACACCAAATGCATAGACATCGCTCTTTAATGAAGGGCACGGTTTGGCTGAGGTAATGAATTCGGGTGGCCGGTAACCTAGAGCACCTGCATTTAGGACCTGATCGGCGGTGCCAGCTGCGGTCATTAATCGGTGTAGGCTGTAGTCAGTAAGGAGTGCTCTCTCGTCGTCCACTAATATGTTTGTGGATTTGAGGTTGCCGTGAGGTATTGATCTCTCATTGTGGAGATAGTCCAAACAACGTGCTACATCCATGGCTAGCTGTAGCCGTTTGCCTAGAGAGAAGAGTGGTAGCCTGCTCAGCTCAGAACCTGCAGGAAATAAGATGATATTATTCAAAATTGCTCCTTGTTGGACTCAAGTTATGGCTGGCAAAAAGAACATCCAACCTCAGAAGACAGGTATACTCGGAAAAAAGATGGCAGCTAGGGAAGGTAGCTGCTCGTTTTGATTACCTTGTAGGTAGAGGGCTAAACATGGTGCACTAATATAACTTGATATAATCAGCCTTTCATGTTCCTTTGATCCCCAATAATAACCCTGCAGAGACACAAGATTAGGATGCCTAATATTCCCAAGCTTCTTAGCTTCCCTCACAAACTCCTTTCTTCCTTTCGCTACCCCTTCCTTCAGCCTCTTCACTGCCAACATGTGACCAGAGTCGAGTGCTGCTCTATACAAAGTTCCGTGGCAGCTCTTCCCAATCACTCCCGCAGGAGCATGGGACAGCTGTTCAGCGGTGAACGCCAGGGACCCGTCGAATATATGTAAATCCCCAGACAATTTATCCGGTGAGCCACCAACCTTGATGACCCCAACGTTGTCAGGCAGATTTCGGGCTCTGGAAGCTGATGGATACGAAGAAGAGAATAAAGAGGCAGGAGAATGAGATGGTTCATCTTTCCGTACTAAGACAGGATGACACACGTCTTGATCTCCTACGATTTCTGTTGAAGAGACGCCGTCACTATTCGCGAGCTCCATCGGGGAAGAGTAAACAGGATTCTGGATTGAAGTAAGAGTGGTTGAAGATGACGGCTTCTTAGATTTTGGAGAAAGTGACGTATTAGGAGGGGAAGCTCCCTCGTATTTACTCCCTTTGCTTTCGGTGTCTCCTTTGGAGCTCTTCATATGATCTTTCCTGTAAATTCTAATATAATACATAGTCAGGGAAATGAGCACCAGAATAGCAGCAGAACCAACCAGAGTGGCAATGACGGAGATCCTAATAGCATTGTTCTTCTCCGAATGATGCCTCCTTGAGTTCATGCTTCCACTGTCCGGTTCTGATGGTGAATTAGGGAACACTAATAATGAATTTCCTGGATGGAATGCGTTATCAGTAAACCTTCGTAAATTCTCAGGCACAACTCCAGAGAGATCATTGTAGGACACATTGAATCTAGTTAGTCCGCCTGGAAGATCTTCAGGAATGCTACCTTCAAAGCGATTATAAGATAGATCAAGATACACCATGCTATGGAACTTGCTTAGCTGTACAGGCAAATGGCCACTTAGTAAGTTATGAGACAAATCAAGCGAAACTAGGCTTAAATTGTTAGAATTTATGGGAGGTGGTATGTCCGAGAGCATTCGAAGAGGTATGGGTCCACTGAATTGGTTCCCTGATAGATTAAGCTCCATCAATGTAGTTGAATTGAACAAACTCGGGTGGAGAGATCCAGACAACTGATTAAGGCTAAGATCAACTGCTCTAAGTTCCGGGTAGGTGCCTAAGGTGGGTGGTAGAGTCCCCTCCAACGAGTTATTGGAGATTCTCAGAGATTTTAGCCTAAGGAAACGAGTTGTTTCAGTCGGCAATGATCCTGTTAGAGAATTTGAGCTCAAGTGAATAACTTCCACATAATTTCCCCAATATTGGATTCTCGAAAAGTCCCCTGAAAGCTTATTGTTACTCAGATCTACAACGGCACAGTGACCGACCTGTATTGGTAATGGCCCAGACAAATTGTTTGAAGATAGATTCAGATATCTCAGAGTCCCAGATGTGATGCTCCCCACCGTCCCTGCAAACAGCAGATACTTTTCTTTAAAATTGAAGAGACAGTACAATGAAAAGCGCAAGTGAACATCTGAAGCATGACAAATTTAATGAGTAGAGGCACATCTCTCTATAAAATATTGAACAGAGTGTTGTTTCTTTAGAGTTCCAACAACTTTTTTTAATTACATATATCATTAATTAATAAATTAATTTTATTTCTATTATTTTTTTTGTAAGCATTTTATTACTATTACTACTAATACCCTAACTACCTCTCTTTTTTTTTTCCTTTCACATTCACTGATCTTTGGCCTTTACTAAATACAAAGTTTGAATGGCTTTGGCTCTCTTGGAGTGAGTGGTCAATTGCAGTATGCTGAAAGCAACTCACTACTGATCCAGGAAGCAAATCGAACCAATCACTATTGCCAACACTCCTATTTAGCCTACAGTATAGTCTTGTGGGAGGGTTTTGAAAACATGTCAAGGTGAATAATTCCCCTGTGATAGGCAAGTCACCTACACCACAAGATTGACGGCAATGCACAAAATCCTCCACTTCATTCTCTGGTAACTATTGGTGGCCCTCCCAATTTCTCATTACAGGATGCTACAACACTGAAGAGTCCCATAGCAACCCAAGGGCTCCCGCCTCCCAGATGTCGCAGCCAACTCCAAATTTCCAGCCTCTGACTTCACGAACTGAAACCATAATCAGCCAATAAGAGGATCTCTATTAGTAGCCACCAGCATGATAACTCTGGTACGACTATCCCGAGCAAACCTATCCAGCACCAGAATATCATATACAGAATCATCCCACAATAACCAAACTCAGTCATTAGGGTAAGGTATCTGATGCTTTTAGTCTAGTCAAAATTATCCCCAAATTCCCTCTTTAATATTACTCACCAATCTACACATCCTCATGCTCAGGGACTTTGTTTAACTCTCTTATATTATTCCAGCTGGCTGAGGTCGTGTTCTGTCAGCTCGATGAGTACTCCTTCCTCCTCGTTCCACATCCCTTGCTAGCAAATTCGTCATACATTATTGAGAAGATCGTTTCTCAATTTTATTACATATCATATTATTTATTAATTAATTTATCATGGCAATAATCATACACTAACTACTAATAATCACCCCAAAAACTGAAAAATAAGAATTAAAAAGAAGAAAAACTATTTCAGTGGGATAAGTAGGGGAGTGACACCAAGGAAGCAATTAATTAGCATAATTGCGTTTATAATACCCTTATTTCCAAACGGATGCTTGAAAGATTTGCAACAACACTAGCATAGAGGACTACTGGTGAACCATCGCCGGCTACTTGCACAAAAACAACATGAACACACAAACAATATATAAAGTATTCTTACAAACAATGCCACATAAGAGCAAGCAACAAAACCAAAGTACTATCCAATCGATCTTAACAACGAACTGGCTTGTTGATGTGACATTTTTTCGGGAGTTTCACAGCTTCTCTAAAATTAATTCCCAAGGAAGCGGCTTCATTCTTTAAGCTACAAAGGCAATCAAAGTTGGCATGAGCAACGGCTGCACAGCATTGAGATGAAGGCCAATCAGGTCTCCCCATCCTCACAGCTGGTTTGCAAGCTTCTATGCCTTTTCTGGTCATGTTACATATAACAGGTTGGTCTCGAGCCTCAGCCATTGATGACATTAGACCGAATAGAAGAGACAACAATATTGTTGCCAACACAGGCACAAAATTAGTGTTGGTTTCCTTCATTGTTTCTCTATGCACAGCACTAAATAGTTATAACCTATCTCTCTGAGATTTGTTGCTAGTTTGTGCAAGTTTTGGTGTGGGGGTGGGGGTACTACCAAAGAGGTGAATATATAGAAAGGAAGCAGCATGTGGAGTGGAGTGGAGTAGGAAACAAAGGTATATTAACATCTCATCTAAGTAATTAATTAATTAAGATGATCTGTCAATTTTATCCCGTGAAGCAGAATTTGGACCCATTAGCAAGTTCACGGACTGGAGTTACAAACAGTAGGTAATTTGCTTTATAATTAAACCAAACACGATGAAAAACATAAGTGAACATCTGGGGCATGATAAATTTGATAGGTAAAGGCACCTCTATCTATGAAATACTAAACAAAGTGTTTCCTTAGAGTTCCAGCAATTTCTGCTTTTATTTATTTTATTACTATTACTGCTAATACTGCTGCTGCTGCTTTTCATTTTTGTAAATCCACTTATCTTTTGCCTTTATTATATCTTTTCATCATAAGGTTTTTACAGATCCTTTGAAAAACAATTTGCCACTAACCCACAAGCTAATAGAGCTGAGATTGCGTACATTTGGACCCCAGACCCTATAAATTGCAGATTCAAACTGAGTTGTTGTGGTTTCTTTAGAATTCCAAAAGAAGTTCTCTTGATATTCAATTGTGGAATTTTTAAGACAAAATTGCCGGTTATGCCTTGCAACTCAGGGACCCTTCACAGTCCAAAAATTTGTTCAAGGAAGGGAGGACTGCATGATTTTGCATCTTACGAACTTTTAGTTTGCAGGACAGGAATCACCATGCAGTCAGAAAGAACCAGCTAAACATAAAGCTCTATCAGGCGCAAGTACTTAAGATGCTGCCTCATATAGTCACCTGAAAGTCATATTCATGAAGCCATACACCTAGAGGATAGCAGAAAGCTAGCACAATACATATTGGCACGAGATATGTAAACGATAATCTCTCACTTTTAGACAAGAAGCAGCACTACATGAGGAACACTTATTCGACACAAGAACTGAATCGAAAATGATGAGGCACCTTGCTTAACCAACAACATTTTTTCTGACTAGGTTTCAGCTTAACCAGCTATAGAATAATATGATTCTAGTTAGTCAATGGGGCAAAATATAAGCGGCAGTTTCAATCTTTTCCTGCCATTTATTCACTAACACGGATTTAACATGTCATATAAAGACTAACATGCCTGATAAGCTTTAGGCTAGCATAAAAGACCAATCCATAGATATATTCAAAAGAGGGTAGGTGAAACAAATTAGAGCATATAAACAATCAAGCCAAACTTAATAGAACTACTGAAGTTTTATCTCTGCTTCTCTCCCTATATATATTCCTTGTCCCTTTCTTTCCCTCCAAAAGCTCAATAGTTTTCAGCAATAGCAAAAGTCAAAAAAATCCACACTACATTAAAAAAACCAAAAAAAAGAAATGCTAGTAAAAGATTCAAGAAATTAAATACCTTCAAGTTGGTTGAAGCTAAGATCCAGTTCAGACAACACCATCGAGCTGTCTTGCAAAAGCCCCTCAGGTATTGATCCAGACAATGAATTGCTTTCGAGACGAAGAACGCGAAGAGAGACCACGAAACTAAGGGATGGAACGCTGCCATTAAGCTTATTGTGACTGGCATCAAAGACCTCAAGACTGTCAAAATATGGTATACCATCATGAGCAAAGAGCTCACCCATCAATCCATTGTGGCTCACATTAAGAAACTGAATACTGGACACAAAACTTGAATTTCCAAGCCCTATATCCATAAAACCATCGAAACTGTTGAAACTGAGGTCAAGTGTCATCACACTGCCAAGTTCCGAAACAACACCCATAATATCACCAGATAACCGATTCGAGTGCAAATCCAGATACTTTAAATTCTTCATATTACCAAAGCCAGAAGGAACCATGCCATCAAAATTATTTGAGGACAGATTCAAGAGTACTAAATTCTTTAAGCTTGTAAGACCGGAAGGCAACTGTCCTTGGAATAAATTGAGTGAAATATCCAAATATTCCAGAAAGGCGATAGAACCAACATCGTTAAGACTCCCAGAAAGCTGATTGTTGGAAATGGACAGGTTACGAAGCTTTGTAAGACTTGAAATAGCAGTAAAACTGAATTCTCCAACCAGACCAACATTATTCAGGGTAATGGAATCAACATTGCCATCAATGCAACTTATACCATACCAATTATGAGGACACCCATCTGAAGCTAATGATTTGGAATCCCAAGATATAAGAACATCACCAGAAGGGTCTTTTGAAAACCCCTTTTTCAGCTGCAAAAGTGCATTGAAGTCTGAATATCCAAATGCGAATTCAACAAATAAGCATGTGGTAATAAAATAGATGGACCTCATTCCTTGGTCAACAAGCACAACTCCTTTGGGGGCATGCAAAAATGGTCAGAGAAGATAACACGGAGAAACTGACATTCGGGTGGTTGTAATCCTGAGCGACACAAAAATTAGATCAAGCAGCAGTGAGATGGTGAACTAGTAGCAGCAGTCGAAACAGACCGTGAAGGGTTAGAATGGTTCAATTCATGGCTAAATACAAGTTCAAAACTCTAAATCACAGATAAATAAGAACCCATTCTCTGAGACATATCCTATACAAACCTAAGAATAATGGTCATGAAAATAGACCAAGAATTAAGAGACTTAAAACCCAACATTTCCAAGAATTAGCAAAATTGCAGAACAGGCAATAAAAGATACGTGAAAGTAAGTAGCCATGTAGGTGAAAATGGCATATAAGAGGAAGAAGAGGCAAAACCCAAAGAGGGAAGTGAGAATGGAATAGAAGAAGAAGCTGATGATGAAAACCTTTTCCTCACTCAGCTAACAGAGATACAGAAATGCCAATAATGAGAAAGAAGTTTATGATTGAGAGTACCAAAAATTGGATGAGAGTTAGCAATAAATTAAAATTTGGTACTTCTGGAATTTGGTGCCATTGGAACACCGGAAGAAGCTTTGAAGTGAGTGAGATGGGGAGAGAGAGGGGAGGGGATAGAGTACACGGTGGAGCGAAATGGTTAGGTTTGTGTGGTAAAAAAAAAAAAAAAAAGGCAGCTTCTTTCACGCCACTGTACCACATCAGTCCTGCAGTTTCATTTTCAATGGGTAACTTGAGAGGGGGGTCGTTACGCTTATTAGTTACTAGTAGTATTTGACTATTTGTTACTCTTATTTTGGTTTATTCGACGACCCAATTGCCGCGCGAGTCTGTCTCCATTTATGTAATCCATGTCCAGCCAAACGAACTATGCGTAATTAATTAATTCAATAATATATCCCTTAATTACTACAAACATGGTACGGATCTCAATGCAAATGGACCTTTTTATTGTATTATTTTTAAAAGGTAAAGTTCCTGAGGATTCTGGGTAGGGCGGTAGACAAACATAACCAACTTTTGTGTCAGTTCGGTTGGGTTAATAAAATTTTGATTCGATTTATCTGATTAACTAAAAAAGTTAATTTTAAATTTTATCTTTAGGTTTATTTAATAAATAAGTAAATGAAATTTGATTTAGAATCGATTCAATTATTTTACTCTCAAATAAATTTAAAGTTGGTTCATTTATAAAAGTTAAGAGTGGTGCATTGCTTATGAGTTCGTTATAGACTCATTAATATGTCTATGTCATAAGATAATATACATGTTAAGATCTAATTAAATAAAATTTAAAGTTTTGGCATTTAATTGTATATGTTGATTAAATTGTTAGATGAGCCATAATAACCAAGCTTGCAACCGATTCATTTTATAACAAGCTAAATCATCTCAATTAAAAAATATTTAATAAACAAATTGAATAGTAAAATGAGTCTACAAATAATCAAAGTCAAGCTCAAATAATTTAAATAAATGAATTGGATTTGTTTATCCTAAATAAGTTATATCTTGTATGAGTCAAACTTGAGTTGAGGCGACTCAATTCATTTAGAGCTTAAATTATTATTTATTCTAGAACAACTTGTATTATAAAGTCGTAGATCAAGCAATAACATAATTTGGAATTTTGTCGAGCTTTGCTCAATAATAATTACGACAATCGTTAATTAGTGATTGTCAATGTTTACAAAATTTCAAAGTTAATTCTCTTTAATTTTGATCATTCATAAGATAAAGGACAAATATTAAATTTGATTTTAAAGTTTTCTCTATAAATATAGATCTATATTAATATATTGTAAACATAAAAAAGAAATTTGGGTTCATATAAAAACATACATATTGTATAAAATAAAGTAAATAGTTTCTAGTGTCATAAAACATATGCACATCTCTATAACTAAAATACATATTTTTATTTTCTTATATCAAAAATAAATTGTAGTGTTACACATTTTTCAATACTATAATCTACGTCATTTAAAAATAATTTCACATTCTTTAAAAATAATCACACACCTACCGCCATAAAAATATGCTTCATACAATACAAAATAAATATCTTTCAAATATATATATATTCTTCATTTTTGCAATATATACTGCATACTTTAAAATTAAAAAATTGGACCAAAGTAGATTTGGCCAAAACTCGGTTTTTTATTAATAATAAAAAATCCATATGGATTAAACATCGCCTTAGCTTGTTTAGTAGGAGATGGAAATCTAGAAATTTTAACTCGGTTTAGATTGGTCCAAGTACACTCATAGAGAACAAAAACGTACCATGACGGTCCATGATTCCGATGAAAGGTGTGTCATTATAACTTAGGCATACATTATGGATTGTACTATTGAGCTTAATTTCAAAGATGCTATCGCTTAGCCCAAAATTCTATAGCCGAAGAACATTCAATCACCTTAAGATAGTTAACCATGAAAACCGTTGTCATAAAAGGTAATAGCAGAGGTCCAAAGGAGGAAATTAAGAAAGAGAAAGAAAAATAAAGGGTAAATTGAAAAGGGGGTGGTTGTTATATATATATCAAAAATGCTGAGTTCACACTCCTTAAAATTCTAATTTTTGTGTTGTTAACCAATTAAAACCTTTCATTTATGAACACCTCTTCGCAGCACCTCTTTATTAATTTTTTTTATTCCCCTCAATTAATTACATAACATTTAATTATTTCAACCTTGAATATGATAAGTGTAATATCCTAAAATTAACTACTAATTTTTTTTTTATTTTACAACGAAAATATAAAATAAAATAACCAGATATTACCGTCATAATTAATATAAGTCTGACTTATGAGTCCATTCTTATGTCAATCACAAGGTAAAATAATTTAAAATGCTAAATCGGATAAAAAGAAAACGAGAGGAGTTTCATAAACTTAAATATGAGTTTAGATATTAACTCCAAGTACAATAATCCAAAATACAGACAAAATAGATATTATAGGTCTAAGAGTCTCAAAAGGGTATCTAGGTAAAACCAATCACGCCACCCCATATAAAACATCATAAGTTGCAAAATCATCTACTTATTCCTCATTAACTAGGGTCGTTCACGGTTCAAATATCTAAAATTTTGGATATTTGATTATCAGATATCCAAAATTTCAGATATTTGAAAATGATATTTGATATTTGATTTGAAACTTCGGATATCCAAAAGATTAGATATCTGAATTTTTAGATCAGATGTCAAATATAATTGATATTATCCAAATAAAATTTTAAATATAAAAAAAACCACCAAATTACAAATATATTTGATATTTTTCGATTTACTGAGCAAATATCAGATATGTTCAATAAATATTTGATGTTAAAACTAAAATTAAAGCTGCTACATTACAAGATTTATTTGGATTCTATTAGATCTAAAAAAGATTTATATTAAAAATATAATTTTAACTAAATTAAATTTTGGCCCAAATACTAAATCAAGCAAGTAAAAATTATACACACACACACACACACACACACACCTAAATTTATTTATATATAATTATATATAAAATAAAAAATTATAAAAAATGTATAAATATTTTTCTTTGGATAAGATATTATTTGTGTAACACCCCCAAAATTCATTATTAAAAATTTTTGTTTTATTAAAAAAGTTAGCGAAAGTAAAGAAAACAAAACTATAAGTTATAGGGATATTACCGCCACACTTAGTACCAGATTGGTTCACTCCTACCATTCCAATACCAAATGCTAAGGCTAAAAAATGAAACACAGATTGCTAGAAACTCAAACCATATTAAAATCAGAGTAGTGCTAATAAACATTTTACAAGAATAAAATCCACCAATGGTGGTTACAAGAGCAAAGATTACATTTAAACTAGAAATTTAAAAGAGAAAGAAGGAAACCCTAAAGGTCCGGATAATTCCTTACGCACTTTCCCCTTGCCCACTTGAATAACACTTGAAAATGACCTAGAAGGGATACTACTTATTGAATAGGCAAGGGCCCCACGAATGGAACCCTTGAGTACTATAGTACTAAGTAACACTTTAAAATACACTGAAAAGTAGGCCCGCAATGCAACACATGATGCAAAACTATAAACATATATAATGAGAGGCGTATACATAACATTCATATACATAACAAGTGTAACACCCCCAAAATTCACTACTAAAAAATTTTGTTTTATAAAAAGAATTAGCGGAAGCAAAGTAACAAAACTGTGAATTTCGGAGATATTACCGCCACACTTAGTACCAGACCGGTTGTAATCCCCCAAAATTTTAAAAACCTATAATTTAATAAATAGCCTTTGTTTGGGATAAATTAGCTTTCAAATTTAATTAATTTAATTATTTTATGGATTTTAGGTATATAAATCGAGTAGGAATATTTAATAAGCTAAAATAAATTTTTTGTCATTTTACCCTACTTATTTTATTTAAATAAATTTCCAAACAAATAATTTACTAAAATTATCCTTTTTAATCCATATATTTAATTATATTATATTAAAATTATTAAATAAACTTATTTCCCAAAAATATTATATTATAATATTTTATAAATTATTTTATTTTATTTTTCCTATTTTCCTTTTCCATTCCTCCCCTTTTTTCACTTTTTTCTCATCTTCTTTCTTTTTTTCCCTTTTTTCTCCCCTCGGGCTGCCATACCAGACCAACCTCTCCCTTATGCACTGGGCCACTGGCCCATCTCCCCTCTCTCTTCCTTCCTTCCTCTCTCGCACGACTCGCTTTTTCCTTCCTCTCCTCGCCCGTGCGTTGCAGCCCAGCCTAGCCTTTTTCTTTCTTCCCCCGACCGGGTCGGCTTAGCCTTCTTCTCTTTCCCTTTGACCGACTGGCTTCTTTCTTCCTTTTCTTCATTTTTCTCCGCTGCCCATACCCGACACCCTGAGCACGCCCAACCATCGCCTGCAACTGCCATCCCAACCACCCCTGCCTCTCCCTCTCTCCCTCCTTTGTCCTTTTCTTTCCTATTTCGAACCAAACTAACCCCTGCACCCTCCATCCATGCCTGACTTCTTTCCTCTTCTTCCCTTCCCTCTCCTTGTTACTCGACCATCACCTGCCACCCTACAACCTACCCCGGCCGGCCACCTACTCCCCTCTGCCCCCTCTTCTTTTTCTTCTTCTCTCCTTGTCTCATCCTACCCCATAATGTTGAGCCTTACTTTCCCTTCCCCAATTCTTTTCTCTCATTTTCTCCTCCTTCCCATTTTTCTTCGGTTTTTGCACCACTGCCACCCTCTGCCGCTTACACCGCCACACTGACCCCCTGCACCGCCTTCTACCACCACCTACTACTGCCCTACACCATCACACCACCCCGAGCCACCCTATAGTCCCCTTCTTCCTCCCCTCCTCTTTTCCCTTCTTTTCCCTCCCTTTTCGGCAGCCACCCTACACCGCCTCCTTCCATCGTCGTCCCTGTAATCCCCTAAAATATTAAAACCCTATAATTTAATAAATAAATTTTAATTGGGATAAATTATCCTTTAAACCTATTTAATTTAATTATTTTATGGATTTTTGAGTAAAAAAAATTGGGTATAAATATTTAATAAATTAAAATAAATATGTTGTTATTTTATCACACTCTTATTATTTAAATAAATTTTCAAACCCTTATTTTACTAAAATTATTCTTTTTAACCCTTATATTTTAATTATATTAAATTAAATTATTAAATCAATTTATTACCTAAAAATATTATATTGTATTATTTTATAAATTAAATTATTTTATTTAATACCTGTAACACCCCAAAAATTTACTACTAAAAAAATTTCATTTGATTAAAAGAAAATTAGCAGAAGCAAAATACTAAATCGTGAATTCTGGGGATATTACCGCCACACTTAGTACCAGACCGGTTCACTCATACCGTTCCAGTACCAAGTGCTAAGGCTAAAAGGTAAAATAAAATTTTACTAGAAAATTAAACATATATAAATCAGAGAAGCGCAGTAACAATTTATGAGAGTAAAATCCAACCACGGGTTACAAAATAACAAATACGTTGAATTTAAAGAGATAAATTAAAACCCTAGTAGTTCCGGATAGTTCCTTACGCTCTTTCCCGAGGCTTACTTGAATAGCACCGAACACGACTTGCAAGGGGCACTGCCCATTGAATAGGCAGGGGCCCCACGAAGGGAACCCTTTGGTACTACGGTATTGAGTAATCCTTTAAATGCACACTTAAAAACAGGTCCGCAGGTAACACATGCAATACTGCTATATTCGTACATAACGACAGGTGTAAACATCATATTCAAACCCACAAAATTAGTACATAAGGTCATGAAGAAATTCTATCACGTATAAATGATCAAGGCCACACGTAAAGTATATACGTATTCCAAATTAATTATTTAATTAATCCTTTCATCGAAAGTCGATGCACACCATGCATTTTATCGAATCCATGTAAGTACAATAATACCCTACTATTTTAGTCGGTGGGCCGGTCACTTGCGGGACAAAGTCTACACCACTATTATTTGTCAGTTGATCGGTCACTTATAGGGCAAAACACACCTAACCACTATTACTAACCGGTGGATCAGCTGGTTCCTACTCACATGGTGTTCCACTGTAAGTAATTAATATCTTTTAAGCGAATTATCACATTCAGGTTTGGTTTATTGAGCTCGGGATCCCCCACTATTATTACCGGTGGGTCGGTCACTTGCGGGACAAAGTCCACACCACTATTATTCGCCGGTGGATCGGTCACTTATAGGGCATAACGCACCTAACCACTATTACTAACCGGTTGATCGGCTGGACCCGGCTCAATAATCTTCCACTTTACATGATTAGTATTTTATCGTATCTTATTCAATAGACCCCGCCCTAAACATGCATGGCTCACTCTAGCTATAAGATAATAGTATGTAAAGCACGACATAAAATTGTACAAGGTATTCAAGGCAAGTAAAATGCGTAACACATAGGCGACCTTAGCTACACCCTTACTCGGTTTAGGTTACTAAATTATTTCTCATACTTATTAGGTTACTAATCCCCCTTCATAATTACTACACTTAATATACTTTCCATTTAGTTGGTTAGGTTACCGCTTCGCCCTTTTTCCTTTATTACAATTAATAAATTATTCTTGAGTTGGTCAAATTACCAAATTACCCTTCCTCCTTATCATAATTACCAAATTAACCCTTTATTTAGTTAATTACCCAATTACCGTCCTCTATTATCAATGACCATCTACCCTTCTTGTAACACCCCAAAATTCACTAATTTTTTTTAAAAGCGGAAGTAATAAAAATAGAAATACTTAAAACCTGTGAATTTTGGGCATGTTACCGCCACACTTAGTACCAGAACGGTTCTCTCCGACCGTTCCAGTACCAAGTGCTAAGGCTAAGAAAAGATTTACATTAAACTCAAACCAGTAGTTCATAAAAGAACTCAAAAGATCATACATTAAAATGAGAGTACGCATAAACGTTTATAACCCATAATAAATTAGAGGTCAAAGTGCGAAATCAAAGAGGATAAATACTCAATACAAGGTAATAAATCAAGGAGGATAACTCCAATACAAAATAAATAATAGGAGGAAATAAAATAGCATAATGACTAAAATACGGCAACAACTCTCTCGAACTTCGAGCCAAAATGCTCAACACTCAGCCCCGACTGATGTCTCGCCCACCTGCACAAGTCAGAAGGGCATGCTACTCGTGGGAATGAGCAGCACCCATGAAAGGGGTGATCAGTACGCTACGTATTGAGTAAGGTAACCAAGCACTAAGTCCAACACATAAGCATATAATCCATGCAGAATAATAATAGGGCATAATCACCAACACAGTAACATAAAGGCAATGAACGATCAAGATCCAATATAGTTTAGATTAATTGCTTTATTAATCCTTTATCGAATTATTTTCACACCATACTCTTTATCAAGTCCATACGATTTCGGGAACCCCACTATTTTAGCCGGTGGATCGGTCGCGAGGGTACATGCCCTGCCACTATTATATGCTGGTGGATCGGTCGCGAGGGTAACATACGCTGCCACTATTATATGCCGGTGGATCGGTCTGGCCCCTTTGTCGTATGGTGTTCCACTGTAAGTAATTAGTGTCTTTCCACATCTTAACAACATATATAGTTTGGTTTGTTGAGCTCGGGATCCCCCACTATTATAGCCGGTAGATCGGTCGCGAGGGTACATGCCCTGCCACTATTTTAGCCGGTGGATCGGTCGCGAGGGAAAACATTCCCTGCCAACATTATGCCGGTGGATCGGTCTGGGTCCGGCTCAACATCTTCCACTTTACGTAATTAATATTTTTAAGTGTCTTATTCAAAGGCTTTCACCTTGGACATGCATAAGTCATCACACATCACAAATCATAAAATTCTACCATCATAATTACACTTAAACACCACATACACATGATAACACAAAAACCCTAATCAGCCACCACATACCTCAATTAACCACAACAAACCATAGTTAACCACTCCAAAATCCATTTAACCATACCAACCATAATTAGCCACTCCACGCCTTAGTTAATCATAACAATCCACAATTATCCACTCCAACCTTAGTTAATCACAACAACCCATAGTTCATTACTCCAAACCCTAATTCAGTCTCTTCCGTACCCTCATAATGCTCCAAGTACTATTTTCCATCCAAAATAGTTCAACACCCAAATAACACTTACATTACCTTCCTTACATCCCAAATTAACTTTCCACACGTAAATTTCATACCCATGCAGACATTAGTCTCCCCATACAAACCTTCAAACCTTTTTCATGCAAACCCTAAAATTTCACGTGAAACCCTAAATTCAACCATGCAAATCCTAATACTGCCATTCAACCATCAATGCCACCATGGAAACCCTAATACCACCATACAACCATAAATACCACCATACAACCTTAATAACATCATACAAACCCTAATACCACCACACAACCATAATTACCACCATACAAACCATACTTCCGTCATACAAAACCCTAAATTCAATCCACACAAAACCAAAGTTTCACCCATATCAAACCTAAATTCAAACCATATAAAACCCAAAGATTTGTCCTTACCTTACAATTGATTAGATTCTCCCATTCATAACCACAACTTAGATTTTCCCATACAAGACTATAAGTTAGATTCTCCCACATAAAATCATAATTTAGAATCTCCCAAGCAAAACCATAAATTGGATTCCCCCAAACAAATCATAAATTAGATTCTCCCAATTAAATCATAAATTAGATTCTCCCATATAATATCATAAATTACATTCTCCCAAATAACATCATAAATTAGATTTTTCCAAACAAATCATAAATTAGATTCTCCCATATAATATCATAAATTACATTCTCCCAAATAACATCATACATTAGATTCTCCCAAACAAATCATAAATTAGATTCTCTCGCACGAAACCCTACATTTCCCATTTTTTTCCACCCATAAATCATTAAGATACTTAGGTCAACTCACATCTCTTGGTCAACTTCTTTCTCCATCCTCATTTTTCATCCTTTTCCCCCGCAGAAATCATATCAACGTCCTCACATGCATGTCTTACAGGGTCACAACACATATTATCATACATAAATAATACACATGCCATACAAAACATACTTCAACTCCACGTCATATCATATACGACATAATTAATGATCATAAACATAGAATGCATAGCATATGAAGCACATAATGCATATAAGCATACGATGGGCTTAGTAAACCCTTACCTAAAATGTCACTGGTCTTGGAGCACGCTCCTATATTACTTGAGAGCTTTGATTGGGCTCACCTACTATGGGAAAATACTAGGATTAGGTTTTCTCTTAAGAATTCTATTATTTCTAACTTATCCCAAGACCTTATTTTTAATTAAAAATTATTATACTAGAATTGACTCTACAAAATACTAGTAGAATATTAATAATAAAACTAATGCCGTTCAAAATAAAAAGGTGATATAAGGGTTTCTACCCTTCACCAAATTAATATTAGTAAAGATATAGTATTAATAATAATAATAATTCTAATAACAACCAATTATGATAAATGAAGATAATATTAAGAATAATAATAATAACAACAATAACAATAACATATAAGCTTTAAAATTTAAAGTGGGGTTTCGACCCTACTTATAACTAATGACTTACTATTTATTAATATTAATAATAAAATTAATAACATATATAATAATATTGAAATAATAAGGATAATGATAATATTATTATTAATGGTTATAAGAACAATAGAAATAATAATACTAAAATACATAAGTGCGAATGTTAATACAAAATTAGGGCCTAAGATTTTTCAGAATAATAAATAAAATGTTAATAATAATTATTCTAATAATTTTAATATTATTAATAATAAGAAGAATGATAATAAACATATAATAATTCAATTAATAACTTAAAATTCGAAACGAACAATAAAATTATTTTATGACCACTCTCTACCTTGCAAGTACAATTCAGTAAAAAATTTATATCAAATAATAATAATATTAATAGCAAGGAAATAATTATTATATTCGAATAGTTACTAATAAATAAAATAAAATAGAATAATTTACAATAAATAGTAAATAATGACTAAGGAGGTCTAGGGTTTCACCTTAAGTCGGCGGAAATGGGCGGCACCGGTGGTGGTGCACGGAGGCGGCGGCGAACAGTGGTTTAAGGTTTCGGGGTAAAATTCTAGCGAAATGAGCAGCCAACTTTGCACGGTTATGGAGGCCCGTACAAGAAGAATCGAAGGTTGAAAATGGTTTGGTTAACTAGAGGGCGTTACAGGGAAGAATTTGGGATGTGGCGGTGGCGCTGAGGTTGGCTAACGGTGGTGGAATACGCGTCTGAAGTTGTAGTGGCCGGCAACTCGGGCTTAGGGTCTCGAGGAAGAAAAACTCCAAAAACTCCTATAATAAGGCTATTTATAGATGGTAGATGGGATAATAGGGTTTTAGGGGTCGGCAGGAACGTATTAGGTGTGAGAATTTGGGTGGCCGGTGGCAGTAATTGATCTGCCATCATTTGGGTTGCTTCAGATTTTCGCGAGGCTGGGGAGAAGAAACGGGCGAAATATAATGGACAATATTTATGCCAATTTATTCCTTGAGAAAGAGGAATACAATGAGCCAAGAAACGGCCGGTCAAAGGTCTCGTGGCCGGAGATGCCATTGACAAGGTTGAAAGGTTGCAACACAACGACGGAGGAGGACGAAGGAAGAAGGAAGAAGAAAGGGAGGTCGGCCGGTCGGCCGGGAAAGAAAAGAAAAGGGGAGAACCGGGCGGTTCATGCGTGGGTTAAAGGCGTTTAAATGGAACGACGCGTCTAGGGGCAAAACAAACATAAAACGTGGCGCTGGGGGAAGGGGCGCAGGAGTCGGCCGCGTGGGCTGCGCCACGCCGAAGGAAGAAGGAGAAAGGAGAAGTGGGCCGCGTGAGAGGCAGCCCAAACGGGGAAAAGAGGAGGAAAAAGAAAAAAAAAAAGAAAAGAAAAAAAGGGAAAGAAAAAGGAAGAAGAAAAGGAAAAAGAAGAAGGGAAAAAGGAAAATAATAATATTGGGTATTTAAATTAATTTAAATATATTATATATTTAAAAATAATAATATTTAAATAAAATAAAATTTAAATCACTTTTTAGGCTAAATTAGGATTTTTGTAAGATTTTTCATAAATTATATATTAATTATTAAAACACCCTAATTTTCTCCAATTAAATTATTTATAAATTTAATATTAATTTGGAACTATTTCCTCCTTTTTATTTTTAATAAAATAATTTATTTAGTTAATTTATAAAATAAAATCCTTAATTTAGCTAAAATACCTAAATTTCTCCTAAGTAAAATACTTATAGATTTATTCTTGATTTGCCCTAATTAATTTTCTTTTATTTTAAATAAAGTAATATACTTAATTAACTTTTATAATAAAACCTCATTTAAATATAATATTTAAAATTAGAATTTTCGGGGCATTTCACTTCTCCTTTATCAAATTACCAGATTACCCCTGGTTGGTTAAATTACCAAATTACCCTTTTATATGATCATAATTACCATACTACCCTTCTCCATCATCAAATTTACCAAATTACCCCTTGGTCATTTAGATTACCAAATTGCCCTTCTTAATTGTCATGATTACCAAACTACCTTATTCCATTATTAAAATTACCAAAATACCTTCTATTCGGTCAAATTACCAAATTACCCCTCACATTTATCATCTTTACCATTTTACCCTTCTCCATTATTAAATTATCAAATTACCCTTTAGTTATTTAAATTATTATTTTTCCCTTCTCAATTATTATAACTACTAAGTTACTCCTTTCCATCTTCCACTTTTATCCCTCTTATTCACAAAATTACTATTTTACCCCTTTACTTCTAAATTTACCATTTTACCCCCTTAACTTTCAAAAATTACCATAACACCCCTTTCACTTATAAACTTATCATTTTGTCCTGGATTACGGAATTACCATTTGACCACTTTTAAATTCCAAAATTTCCATTTGCCCTCTAATTACGAAATTACTATTTCACCCCTTTATTATAAGATTACCATTTTACCCTTTTATTATAAAATCATCATTTTGCCCTTTTATTAGAGAATTACCATTTTGCCATTTTATCATATAACTACCATCTTGCTCTTTTATTATAAAATTACCATTTTACCCTTGTATTACAAAATTACCAACTTGCTTTTTTTATTACAAAATTACCAAATTGCCTTTTTAGTACAAAATTACCAATTTACCCTTTTATTACAAAATTACCAAATTGCCCTTTTATTACAAGATTACCAAATTACCCTTTTTATTACAAAATTACCAAATTACCCTTTTATTACAAAATTAACAAGTTTCCCCTTTATTACAAAATTACCAATTTGCCCTTTCATTACAAAATTACCAAATTGCCCCTTTTATTACAAAATTACCAATTTGCCCTTTTACCTTTTATTACAAAATTACCAGATTAATCCTTCTACTTACAAATTTACCATCTTACCCCTTATTAATCCACTTATATTAAATTGTTATTATTACTACATAAAATATTAATATTAACACCTTATCCCCAACTCTTGTAATTAATACAATACTTATTAGCACCCATATATATATTAGGCCATATTCTTTTACAAGGTACATTAATAAAATCCCCTAAGGCTCACAAAACATTAATCATGCATTAAGATCACAATAGCATAATACAACATGGATAATACTTAACATTTTCATTAATAACTAACTTTTACCTTAAACAATATCTCCAAACATAGCACATAATCTATCATACTTCCTTTTTATCAATCAACACAAGAAAACATATATAATATATTAACAACATATATCAAGCATAATACACATTAAAAATTCCTAATGTGTTAACATACGTTAACCCATGAGTTTAAGCGGGATTTAACGATTACCTCGATTCCCGCAAAAACGAACCTTACAAGTATTCCGATTAAAGGTTCAAGCTTGATTTATCAAAACCAATACCTTAAAATTATTAAACAATTAGATTAAGAAATGCAGAAACTCATGGTGCATTAGCAGCATGAGCTGGATGCAAAGAAATGAAAAGAAGGGGCTCAAAGGTGGTGAAAATAGGGAAAAGTGAGCATTTTCGGGTTGATGGTTTGGGGTTAGGAAAGAAGGGAGGATTTAGGGCAAGGGAAGGGTTCAGAGGTGGAGAGGGGGTGTAAGTGGTGGTTGGGGAAGGGTTGAAGGCGGCGGAGGCGGCAACAGCGAGGTTGTGAAGGTGGCAGTCGAAGTGGGTGCCGAGATGGGGGGCTGGTGAGGAAGGAAAATGGGGAGGGAAAACAAGGGCCTGCAGATGGTGTTTTCGGCCAAAGGAGCATTGGGGGTGGTAGAGGGGGTTGTATGGATTATTGTGGTGGCTTAGGTGGCGGCATAGGCGGCGGAACGGCAGAGGATCGGGGCTGCACAGGGTGGTTGCCAAGAAGGTATGGAAGGGGAGAGAAAAAGAAGAGAGGAGGAAGAATGGGCTGTGAGGTGGCTTGATGGAGACTGTGATGGCTTGAGGGTGAGGTAGAGGGTGGCAGGAGGTGGTGCAGGTGGTGGTTGAGGCGGAGGCAGCGGCGGAGATGGGTGGTATAACCAAAAACAGGGGAGAGGGGAGGAGAAGAAAGGGAGAAAAGGAGAGGCTCGGGTAAGGCATAGGACTCGAAAAAAAAAACGCAGAGTGAGCATAGAAGGAGAATAAATAGGAGAGGAAGAGAAGGGAAGGGATAGGGGCCCGAGGGGTGGTTGTAGGTGGTAGGGAAATGGGTGTTGCAGGGAGGGGGAGAGGGGGTATGGCAATGGCAGGGAGAGGGAGAGGGAGACCGGGATGGGCAGAGAAAACGATGCTAGGGAGAGAGAGAGAGAGAGGGAGAGACAAGGGAGTCAACGGGGGAGAGGGAGCTGCAGGTTGGGCGGCAAAAATGGTGGAGGGTGGCTGGGATTATTGCCGGTGATGGAGGAAGAAGAAAGAAAGAAGAAGAAGAAAGGGTTGGGGGTGCTGGGCGAGACGGGTGGACCGGCCAAAGGAAAGAAAAAAAAGAGCGGGCCGGTCGAGGAAGAAGGAAAAGAAAGAAGGCGGTCGGGCTACGGAGGAAAGGCAGGGGAGGAGGAATGGGCCAGTGGCCCAGCGTAGGAGAGGGGGTAAGGGCAGCCGAAGCAGGTCGATGGCCCAAAGAAGAAAAAGAAAGAGAAAGAAAGAGAAAAAGGAGAAAAGAAGGAAAAAGGGGAAAAAGGAAAAAGAAAGGGAAAATGGGATAAATAATTTAATTGATAAAATAATAAAATAGAATAATTTTGGGTAACAAATTGATTTAATAATTTAATTTAAGATAATTAAAATATAAAGGTTAAAAATGATAGTTTTTTGTAAAATAAGGGTTTAAAATTTTATTTAAATAATAAGAGTATAATAAAATAACAAAATATTTAATTTAATTTATTAAATATTTATACCCAATTTTATTTGCTCAAAAATCCATTAAATTAAATGAATTTAAAGGCTAATTTATTCCAAATAAAATGTATTTATTAAAATATAAGCTTTTAAAATTTCGGGGGATTACAATACCATTTTTCCTTTTCTTTTTCCATTTTTTCCCTTTTTCCTTCTCCTTTTTCTTCCTTTTCTTTCTTTTTCTTTTTCTTTGGGCCATCGGCTGGCTGGTCTGCCCTTCCCTCAGGTGCGTTGGGTCGCCGGCTCGTCTCTCCCCCTCCTCCCTCCTTTATTTTTTCCTTTCCCCGACCCGACTCCCCTTTTCTTCTCCCGCGCGAGCCCGACCCGCCTCCCTTCCTTCCTTCCTTTCTTCCTCGACCTGGCCGGCCCGCTTCTTTTTCCTTCAGCTGCCTGTCATGCCTAGCTCCCCCTCCCCTTTCTTCTTCTTCTTCTTCTTTCTTTCTACTTCCCCTTTCCCCAACAAAATTCCTGACCCCTGCCATATCTGCCACCCCACCTGAACTCCCTCTCCCCTATTGATTCCCTTATCTTCCTCTCTCTCCCTCTCGATGTTTTCCTACCATAGTGGCCCCACCATCTCTCCCTCTCCCTCTCCCTGCCACTGCCATACTTCTCTTCTCCTCCCTCTCCCTGTAACCCCCCATTCCCCTACCACCCTACCACCACCTCTCGAGCTCCCTATCCCCTCCTCAATTTCTCTTCTTTTTCTTCCCCCTTCCCTGTCTCGTTCTGTATTTTTTTCGAACTCCCATGCCTTACCCGAGTCTCTTTTCTCTCCCTTTCTCCTCCTTCCCTCACCCTCCCTATTTTACTTTGCCGCCACCGCTCCGCCGCTTCCGCTGCCTCAACAACCACTTGCACCACCCCTTGCCACCCTCTACCTCACCCTTGATCGATCACAACACCCATTGAGCCACCCCTTAGCCTCCTCCTTCCTCCTCTCTTCTTTTTCTCTTCTTTCCATCCCTTCTCGACAACCACCCTGCACCGCCCTTCTCCGCCGCCTCTGCCGCCACTTGAGCCACCACAATAACCCCTGCAACCCCCTCTACCACCCCCAATCCTCCTTTACCCGAAACCTCCACCCGAAAGCCTTTATTCTCCCTCTCCCTTTTCCTTCCTCATCAGCCCCCATCTCGACCCCTCCTCAGCCACCACCTTCGTAGCCTCACTGCCGCTACTTCCATCGCCCTTAGCCGCCGTCAACCCATCCCCGACCACCACCTATACCCCCTCTCCACCTCTACACCCTTCCCTTACCCTAAATCCTCCCCAACCACCTTGTTTCCTAGCCCCAAACCACCAACCTGAAAATAACCCACTCCTCATATTTTCACCACCTTCAAGTCCCCTCCTCCTCATTTCTTTGCATATAGCTCATGTAGCATAAGTTTCTGCATTTCTTGATTTAGTTTTTTAATAATTTTAAGGTATAATCATATTTTAAGTTAATTATTTTATTAATTAAGTGTTATAAAGTCTTGTATTTGGTTTTCCCTTATTTCTAATATAATTAATCTTGATATTATTTTTAGGTATTGGTTTTGATAATCAAAGCTTGAACCTTAAACCAGAATATCGGTAAGGTTTGTTTTTGCGGGACTCAAGGTAACCGTTCAATCCCACTTAAACGTATGGATTAACGCATGTTAGCACATTAGGATTTTTAATATGTTATTATGCTTAATATATATTGTGTAATATCATATGCGTAGTTTCTTGTGATGTTGGATGAAAAGAAGCATGTTAGGTTTTTATGGAAATATTGTTTAAGGTAAGAATTTGGTTGTTAATGAAAGTGTTAAGTATTATCCATGTTGTATTATGGTATGGTGATCTTTAATGCATGGTTAATATTTTGTGAGCCTTAGGGGTATTTTAGTAATGTATCTTGTACAAGAATATGACCATATATATATATATGGGTGTTAATAAGTATTATATTAATTATAAGAGTTGTGGATGAGCTGTTAATATTAATATTTTATGTAGTAATAATAATAATTTAATACAAGTGGTATACTAAGGGGAAAAATGGTAACTTTGAATTGAAAAGGGTATTATGGTAATTTTGGAGGCAAGGGCAAAGTGGTAATTTTGTAATAAAAGGGTAAAATGGTAATTTTGGAATTAAAAGATAAAATGGTAATTTTGGAGATAAAGGATATTATGGTAATTTTGGAGGCAAGGGCAAAGTGGTAATTTTGTAATTGAAGAGTAAAATGATAATTTATAAGTGAAAAGGGTAAGGTGGTAATTCGTAAATAAAAAGGGGTAAATTGATAATTTTGGAAGTAAAAGGGCAAAATGGTAACTTGTGGACAAAAGGGATAAAAGTGAAAATTGGAAAGGAGTAACTTGGTAATTATAATAATTAAGAAGGGTACAATGATAATTTAATAAAAGAGAAGGGTAAAATAATAATTTAATAATGGATAAGGATAAAATGGTAAATATGGTAAATGTGAAGGACAATTTGGTAATTTAAATAACTACAGGGTAATTTGGTAAATTCGATAATAGAGAAGGGTAGTTGGGTAATTATGATCATATAAAAGGGTAATTTGGTAATTTAACCAACTAGAGAGTAATTTGGTAACTTTGATAATGGAGTAGGATAGTTTGATAATTATGATAATAGAGAAGGGCAATTTGGTAATTTAAATAACTAAAGGGTAATTTGGTAAATTTGATAACAGAGAAGGGTAGTTTAGTAATTACGACCATATATTGGTATTGTGGATCGATACCAATTCGGAAAAATAAGATCTCATTAGAATAAATTAGAACACACAAGAATTGAGAAGAGAAGAACACTCAATAACACAGATTGGGAAAATAGATGATCTTATTGATGTGAAGTAATTGTGATTACAAAGAATCAAATAAATTCTAACATAAATCACTCAATTCATCAAGGAATTACAAGAGAACTCAATAGGAGAAGAAGACGGCATTTGCTCTTCAATTAGGGTTCTAATCGCATGGTATTTAACTATACGAAACTGTCATTAGCGAAAACTAAGGCGGAGCGAAAAAAACCAAAAAACATGGACCGTGTTAATAAACACGGTACCCCCGTGTTTATTTTCTATCTCTCGGCCTCTCACGGAAACAGAACACATTTTCCTGATGAAAAAACACGGATCGTGTTTCATAAACACGGGCCCCCTGTGTTTCTTTACAACTTTGATAGTATTTAGTATTTCAGCCACAACTTCTTCATCTGACCACTAATTGAGCTGATTCTTGATGCGTTGGAAAGCTAACAGAAAGATATTCAACTTTTATGTTCATTACATTTCCAAATTATAATTTCCTCAAGGTACAATATTTACATCTTTCCAGAATAGCTCATAATTCTACTCCAAATTCCTCTAAAATACTTCACACACCAATCCAAGCTATTCTACACACCAAATACGAGTCACAAGCTCACAATTGGTAATTTAACAAACCATAGGGTAATTTGGTAATTTTGATAATGGGGAGGGTAGTTTGGTAATTGATATTATAGGACGGTAATTTGGTAATTAATGAAATAAAGGGATAATTTGGTAATTAGGTTAATGAGGAAGGGTAATTTGGTAATTTGACCAACTCAAGGGCAATTTATTAATTACAATAAAGGAAAAAGGGCAAAGTGGTAATCTAACCAACCAAATGGAAAATATATTAAGTGTAACAATTATGAAGGGGGATTTGGTAATTTGACCAACTTAAGGGCAATTTATTAATTATAATAAAGGAAAAAGGGAAAAGGGGTACCTTTGCATCCCTGGGTTGATAGTTGAAGGGTACTGAGTAGCTTTTATGCATCAGTGCGACCAGTGTACCTTTGTATCCCAGGATCTTGATCTCCATATCGAGGCAAATAAATGGAATTGATGTGCTAATTAAAAAAGGAAAAACACTAATCGTTAAGGTGAAAGATTAATGAGTCGGGCCCAGTTGAATTATGTTACGAGTACCAATCCACCAGACATAATAGTGGCCAGGATGTTTTGCCCTGGATTATGTTTATGAGTACCAATCCACCGGATATAATGGTGGCCCGGGATGTGTTGCCCTGGATGATGTATATTTGTATTCCAATCAACCGGACAGAATGGGGGGGTCCCGAGCTCAATAAATTTGATTTGGCTATGAATAAATTATGGAAAAATATTAATCACTTATAGTGGAATACCATGTTAGTCAGGGCCAGACCGGTCCATGGGCGAATAATAGTGGGGTTCCCACACCCACATGAATAATTATAATCCAATATGATTGATAATGATGGACTAAGGGATTAAGGCCCAGAAGTATCTATTGTTCTCTATGGCCTATTAATATCTGGTTGATTTGTTAAGTATGTGGTTGTATAAATGTGGACATTCAGTATGTACCTTTCATTAAGTATGTATGTAGTATTATGTCTTGCATTGCGAGCCTACTGTTAAGCGTGATTTAAAGGGTTACTTAGTACCGTAGTACTGAAGGGTTCCATTCGTGGGGCCCCTGCCTATTCAATGGGCAGTGTCCCTTGTACGTCGTCCTCAAGTGCTATTCAAGTGGACTCTCAGGAAAGAGCATAAGGAACTATCTGATAATCCCTAAGTATAATTACTTGGGATTAATATTAGATTAAGTTAAAACATAATGTATCTAGAGTAAATATTATAATTATGTTAATATTTTAGATTAAGGAATTAAGGTAACACAAAAATGTTGATTTTTTGAGATTAGAATTGGGTTAAGGTATTAATTAGTTGGGATTTATATTAGATAATATTTCATGGCATTATAGTAGGTGTTTTAGCTTAGGTGAGTTGTCTCCTACAAAGGACGATGATCATATTGAAAACACCTTTATCTGTTTGTCATTCTTTAGTCTTATTTCTTGTGGTGACATGATTAATTTTATAAAAGGGGAAGTCAAAATTATTTTTGCTTAGTATAGATTTCAAACCAGTCAAAGAATAAGGTTTGAATATTTTCATTATGGACGAACTCATAGAATTTTGTTGGGATCTATTGGCAATTGTGTAGAGGGTTTTTAAAGAACCATGTTCTCAATTACGTTAATAAAATTGATGCTTCAAGGTTGGGATGTGTTTTCAAGGTTGTAAGGACCGTAAAAGTTATATTTGAAGAAGTGCATGTTAATATGAAATTCCTCCTTAATTTTGTTTGCTAAAATTGTTGATGGTGGCCAAGAAAGAGGAGAGTTAGTGTCTTCAAATCCTAAATTTTTAAAGAGAAGTTAGATGATTTCAAAACATTTATAGAAATTTGGGCATCTTGCTCCACGATTTTGATAGCATAATTTGTTCGGAACAAATCGAAGTTTGAGATTTATTAAGTTTTTCATTTTTGTAAGTAAATAATTTTCAAATTCTCAATCAAACCTACTAAATTTTCAATAACATATGTTTCGTTGTGTACTACATTGCGTCTAGATTCTAGGGACAGACTATTAGAAGAGGAAGAGAGAGGAGTAGATCATGATAATGTATTTATAACTTTAATGAACATAAATGGATAATTCTTCCTAAAATAAGAGAAAAGGACATAGGTCTTACATAGGAGTGTATGTATAGATACAGGGTTCGAGAATATAAAATTGCTGATTATATATATATGGCCACATAATAATAGCAGCTGCGATAAAATTTTTTGGGTCATAAATGGCTTATGAGACTAAAAATATAGTCACTATCAGGAAATGAATTATACCGGTGCATTTGCACCAATATTGGGAATCACATCTTCGTTAATAGTCGCTCCAAGCTTAAATTTGAATCTATTCACCTTCCGGTTCCCACTACACTAGTGGTTAGGATGAATCAGAATAGAGATAAATACTAAAAATTAATTTAGATAAAAAGAATAAATGTGAATAGAGTTAAATATTTTAAAATATTATTTGATTAATACTAATCTAAATTAGATAAATTGAGGCGAATGATTTAAAAATTATATTTAAATTAAAATGAATGTATAAAATTTAATTATAATTTTATACGTACTTCCGTTACCTGTAAAATTAAAAATTAATAAAAATAAAATTAATCAAAATAAATATAAATAAAATTTTAACCTTAATTTACCTTATTAAATTTAATAAAATTATTTTTTTATTAATTCACGTTCGTTAACCTCTTTTACCTCACAATAAATGGGCCATAAAAGTCCTCGCGTCATGAACACCCTGGTCCGAGGTTTGTTTTGGGTTTCTGCCGCAGCCCGTAGCTATCATTCAGGGCCCAATCGGTGAATCAGTAGGCACCAGTGCAATCATTGCCGTTGGGCGATCCTCCATCATCTCTGCAGCCTTCTGTGCTTCTGCCTCTCGTCTAGCCACTGCTTCCGGTGATTGGGCAAGCATCACTCGAATGACCAAACCGTCCTTAATGGACGTAAATCGTTTTGATCCCCTCGTACTCAATATTGAACAAGGAAGTTCCACTGTAGAACTTCAGCAGTAGGGGCTTTTTGAGATCGATTTCTACCGTTAATAATCTTGAGAACTTAGCTCTTGATATCCCGGAGGTTCTCCGATCAATTTTCACAAAACTGCCAATAAAATTCTCGATTTCTTTGATATTGTCTTCATCGCTACAGTACTCGATTGGTAATTCAGGCAATTAAATCCATGCCAGAGTAGAAGAAAGTGAAGCAGTAGAAGCTCTAAATTCTGATGTCCATCTACGTATATTAAGATGCTGTTGGTAGATAATCCATGGACCGTCACTCAGGATGTAATCATAATATGCGTTCTTCTAAGACTTAATGGGGGGGGGGGGACCTTTCCCAAATCTACCAGTTCATAAGTGCATGCCTTCCAGCGACCATAAGTCATAGATCTTGTGGCCGAGAGTTTCGTATCGCATAGAGCGTCCAAAAGGCTTGATAATCAGGATCCTACGCCAGGGACCGTGCAGCTTGCATATCTCTCATACCGTGAGCCGCAAATGAGGCTAGGTGCTCCTTCCATCACTTGATCGTCCTCGCCGCCTCCTCTTCCAATTTTTCTATTTCTTCCCACTCTCGGTCATCGGATTGGGAGTAGGTCACTGTCGAAACTTAACCGGTCAGCCCAGGGGTTGTGAGGGACAAAAGGTTAATTACCATCTCGACGGTCAATTTCTATGGGTTATACAGGGCAATCTGTATCACAGCATCAACATCATGATTAGCTTGTAGCATTTAAAGGCCTGGTACTACCAAGTCCTTAGGAGATCGTTTGTTCTTCTTAGCCGCCGACGAGTTAGGGGGAGATACCATCGCCAGAGGGAGCGTAGGTCAATCGTTATCGGCGAAAGGGGGATTTAAGGCCGAGGACATGAGGCCCATGCAGGTGCGTTCTCATTCTTTAATTTGACACTAAACTTTTCCGGAAAGACGGTGATAGTTGACGTCATGGATGCGAGATCCCAAACATCACCACATTATATATCCTGCATATTTATAATTAATTTCTCATACACCTTAATCATCTAGCTTAGTATTTCGCTCTTTTAGTTTGTTTCACCTGTGTGCTTTATCTCGTCCCTGCGGGCTTCGACGTGCGTGCTTTAGTTTTGTTGATCTTATATTGATGAGGTTTCGATACAGGGTATAGTATTTTTGAGTTGGTGGGATGATTATAATGTTGATTCTGATGACTGGTTGAATATCAGCATATCATTGATTTTGATGTTCAAGCTCCTCCATATAGATGTAGATGGTGTTGGTGTTGGAGGTAATCTTTTCGATGATCTATTCAGTGGACCTGATTCACGACCTATTCGTCATTTGGCACTCACCGTTACTTCTGATTTCTTTCTTCTAGTGTTATATCAATTAGGAACTTTCTTCTAGCCATGTTTTAATTATGAAATACAAGTGTTATTTGATGAATTTGGGCAAGAAACAATTTCTAGTATGGATTTTGGTCTGATCTGATTAAAAGACTTGGAATAATGGCTCCAATCGAGGCGAGTGATTTGTTGATTCATTAGATGTTGTTTGTGCTCTAGTATTATTGCATTTCACCATCTCTGCGATACGTCGATACTCTCTGATATGCCTCTCATTGGTTCAGGTCTTAGTCTTTGTTGCAATTTAAAAGATTCAATGACTCCACAGTTCCCTTTTTTCATTTTTCTTTTTTGGCTTTGTTTCTTCTGGTAGTGTCTTCATGGTTTTTTTTTGGGCTTATCCAAGCAAATCTCAAAAGATGCTTTGCTTGTATTTTCCAATTCGTGCAAAAGCTCTGCTCTAGATGTGTGCCAGTAGTAACATGAGCTTCAAATTTACCTCTCTTGTCGTCTTCCAAGCTTTCTTCACCCTTTTTGTTTTTACATACTCCTTTAGATTTAATTTTCGACCAAGTGAATGACCACACTTTCTTTACCCTTAATGTACTTCTTCGCACCTTCCACAAACACTAAACCCATACCCATCTCCAAATGAGGTTCAATATGCCAATGAAATGCCCAAACACCCGAACTGCTCGTAATAAATCTTAGAGCAGTCCAACATTATGAAGATGCAACGCCCGTAGTCCTCAACGAAGGGTTCTTCATGTTGAACTTTTTTCTCGCCTCCATCCTTAAAATTCGCTTATCCATACCCCAAAATCCCAAAATCAAAACTAGCTAATACGCACTACCAAGGATTAAGGTTTTAGTGGTGCTCCATAGATAACAGTTTTGATATCAAGAGTGTAAAAATTGAATGTGTATATGAGGGAGAGGTTTAGATAATAAAAATGGTTAGTAAAAACTAGACTAAAAATTTTGGATAACTGTTTAAAGTAAAATCGTTATCAAAACCTCCTTAAAATTTTATGAAAGATCTTCGATAATGGGTTTTTCATAAGACTGTTGTCAAAGTACTTTAGTGGATTTATTAATTGGTTGTGAGAAAATTTTCATTACACATATCCATCGCTTCCGATCTTTACTCCCCGGTCTTTAGTGCCTATTCATATATTTAGTCCCCCATTTCATGTCTTCTCTTCCTCATTTTCTTGTCTTCCAAACTCCCTAATTTCTTATTTTCCCCTATACAAATGTTAATCGATTCAACCAATGCTTAGATGTGACCATTGTTGTAGATAATCTCATGTCGGGGGCTAGACTTTTAGATCTAATGTCTCAATTGAAGAAAAAGGATAATAAACTATTGAGTGGTGACAACAGACACTAAAGAGCCTGGATTTGAAATTATAGTGTTAGATCGGAATAAAATAGAAGAACAGCAAAGCGTCCACTCAATCCGGAGGTATGATTCGTATGAACCATCACAGGAGCAAAGTTTTCGCTACCTGGTGGGTCGAGGGGAGCTTCAAACCAAATAATTAAACCTTTGTGTGATGCTTTTGAGCCAATGATTATAGGTTACGAGGTGAAGAAGGTGCTTAATTATCAAGGACACCACCAAGAACTCATATTGGATTTATTTTTCTAACTTGTGTCACCAAAGATAAGGCAAACTCATTCAAAAAAGGGACTCGAGGAAGGGTGCTCACTCGGAGGAACTAAGTTCATGTGTTATTCTCTTCTCTATTATGTTCTTGATATGTGTTATTCTCTCTTATTTGTTCTTAGATCCATGTTTGTGTCCTTATTTATGTGTTCTTTTCTTCTCTTATATGGTCTTGATATGTATTTCTCTCTCTTATTTGTTATTCGATTCATGTTTGTTCTTGATTTCATTCAAATATGTTCTTGTGAAGTTTGAAGTTCTCAATTTCAAACTTAAGAAGTTTAAAGTTCTTCAATTTCTCATATCTACTATTTTTAGATCTTGAGGAACTTGTGAAGCTCTAATCTAAAAACCCGTTTCTCTAGTTTGGTTCATATCTAAAAATTCAACATTTACACTTTAATTTCATTTGAGCTTCACAGTCATTTTTCTTTTTAAAAAAATTTGGTTCAACTTTAGAGAAATGAATTACCACGAAATATATCGTATATAGTTCTATTGAGAACTATAAAGGTTCAACTTCCTCATACTTTGCATTAATTTCATTGACATCTTAAAAATGCTAAAAAAAAATACTTTCAGATATTGTCTTTGATAATGGTTATATCAAAAACTATTATTAAAATGTGTGTTAAATTTGTCCGATTTAAACTTTTAATATCAATTTTGGCTAAAAATTGTCGTTAAAACATGACCTTGGATAATAACTTTCAACAACAACCATTATTAAAGCCAATCTTTTTCCATTTCAATGTAGTTTTTGATAACGATTTTGAATTTACTATTAAAGATAGGATAATTTTAGTTTTGATAGAGGTCTATAATCATTGTTAAATCCTTAATTTAAGTGCTATTAAAAATTATATTTTATAGTTGTGACTAGGGTTGTAAATGAGTCGAGTTGAGGTGGGGTAGACTTAGGTTTAGTTTATTTAATAAACGAGCCTAAAAATAAAGCTCGAGTTCGATTCATATATATAGAAGCCGAGTCGATACGGGTCGTTAATTTTTGTAGTAAACAAGATGAATTCACAAGCTTTTTCACTATAATCGAGCTCAAGCTTAAATTTTTTATGGTCAAGCTCAACTTATTTATTAAACGATATGAAGTCAAAACTTATTTTTAGACTCATTTAATAAAATAAATAAGTTGAGTATAAAAAAATTGTGACTTGACTCTATTTATTTACTACCTTGGTTGTGATTGCATATCCTAACATCATAATCGACATCATAGGAGGGGTTTGGAGATAGTACGTAGTAGCACTAATGAAACATTGCCCATTTTGTTTATCTATTGTACTTGTCTTGTGTGCTAAGATGGATGGTCTGGTATTTTGCTATTGATAGCTTTAGATATGACCGACTAGGGATGTAAAGGAAGTAGATTTTATCCCAAATTTGACAAACTTAATCTGATGAATTTTTAAAAATATATAAATAAATAGGTACGGATATAAATAAGGAGGATGAAAAAAATATCCGTCGGATTTAGATACAAATACAAATATAGAAATATTTATATCCGTATTCATATCAGTACCCATTTATTTAATATATAATTACCTTTTTATCATTAATTTTAAAATAAATATAGTATAAATTAAGTTTAAAATTTTTATTGAGCTTAATTTTAAATATATTTATCTATTGGATAATATCCATTAATAGATAAATGGATGATTTGTCAGATAAAAAATATTCAATGATTATATATATAGATATATTAATAGATATTTAGTTAAATACAAATATAAATCTAGATACAATTTTTTTTTATTCAATACGGATAGAGACATGGATATACCCGAATCCAGTTAATTTACATCTTTAAGACGTACTTACATGACTGAAGGCCACACAAACCAAATAATGATCGCACAAGAAGCTTTTACCGTAGTAAGTACGGCAAACAACCTCCTTTCTTTCTTTCTTTCTTTTTTTTTTTTAAAAAAAATACGGGAACATAAATGCATAGCAAACTGAAAGACCTACTCATGATCGGATCTACAGCATCGTTATATCCGCCGGAAAGTAAAAAGGGACGCGCAGAAATGATCCTCGATCCTGTCCAACATTTATTTGACTCAAAAACCTGTCTTTTAGCCGCCTGAGGCGTCTATAAATCACGTTTAGGGCCTTTAGGCTCTATTTAATTCAAAAAAAATTATATAATTAATTTTTTTAAATTTTATTTTTAATTTTTTAATTTTATTATTTTATATAAACCAAATATAAAAATTAAATTTTTTTTTTTTTTTTTCTTTAAAATCTTTTATGAACTAAATAGAATATTAAACACAATCATGGTCGTACCGCCACAGACATATAGATATATGAATCACATTTAAGCACAATCATGGTCTCACACTATGTATACATAGATACGCTGCTGGCTAGCTCCTTATTAATTCAACTAGGGTTAACTATTGAGCTTACTAATGATTTGACTTTTACAATAGCAAGTCGATGTATATAATAAATTCTAATGATGATAAAATTTTAATTCTAAAATATAATTTTTGTAGCATATTTAACGTATCTCATTATACATTAACAAAATTAACATGGAGACTTATTTTAGGACATTAATTATCAATACATTTGAATTTAATCATAATTTAAATGTAAAAAGAATAATGAATTTCCGTGAGAAATTCCGAAGTCCCTCGAAGGTAGGATTAACAATAGATAAATATGTAGTTGCTCTACATTACTATATTGTTATCTTATAACGAGAACTCTTTCTACTTTATAGATACATACAAGTCATCTAGAGGATATAGATGCAGTATTCTTGAGGTAATTCGGAATGCTTCCTTAGCCATAACACTTTGAATTGAAGTCTTAGTCATTAGTGCTTTCACTTTAGTATTATTCTCTCTTAGATAAAATATTGTATGGTGGATTGTGTGATAATATAATATGGATCATAATAATTAATAGACTTTGTGTGTGTGTGTGTGTGATGTCTATCAATTTGATGTTCGATACTATATTATAAGTGTTTATATGATTTTTAGGGTTTTGTGAAACCTTTATTTTTATTAAAAAGATTTTTTTTACAAGACATTTTGTAGAAGTTATATAGAAGTCATTACTTAACTTATGCACGGTGCAATATTAAAAAGTAAATTCATGTTTCAAGAGTCAGATGTGACTGTCACCTAACCCGAGTCCAATACAAGACTTAAAAAACTTATATGAAAAAAAATACAAGATCGATAAGATCAAACAAAGCTCAACAAGAGCCAAAACGAAATAGAACATGGGATCCCAAGGATCCTAATCAACGCGCTTATTAAGTCGACTGAGAACTTGACACTATCAACCCTATATAAGCAAAGATCGAGAAAGCTGCACGATACTAAAATTGTGTGGTATTAGTACGACGAGCATACTAAGTAAGACCTAATTATCATACAGAAATATTCTTCGTGCAAAACACATATAACATCATGATACATTATGTTGTTATTGGAATTTTATCATGCATAAGCGAGGAGAATAAAACCCTAACGCAACTCTAGGAAACTAATTATAATTAGTACTAAATTATGTCGACAATGAAGTATACATGATACATGCTGATAGTTAACCACGTAAGGCAACATAAAAGGTACAATATGTTATACTTAGTACCACGAGGGTATACTAAGTATAACATGGAATCATATAGGACTTGACAAAAATGGAGAATAATCTGAAAAATCCTACAAGCATACTTAGCATGCATTTCCCATATAATCTATTTCAATCGACTTATGGTGGAAGAAGTGTTGACACTAAACACATTTCAATACTCATATATGGACATTATGTCCCATCAGAAAAGACACATAGTTGAGAATGACAATCATAGCCATCACAATATGGAAATCATGCACATAACCATCTTGTCAAAGAAATCAATAATAAGAGCTTGAATCCTTTACACATGAACATCCGAGACAAGGGACTTTTGCAAGGACAACATGCCTACCTCATATCGGTCACAAAATGCCACAACAATTTGGACATCCAATGCTCTCCACGAATGGTCTCCTACCATAGTGGTTTCACCAATAGCATCCTAATCCTTAAATGTGTGTACTCCCTATAGGTTCAGATGGACCTATACAGTATTAAAGACATCGAGCTACTATACAACTACTAGGTTCTTCTATTTTAGCAAAGTAGAAAATGAAAGCCCATAGGACTATGGTTTAAACAATAACACCAAACATGGCCACCAAATCAAAGAGTACATAACATAGCTATTTGTCTATTTTAAAGGATAACAAGTAACATCTTTCGATTTTGAAGAATAACACGTAACATTGCATAATCAATTTAACAAAATAATCAAGGTATCAAAAAGCCCAAAATTAACCAAAACACGCCGAACTCTACCACAAATCCATCAGTCAACACATTGTTGGTCATGCTTATATGTAGTACAAATATCTTGCCTACAATCTAAGCCCTTAATTAGAAAGAATATAAAGACTTAACAAATCAAACCAAAATCTCCCACAACCTTCCATGAACCCTAGAAAAATCAAGGAAAATATTATAGAAATTCAACACATAAAAGATAAATCAAATTAGAAAGAATTAAAGAAGAAAAGAAGGTGAACTTTTATCATTAAGTTTGGAAGAAAACTAAGCTTCAAAAATAGAATAAATGAGAGAATAAGCCCACAAAATGGAGAGGAAAAAGAGGAGAGAATGTGGTGCAAAAAGAGAAAGAGAAGAAAAGAAGAAATGATTGTAGTTTGATGAGTAGATTATCATTTTGAAGTCAAAGAAAACAATCTTCAAACCATGATGGATAAATGGAGGAAGATGGTTCGAAAATGAAGACAGGAAGAAGATGGAAATGAATGAAAATTCTCCATTGTATATACATATGTATATATAGTATATACATCTATGATCGTGACTAACAACCACCCTTAAGGCAAAATAAAAACACAATCATGGATTCGATTGTTGTGTCACGGTATCGATGTGTCAAAATAAATATTTTATATACCCTTATTGTCATTGCATAATTTTTATTTTATTTTATTTTTAAAAAATATTAGCAAATATGGGTAAATATCTGTAAATAAAGGAAAAATCTCGGCAATTATTGGATGATAGCATGATATATTGCTGATAAATATGTAAAATTCTAAATAATCACACACAGACAATTTCATGTATCAAGTGACCCCAAAACTAATAAATATCGATCGATATTGCGTGTTGGAACAAATATTTAATTCTATATCTCCCTTGTAACCTTCAAAACTCAATGAACACTAAAGAACATCGTGGCATTTTTTTCACCGAAGTTGAAATTTAAATCTTATTTAATGTTATATTTTATTTCAAAATAAATAATGATATAGTTTATATTATAAATACCCCTAATTACCATTATCCATATACTTGAAATCAAATATCATTCATCCTTCCCTTTTTGTTATTTATTTGAATTCTTTTTAGCATGACGTAGAGAAAGATCAATTTTTTTATTATATTTATATACGATATATGAAGATGATATAATTTATATAATGTTATTAATTGCTTGCCAAGGGGTCTTCAATATAACTAAGGCCCAAGCTTATCATTATGTGAGTTAAATATAACCAAGGTCTTAAATATAACGCTATGCGTAATTGATGTTCTTCATATATGCTTCTCTTCTTTGCTTTGAAGAAGTTGAATTATCTTAGATGCATGTGCACATCTCTAGTTTGTGTGAATTTGGGTAGTCTTAATTATTATATATTGTGATATAGTTATTTTTATTTATGCTTCTTGTTTTAATTCGTGCTATGTTACATAGTTTGTTGTTCTTGAGCTTAGTTGAGATTTTTATATGTATTATACTATATAACATTTGATAGAAAATGGATACATGCAAATCATATGAGTAAAAAATATGATGATATAGTAGAGAATTTTTATCAATTTTACTATTATTCATTCTAAAATCTTAACTGAATAGTGTCCTTGCATTTATTAATACCATTTGATAAAGGAATTTATATGGATGGTTGTGTCAGTAGTTGCCTTAGTGTACTACCTTGGTATTTGGGTTTTCTTTTGACTATATCAATTATGTCCATTTTATGATCGTATGCTTTCCTGATATACTTATGCTATGTTATTTTGTGCCTCATGTGGCCTTACATATTGTTGTTATTTTAATGGTTTTTTCAGTATCGTAGTACTGACAGGTTCTGTTTCTCGATTCCCTACCTATTCAATTGGCAGTGATGACTTTACAAGAGTACTTTGAGGGTTCAGCTTGATGGCTTCTAATAGAGGGTTAAGAGTTAGGATTATCTGGTGTTTGCTCTGTCATCATTTGATATGGATTTTCGTGGACTCTTCTATCCCTTATTATTTCTCCTTTTGTTATATTATAACTATTTTGCCTGATCTTTTTGTATTTATCAAGACAAAATAAATTTGTAATCTTTATTTTGCTCTGAAGTTATAAATATTGTTTAAGTAAGGTAATGTTTTAGCCTTAGCACTTAATATAAAGATCCAAGCTTATATTGAGTGTAGTGGTAACACCCGTTATTTTTGTAATCAACGCTTCTGCAAAATGAAATTTTCAAGTAGTAAATTTGGGGGTGTTACATTACTCCCTGGTCTTCAATGTCTATTCATATATTTTGTCCCCCATTTCATGTCTTCTCTTCCTTGTCGATTCCTCTTCCGTATTTTCATGTTTTCCAGACTCCCTACTTTTGTATTTTCCCATATACACATGTCAAGCAATTCAACTAGATGCGACCATTGTTGTAGCGAATCTCATGTCGGGGGCTAGATTTTTAGATCTAATGTCTCAATTGAAGGAAAAGGATAATAAACCATTGTGTGGCGACAACAGACACAAAGAAGTCCAAAGATGAAATTATAGTTTTACATTGGAACAAAATAGAACAGTAATGAAGTGTCCACTCAAACCATAGGTATAAACCATCATAGGAATGAATTTTTCACTGCCTGGTGGGTCGAAGGGAGCTTCAAACCAAATAATTAAAGCTTTGTGTGAATGGATTGGTGTTGTTGAGCTATTGATTATAGGTTACGAGGTGAAGAAGGTGCTTAATTATTAGGGACACCACTAAGAACTCATATTGTTTTTTTTTTACTAGCTTGTGTCACCAAATATGAGACAAACTCATTCAAGAAAGGGACACGAGGAGGAGTTCTCACTCGGAGGAACTACGTTCAAGTGTTATTTTCTTCTCTAATATGTTCTTGGTATGTGTTATTCTCTTTTATTTGTTCTTCGTTCCATGTTTATTCAATATTTATGTGTTATTTTCTTCTCATATATGTTCTTGATATGTGTTTCTCTCTCTCATTTGTTCTTTGATTCATGTTTGTTCTTGATTTCATTCAAATATGTTCTTGTGAAGTTTGAAGTTCTCAATTTCTATACTTAAGAAGTTTAAAGTTCTTCGGTTATATCTTGAGCTTGTGAAGTTCTAATCTAAAAACTGGTTTCTCTAGTTTGGTTCATATCTAAAAATTCAACCTTCACGCTTTAATTTCTTTTGAGCTTCACATTTTTTTCTTTTTTTCTTTTATATAAAATTTGGTTCAACTTTAGAGAAATAGTTTACCATGAAATGTATGGTATATAGTTCTATTCAGATCTATAAGGTTTTAACTCCCTCTTGCTTTGTATTAATTTCATTGACTTCTTTAAAATGCTATAAAAAATACTTCAAATCTTAGTTTTGATAATGGTTATATAAAAAACCGTTAGTAAAATTTGTGTTAAATTTGTTTGATTTAATCTTTTAATAACAATTTTGGCTAAAAATTGTCATCAAAACATGACCTTAGAGAATAACTTTCAACAACAACCATTATTAAAAACCAATCTTTTTCCATTTCAATGTAGGTTTTGGCAATGATTTTAAATCTGCTATTAAAAATAGGATAATTTTAGTTTTGATGGCTTCTATAATCATTATCAAACCCTTAATTTAATGGCTATTAAACTTATATTTTGTAGTTGTGACTAGGGGTGTAATTGAGTCGGGCTGAGTTAGAGTGGCCTTAGGTTTGACTTGTTTAATAAAAAGGTCTAAAAATAAGGCTAAGTTTGGCTTATTTATAAACAAGCTTAGTCGAGCCGGCTCGCAAATTTTTATAATAAATGAAATGAACTCATGAGCTTTTTCACTATAAACAAGTTCAAGATCAAATTTTTCATAGTCAAACTTAGCTCATTTATTAAACGAGATGAACTCGAACCTTATTTTTAGACCTATTTAATTAAATAAATAAATTGACTATTAAAAACTTGTGAATTGATTCTATTTATTTACTGCCTTAGTTGTGATGACATTTCCTAACATCGTAATCGGCATTGTAGGAGGGTTCATGTTGTCACATTCTTTTGCTTAAGTATGGGTTTGGAGGTAGCAGTTGCACTAGTGAAACATTATGAATTTTCCCATTTTGTTTATCCATCATTAGAGCTGGCAAAAGTTGACCCGACCCGTCCAACCCGACTCGACCCGTCCAACCCGACCCGACCCGAGCAAAACCTACCCCGATAAGACCCGTAAAATTTAGCAACCCGACCCAGATCCGACCCGACATTGACCCGATAAAAATAAACCTGACCCGACCCGATCCGATCCCAACCCATGACCTGTCATTGACCCGACCCGATGCCAACCCGACCTGTCATTGACCCGACTCGATAGTGACCAGACCTGGTATTAACCTGACCCGCTTCGACCCGACCCGACCCAACATTGACCCGACCCGATAATCACCCGATTTGACCCAACATTAACCCGATCAGACATCAAAATATATTATAATAATAATAAATTACACATATTTTATTATTCATTTAATACTTTTAAAAATATAGTATTTTATAAATTGTACTTATTTTTCATAATTTTACCCTAGACATTCTTATTTATTAATAATATCCTAATAAGATATATTATTATTAAATAAATAACCAAAATAAAAAAGGCAAACATCCAATTGTAAGCCTGTAAAATAATTTTCAAAAAGTGTTCCATTACATCCACTAATCCACCTATTTAAAAAAAATCTTAATAGAAGAGCATAATAGTGTCATTTATCAGTTATCACCCACAAAATCCAACAAATAATAACTATACCACGTATTAAGAGTATCTCACGTTACAACCCTAAATTTAAATTTTTAGTTATATTTTTTCTTTTAATATTATTAATTTACTTTAAATATAATTTACTATTCCACGTTCATCAATTTTAAATTTACAATATCTAATTATTTTTATTAATTATAATATTAATTATTTATAGTTTACATTATTTAATTTTTAATTTATATCAATTTATATGTAATAATTAATAAATTATGAAAATATATAAAATTATTATTTAATTTAAATTATATTTAAAATAACTTATTATAGTTTTTTTTACTATAATAATAATAATTAATAAAATTATTACAATAAAAATACAAATATAATATAATTAATAAAAATATTACAATAAAAATATAAATATAATAACGTTAATAAAATAAATACAACTAGAGAAATTAATAAGATAAATTATGTAGAGAAATGAATATGAGAAAAAAAGATAGAATAAATGATATAAAAATTATTGGATAAAAAAATAATACTTTTGTAGGTAAATTTTTTTACTATTAATATTAACCGTGTTATATATATATATGATAAACATCTAATATTTTTACTTGTAAAATTTTTAAATATTTAAAGTAATCAAATATAATACTATTACAACTTATAAATATATATATTATTTTATTTACCTTTGTATAAATAAAACACGTATAATATTCTTATTTCATTTATCTTTACTAGTAATGTTATGATTGTTTCTAATATATAAAATGTAATAAATGATAATTATACATTGTATATTCTTGTTATGCTCACCTTTATTTTATAAAATTATCTTTTTTTTAAGTAATCAAATATTTTAAGTAATCAATTAAATATAATATATGATAAACATCTAATATTTTTACTTGTAAAATTTATAAATGTTTAAAGCAATCAAATATAATACAGTTAAAACTTATAAATATCTTTATTATTTACCTTTATATAAATAAAATACATATAATATTCTTATTTTATTTATCTTTACTAGTAATCTTATGATTTTATCTAATATATACAATGTAATAAATGATAATTATACATTGTATAATATTATTATACTCACCTTTATTTTATAAATTATTTACCTTTGTAAAAATAAAACATATATAATATTCTTATTTCATTTATCTTTACTAGTAATCTTATGATTGTTTCTAATATATACAATGTAATAAATGATCATTATACATTGTATATTCTTGTTATGCTCACCTTTATTTTATAAAATTATATATTTTTTAAGTAATCAAATATTTTAAGTAATCAATTAAATATAATATATGATAAACATCTAATATTTTTACTTGTAAAATTTATAAGTGTTTAAAGCAATCAAATATAATACAATTAAAACTTATAAATATATTTATTATTTACCTTTGTATAAATAAAACATATATAATATTCTTATTTCATTTATCTTTACTAGTAATCTTATGATTGTTTCTAATATATACAATGTAATAAATGATCATTATACAGTGTATATTCTTGTTATACTCACCTTTATTTTATAAAATTATATTTTTTTAAGTAATCAATTAAATATAATATATGATAAACATATAATATTTTTACTTGTAAAATTTATAAGTGTTTAAAGCAATCAAATATAATACAATTAAAACTTATAAATATCTTTATTATTTACCTTTGTATAAATAAAACATATATAATATTCTTATTTTATTTATCTTTACTATTAATCTTATGATTGTATCTAAGATATACAATGTAATAAATGATAATTATACATTATATATTCTTGTTATGCTCACCTTTATTTTATAAAGTTATCTTTTTTTAAGTAATCAAATATTTTAAGTAATCAATTAAATATAATATATGATAAAAATATAATATTTTTGCTTGTAAAATTTATAAATATTTAAAGCATTCAAATATAATACTCTTAAAACTTTTAAATATCTTTATTATTTACCTTTTTATAAATAAAACACATATAATATTCTTATTTCATTTATCTTTACAAGTAATCTTATGATTGTATCTAATATATAAAATATAATAAATGATAATTATATATTTTATAGTATTATTATACTCACCTTTATTTTATAAATTATTTACCTTTTTATAAATAAAACACATATAATATTCTTATTTCATTTATCTTTACTAGTAATCTTATGATCGTGTCTAATATTTACAATGTAATAAATAATAATTATACATTGTATATTTTTGTTATGCTCACCTTTATTTTATAAAATTATCTTTTTCTAAGTAATCAAATATTTTAAGCAATCAAATAAATATAATATATGATAAACATCTAATATTTTTACTTTTGAAATTTATAAATATTTAAAGTAATCAAATATAATACATTAATACTTTTAAAACTTTTAAATATCTTTATTATTTACCTTTGTATAAATAAAACACATATAATATTCTTATTTCATTTATCTTTACTAGTAATCTTATGATTGTATCTAATATATACAATATAATAAATGATAATTATACATTGTATAGTATTATTATACTCACCTTTATTTTATAAATTATTTACCTTTGTAAAAATAAAACACATATAATATTCTTATTTCATCTATCTTTACTAGTAATCTTATGATTGTGTCTAATATTTACAATGTAAGAAATGATAATTATACATAGTATATTCTTGTTATGCTCACCTTTATTTTATAAAATTATCTTTTTTTAAGTAATCAACTATTTTAAGCAATCAAATAAATATAATATATGATAAACATATAATATTTTTACTTTTGAAATTTATAAATATTTAAAGCAATCAAATATAATACATTAATACTTTTAAAACTTTTAAATATGTTTATTATATACCTTTGTATAAATAAAACACATATAATATTAGTATTTCATTTATCTTTACTTGTGATCTTATGATTGTATTGTATCTAATATTTTCAATGTAATAAATGATAATTATACATTGTATATTCTTGTTATACTTACCTTTATTTTATAAAATTATCTTTTTTTAAATAATCAAATATTTTAAGTAATCAATTAAATATAATATATGATAAACATCTAATATTTAGTTGTAAAATTTATAAATTTTTAATGCAATCAAATATAATACAATTAAAACTTATAAATATCTTTATTATTTACCTTTGTAAAAATAAAACACATATAATATTCTTAGTTCATTTATCTTTACTAGTAATCTTATGATTGTATCTTATATTTACAATGTAATAAATGATAATTATACATTGTATATTCTTGTTATGCTCACCTTCATTTTATAAAATTATCTTTTTTAAGTAATCAAATATTTTAAGTAATCAATTAAATATAATATATGATAAACATCTAATATTTTTACTTGTAAAATTTATAAATATTTTAAGCAATCAAATATAATATTGTTAAAATTTATGAATATCTTTATTATTTACCTTTGTAAAAATAAAACACATATAATATTCTTATTTCATTTATCTTTATTAGTAATCTTATTATTGTATCTAATATATACAATGTAATAAATGATAATTATACATTGTATAATCTTGTTTTGATCATCTTTATTTTATAAAATTATCTTTTTTTTAAGTAATTAAATATTTTAAGTTATCAAATAAATTATAATCAATTATAAATATCTTTGTTTGATTCAAAGCGCAGTATTTTTTATTATTAAAATTTATAAATATCTTTACTATTTATTTGTGAAAATAAAGCGCATTTGATCTTTTTAATTATTTTATTTGAAATATTAATCTTATGATTGTTTGTCTCTAATAATTATGATTTATGAAATAATAATTATCTAGACTCGAATATGAGTCAACTCGTCAAAACTCGACCCGACCCGACCCATTAAGTTAACCGGTAACTAATTGAATCCAACCTGTCAAATTGTATGAAATGACCTCACCCATCAACTTAACTCGAAACAACTCGGACATAGCGGGACTAACCCGTCATATTACATGAAATGACCCAAAGCTGCCTACTCATGTGAACTAGAAAATGACCTGAAACCAACCTGACCCTATCAGTTAAGTTAACTCGAAATTATCCGAATCCGAGTTTTCTTAACCCGAACGGACGAACTTGACCCGACCCGACAAATTAACCCGAAATGACTCGGAACAAAAATAACTCGATCCAAAACCGACCCGACCCGACAAATTGACCCGAAATGACCCGACCCAGAACCGACTCGACAAATTGAATGACCCGAACCCGCTATGACCTTACCCGACTCGCACCCGACCCGCAAAGTCAAATGACCCGCTATGACCCGACCCGTTAATGACCTGACCCTTTAATGACCCGACCCGAATCCGACCCGATTGCCACCTCTATCCATCATATTTGTTTTGTGTGTTGTGGAGGAAGATCTTGTATTTCGTTGTTGAGGGCTTGAGAGATGATTGACTAGGGATGTGAACAGGGTATATTTTATTCAAAATCCAACGGTTTTTATCCGACGGATATGAATAAGCGGATATAGATATGGATATTGAGGATGAAAAAAATGTACATCAGATTCGGATACGAATACGAGTATGAATATCCATATCGATACTCGTACTTATATCTGTATTCATATTCGTACCCGTTTATCTAATATATAATAATTATTTTACCCTTAATTTTAAAATAAATATAGTATAAATTAAAGTTAAAATTATTATTTGACTTAACTTTAAATAAGTTTATATGTCGGATAATAAATTTATTTGTTGAATAATATTTATTAACGGATATAAATATACTTAGAATACAAATTTTATTATCGTATAAGAATACTAATATGAATATATCCGTGTCGATTCCTTTGTTTACATCTCGCTAACTAACAGAAACGAAGGCCGCACAAACCAAATAAAGATCATACAAGAAGCTTTTACTGTAGTAAGTACAGCAAACAACCTCCATTCTTTCTTTTTTTCTTTTTAAAAAAAGACAGGAGCATAAATGCACAGTAAACGGAAAGCCCTACTCATGATCTGATCTACAGCATCATTATATCCTGAAAGGAATAAAGGGTCGTGCAGAAATGTATACTATTAATTAGGCATCTATGCATCACGTTTAAACACAATCATGGTCGCGCCGCCTCAGGCATCTATGCATCACGTTTAAGCACAATCATGGTCGCCCACTCTGTATACATTGATACACAGCTGGCTAGCTCCTAATTAATTAACCATCACCAGTAATTAATTCAACTAGGGTTAACCATCGAGCTTATTATTGATTTGACTTTTATAATAGTGAATCGAGTAAATAATAAATTCTAATAATGATAAAATTTAAATTTTAAAATATAATTTTTGTAGCATATTCAACAAATCTCATTTTACATGACCAAAATTAACTAGGAGACTTATTTTAGGACGGTTATTTTTATTATATCTAAAATTTATTCATAATTTAAATGTAAAATGAATAATAAATTTATGTAAGAAGTTCCGGGAGGACCTCGAAGGTAGGTTAACAATAGATGCATATGTAGGTGCACTATATTGTTATCGTATAACGAGAATTTTTCTCTACTTCATAGATAACCTACGGGTCATTTAGAGGACATAGACAACATAGATACAATATTCTATAGTAAATTTGGAATAATTCATTAGCCATAATACTTTGAATTAAATTCTTAGTCGTTAGTGTTTCGATGTTAGCATTATTCCCTCTTAGATAAAAATATTGTATGGTGGATTGTATGATAATAGAATATAGATCAAAATAATTATTGAACTTTGCGTGTGTGTGTGATATTGTATTATAAATGTTTATATGATTTTAAGGGTTTTGTGAAACCCCTCTTTTTATTAAAAATATTTTTTTTACAAAATATTTTGTCGAAGTTATATAGAAAATGTAGGGTATTGCTGTCCCATCCACCATATAAAAGGTATAGTATGCATGATAAATGCAGATAATTAATCACGTAAGGCAACAGTATAATATACCGCAAGGGTATACCCAGTATAATATGGAATCATATAGAATTCAACAAGCATGGAGAATAATCTGAAAAAGCCTACAAGCACACCTAACATGTGTTTCCCAAATAATCCCTATCATTTGACTTATGGTGGAACAAGAGTTCACACTAAACACATTTAATACTCATATATGAACATCATGTCGCATCATAAAAAGATATGTAGGTAAGAATCACAATCATAGCCATCACAACACGAAAATCATGCACATAACCATCTTGGCAAAGAAATCAATAATAGGAGCTTGAATCCATTACACATGAACATATGAGCCTAGGATCTTTTCCAAGGAAAGCATTCCTAGCTCATATCGGTCACAAAATGCCACGGAAACGTGGACATCCAATGCTCACCACCAATGGTCTCTGGTCATAGTGATGCCACCAATAATATCCTAATCCTTTAGTGTGCGCACTCCCTATAGGTTCAAATGGACCTATAAAGTATCAAAGGCATCAAGCTACTATACAACTAGTAGGTTCTTCTATTTTATCAAAATAGAAAGTGAATGTTCATAGGACCGTGTTTTAAACGATAGCACCAAACATAACCACCAACTCAAAGATTACATAACATAGATATTTGTCAGTTTTAAAGGATAACACGTAGCATTTTCCAATATTGACGGATAACAAGTAACATGGTATAATCAATTTAACAAAATAATCAAGGTGTCAAAAAGCCCCAAATTGACCAAAACACCCATCACCCAACCCGAACATAAATCCATTAGCCAACACATTTAATCATGTTTATACTTAGTAAAAATATCTTACCTACAATCTAATCCCTCAATTAGAAAGAAAATAAATACTTAAAAATCAAACCAAAATATCGCACAGCCTTAAATGATCCCTAGAAGAATCAAGGAAAAAAGTATAGAAATTCAACACATAAAAGCTAAATCAAATTAGAAAGAATTAAAGAAGAAAAGAAGGTGAACTCGTATCATTAAGTTTGGAAGAAAACTAAGCTTCAACAATAGAATAAATGAGAGAAGAAGCCCACAAAAAGAAGAGAAAAAAGAGGATAGAACATGATGTAGAAAAGAAAAAGAGAAGAAAAGAAGAATTGATCGTAGTTTGATGAGTATTATCATCTTGAAGTTAAAGAAAACAATCTTTCAACCATGATGGGTAAGTGGAGGGAGATGGTTCCAAAATGGAGAGAGGAAGAAGATGGAAATGAATGAAAATTCGCCATTGTACATCTATATAGGAAAAAAAAAACCGTGATCATGGATTCAATTGCTGTGTCGCAGTATCGATGTGTCACAAATGATATTTTATATACTATGACTATTGTATCGTATTTTTTATTTAAAAATATATTAGCAAATATGGGTAAATATCCATAAATAAAGGTAAAATCTCAGCAAATATTGGTTGGTAACATGATATATTCCTGATGAATATTTAAAATTCTAATTCATCGCACGTAGACAATTTCACATATCAAGTGATGCAAAAATCAATAAATATCAATCGATATAGCTTATCGGGATAGATATTTAATTTTATGTCTCCCTTGTAACCTCCAAAACTCAACGATCACTAAAGAACATCATGGTATTTTTTTACCGGAAGTTGAACTTTAAATCTTATTTAATATTATATTTTATTTTTAAAAAATAATGATATATTTTAAATTATAAATGCCCCTAATTCCCATCCTCCATATATTTGAAATCAAATATCATTCGTCCTTCCCTTCATGTCATTCATTTGAGTTCGTTTCAGCATGACGCAGAGAAAGATCATTTTTTTTGCATTTACATACGATATATGAAGATGATATAATTTATATAATGCTATTAATTGCTTGCCAAGGGGCCTTAAATATAACCAATGCCTGAGCTTATCATTGTGTGAGTTGCGTCACTCCTAGTTTCCCCCAGTTTGCTATGCGTAATTAATAGTCTTCATATATGCTTCTCTTCTTTGATTTGAAGAAGTTGAAGAAGTTGAAGTATCTTAGAGGCATGTGCAGATCCCTAACTTGTGTAAATTTGGGTACTCTTAATTAGTATTAGGGCTGTAAACGAGCCGAGCCGAGCCGAATACCCCTAGGCTTGGGTTCAGCTCGTTTAGTTAAACGAGCCTAAAATGATGTTTGGGTTTGGCTCATTTAACTAAACGAACGAGCCGAACCGAGATTTTAACGAGCCGAGCTCACGAGCCAAAGCCAAAGAATGAACCGAGCCTCACTTTTTCGAGTTTGGGTTTGGCTCGTTTATTAGCCCGAGCCTTACTTTTAGGCTCATTTAACTAAACGAACAAGTCGAACCGAGCTTTTAACGAACCGAACCGAATACCGAACTGACTTAACTCATTTACAACCCTAATTAGTATGTACCGTGATATAGTTATTTTTATTTATGCTTCTTGTTTTAATTCATGCTATATTACACTGTTTGTTGTTCTTGAGTTTAGTTGAGATTTTTATATGTATTATACTATATAACCGTGGATAGAAAATAGATACAGGCAAATCATATTAGTAAAAAATATGATGATATAGTAGCGAATTTTATCAATTTAACTGTTATTCATTCTAATATCTTAACCAAATAGTGTCCTTGCATTAAGTAATACCATTTGATAAAGGAAGACGTCTCATAAATGAGGAATCATCTACTCTCTCACCACCCCTCATCCCCATTATTCGGTCCTAGAATACCAAAATGATAGAAAACAAACATTTGAATTTAAATATTTTACTTGTTATTTTATAGCTTTTTTGAAGCTATTTATAAAAATAAATTATCTTATATAATAATTTATTTTAAATAAAAATTAGACTAAAACGTTTTAAAGATAAATAATTATATTTGATAATTATATATTAATGATAATTAGCTTCAAACATAGGCTTTAGTATTTGATACGTTTGATACATACTTAATGTATGAGAGCTGTAACGATGGCGCAAGATTATAAGAGGCAAGGTGTCGATGATGCATGCATGTCTAGAGGGGGGAAAATAGATATCATTTCAACATAGGCTACTAGTACGTTGAGTTACAAAGGTTAGTTCACCTCCGAGAATATGTATAATTGATGAAGCAAGAATATATATGTAATCAAAATAACTTTTATATATATAAGTACATCACACGTACAACATGTAGTTTCGTCCGCCTCCATCTTTTGATGAAGCAAGAATCATAAGCGGTAAATAATAGAAAACCAATTTAGACGAAAATTGAAAGAAAATGAAGGCGGGTTGGGGGGGAGGGGGAGGGGCGAGGGGGACGAAAAAGGTTTTTCTTGTCCACTCCCACTCTTCATAACTTTTAAGGATACTACTGTTATCATACTAGCTACCAGCGTAGCAAGGTAGGTAATGGTATGATAATTCTCTTCTTCCTAGAAAGCTATATATTAAATATAGTTCCTTTTTATTATGGGATAGTGATCTCACACGCACATCCTTCCTCTCAACAAAATAAATGCAATCCCTCCATATGAATAAACTTATATAATAATTAATTACTAAATGAATAGTTATCTCATGATAGATGAATGTATATATATAATTATATATATAACTCATCCTGTTTTAATTGGTTAATAGACTTCTGAACTAACCAAGGTACTTCTTCTTCAAGAACATCTTCGCGGTCAAACCACAAGCAAGAGCCTCACTAGGTATCCCTTTAATGTACTTGACCCCTTCGGCGAACACCAAACCCATGCCCATTTCCAAATGAGGTTCAATATGGCAATGGAATGCCCAGACACCGGGATTATCCGTAATAAATCTCAAAGCGGTCCACCCATACGGAAAAATAACATCCGTATTCCTCAAGGGGGGGTTCTTCAAGTTAAACTTCTTCTCGTCCCCGTCCTTAAACTTCCCTTCTCCATATCCCAAAACCCAGAAATCATGGCCGTGTAGGTGCCAGGGATGCGTCTCGCTGGCATTTGCGTTCAGACCATTAGCGTTCTGTAATATGACATCCACCACCGTCTTCAGCCTGAACTGATACACGCCGTTTCCTAACGTCGTGTTTGGGTTCGCGGGAGGTTTCGTGATGTCGTAGTCGGAAGGGAAGTACTCCGGCGGTGGTTTCTGGTCGAACGCGTTCTTGAGGCTGAATTTGATAGAGCCTAAGTATGGGGTCGCAGGCAGCGATAAGGAAACGTTGTTGATGGCCCATTTCGTGTATCCGTCGTATTTGTTCTGTGTGTTGAGGAGAAGGATCCGACGGGTGTGGTATTTCGGAGGTGTAGGGGAGCCCATGAGAGCGAAGATCTTTTGGGTGAAGGATTTACTGTGCGTGTAGTTATTCCAGAGGGGGAGGGTAGGGGGTGAGGCGGCAGGGAGGTGTAGTTCCGTGGAAACGTCGGCGGGTCGGTAGGTTAGTACAGTTAGGGCGGGGGCCGTGCCTGGTTCCCTTGCTATCACACCGAGCCTTACCCAGTAGGTGGAGTTTGGGTCTTGATTAGTTGTGATTAGGACTGAATAGGTCTGTCCCGAGTAGATGTCCAAGTCGTCTGTTTCGAATGGCAGTATGTTGTTTCCGTCGGCTTCCACCACCAGCAGTTTATGACCCTGCGATATAGCATAGTTGATGGTAAAAAGTATAAAAAGAAAAAGAAAGTTGTTACTAATAAAGATATCAATAATTAAGTAAGGGATACATATGTGAATTTTTGAAGCGTACACACACAATATATATATATATATATATATGTAATAACACTCAAAGTACGTCTCGTCTCATGTCAGCTCTATATAATACTAAAGTAAGCCCCTTGAGCCATGAGCTACTGAGTTAGTAGCATTAGTACTACTAGCCAGGGACGAGGGTAAAAGATGTGCGAGCGAGGGTTCATTCACACCGAACCCAATACGGTCCAAACAAGTCTGTATAGCTCGCGAAGGGGGGTAGTACAAGATGACCGACAGGTAAAAGGGGAAACCAAAAAGGATGGATGATTTTTGGCAGGCAGCACGGCACGGCAGACCTCTCTCCTTTTCTTTTCTTTTTTCCAGGGAAAAGTAAAGCATAAAAAAAAAACGCGCACAGCAGACTTAAGGCTCACTCCTCGTCTGCTGTGGGACAGGAGAAAGAAAGAAGGACCTCTCCACCCTCTCCATCATTGACTTGACCCATCAAGCATCCACAGGTCATCACGTTTAAGCACAATCATCGTCGGGCCACTAAAATAAAATTAATGCGACACCGTCGGCTCCCTTAATCACCACCGCTAATAATCGATCCAATTTTGATTAAGGCAACATGCGTACGTATTTGTCTGGAACTACTTAAATGATTATTAATCAAAAATAAATGAAATGGAACTCAGTTGCGTGCATGCAAGTACCGAGAAAGAAACTACTAGGTAAAGTAATAATACCCACCGGCCACTACCAGTACCACCGCTTCTTCTTGTTCTTACATTAATTGTTTAATTAATTAGCAATTAATGCACGTATCGTTACACAGTATAGTAGCACTAGCACCGAACGTACTTACCCCGATGGCAAAGTTGAGGGATGCGAGCGAGGTGGTGCTGGCCAGTCTTATCCGGTAGGTCTTACCAGGCTGCACATGGAGTATAGGAGGCGCCCACTGCTCACTGCCATTGAACTTGCACAGGGGCAAGGACGTGCTGCTGTTGGCAAAGCTTGGTGATAGGGAGCAGTTATACTGACCTCTTCCATTAACCAGCAAACTCTGCAAAGTCCACCCTTGCACTCAATAACATAGACGAATCAAAAACAGCAGCCACTAAAAGTTACTATTAATTGCTGTTGTTCTTAATTACTTTGGCGTGCATGCAGGTAGAGAATTTCTGGATCCGATATTCAAACCTCAATCGTAAACATTTAGTTAGATCATGCGCCAGTCTGTCGTAATCAGTATCAAAATAGCTGATTATTTAATTAAGGATATTTATAATTAATTACTATTCTTTTTAGGACATGTTTGGTTCGCTTCATTTGTTCAATCCTTCGATCTAATATATCAAAATTCACCTCCGATCTTTTTTCTAAACTAGTACATGCATGCCACCTAAATCGACGCGTCCACAAAATAAGAGTAACAGAGATGTGCCAAAAATAAAGTGTAATAGAGATGCGCCTGCCACCGAAATTGACGCTTCCATGCATTCCCCCCCTCCCCCCCCCCGGGAACCATTCGCATTTGACTAATAGGAAGTAAGGATCAAAAGTTGTATCGAATGATTCATTATGCATTCCCAAAGCACGTATACTCGACCTTTATACGTGCTATGATTTACTATTAGATTTATACGACAATAATAATAATAATAATGTAAACTTCAAGAGGAAGGGAGTAGAAATATTTAATCCCAAGACCTTCAAAATGATCAATCTCACAAGACCCGCCATTTATCATATCGTATCATTTTTATTTTATTTTTTTTGTCTTCCGACAATGCGTACCAAAATTCACGTCCGGTCTGTCCCCACGGACGTCGCTAGCTAGCTTAGAAAGGAAGAATTGGAGGAAGAAGAAAATAGTCAAATAAATACTACAACCCGTTCGAGACGGTATTATTCTGTATGTATGTATCCATGTATGTGCATTGTCACGTCAAAGATCGGTCAATTCTATCATCTCGAAGGGCGGGGAGCGGGGGACTGAATGACGGGATGAATAAATAAATCAAATAAAACGAGAGAAAGAAAACATAAGCGGTAGGGGATTATCAAGATTTCCGCGTATTCGTATGGAGCTTTCGTCTGGGTCGACGTTTGATATGATAGAAAGTCCACTTTTTGGCCGATTCGCGACTTAAGAATATTATTTTTATAATACTAACGGTAACGGACATGCATGGACGATTGTATTCATTATTTTTTTTTTATAAAAAAAGAGCACTTTATATGATGTTTAATATGAATCGAATAAAACAGTACTGTTAAACTGGAATTTAATTTTTATAGTATGATCATTAGCTATGCAGTACTTAATACGTATGAACTGAACCCACTATAAGCAAAGAAAGCAAGAAAAAAAAAAGGTAGAATCTTTGCAGGACTATAATGTATTGACAGCGAAAGAGGGTTAATCAATCGGGAGGGATGGATAGCAGGGTAGGTTACGTACCTGAGGTTCACCGATCCATCGGAAAGGCTTAGAAGACAGACCGAGTGCTTGTTCGTGTGCGCTCTGGTGCCACCAGTCACTTAACAGCAGGTTAAACTCGCCATCATAGCCAAACGGTTCGTTCCGTCCTGGAGCCACGTCCACTATCAGGGACCCGTACAGCCCCGCCGATCTCTGCATCCCGTAATGCCCGTGGTAGAAGTACGTCCCCGGCTGCAGCAACAGCAATAAATTACTAATCGTTAACTGCAATTAATGAGCGTCGATTATGCCCCAAACCAAAGCTGTTAATTCAAATTAGTGAAAGCCGAACCGACGCAGGCACGTACCGCCGTGCCATAAGCTTCCGAGTCGGATTAAGTCCAAATTAAATCAGCGGCGGTCGCCTTAAGATTGTTTGGGTCCATTTTTCGTTGGTCGTGCCGTACGATTTGATTTGATTTGATTTGATTTTATTTATACGTAATGGGATCATCGCTATCATTACTATTATTATAGCGTCAGTCAGTCCATTAACGCGCATAATTAGCTAGTCGGTTCGGTGATCTATGACTCAGCATGAAGAACTTGTCGTGGATATTTTCCCGGCAGCAAACCCCCCCTTCCTTTTTAATTTGTCCTTTTCTTGATGTCTATGTTGCAGCATCAAATGTCAAGGGTAGGTTAAACGGTCGAATTTTATAAAAGAAAGAGCATATAAACAAATATTTAATTAGGCGTAGGATGAGACTGTGTTGACTACGACTAGGTAGACAAGAATGAAAGACGACTGAGGAAGTAAGTACCAATATATATATATATATATATATATAGAGAGAGAGAGAGAGAGAGAGAGAGAGAGAGAGATTAAATCATTAATTAACTAGTGCTAATCATTATTATTATTACCTTATCGACCTTGAATCTGTAGGCAAATGTTTCACCAGGATTAATCGGACATTGAGATATCGCGGCTGTTCCATCAGCCCATGGTGTCCCCAACTGATCAAATGAAAATTGAACATAAGAAGTACAAACATTCAATTAGCGCCCGTCCATTAACTTCAACATCAATTTTTGTCACAGAGATATAAAAAGGGGCAAAAAAAAACACACACACTCACAAACATAGGAGTAGTACTTTCATATATTCAGCCCAGTATAAGTATCACAACTCCATATAATAATATACTACTCTGCAGCATTTTCTTAATTATGCAAACGCACGTGAAAAGATTCTCCTCTCTCTGCATGCCCCGCCGTGGTAGCTAAATTAAGCAGTCATTTACTCCATTTCAAATTCATACTAACAATTTATCAACCAAGTAGCAGCTAGTACCGGCCATACATCTTGTTTCAAGGTGCATTTTTTTATGATTATCGTAATAACAACGACAACAAAAACAAGAAACGGATCTCCAAACACATCCAGATTATGATCCCCTTACATATACACCATTAAATAATTGACTAACCAGGAAAAAGTAATATATTCAACCAATCAAAGACTACGCGCGTACCTGTCTGATTCCATGCCAATGGATGACGACTCCTTCGGTGGGAAGCTTGTTAGTGAGATCGACGTGTACAATATCACCGGCACGGGCTCGTATCGTCGGCCCCGGAAACTGACCGTTAATTCCCATCACTACCCTCTCTTCGCCGTCCGGTGACCAATACATGTACTCGACCGACCATTTGAAGTAATGCACGACGGGGGTATTAGTAGTAGTATTATTATCATGTCTGCTCTTACTACTACCGGCCGCTGCTCCTGCCACGGCTCTCATCGTCATTGACGATGTGATGAGATACCACAAGCTAATTATCATGAACCATAGCAGTGTTCTTGGCCTTGAATAGGCGCCCATGGACGGATATAATTTTGTAATCATAATTTAATGATTTTTTATATATATATATTTAAAAAAAAAAAAAACCAAAAACTATACGATGATGTAATGTTTGATTTGCCAAGAGGAGCAATGAACTCAAACATATGAGACGAGGATTGATCAAGAGCTACTATATATATGACGAGGTAGGCCAGAAATATTATGAGATGGATGAAGGAAGCCCCCAAGGACGGGAAGACAGCGGCCAATGGGGTTTAGAAAAGCGCTGCTAAGCTAGCTAGAGCTTGATATACAGCTGCTCGGACAATGAGAGTGGGTGCTTATATTAATATAGGTGGACGGCTGGGGTGGCCATGTGATTAAAGTAAGTCTGAGAAATAATTAATCCCAGCTTCCTCTTTCTTTCTTTATTTCTTTTTCTTTTCTTTTTCCCTGTCACAGATTTCCTCTTAATCGCTATACTAAGCTTTTATAAGTAAATGGTCCGACCCTCTCTCACCATAAATGGATTTGGGATTTGGGACTTGGGACTTGGGACTTTGACATAATAAGGCATAGGCTAAACGAGTACGTAACGCTTTAGGGAAGAAATAAAAATAAAAATAAAAATAAAAAAATACACGCGCACACACACACTGACCCATGACCAGCCCTCGGTCCTCGAAAAGATCTATTCTCCTTCTTTTGTCACCGTCGAACGATTCTTCGCTCCGACGAATCAAGCGCCGTCCGCGAATGCAACGCCGGTGTGTAATTAAATGAAGAATCGCTTGTAACATAATACAACGCTTCCGTGGCCAAATCCACTGACCGCATAATCATTTCCACGAACACCGTAATTATTTACGCGTCTAATACAATTGTGTGTACGGACAACATTATTTTCCTCAGATTACAGTGCACATGATTCGTTGTTGTCGGGGATGTATTAGAGAGTGGCAAATGAGTATTGACATAACCGCTACAATTATATATCTTACATTACGTCAGTATATGAATCATTAAGACTTGACGGTAATTTGAAGTCTTTGCGATTGCTAAATCATAAATGGAAGGAAGACTACTCAAAACAGTTGTATTTTGTGTTTTCCACACATAATAGAAAATGCGGAACCAAAATCCAAGTTTTGTAATAATAATAGTCAATCATTTTCGGCTCAACGGACGGGGCCGCGTCATAGTAGTTGGACCGGATATCGAATGAACGAGTCTCCCTAGCTGATCATCATCGACCTTCGAATAGTGGTGCCTTTGTCCGTCTCTGCGTGCCTTGCATGAAATTCACACTCCTTTATTTGAGTCGGACCCCGACATTGGGCGTCAAAGTCAACAAGTAGCTGGCTTGTATTTTGACATTCACTATTTTCACAAGGCGAAACTTCTAGCTAGGGTCCCTATTGCAAAAGTTGAATAGTAAGGAGCATTCATCGATCACAATATTTGGTAATTCATATATCTAATGATTGAATATTTGATAAAAGGCTTTAAATACTTAAAATACTGAATATTTAAATAATAAAAAAATTATTGGATATTCAAAAATTTATATCGAATTATACAAAATAATTTCTTGCATATCTAAATTTTTTAAACATACATAAATAAGGCATATCAGATATAAAATTATCATATAAAAAAAATAACAAATCAATCTGATTTAAACCAATATAATCTAATAATTTAATTTGAATCTTACACTATAATGTTATATTCAATTAGTAATTTTAAATTTTAGATAATATTTAAATATCTAATTAAAATAGTAATTAAAAAGTATAATAGTTACTTATAATAAATATTTTTATTTTAAGTTATATACACACACATATTTTATATACAATAAAACTTTACGAAAAATAAATAATATTTACGGTGTGTGGCGCGCGTGTGTATATATATATATATTTATAATATTATTTATACTTTTCAAATGTATTGATCAAATCGATCATTTAATTATATATATAAAAAAAACCTATCAGATTGCTTATTTATTTTTCAGATTAAATCAATTAGGATATTAAATTGAATAATTAATTATCGGATAATATGAACAATAGTCACGTTCATAGTCATTGCTATCGGTTAACGGTGAATATGGTCGGAATCAAGGCGTAATGAGGATGGGCGACCAGGGTCAATTTTGAGGGCCCTTTTCATAATTCGGGCGCTTAATATTGTACTCACTACTGCATAATAAAGTTTTAATAATTTTTTTATAGATAATAATTAATATAAAAATATTAATAAAATTACAGCAGATTACCCGAATTAATTTTTTATTACTTATTTTTAAAATCAATTATTATTAAAATACTAATCGGTCAGATTTAATAATAGAAATTTGTTATTAAATGTTCAAAATTTATCATCTTTAATATATTTTAATAATTTTTTGAAGCCATTTCATTTCTGTAATTATTATTAAAATTTTTAAATGGTTTAGGATCTTTATTAAAATTTAAAAATAATTGTTATTAAATAATGATTCTCTAAGTAGGGAAGTAATATATACTCCTAAGGTCGAGATTTGGTAGTTAAAACTTAAAACGCATGTGTTGTTTATTTTATTATTATATTGATTTTGTGTCTCTCCGGAGCACATGTCTCTATTATAGGATTTATGATTAATTATGGAGAGCTAGCTTACCATGTGCGTCGTCTCAACAATGGATCACCTGGGAGTAAGTAATCATGGTTTTTAATTCTCATCGTCTTCCACAAAGCGTTCATATATGTTGAAATGCAACCCCCTTTTTTTTTGGAGGGGGGGGGGTTTGAATTAATTAGAAGTTTGATCTAAGTTCTTTAAATTGTTTTTGTTGCGATCTATTATACTATCCTTTGAGTCATGAATAGATTAAAAATAAATAATTGTCAGCTAGTATAAAAAAAAAATTATAGTTTTTTCAAAGAATTAACGTCGTAGATAAATAAACAATTTCATTGATCATATTACAATGAAAATATATATATATAAAAAAAAGGTCGGTATTTATTATAATATCAGTTTGACTAAGAAATACGTACTAGGTTTTTAGTTTATTTACCTAAAATTATAAAAAGAATATGTTAGTCGATAATGCTAAATGCTATAAAAAGATACAAAATAAAAACTTCTGTTTTTATTAACACTACAAGTCTTTTATGCATTCGTTAGAAATCTTCTGTTATACGTCTTTGCCTATTATTGTGTAAGTTTAATGGCTTCTAAATTTTCATTTCATTTTCATTTTTAATAAATAAGGATGTTTAAAAAGGTAAAATATAAAGATTTGCTATTTTTTAAGATAAGAAACAATAAATAATAATCTTTTGTCAGTCAGAGAAACTTAATAGGGAGATGGGATGTTCTGCAATCAAATAATATTAGAATGAACTACCATTAGGGAAAATTTAAATTATACAAAAAAAAAGATAAATAATACGAAATTAGGAACTTCTATTATTGTATTTTTATTTTTGGCACTTTCAAGTAAGCCTCCCTCCGTGTTGCATTGTGAATTGGGAGATTATAAGCGCATGAACCAACTAATATCCTGTATTTATCACCGCCACCGACTAAAAACATATACCCACGCGATAATTTATACTTAATTGTACGGATCCTATGACTAAAAAAAAAACGAATAGAAAAATATCAAACAATTCAAATTTTCAGAGGAGCACCGGCACGCACCGAATAGAAACATATCGTACGTTACGTACCCCTGTAATAATATCCTGCAATGCATCATCAGTTTATTAGAGTTACTTACTGATATCCAACACCATCTGACATTGTAGCATAACACCAATTTTGATTTGAAGTTCCAAAAATACCTGTGATTACTCATTGCTTAGGCGGCGCCATATAATTTATATTTCCAATTAAAGCAGGATAGTTTTGGTAATCCATGATAAAAACTGGTGCTCTGCAACGCCTGTGATTGGTATTAGATAGCTCGCAGGGTTTATTATGGCAGCGGATATACGCAGTATTCTGTCACAGGAAAAGACCAGGCCTGAGACGATTATGATTCAAGATAGAGCACGCTCTGAAGATTCTTATGCTGCCTTCTGCCATACGTTAAAGATTGTGCGTCTTCCTTCTTTTCCTCTAGGCTTCGTTTGAATAAGCTAGTTGTACGAAGCTTTCTATTGTAGGGCGAAATTCGGAAGGAAAAAAATTAATAATTTTTAAAAAATGAGCACGTGTCTTATTAACAATAAAAACTTGTCTTTAAAATAATTTATAAACGAACTTTTAATTTATTCAAACTATTATTTTCTTAATAAATATTTTTTTTACTAGACTAGAAACTAAATTTTGAAAAATTAATTCAATTAAGTTATAATTTTAGAAAATTAGGCCAACTTTTAAGATTTCAACTTATTTGTAGTCTAATTTTGCCGAACGTGTTATAGATATCCCATCCAAATAAAGTAAAAGAAATGAATCGTAGTTCTCAATGACAAATTTTGATCTTTTATTTTTTTTTTAAATTATAATATATTTTTTTAAAAAAATTATAAATATATACTAAAATATATTAATAATTAAAATATACTATCGAAATCTTTATAGAGTTACTTTTAAGAAGGGAGGGAGTGATTGGCAGACAAAGACGAATACCTTTCATCATGTCAAAAAGCTCACCTAATATCATTCCGTAGGAGAGAAGTTAGAATAAAGAGGATAGTATTATTATTATTAATTATTAACTGTTAATTATTATATGGATGCTCTGCATGAAGGTCCCCCCCCCCCTTCCCTCCTTAAGTTTATGATCAACCACCGCATTTTGACCTTACATATCTCGTTTACATCTACCCTTCTTTTTCTTTGAATAAACGTTCGCGTTCGTTGTTTTCGTCCATGAAAGAGTGCTCGAGTGGCGGTGGCTGGCGGGGCAGACTTCTAGAGAAGGCCTAGCTGTTATGAGTTTTTTATTTTATTTTTTTCCTTTGTAAAAAGATATAAAAGGGATCTAATAATACACCATGATTCATTGTTACTGTTTGTGTTTCTGCACTAGTTAAAACGTGAAAAGCAATATGGAAGCAATCGGAGACGAAGCAGGATTGAACCACAAGGACAGGGACCGCGTCTGCGTGATTTAGCTACCGTTGGAGCTACTACGCAAGAATAATCACTTGCTTTAGTTTTTCTTTTTTTTTTTAAAAAAAAAAGTAATGATTTTTTATAACTATTTTTTAATAAATAATCCTCAATAAGTTCTTAACCACCGGATGATGTCGTGCACATGAAAAAATAGATTGTTACTCTTTCAAATTATATATGTATTATAGCACACCCTTTTATAGGAGAGTATCTTTGATAAAATATTTTACTTCAAATATCATTTGATGACCATTTCCTTTACATCGTTATCCGCCGTCAATTAAATTAGAGATGGGCTAATATCTATTGGTGAAAGTATGTGCTGGAATGCATACATGAGATAGAATGAAACACATATAGTACGCCAGCAAGGCCTTATTTTGACAGTCACTATCTTTGGAAGGGATTTTCCTAAAATCAAGCGCTAATTTTCAAAATGGTATTACGAGATAAAACTTTCAACACCAAGTACAAGGTGAGAGACAAAGTTTGCAGAGTCATCACTAATAGTGACTTGTGCATTAGTGTAGAAAGCGAGGAGATGTGAACAAATTTGACTTGAGCACCACAGAACAACTAAAACACTATTCCTTATATGATCCCTTGATAAAGATAAAAGGAGAATGAGTCTCCAACCACTACGTGCTTTTAAAATTTTTAAATTGACAATTATATTGATAGTGTGTTATGTGACATTGCAAATGGATGCATGGCATATCTTGCTTGAGGGATCGTGACAATATGATACACAAGTTTCCTATGATAGAGTGCTCAATGAACACGTGGTTTATAAGGGAAGAAACAAGTCCAAGTTGAAGTCAATTTTTGAGCTAACAAACGAATCAAATAGATGACAAAAGGAGCACAAATTCAATTTTTTTTATTTCTCCAAGAGCAAGCCATGGTGCAGGCCATCAACTAAGAGGGTGTTTGTTACGCTTTGGGGGTGAAAGAAGAAGTCCAACTAGGGGAGTCATCCAAACCAAATCCAAATCTCACCAAGCATTAAGAGGACCATAGTGATGTGTTTTACAAGGAATTACCACTTGGATTGTCACCATTGAGGGGGATAGAGCATGCTATTGATCTTATACCGAGGTTTTCTCTTCCAAACAACGCAGTTTATTGTTGTAATCCTAAGGAGGTAAAGGAGCTTTATAGGCAAATACAATAATTTCAGTATAAGGGCTATGTGAGAGAAAGTATGAGTTCATGCCGTTTTCTAGAGTTGTTTGTGCCTAAGAAGGTCGAGTCATGGAGGATGTGTATTGATTTAAGGGAGGTCAACAACATCACAATCAAGTATAGATTTCCTATGCCAAGATTAAATGATATGTTAGATGAGCTCTATGGAGCAAATATATTCTCTAAAATTGATATCAAGAGGGTTTACCATTGAATGAGAATTAGAGAAGGGGATGAGTGGAATATAACTTTCAAGGCTAAGTATCATCTTTATGAGTGGTTGATGATGTCGTTTGGACTATGCAATGCACCTAGCTCATTTATGATGTGGATGAATGAGGTGCTACGACCATTCTTAGGAGAATTTGTAGCGGTGTATTTAGATGGCGTACTCATTTATAGCAAGACGAAGATGAATCATCTAATGCGCTTAAGGAGTTTATTTGAGAATTTGAGAGAAATAAAGTTATAGAAGTGTAGCTTCATGACGGGGAGTGTAGTATTCCTTATGCCCCGTTTGGACTGGGGTGGATCGGGGTGAACGGAGGTGAATCAATTGATTCACCCCATTTGGCTATCAGGTTAATGTTTTAACCTAGGTGAATCGGGGTTAAAGTTTCACCTCCATTCACCTTGATTAACCTCGTTTTTATTAACCTCCGATTTCGGGGGTAACGGAGGTGAAGGTGAAAGAATAAGTAAATTTTTGACTTAATAGGACTAAAATACCCCTCAATATGATTTATTTATTTAATATAAGGGTATAAATATCATTTATTTTATTATTATAATCTTCATTTACCTCAATTTAAACGAAAATTTTAAAACATTCACCCTGATTCACCCAGGTTAGTTTAATATCATCCAAACAGAATTTTAAAACATTCACCCCGATTCACCTCAATTCCCTTCACCTAGGTTAATTTTTAATGTTTATCCCTACCTCGATTCACCCCAATCCAAACGGAGCCTTAGCTACGTTGTGACAAAACAAACTTAGCCACAACCGACCAATGTGCATGACGTGAGGAATTTTCATGGGCTAGCAACATTCTAAACAATATTCATCAAGGACTTCTAAACCATTATAGATCTTATCACAACACTTATGAAGAAATGAGAGCTCAAGTAGAATGAAGATGCTACAAGGGTGTTTGAAGAATTAAAGACCAATCTCTCTAATGAATTGGTATATTTCAATAGGCTATGTGAAGTAACTTCTGATTCTAGTGCTATAGGCATTAGGAGGTGTTTTTTCACAAGAAAGGTGGTTTATATCATTCTTTAGTGAAAATTGTAATGGTATATTACCCAACTTATGATAAGGAGTTCTATGATATTACCAGGTGTCTAGAGAATTATAGCCACTATTTGAGGCCAAAATCATATTACCAGGAGTTCTATGGTTTTGTTTTAAAAGATAAGTGAATTGCTCTTTTTATTCACAAGTGTGAGAGTTGTGTGGCTATGATATTTTGAGGTGGTTATGAGGCTCTTAAGAGGATTAAGAAAGCATGAAAATTTATGTATTTAAGTGATATGGTATGGTCTGATCATATTTAGAGTTAAGTGTTGAAAGAAGATGTTTGTTCATTTAGTGTTGTTTTCGGCCTTGGGATTGTTTTGTGTAGGTTTATTATTTGAATCCTTTCATATATCTGCAGTCAATTTATAAGGTTATTTAGGTCAAATTTGGCATATAACATGTTTGGGTTTGGACATTTCGGGATTATGTTTGGTTCAATTGAAGTTTTAAACAAGTTTCAAGGTTGTTTAGCCCTTTTATTTACTGGATGAGTTTTTTTTAGTGTTTTAAGTGTTACAAGATTTTCATATGAGTTAAATGATGAGTATGTGAAATTTTATGGCCTAATTATGTTTTTAGGGCTTTAAGGGCAAAAGGGTCCTTTTACATGGTTTCTAATTTTTTCATCAGATATAAATAAACTTTTGGTAAATTTTCATGAATTTTCATAAGTGTTTACTAATTTAATTATATTCTATAATTTTGTTGCATTTTAAGGGTATAAATGTAAGTTCCCAAAGGTTTGTATGTTTTTGGGTAATCTTGTGATATTTTTGTAGTTTTGATTTTATTATTTGGGTTTGGTCTTATCATAAATAACACCTTTTATGAATAGTATATCATTGTTTTATAGGTGAATACTTATTTTTGCAATAATATTTTGACATCTTCTTTATTTAAGTTTTTCAATATAAAACGATATTTTTCACGTACCATAAATTTGATGAGGATGAATTTTGATGAAATATTGCACAATTAAGATTTGAGCATACAATTTGAAATGCATCTACAATTGTTTTTCAATATCACAAAAGTCGGCATATAGAAAGATGCCAATGACATAGTCCATTTGTCAGCTAGAGGTTGGCTACAAGTTCTACATGTAAAGTCATATATTAGGTATAATTTTATTCAAAATATTGTTAAATTTTAATATATAGTTATATTTAAAAATAGTATTATAATTTTAAAGTTATTACTAACTCATAATTGCCTAATTATTTTCTTATAGGTTCTAAAGAGACATATTTTTAAGTGAATATGATGAAAATATGTTTGGATTCTTATACCATGAGCTTATATGTTATGGGGAAGATACGAAAGAAAAAATGTAGCATCTTGATTTTTACTACTGAAAATTTATATTTTTACAGCGAAAGTAAATAAGTAAAATATTGGGGGTTACAACTATAATTGACATAAGTCTGGTTTATGCAACCATCATTACATTAATCACAAGGCTAATAAATTTAAAGTAATGCAATAATATTAGAAACAAAAGAAATATTTATAATACAATAATAAGTTTGGAGCTTAACTTTGAGTTATAATACAAAATACAAAAGAAGGGATACCATGGATCAAGAGTCCAAAAAAAAGGGTATCCCATTAAATACATCTATTGGATAACGTTACTCTTCACCCAACCCCTTATATAGATGAAATCACTCGTCCCCATATAAGGTATCATAGGCAGCATACTCATCTAGTGGATCTTCAAGACCGGTACATAAGAATATGGGTCTTCTACTCGTGGGAATGAACAATACCCATAAAACGGATGGTCAGTACGCTACGTACTGAGCAAGAGAACGGTACTACCAAAATAGGGATACAATTAGCATATGCTTCTACAACAAATAGTAAATGTATAAAAAAATAAATGAAACATCTCATAGGAAAGAAAATGATCCAAAATTCTTTATTAAGTATAATCCATTTTCATTCTTTTATATACGTTGAGTGCGGGAACTCCACTATTCTTAAACTGGTGGAATTGTCTGAAGCACTTTCTTAAGGACAACCACCTAAGCTACTATTATCATCCGGTATAACGGATCTGAAAATATTACCTTCTCAGGGAAAAACGCTCCCGAGCCACTATTCTCCCCAGTGGAATAGGACATATATATAAAAACAACACATTGGTCTTAACTCACGTACTCTTCCACTTTAAATCATTAGTTTCTTTTTCATAGGTCATTCTATTATACTTTTACTTCACAATGAGTAGAAGTCCCACTATTTTTAATCCAATGGAACGGACTGAAATACCTTATAGGGAAAAAACACTCCAAAGCCACTATTATTTCTAGTGGAACAGAGATTAAAAACATTAACTTTTTAGGATAAAATGCTCCCAAGCCACTATTCTCACTAGTGGAACGGGAATACATATACATACTACACACACACACACACACATATTACATTGGCCCTACTCACGTGCTCTTTCACTTTAAGTGAATAGTGTCTTATTCAAGGCTAATTCTCAGGCAACGTACACATTAAAAGAAATATACATATAGAATAGGTCCAAGTCCGTAAGTCCTTTCAAACCCTAATTACACTCCTTTTAGCAATCATTCTCCCATATTGATTATTCATCAATTCTATAATAAGTCACTCTCGAATATCATCATTATTATCATACCCATAATGTACAATCTAGTTCTGTTGCACATATGTTAATAATCCTATCCTAATGTATTACTCACAGAAATCTTCAAAACCTTAATTCTACATATTTGTCATAACACCTCCCATAAAATTTACATTATTACCAATTCCAATAGATAACCTCATAAAGTCAAACCTTAACAATGTATTCAAAATTTGAATAATTTATAGATTTACGCATGGGATAATGATATTATCATTATAAGGCTATTATGCCCAAGTTAACCATTAATTCACTTAAGGAGACCAAAATAACAATAATAATTCCAAGCATTCTTCATGATACCACTATGATATTTTAATCCACCTAATAAATAAAACACCAAATTTGCCTTATTATCCCTTAATGACTAAATTACCCTTAAGGACAAACAATAACCTTTATTTTATAAGATCTTGTACCTTCCACACATTATTTTCTAAATCCAAAAATTATCATCATACACCATGAGAATTCTTATTTCCACTTATCAAAACTCATTTAACCTATATTTCATACCATACGATGTATTTCCACAAATATGACATTATTACTAGAAAATAATAATGGTACCTCTCACCCATTCTTACTTTCTTTCAATAACATAATATCCATACTATCATAATATCGTCACTAAATATCATAACCAACATATATTGAAGCATATATCAACAATATCATGAAACACACATAACCATACAAGCAACAATACAAAAACACTAAGCATTGATTAGTATCCTTACCAGATAGGACACCGGAATCTAAGCATTTAAATCCTAGGCTTCCTCCTTCGAAGCTACCAAAATACCACCTACAAAAAAAAACTCATGGTTAGTCTCAAAGAGTTTAAGCAAAGGAAAATTTGAGGTGAATAGGGTAAAATGGAAATAACTGTAGTCAAATGGAAGCTTGGGATGTGTGGATGTGTAGTGGGATGTGTGGTGGAGCTATGGTAAAAATTTAGTGGTGTTTGGACAATGTTTGGGGGTAAAAATAGGGGTGCATGGCTATGCTACAAGTGATACACATCCAAACCGAGAGGAAGAATTGTGCACGGCTAGGGGGTGTGAAGTGGCACAATTATGATCGATCACTGGGCAAACAAATCATAAGTTGAATCGATGCTGATGGGTGTGAGTTTGGGACGTGGGCGGGCGTGTGAGGGTGCACGGGCAGGCTGTGCATGGTTGCACAGACGTGTGATACTAAATTTTAGTGTTGTACAACCGTGCTTGAGGTCGTATGCTTTGTAAAAATTCGACGAACGAGAGAAAGAAGAAGAGAAAAGAGGTAGTGGTCGGCGACGATGGTCGACAACACTATTGGCGAAGGTTGGAGTGACCTTGGGGTCGGTCCACCGACCAAAGGGTGGTGAGTGGTGGATGTGGTGGTGCGTAGTGGTGGATATGGTGGCATGCATGCCAAAAATAGGGAAAAGAGGAGGAAGAAGAAGAAGAAAAAAGAAGGGAGAAGGGAGAAAGGAGAAAGAAGATGGATCTTGGGCAGTGACTTTTTGACACCAAAATGATAGAGTAGAGGTCAAAACAAAGAGGAAGAAGGGAGAGTGCGTAGTATATATATATATATGGCATGTGTGCATGTGCGGAGTGAATCGGGGAAAAGATAAAGAGACGGAAGAAGGAGGCGTGCGACTAGCATGAGGGATGGCAGGGTGGTGCAAGGGAAAATATGGTTGAGTGTTGGGAACAATGGTAGGTGATGGGGATGGTTGTGTGTGTAGGTTGCGTAATGATAAGAGGAAAGAGAAGAAGAAGAGTGGCACAGTGTAGGGTGTGAGAAAGGTGCATATCAGAAGGGATAAGAGGAGCAGAAGGAGGAGAGGAAAAAGAAGAAAGGAAGTAGGGTGATGGGTGATGGATGTCTGCAAGAGGTGATGGTGCAAGTGGGGAGGGTGCAAGTTACAAAATTTTTCAAATATTGCAGCTTGGTTTGACGGGAGAAAGGAGAAGAGGGAAAAGAAAAAGGAAAAGAGAAAGGATTGGGGGATTAGTTTAGGTGGTTTTAGATTATCCAAATATGTTAGGATTAGCGATAATTTTAGTGGGTTTTGATTTCGGTTTACGAATTATGATTTATCTGAGTCAAGGTTTTGAATTCGATTAAAATTTTAAGGTTAAGAATTGGGTTAAGGCCAAAACAAGATTTATTGATATTATAATCTAATTAGGGCGTTAAAAACATGGGATTAGGCTACACAAATTTTCAGAGTATTACAAAAGTTTTATGCGTGATCAAAGGAATGAGAGTGGATCCAAGTCAGTTTATTTTTGCCCCATTTTCCTTCAATATGCATTGGCCATTAGCCGTTTTACATCCATCAAGACGCATGGCATATTGGTTTGATTCCCTAGGACTCACATGTAAGTATTCACTATTTAATACATTTAATTGAGTTACTTATTACATTACTTTATATAATTAATATGTCTATATACATCAATTAGGTAATTTAGGTTATATCTAGGGAAGCCTAAAGACAAGGAGAGAGCTAAATGGCGATGGGCACAAATGAAGGGTTGTACGTAATTCTTTTATGTATTTTTTGTGCTTTAATGTTTAGTATAGTTCTTATATCGTAAAACACACATTTGAATTATTGTAGTGTCCAACACAAGAAGATAATGATAATTGTGGTTATTTTGTCATGAGATTTATAAGAGATGTTATTGTAAGTATATGGAAGGGAGATGGATCAATATAATGTAGCTTTAATAAAATACTAATACACAAATTGTGCTAATTTTCTTAGGTATATCAACTTCATGAGCGGACATTTTTGGATAGCCATATTAATAAGGTCAGACAAGTGTGGCTAGATTTTATCTTTGAAAACTAGCTAATGAATTTGGATGTGGGTAGGTTTTGATTAATATAGATACATGCATGTATACTTGTTGGTATTTTATTGATGTAGCTTGGTCTTGATCAATGTGACACACACAACATTGATACTTATGCATTAGTTTTGCAATTTTGAGCATGTATACTTGATAATTTTTAAAGTACACTAGTTATATTTCCCCGTACAATGCACGGGTGATGTATTAATTATTTATATATTATTATATATAAGAAATGAATAGTTTAATAATTTAATTAGTATGCAACAGATGAATAGTTGGTTGTATACGTTCAAGTAATTAATTAATAAAATACTTAATTAATACTTGATTAATATGTATGGTTCGATATATGTGCAGCAGATGAATAGTTATATGCATTTGTTGCATGTAGGAGATGAATAGTTGTGCTGTATTAATGACAGAAGATGAATAGTTATATGAATTTGATGTTCGCATTAGATGAATAGTTGCATTCATATATTCATTAGTTTGACAATTTAATCAATATGCAGGAAATGAATAGTTGGCTGCATATGTTCAAGTAATTAATTAAGAAAATACTTGATTAATATGTATTGTTCGATATATGTGCAGCAGATGAATAATTACATTAATACGTAGGAAATGAATAGTTGACTGCATATTTTTAGATAATTAATTAAGAAAATTCTTGATTAATATGTGTTGTTCGACATATGTGTAACAGATGAATATCTCAATTAATACGTAGGAGATGAATATCATTTTGTTGTTATGCAACGTAGGAGATGAATAGTTTGACAGATCAATTAATATGTAGGAGTTTTTCATCATTTATTTGACCTTATTAATTAGTAATAATATATGACAGTGATAATATATAATTAGTAATAATAGGTATAATTTAGGCGGAAAAAATTGTTTGTATATTGTTTGTCAAACAACTCTATTATTATATAACAACCAATGTTGTCGTTCTGTTATTAGTTTTTTTAATAATAATTGTATTATTAATCATGATAATATTCATAATGATAATAATCAATTATATTAATATTCATTATTATCATAATAATAATTATTATCATTATTATATTATAAATTATGATAATAGTAATTATCAAAATTATATAAATAATTATATTAGTATTAAGTATATTAATAGTTATAATTATTATAGTTATATTAATAATAATAGTCATATTATTAATAATAAATAATAAAACTATTATTATAAAAAAATATTATTATTATCAACATCATCATCATCATCATTATATTTGATTGATGTTGATCTAACCTTACAAAAAAAAGGAAAAAAATAATACTTTATTAAAATTAGTTATATATATTTGCCAGTTACATTGTATTAATGGCAGCAGATGCAAATGTGTTGGTCGACTGGTTTATGCACTTTATTTGGTGTATTAATTATTTATCAATTATTTATATATTAATATGTAGGATATGAATAGTTTGATAATTCAATTAATATACAAGAAATTAATAGTTGACTACATATGTTCAGGTAATTAATTAAAAAAATATTTGATTAGAAAATATTTGATTAATACTTTATTAAAATTAGTTGTTTGACATATGTACAACAAATAAATAGTTATATGCATTTATTAATGGATATATGTATGTGAAGCAAATGAATATGCACTTTGGTGTATTAATTATTTATATATTAATATGCAAGGGATGAATAGTCTGACAATTCAATTAATACGTAGGAAATGAATAGTTTTCTGCATATGTTCGGACAATTAATTAAGAAAATATTTGATTAGAAAATATATAGTTAATACTTTATTAAAATTAATTGTTTGATATATGTGCAGCAAATGAATAGTTATATACATTTAATGCACGTAGGAGATAAATAGTTGCATTATATTAATAAATAGTTATATTAATTATTCCATCCTATTAATTAGCAATAACAATAATTAGCAATAATATATGTCAGCAGTAATTTATGATTAGTAATAATGGATATAGTTTAGGTGGGAAAATTTGTTTGTACATTGTCTGCTAGACAACTCCGTTTTTATATATATATAGATGATATATGAAACAAGAAGCTACAAAGCTACTTACACATTATAGATAGGTGTATATATGGATGGGAGAATACTATGCTATTTGAAGGATTTTTTTCATTGTTGCAGTTGTGTTTTTTACTAGTGTACGTTTGTTGTCGAAGCCTTGGTACGTGGGATGTTTGAAACAATGTACATATTGATCACTTTTGGCAGTAAAATTTTATTAATTACAAAAAAAAAAATCTATATATGCATGGGATACACAACATGAATGCTTATATATTAGTTTATAATATATATGCAAGTTGTGTATATGGTGTAGGTTGAGGCTTTTTTTAGCATATAAAAGTAAAATAAGGTTATAGAAGGTGATTTATTTTATAACCGTCGTGTATACCTTAGCAATAAACCTTTAGATGAATAGACTATGATTTAAACTTATAATCGCCGTATCTAATGAATATTTAGACGACGGTTTTATATTAGCACCACCGTATATTCATCTTCTTAATTTTCTAAGGGCCCTTTTTATTTTTATTTCGTTATAGCCTGTTCTATTTTTAATCAACATCGGTCAGAGACTGCAGTCCCTTTCTTTTTTTCTTCTTTTTTATTTTATTTTTATTTTTTTAAAAATACGGTCATTTAATGCTTTTCTTTTTGAGCCGTCGTAGGTTGGGTCACTCCTTCTATACACAATCCCAATTGAGGCCTCAGGAAGATACTTGAGGGTCCGGTCCATTCACGACCTAATGTAGTAACTGTAAAATAAATAAGAACCCCTCCTTTCTAACTATTTTAAGAGGGCCAAAATCATTTTCTTTATTCAAGAAATCTTTCTCTCTCGATGTTTTCTCTGCCTTCTGTCTACATTTCATATCTCATATTTCTCGTTGTTACGGATACGAGAAAACTAACAGAAAAATAAAAATTGCAAACGGAGATTAACGTGATTCACTAATAATGTAATAACTACATGCATGGACCAAGAGGAGAGCAATTATTATTACATGGGGTCATGAGATTACAAAATACAACAATAAGAATTATATAACACTCTCAGATTCCCAAATAGTCGGGCCCAATTATGATAAAATTCAATATAGAAACTGATATATACTAACCAGGCGCAGAGATTTCGTTTTGAATTACTTGTAACGCAAGTAGACTGATGGACCTAATATAAATATAATAAGTTCAATAATTTGTCAATGTTTAAAATTACTTATTAAAAATAATTATTTATAATAATAATCTAGTTTAAAAAATTCATTCGGTCCTGAAATTCCACAGCAACTGAAAGTATACGTTTGAATAGAAATGTTTCACTTCATGCTAGCCACTTATTGAGTTATTACCACATATTTATGTTTGTATGAGTGCAGTATACTAAATAATGATGGCGCAATATTACAATAGTCAAGGTATCAATGATGCATGTCTAGAGAAAACAAACAAAAATATCATTTCAGTATAGATGACGTATATGTTGTGTTACAAAGTTTTGTTTGCCCCAAAGAATATATATAATTGACGAACCGAGAATTATATCAATACATCACACGTACAAATATGTAGGGTTGTTCACCTCCATCTTTTGATGAAGCAAGAGTCACAGAAAAACAGTTAAGGGGAAATTGACTAAAAATCAAGGAATGAAAAAGGAGAAGATCGTAACGGGGATTGATTCTTCTGTAGAGACCGATATTTTATCATCAATGCTATAAATTTTATCTTATACATATTTAAATGAATATATATATATATATATATGTGAATATAGACTAAGGAAGAAAATATATAGATTTGAATATAAAAATGGGCAAAATGCAATGATATCTATACTTGTACCACCTACTACCTACACCGACATTTACATTCGTATCCATTTACTTAACATATAATTTTTATTTTAACTTTAAATTTAAAATAAATATAGTATAATATAAAGGTAAAATTATTATTTACCTTAACCCTAAATAAATTTATCTATTGGGTGATAAATTTAATTGTTTAATAATATCTTTTAAGAAATAAATAAATTATCCGTCGGATAATAATTATCTAAAGAATATTAATATAAATGTGTTATAGTAGATATCAATTTAGATACAGATATAGATCTGAATATAAATTTTTTATGGGATAAAAATACCAAAATAGAATATCCCTCATGTTTATGTGCATATTCTCTTGTCCACTATTGATATTATCATACTATCGACTGGCGTAGCAAGCTAGCTTCTTGTATAATAATTATGTTCTTCCTCATACATATAAATAGCTAGCGAGTGGTCTCACATGCACCTCCTCTCAGCAAATATAAATGCAATCCCTGAATATCTATAAACTTTTATAATTTACTAGTTGGGTAGTTATCTCAGGATAGATATACAACTCATCTTGTTTTAATTGGTTAACTAACTTTGAACTAACCAAGGTACTTCTTCTTTAAGAACATCTTGGCTGTCAATCCACAAGCAAGAGCCTCACTAGGTATCCCTTTAATGTAATTGACCCCTTCAGCGAACACCAAACCCATGCCCATTACCAAATGAGGTTCAATATGGCAATGAAATACCCAGACACCCGGATTATCTGTAATAAACCTCAAAGCGGTCCAACCATATGGAAAAACAACATTTGTATTCCTCAACGGGGGGTTCTTCAAGTTAAACTTCTTCTCGTCCCCATCCTTAAACTTCCCTTCTCCATATCCCAAAACCCAGAAATCATGCCTGTGTAGGTGCCACGGATGCGTCTCGCTGGCATTTGGGTTCAGGGCATTAGCGTTCTGTAATATCACATCCACCACCGTCTTCAGCTTGAACTGATACACGCCGTTTCCTAACGTCGTGTTGGGGTTCGGGGGAGGGTTCATGATGTCGTAGTCGGAAGGGAAGTTGTCTGGCGGTGGATTCTGGTCGAATGCGTTCTTTAGTCCGAATTTGATAGAGCCTAAGTATGGGGTTGCAGGCAGCGCCAATGAAACGTTATTGATGGCCCATTTTGTGTATCCGTCCTATTTGTTCTGTGTGTTGAGGAGGACGATCCGACGGGAGTGGTATTTCGGAGGTGTAGAGGAACCCATGAGAGCGAAGATTTTTTTGGTGAAGGATTTACTGCGTGTGTAGTTGTTCCAGAGGGGGTGAGGCGGTAGGGAGGTCTAGTACTGTAGGGATGTTGGCGGCGGCGTCGGCGCCTTGGTAACTTAGTACTGTTAGGGCGGGAGCCGTGTTTGGTTTCCTTGCTATCACACCGAATCTTACCCAGTAGTTGGTATTGGGGTCTTGATTAGTCGTGATTAGGACTGAATAGGTCTGTCCCGAGTAGATGTCTAAGTCGTCTGTTTCAAATGGTTCAATGTTGTTTCCGTCTGCTTCCACCACCAACATTTTATGGCCCTGGGATATAGTTGATGATAAAAATAAAAAGTCGTTACTAATCAAGATCTCAATAATTAATTAATTAATTAAGGCATACATATGTGCTTTTTGAAACATATATACTCAAGTCTGCAACTCCAGTCTGGGCTATGTATCACTTTTATGATCAGCAAGAGCAAGTATATGAGTTTTGATCGAATCACATAGCTAGCTCTAGGGACTGGGGTAAAGATGTGTGAGGATTAACACCTCGAATCCGGTCGAGACAAATATTAAAAAGCAAGTGTGTGAGTGTGAGACAGAGCTAGCTCAAGGGAGCTAGCTCAAGGGAGAGTGACAGGAATGGAGGCCACGCAAACGAAGGAATGATGAAGCAATACAGGAAGCTTATAGTTTTAGCAAGCATCATCGAATCCGGTCCAAACAAATACTCCAAGACAAATCTAGCTCGAGAGATGACAGACAGGAACGAAAGCCACAAAGACCAAAGAATGATACAGCAAGATGATTCTAGTATTTTTTTTTTTTTTTAGTACAGCATTATTGCCTGGAAAAGGAAAAGGAAAGAAATGACTCGAAACACTCCATCATTCATTTGGCTCAAAACCGGCCACCAAGCATCCATACAAATGCATTCAAGTTTAAGCACAATCATCGTGTCACACACTAGAGAGAGAGAGAGAGCTACCGCTATTATTACATCAAGTTTAATGACAATTATTGTCACACCCATGGTTATTAAAATCGGGTTATGCAGGCAGTTAATAAACGAATTATTCAGATTCTACATAGGAGACCTAGTCGGTATAGTTTTTTATATATTTTGACCTAATAGGTACTATTTATATAGTTATATTATTAACTCCTTAATCACCATCACTAATAATCAATCCAATTTTTATGAAGGCAGCTTTCATACTACTAACCACTACTCGTTTAATTTTTCCCTGTATAATATAAAATCATAGTTAAGGACAAATCAATTAGATCAAACTTATTACTATGAGACATTCACGATAAATATATATTACTATGAATAATATTAGAATCCAATTTTAACTTCCAATGAGGATTAAATCAGCAATCAATTAATCAATAAATGAAATGGAGCTAAGTTGCATACAAATATAACTATTTATATAGTTATATTATTAGCTCCTTAATCACCACCACTAATAATCTATCCAATTTTTATGAAGGCAACTTGCATACTATTAGCTACTACTCTTTTAATTTTCCATGTATAATATGAAATCATGGTTAAGGAAAAATCGTTCATATCAAACTTATTACTATGAAACACTCGCGATAAATTTATAAAACTACGAATAATATTAGAATCCAATTTTAACTTCCAATCAGGATTAAATCAGCAATCAATTAATCAATAAATGAAATGGAGCTCATTTGCGTACAAGCATTGAGAAACTAATGATCACTACTCCTATTAATTGTTTAATTAATTAGAAACTAATGCATATGGATTGTAATACTTGTACTTACTCCAATGGCCAAGTTAAGAGATGCAAGGGAGGTAGCGCTAGCCAATCTGATCCGGTAGGTCTTATTCGGCAGCACATGGAGTATGGGAGGCGCCCACTGCTCACTACCGTTGAATTTGCACACGGGCAATGATGAGTTGGCAAAGCTTGGTGCTAGGGAACAGTTATATTGACCTCTTCCATTTACCAGCAAACTCTGCACCATGCAATGATTACTTATATTATCTAATACATCAACCACCTATAAATCTTAAAATTATTGCCATTACTTTTGTTCGTAGAGAATTATTGACAAGAGACAAGAGACACGAGACGGAAAAGTCCGACAGATGATATAACTTAACATGCGCATCACGTTTGTGAGATCCAACATGTTCTTCCTCGAAATAAAATCATTTTGCCACCAAACTTTTATATAAACAAATTATTTAAAAAAAATAAATTTAATTTTTTTTTATTTTTATTCTTATTTTTCCATCATCAATGTATAAAATTCTTTATTAATTTTTTTAATAAAAACTATAAATATAAATATAAAATTGCTGTTATTAGTTCTTTATAAAGAGTATAAATTATTAGAATAACTTTCTTGTTAATATGGAAAGAATACATTCAAACCTCAATTTTAAAAATTATGTATTTTTTTATTTTACAGTTACTGTCATCATAATTAATTTTGTATTACTAACACTAGTATTAGTACTGTTTCCATCATTATTTGAATTATTATCATTAATATTATTTTATTTTTTTACTAATGTTAAAATTTTACTATGTATATAAAGTAAGCTAAGCATGCCTTCTTACTGCTTCCTTTCAAGAAAGAGCTTGGTATACATATATGATCGGAATGTATTGTACATAAACTGTATTATATTATTCTAGATTGTCTAAATATATACATGTATATATCTAGGGTGTAAATGGGTTCAAGTTCAACTCATTTAATTAATGAATCTAACAATAAAGTTCAAACTCGTCTCGTTTATATAGGAGCATAACTTTTAATAAGTAGAGTCAACCCGGTTCACCAGTTTTTTTGATAAACGAGTCAACCCCAAAAATTTTTGCTCTATAAACTAGCTTGAATACAAATTCTTCATACTTAAGGTAAGCTCGTTTATTAAACGAGTTTAAAAATAAAGTTCAACCTACACTTATTTAATTAAATAAAAGGGCCAAACCAAAACCTTAACAAACTAAGTCCAAAAAACTTACCATTCGACTATATTTGTTTAAGGTCCAAAACATATCCATGTGTATATCATGGTTCATGGTCATTTCAACAACCACCGACCTTTCTAAACTTTTGTGGCATAGGAAATAGATGGCCAAAAAAGTTTAACGAAGATGTGCCACCTACAAATTGGCGTGTTCGTGCGAGCCTCAAAACCATTTATTGAGGAAGTAAAAATCAAAAGCAGTAACTCGAATGGTTCATTATGCATTCCCAAAATACACTCAAGCTTCTGCTATGATTTATTTGCTATTTTAAAGTAAAATTTCGTTGCATTGTGAGAAACAGCTTACGTAGTGTTTTTTTTTTTTTTTTTGCAAGAAATTAACCTTCTACATATGATAAGAGCTTGCCTGGTGAGTTGTTTTTTCATTCATTAATTAAAAACAATGAGTCCACACTGAAGTTCTTAATTAGATATGATCATAGGAGAATAAATGAGAGCCTATTTATTTGTTAATTAGATAAAGTTTTGGTTTTCAAATCATAACTTATAATCTCTCTCTATATATATACACATATAAGCCGAACCGTAGCCTGCAATAAAAACTAACTATTTTTGAAATTCAATTTAATTAAGCTTAATGAATTTATTAATATAATTTGATAAAAATATTTAATTATTTTAAGCTCGATCTGTTTTATGCTATTTCAAAATCATATTAAAATATAATTAATTATTGTCGTTGCGGATCATTCTAAGTAAACTCATTCACGACAATAATTTATATTATATTCATATAATTTTTATTTCCATTAAAAATTTATTTTTTCTTTCTCTCACATATTTTGATTTTTAATATTTTGAATTCATTTTCTATTATAATTTTTTCATATGATTATGAATTTATTCTAGAGTTATATTTCATTAATGAATTAAATTTTTTAAATTATAAAATCCCATTTAAAATGGTAAAATTATTTTAATAATTTTTATCCATTGTAAATATTTTTATCTTTGAATTTATCTATTTTTACGATATTTGAAAATTTTTAAATTAAATATTTTCATAATTTATTTATGACTTTCTATCCAAAATTAATTCTCTTCCATTTTTTTCCTTTTTGGTTAATAGAATACCTTTTTCAAAAATTGTTTAAATTAATTCTAGTTTCATAAAATTTGGTTTAAATATTTTTCCATATAGTTTTAAATATTTTTCAATGTCATATTATGTATTTTTGTACATAATATGAATTCTCAAACTCACTGATATTTTCTTATGAAAGCTTTTTTGAAATCTTTCAAATGGTTTTTATATTTATTTTATATCTTCAATTAAAAATGATTTTCGTTAGTTGAGTTTAAGATAAAATCATCCTTTAATACTTCTCAGACATTTCACATCCTCTTATGTGTTTGAGTATTAGTAGAAAAAAAATAACCCTATCAGTCAACCCTCCCTACCTTTTCTTTCTATCTTCTCTCTCTTCCTTTCTCATTTCTTTCTTGTCTACAAAACTAAACCTAGCCCCAACACCTACACCTTCCTCTTCTCTACTTCGTTTTCCAACGATCACCACACCACTAGCCGCCACTACCAGGCTACGATAAACCACTACCACCAATCACTCCAACCTCGTTGCCACCCCTCTAACACCAATCAATAGTAGCACTAAAAGGAACAAGGCATATCCGCGAGTAACAATGACCTGTCACCACGTTCGGCCACCGTGAGCCTAGTCAATTACCCACGAGCAGTGGTCAACCTCCAACAAAGCTTCCTCTGTCTTCACCAACTCAAATTCACAACATGTTGTTTGGTATAAATTATCAAAATCCTAACTTCTAAATTCAGTCGATCTTGTATATACTAAGTTTAATTAAGCTATATTAATTACATAACTATGTATGTATGTGTTGTATGATTAATTTGGATGGGTTAATTGTAGGGTATATGTTTAAATTTTAAAAAATTAAACTTTTAACCCGATTATGTCCTGATTTATTAGAGTCATTAATTAAGCTATGTTACACAAATTAATTTTACAACATGCATTAAAATGTATCTAATTTCATGGTGGAGCTATTAAGTTAAGAATTTTGAGTAGAATTAATTGGAATTAGAGTTCTAGGTCAAATTTCTTATAGATTTAATCTAGATTGTGTACTTGAGTTATTTTATTCTATTGATTATATAATTTGCATTAGAATATTTTTAATTTAATTTCCAATTCATCAATCTATATATTTAAACAAAAATTGACTAGATTGGCATTCTAGACTCAAAAATTCTAATTTTTTAAAATTATATATTTTTTTATTTTTTATTAATTGACTATACAATATGTTATGAAATAGGCTTAATTGCATTTCCAAATATTAAATATAAATAAATTAATAAATTTCAAATGAATTGTATTTTGGGGGCTAAAACCCTAACTTTTAAATGAAATTATAAAATTGGTCATTTGTATAGTTGTTTCTTCTCAAATTAATTTTATATAATTGTTTAAAATGATCTTAATTTCATTTTGATACCTTCAATTTGGATTATGTGATTTTAATAGTCATAATTTTGATTTTAGACTTTGAAACCCTTTTTTTTAAACGATTATCTTAAATTTACTATTCGTAAGATTGTTTTTATTGAAAGCAATTATATAGATTTACCTAAATTTTATTTGATTATATTTTTAAACTATCAATTTGAATTAATCCAAGTGAATTGGTTAAATTTTATTTCACGCCTACAAACCCTAATTTTTGGATACTATTTTATAAAATTAATTTGTTTATGCTGCTTTTTCCTAATCAATTACTAACTTTGATTTAAAATTAATTTAATTATATTTTTATCTTATCGGTTTAGATTAGTTCTTTAAAATTAGTTGGTTTGTCATTTTGGTTGTAAAACCTAATTAACAAGTTATTTTTTATCAAATTTACTTATCCTTTATAGTCCTTCCTTTAGTTCTTCAAATTGATTTGAAATGCCCTAATTTATTTGTGTTTTTCCTTATTTATTAAATTATAATACTTGAATTATTGGTTGAAAAGATAGTTTCCTAACTTATTCCTACAATTTCTATCGGCGATCTAGGAAAGTATTATAATGGATTCTCGGCCTAAGGATCCTTCTCTATCTTTCTTATTTTGATTAGCTATCTTCGAACTTAGGTAAGTCTCTACTTACCTTTTCTTATGGTGAAATAATGGGATGCATGTCTTCTTGTAGTTGAAAGTGATGAGTATGATTTATGTGATTTTAGTATGCCATGTGTATGTCGTGTCTTGTATGGTACTTTTAGGTATCTATGAGCTTTTAATTTTTAATGTGAACACATGTTAGCATGCCTCTTGATTATTATATGATTTTGAGTATGTGAAGAGTTGAACATGATTATGTGGTTAACATATTTGGCTAAATTCTAAAATTTTTGGTGATTCTAAAACATGTGTTGGTGTATTCGAATTATAATTGGTTTTAAAATTTTGTATAATTGGTTATGTATGGATTGAAATTGTGCAATGCCTTATGTGGGGCTTTTATGCTATGGAATTGTTAGACTTTAATGCCATTCAAAATTAGTCAGTTTTACTGCCACTTGAAATTGTTTGGCGTTAACGCCACTTAGAATGGACCGGCTTTAATATCACTTGAAATTAATCGACGTTAAGGATACTAGGAATGAATGTAATAATGGAATTGTAGTATGTTAATGGAAGTGATTTAAGTGCTATTGTGTGAGCTTGATTTATGTTTGGTTAGATCCTCAAATAAAATATTAAGCACTTAAAGTGAAAGATCTAGAATTAGGACTTCTACCACCGAAGATAGTTATCTAAATCACGTTTGGTATTCACTTGGTATGATTCTAGTGCTTTCTATTATGTGATCCCAGGTGCTTTACGAAAAGTGGAGAGACTCATTTCTACTATATGGGTGCCTCGATATATTTTGGCCCAATAAGAGGTATACATACTTAAGTTATTAGTTGTCCTCTTATTTGGTATCCTGGTTAAGTTTTTGGGTAGGCTAGTACCATTCGAGTACTAGATTAGTTGTTATTGTTTCTTTGAATCTTTGTCCTTAAGTTAATATAATCAAATGGTTATAATCACAATAATGGAATACAACAATCGTTTACTCTTGTTCATTCATGGACTTTATATTTTATTTTTCCATGCATGTTGCTTAGTTGTCTTCCTTATAATTGTGCTACCATATAATGCATGTTCTTACCTTGTTATTGCATGGTCTATTATTTTAATCACGTATAGGCGTTATGTGCATAATGCTATCTGGTAGGATAATTGTGTTATTTAGCATGAGTTTGTTTTTTTATACACTCTTAACCATATATTGTCATGACCAATCATGTGTTTATAAACGTGACTCTATGATCACATATTCTATCATATGTGATTGCATATACTCATGTATACCTTTAATAATTATGACTATGCTATTCTATGTTAGCATGTACAACTATAATTATCTCATGTGTGTCTTGCTATGTTCATTTCATGTATGGTTTTCTTTGATACCTATTAGGATAATGGTTAATGGTATGCTATATACTTCATAAAATTGTATGAGATATTATATGATTGGAATGGTGTGTATATTAAATGTATACTTGAGCATGAGTATCATATGGTAAAGATTATCACGACCTCAATACTTAACCCGTACATGAGTTAGGTAGTTTTAATTTACTCAATGTTGAACCTGTACTGATACTACCTTGGTTAAATAGATCCTACAACAATCCACTAATGATGGGGAACAAACCTCCCATGTAGGCTTGAGATTGATTGATATTGTTGGGTTCAAGACTTAGGATTTGAGATAGTTAAGCCACCGTTAGTTTTATTTCTTAGGAATTTATCTTTATTTGTTAGATATATTTTGGAAATTTTCAATTGTTGTTTTGAAAATTTGATGATACTGTAATAAAATTTCAGTCTCCTTTTACTTTGTTATGTTCTTAAAATCTAGGTTTATTTCACAGGATTTTTATTTACTTTATCAATGATGATTTTGTTCAATAAAATAATTCACTTGCTATCTACCAATGAATGTCTCCTTGTGGGAGTTTATCCTCTCGATATATATATTGTTTAAGTTTTAGTTAGATAGATTTTAACATTGCATCTAACATGAGATATATTGTGTGCATCTATCTTATATTAGATGTAGTGGTAATGATGCAGGGGCATCCAAAATGAATTGGCATAATTTACTAATTAATTTTCCCAAAAAATATGACCCAAAACCCCTTCTAATTTGAGAAAAAATAAATGAACTTTAAGACCAACGGCAAGGGCGTAGTAATATTTAATTCCTAAACCTTCGACATGATCTCACAATACCCTTCATCATTTTTGCAGCTTTGAGTACCACATTTCATGCACGTCTGACCTCAGGTACGTCGCTAGCTAGCTTATTAGAAAGGAAGAATTAGACGAAGACGAAAACGGGAATATAATCCGATCGAGGCTGGAACTCTGCTCTATGCGTGAGCGTAAATTGCCACGTTAAGATTAGTCAATTTTTACACCTCGAAGGACGCTGAGTGAATAAAGCAAATAAAATGAGACAACTTTTGTCTGGATTCGATCGACATCCGATGATGGCATAGAAAAGGTTCAACCAAAGAAAATTATTTTATTTGTATATGTCAGTATTTTAGATTTCCACAGTAGTCAACATATATGAATCCAACAAAACAGTAGTATTAAAGTAGAAAGAATCTTTGCACGGATTTGTCGGAGTGAAACAAGGTTGGGGTCACGTAGAGGAGTACCTGAGGCTCACCGACCCATCGGAAAGGCTTGGAAGAAAGACCAAGCGTCTGTTCCTGTGAGCTTTGGTGCCACCAATCACTCAGCAGTAAGTAAAATTCACCATCGTAGTGAAATGGTTCGTTCTGTCCTTGAGCCACGTCCACTATTAAGGACCCATACAACCCTGCCGATCCCTGCATCCCATCATGCCCATGATAAAAGTATGTCCCCGGCTGCAGCACGCATGCCATGATTTAATCATCGATCATAATCAAAGCAAAGTTTTTTTTTGGTTATTAAAATAAGTAAAGCCAAAATAAAAGGTGTCATGTGATTATGTTATAATCTTAATTATTGTAGTTACAATCCATGATAGCCCGTAATTAACGAGTGGCGATCCATGACTCATGGTGAAGAATATGTAAGAAAATAATGGCATTAAACATGAAATAAACACATAATATCATGTAATCCATGCAAGATCATAATTCCACTCAAGCTAAATACACGTTGAACATATAAAATAGAATCTAAATCAAATATACATATAAAACATACATAGTAAGACCGATCTCAAACCATTGATTGAATCAGAAACATTAGAATATTGTAGATATTATCAAATTTTAAAACCATGGAACGGTTCTATGACACTTTCTCCTTCACTAGATGGTGTGACCTGTGTGTGTGTGTCTTTTGAAGAGAATGGAAATAGGTATCTCCTTTATTTCTTCTTAGCCCTTAATTATTTTTTTTATGGAAATTGATGTAGGATATTGAAGAAGAACAATATCATTTCCCCACTATATCCCTCATGTGTGTATTGTCTACAAGAAGAAAGACTATTTGAGAAAGGTCTATTATTCACAAACATGGAGCACAATTACTCCTTTTATTTAATGCACATCCCTTTTGATTGGATATATTAACCAACTCATAAATTTTAAAACAATCAAATACTTCCCTCTATGTCTGAATATGCACGTGCATAACACATGCCCTTATACACACAGATACATATTTCTACCATCAAAAATAGAAAGAGAGATGGAAAATTTGTTATTATTAGACCATATAAAGATAACTTTATAATCAAACTTTATATGGACCACAACTTAAGGTTAATATACTTATAATATATAAAATACTTTGTTAATATGAAATAGTAATGGTAATTATATAAAACCAAAAATATATTAGCATTATTCCACTTGATCCATAGAAATTAGATTTGTGTCATTGTTGTTTATGTTAGTATAAACTTTATCATGAAACTAGTACACGGATCATAGCAACAAGCTCTCAACACTTTAAAATTTATCTTCCATATATTACAATGCACTAATTTCACCTACAACTTTAACTTTATGAATATGCTCAATGTTTATTCAATGTCCAATAACTTAATGTGGCATTTCTCTTCAAACCATATATGATCATACCGAATGAGAAAAGATTGTGATACAAACTTTATTAGATCTAACCATAATGTATTACACAATAAGCATCGCATATAGACCCTATAGCTATATTAAGCATGATCCTTAAACTTACAAATGGCATGCCCTTAGTTAAAGGATCGATTATAACATGGATTCAATGTGTATGTGTTCAATGACTACTTTATCCTTATAACATGTTTTTATATCTTTAAGTAATGAATGTCAATGCTCTAAGGCATGACTCCCACAATTTTAATATCCATTGAGAATAAGATAATAATTGAATATCACGCATAGGTCTCAAAGGCCTATAAATAGAATTAACCACTCTCACAACAGAATATATAATGTATGTATCAAACACTAAGGTTTTTCTTCTTTTGAAACTTCAAATAAATAAATGATTTTAGCCTTCATGGTAGAAGTGTTTATGCAGTCCTTATACAACTCCATTGGCTAATATATTAATGAATCAAGATGTAGATTTATATGAATCTACTACATAGCATATATATATATATATACATAAATAGCCAACTACCCTTAAATACTCAACACAATGATACATAAGTATGTCATCCTTTATGCTTCTTATTTACTTTAAATCTTTCTTTGCATTCTTTGGTAGTCAATAGTGCTTAACATCTAGGTTCCTTTAGCAGGATCTTGATACCCTAACAGCATATACAATGCCAACTGGGTACTTAGGCATATATAAGGATTTCTATTTTAGAAGCACAATATATGTATCTTATATCAATTATTTTTATGTCATTTCATGGGATTGAACCCAAAAATTGGAGATACACTAGATGAAAAACCACTTATTATATATATATTTCTAACACCTTATTGATATAGATATCTTGATATAGTGTTAATATCTCTCGAGATCCAAATTAATGGATATTAATCTTAATGATATAAAATGAATCACATATATCCTTTATGTAAAAAAATATTAGAAAGAAATTTTTTCACTTTGTTGTATGATGGAGCCTAGAAAAATAAACTTTAGGATTGAATGCAGGGTGAAGTTAGCATAGAGACAAGTTGTCAGGGGATGAGGGGGTTGTGTTATTTAACACAATATATGCTTCCTGGATGGTTATCCTATTGTGACTGAGGGGCCATGTTTTAAAACAAGGTTAGGGATATTTTAATTTTCCAACTCCACCCCTTTTTAATTTTATAGTTGTTTGCTACAATATATAGACACTATTATACAAACCCTAGAGGGTGATATGTCAACATGAAGAAATAGAATTAGAGGATTATAAATTGAGAATGAATTCATCTTGTAATTTATAAAAATTCTCTCATAAGTCCTCTTGATTTCATCAATAAAATCTCTATTCCAAGCTAATTTTAATTATTATCTTCATTCTCTATACATTGTATTCCTATTCATTGCTTTGTGATTTAGTTATTAAATCACAAAAATTGACATCAAAGCTAGGTTGATTGAATTAGTATTGATTAGATCAAGGTAGATAGATCCAGAATGATGGATGATGAAAAGAACAATGTCGAGAAATTTGATGGTTTTGATTTTATGTTTTGGAAGATGCAAATTTAAGAAATTTATATTCCAATAACCTCCATTGACCTTTAGAAGGAGGTAATCTCACAAATATGGAAGTGATCAAGTAGGATGCATTAGATAGGAAGGCTCTAAGCACAATTCGAATATGCCTTACTCAAAATTTAGCATTCAATATAATGGATCAATAAATGGCAGTGGGTGTGATGAAAGAGCTTTCCAACATATATGTGTAAAAAATAAAAATAAAAATAAACTTAGTGACGAACAAGGTATTTCTTTTCAGAAAATTGTTCAATATTGAGATGCATGATGGTTAATATATTGTGGAGCACATAAATGAGTTTAATGAAGTATTTAGTCGATTGAGTTTAGTTGAGATCTTATTTGATGATGAGGTTAGGGCCTTGATTTTATTATTGTCTCTAATGAAGAGTTGGGACATTATTGTGGCTACTATCAATAGTTCCCATGGACGGTTGTAGTTAAAGTTTGACAAAGTTTGGGATCTAATTTTTAGCAAGAGAATTTGTGGGAAATAGTTGGAAACTAATCCTATTAGTAATGATTTGAATGTTGATGGTAAAGTATAGGGTAGTAAGAAAGGTTTTGAAAGTTGTGGAAGATTGAGATGAAGGGATAAGTCCGAGAGTCATAGTCAAGCGACTTGTTGAAATTGTAGTTAAAAAGGGCATCTCAAGAGTGATTGCAAGAAGCATAAGAAGAATAAGAAGAAGTAACAACAACACTACTATATGGATAGTAATAATTTAGGTTATTCTACTTATGTGACTAATGTTTTGGCCTATTGTGCAAACAATCGATTAGATTCTTAGATCTTAGATTATGGGCCATTGTTTTACCCAGTTGTATGGAGGGACCTATGTAAGAGCTTTTATTTGGGTCAATTTGGGAAATTTCATGTTGTTGATAACAATTGCTTGTAAATTTTTGGCAATGGAAGTGTGATAGTGAAGACTCCCATTAAGTGCAAGTAGGAGATGAGGATGGTAGTTTCATCCTTTGATTGAAAAATAACATAATATTAGTGAGTCATTTAGATGGCTTGGGTCACAAGATTATGTTTGGAGAGAGATCCTATAAACTCACAAAGAGTGTTATGATGATAGTGTAAAGGCTCAATGACAAATAAATTGTACTCCACTATTGGGTTGACACATGTAGCTACTATAATTGATGATCTAATTCACTCTAAATTGTGGCATTATAGGCTTGGCGACATAAGTGTCAAGGTTATAAAATTTCTAGCTTTAAGGGGTACTTTACATGAACTTAAAGATATTAACTTGGGTCATTGTATTTTTGGTAAACAAATGAGGATCGTCTTCACTAAGACAATGAAAGAGGCTAAGGTAGAAATGATGGAACAGGTGCATACAAATGTGTGAGGGTTGGCACTAGTACCATAAGTTGGAGGCGAGTATTACAATTCATATACTCAAAAATTTTCTACTAATAATGTGATCAAGTGGGAGAAGACTATTTCTGGCAAGTCACGCCAAAATAGGGTGGATGAAAAGATGAAGATGACTTTAAATGGATGTTCTAAAAGTATGAGGCTATACTTAAGATTACTAAAGAATTTTTGGGGTTAATCCAATGAGCACTATTACCTATATGATCAGCGGGGGCCCTTCAATATTTCTTGGTAATAATATACTGTAAGAGTTTTATTCAAGTAAGAACGTAAAGTATTCTTGCCTAAGAACCTTTGGTTGTGTTTCATACGTACATTTTTATCACAAGATAAGCTTGACCCTAAGTTAATTAAATGCTATTTTATTTGATATGGTATTGGTGAGTTTGGATATCAACCATGGGATGATGTGTACAAGAGGGTGATTGGGCACGGTGATGTTGTATTTGATGAGTCTATGTTATATAATAATAGGAAGGATGTTTGAGGTAGGAGTCATGTAATCCCCCAAAATTTTAGAAAACCTATAGTTTAATAAATAACTTTGATTTGAAATAAATTAGCTTTTAAAATTATTTAGTTTAATTATTTTATGGATTTTTGAGTATATAAATTTGGATAGGAGTATTTAATAAATGAAAAATAAATATTTTTTTATTTTATCATACTATTTTTTTAAATAACTTTTCAAACCAATATTTTACTAAAATTATCCTTTTTAAGCCCATATATTTAATTATATTAAATTAAATTATTAAATAAATTTATTATCAGAAATATTACATCTTATTATTTTATAAATTCAATTATTTTAAATTTTTCCATTTTCCCATTTTCCTTTCCTTTTCTTTTCCTTCTCCTTTTCTCTTTTTCCTTAAGAGAAAAAAACATAGGGGGTTGTGTTTTAAAACATAATCTTTTTTTTTTCCAGCACTGGCCAATTTTTTCATGTGGCTATTCACTATAGTATATAAAAAATTTTATGTAAACCTTAAGGAAAGAGAATTTTCATGAAGAGAGAGAAAAGAGGACTATAAGTTGAGGTTAAATTCATATTGTAATTTCTTGAGTTATTCTCATAATTTCTCTTGACTTCATCAATAAAATCCCTTTTATAATCCAAATTTTATTATCATTTTCATTCTCTATACTTCTTCCTATTCATTACTTGGTGATTCAATGATTGAATTAAAACACACTTCACTAAGAATCCCTTTAACATAGCATACAAGTAAACCTCTATCCATATGTAGCTTAATAAAACACACCTTACTCCCACCGATTTGAGAGTACGTCCTCTAATTTATGATGTCCTATTCAAACCCAAATGAATAAATAAGACCATGGAAACATAGATAAAATTGTTAAAAAGAATTTTCAATTTATATATGACTCTCTTAAGCTTGCATACTAAATTCTATGTGCTTGAAGAAACTTACAAAGGACCAAGTAGTTATCCATCCTTAGTATACTTATTCTAGTAACTTCACCTTTATCTGACCACACTATTTTTTTTATTTACCATTTTTTTTATCTCATCCTTAGATACTTTAAAGTTATATAATGCTTCATACTCATTAAAAACAGATAAACATATGTATAATGTGAGTGATCATAAATTAAAGAGATGAAGCATCTCTAACCATGTGAATCCTCATTAGGAATACACATATTAGCATGTATAATTTCTAAATGCACTCCTAATGGCACACATCTTTAACTCATTTATTTATTTTCCCTTAATACAGCTTACACAAGTCAAAAATTAATAAAATATATAACATTAAGTACCCCATAATTTACCAAACTCCGTACTTATTTATGGAGATATGTTCTTATAATCTCTAGTGCCACAACATAGGGGAGTTAATATTCATAAAACACCAATAAGAACCAATATCTATGTTGAAAAACACCTTATAAATTGTGAATAGGTTTCATGGACCAAAACTAAACAAAGAAAATTTCACACATAATTTATATTAGTTCAAGCTAACCTAAGATAGGTTACCCTACATCCACTACCAAAATTTTTTTTTCTTTTTTTGGATTTTCAACTTTATATGTGTTTATATTGATTATATCTCTTTTAGTTTATGATCCTACTAACTCAATGATCTTTCTATAGAATATTTATAATATTTACCTAGTTGTGTTCTCTAGATTATTCTTACACAAATTATTATTTGATTGTTAGTAAACCCATAACCTCTAAACGAGTTAGAGTAAGTGTTGTGGTTGATTACAAAAATTTCCTCACAATTTAAAAGATTAAAATTGAAGAATGATTATGAGGAATTAATCTAGATAGTGTTTATAAGTGTGAAAGTGAATAACATCAAGCTTTGATATTTTTCAAGTGAGCACTAAGGATTTCTCAATAAAAACTGAGATATGCAAAGTGAAAAAGTATGTAATTGGTTGAGAAATTTAGCTTCAATAATATAGAGTAGTTGGATGTAATTAATGACCTATAAATAGTTGGTGCTAAATTGATTTTAAACTCTCTTTCATAAGTTCTCAATAAATAGTATTTATTGGTGTGCATTAACTGCATAAAATGATAGTTCAAAGGCTAGTATATTATTTTTTGAGCACAACTAATAGAATAGTTCCTCAAAACCAATTGATTGGTGCCTAGATGCCCAAAATAAAAATATTACCATTGGTAAAAATTAAATCTATTACAAGAGACGAATTGATTGGCCTACAAACCAATTGAATTGTTAAGCAATCTAGTGGGCAGGAAAATTTTGCAACAAATAACTAGTTTATTGGCATCCAAAAACTAGTTAATTGGTTGGGACCAGCCAATTGGATAAGAAAATCCTAATAAAATTTAGTAGGTAAGAAAAAATTTCATCGGACATTAGGTTGGTTTGTTTGGACTTGTGGATTGGTAATTACAACCACTTGAATGGTTAAGCAAATCCAAAGAAAAACCAATGGGTAAGAAAATTTTGCATTGAGCAACCAATCAACTAGTATTCAAAAACCAATTGACTAATTTGGACTAGTGGATTGGTCCTTGTAACCAATTGAATAGTAAAGCAAATCCAAATAAAACTAGTAGTTAAGAAAATATTACACCAAGCATCCAATTGTTATCCAAAAACTAATTAACTAATCTATGCAACAATTTGAATGGTTAAGCAAATCTATAGAAAACCAGTGGACAAAAAAATCTTACATCAAGAAACTGGTCGATTGGTAATCAAAAACTAGTTGAATGGTCTCAACTAGTGGACTAGTTTAGCATTTCTAATTCTCTAGTAACCCTTTTTTTTTCTAAAAATTGATTAACTGGTTTATCCCAAAACTAGTCGACTAGTATTAGAAAAAAACTCAATACCAAGTACAAAATTTGTAATTCATTCCCAAAGTTAAATCAACTTTAAAATCTTTATGATATGAAAATTTGGATGGTTTTAAAATGAAATTTTATGAGAAATCCTAAGTACTCAAAGATCAAACAAGCATACATAATAACCTAAAAAGACATAATGAAATCTGCCCAATTCTTGAAGCCTTAAACGTCTTGTATGCAATATCATTCCTTAAGAACTTGACTGCTCTTTTAAATTGAATCATTCTAAGGATTTGGTTGAGTGGGCTCACTTTATTTAAGATCTAGTAGTTATTCAATCTTGAACAAACTCTATTTAATCTTTAATCAAGTTTGTTATTATCAAAACAAGGATTAGTGACTCATTAGGTCAATATATGTTCAAATAGTGTTAGTGGAATCATGTTTCTAATCAATGGGGTAAATACCTTATGAACACCCACCATACCAAGCATATCCAGATGGTATAAACCTTTTCCACCTCTCATACATATTTATTAGCCAAAAACAGCTACATGAACAATAGTTAGAACTAAAGCCCATAGCCTATTAGTTCCTCCATCCCTTGAATAATATGTAAAGAGTTACAAATATAGATTGTTGAACCAAAATCAATCAATCATGTGTTATGCTTAACATCAACTACATGATATTCATAACATACAAGAGGATTTGTATTACTTCTCATTTAAAGGATGGCAATGTACTTAATGCAATCACTCTTCATATGCCTCTTCCTTCACATAAAAGCATTTTAACTGTCATTTTGATTTCACCTTGACATGGAATCTTTCATTTTAACTATTTTGGCACATAACCCATGTCTTTACCCTTATTAACTGTCATTATACTCTCTTTGTTAACCATTGAAATCATTTCTTCACCTTACACACACATAACCCATAACTAACTAAAGGATCATTTTCCTTTGTGTGTGGTAAGAGACTTTAAATGGAATATACTACCATGAAAGAGAGTTCAACCAAATCGAATCAAAGATGCAATAGGCATGCACCCCTAAAGTTCTTAATTTGGTTATCAAGACCCTTATTTACATTATACATTATCGCAAACCCTTAATAATGGTGATATTTATTGATGAAAAATTCATGATAAAGTTGTTTAGTAAGGCTTTAAATCAATATTTTTAAGCAAGCCTTTGTTGTTCAAATGGTGATCAACATGGGCCCTCATAGCATGAGACATTTTATCCTTCGTGCTCATGATACTTATAGGATTGAACATCTCCCGTTGCTCATGACTTTCTATCTTCCATGTAATTTTATCATTTATCAAAATGGGCTCATCTTACTTAATCCCCCATCTAAATCAAATCAACCCAATTATAAGAGAGTAATCTCCTTCAAAACCTTATATTTATGCCCTTGCAATTTAAGGATCACTACATCTAAATAAGAGATATTCACTTGCCTTGGATGAAACTTTCAAATTAGTCTAATACATACATGCTTATATTCAAATTGAAGTCAAAACATAAAATCATGTTTTACCAATACAAAACATGTACATAAACAAACAAGTATGAACCAAAGACATTAAATCTGCATGTAAACTAAGAATAAAGACTTATGGGTAAATTAACTCTGATAGACTCATGCAACCTTATATTAAAACTATTAAGAGCTTGTTTGGTTTTACTTAAGAAAAGTAATTTTTTACATAATTAATTATAAAAAGTAATTATAAATTAATTATTACTGTTTAGTTTTCCTTTTTAAAAGTTATTTTTAAAATTAATTACTTAAAACTATTTTTTATAAGCTATAATCAATAAGTAGATTTTACTTACTTATCAAAATTACTTTTATATCTACCCGGCACGGTGGGTAGAGTTAAGTAAAAAGTCGTTTAAAACAAAATTCTGGATTCACTGTTCGACACTACCGAACCACACCTGTGTATATAAACATTAGCTGGATAGTCATCACCGCCGGCCACCGCAGCATCTATCAAATACGGATACTTCAAAGGTCCTACAACACCATCTGTCGATCTACCTAAGCCTCATCCTCTTCGTAGTGCGTTGCTTCTTCACCATTCTCCGAAACAGAAAAATCCCGATCTTCATACCAATCGCTGATCTCTTCCTCGCCATCTACTTCTACTACTGTGGACTCACATCATACCAATCGCAGAGGTGTACGGCGTACGCAATTATTTATGGCAGGTGGGTGGGGTGCAGGATGGCCGAGGCGTGGGGGAAGGAGATTGTGGAGAAGGTTGTGATCGTGAGTGGTGGGGTTGGGTGCACGGTGTGTGACCGAGTTTCCTAACCCTGTTAAAACAGCAAAATAAGAAAGAGAAACGGGGTTAATTGGTGTCCTATCGTCTTCGGTTTACCCACCGTCAAGTGCGAGGAGGGAGTGGAAAACGTAAAACAGCAACAGCAGCACCACCACAACTACCATGGACGAAGGAAGAAGGAAGGGCCATCCATTGTTCAGAGGAGTGAGGACAGAGAAATACAGCCATGGATTTTCACGCTTCCAAATACAATCATTGGCCGCCATTTGTGAGACCTTAATCCCTTCTTTACCTTCAACTTCAATGACCAATGAATTTCAGTCGTCTGATCGTGTTGAAGCCATTAGGTCCTTCTACGAAACCTCTAGGTCTCAGCAGCCAATTCCTGATGAGCAATGATATGTATGTTTAAAAAAATTGAAAACAGTAATCATGAATTGAGTTTCAGATACAGATAAATTTTCATGTTTTAGCTGAATGGAAGTTCTGGTTTTTTTGTGACCATTTCTGCTTCCTCTGAAATTAAGGAAGAAAAGCAAAAAGAATTTCCTTTGCTGCACGATCAAAATCTCACACTTATCAGGTGGCAGAAGTGATATCCAAGTGGGGACTAAAAGAAGCCAAGGTTGTAGTAAGTTTAGTGCTTACACTACTCTCCACGAGATTAGGGACATTTTTCTTATGTGGGTTCCTATGTCTGGACTGGAGATGGCCATGAGATTAGTGGTTCACAACAAAGAACGATGTGATCATAAGGTAGCTCAACACAGGTGCCTGGTCGGAGATGAAAGGCTTTGATGACACAGGACTTGGTTCTGTGCCTAGTAGTTGGAAAGGTGAGTGTGAAGTTGGTACAAACTTTAGCTCATCGAAAATAATTTTCTATATCTTACATAATTAAAATATATAAAAATTAAATGTTAGTGAATTTTATGATCATTACCAAATTTTAGATGTTAGTGAATTTTATGTGGTTTTGAGTTATATTGGATGTTTGACTACATCAAACTTTTAATTTAAGTATTTGATTTAGAGTATTTTTTATTCGTAGTTTAGGATAAAAAATCTTTTTCTAAGAAAACCTCAAAAGATGAATATTTTAGATTAGCTTATTTAAAATTATTATTTTAAAAGTCATTTATAATTTCAATATGCTAACATCTGTTACTTTTACTAAATATAAAAGTCATTTATAATTATTTTACTTTTACTAAAATTATCTTTATATTTTTTGTATACTTGTTAATGTTGAATATGCTTTTTAATATTTAATATTACATAATTTATATAGTAATTATTACTAAAAGATATATAAAAGGAAGATAAAAACTAAAGATGGAAAAGAGAAAGTAATTTTGTAGGAAAATGAAAACCAAACACTAATAATATACAATAAGTAGTTTATTAGCATTAATCATTTATGTAATAAAAGTTAAAACAAACATATGTTTTACTTATAAAAGTAATTTTTTAAAAGTAGATTTATAAAAGTAATTTTTATCTAAAAATAATTATTAATTATAAGTAAAACCAAACAGGGGCTAAGTTATTCCATAATACTTAATTCTTATGGGTAAATTAAGAATCATAACTTAATATTTTAATCTAATGTATTATACATATATAATAAATGGTCCTAAGGGATAATAATCATCACATATATTTAATGCATCACTACCACTATCATATTAACTAGATGTAACCAATTAAAACATGAATGTATAATTTTATATTATTATAAGTGTTATGGCTAAGTCTAAACCACGTAAAATCATACTAATCACATACGATACTTACATGTAATAAATTAAAACCATCAAAACACAACCTTAATCTTTATGGAAACACAACTGTGGGAGGGAAAAAAAGCAAACATGACCTAAACAAATGTAATATAACACGGTTAACCCATGATGAGTGATGAGTTCATATTTTGACACATTTTATACCCTTATAATCTTAGTTTTTGGTATTTTATTTAGCTAATATAGGGGAATAAGTATTGTTTTATGCTTAAGTGGCAAAATTTGCATAATTTTTATTATTTAAGCTAAAATGATATAAATCAAGTAAATTTAGAATAAAATATTATTTATTAATATTTATTGAATTTTATTTTGCAGGTTTTGTTTTTAAACAAAAGAAAATTAAAAAAAAGGAAATAAGACCTTTGGACCATTGAAGGCCCAAAGGCCTGGAACAAGCAAAACTAAGCCAAACAGGCCTCGACGCACAGCTTAGCACGGAAGAGAGATGCAGCCGAAGAAAAGTCAGCAAGGCTGACGTGGAGAGCTGCGGCGATGGAAGAGAAAAGTAAGACGAGGGCTGACGTGGTGTGAGGTGGGGCAAGAACAAAAATAAAAGAAGCAGAGTGAAGGGTGGACGGACAACACAAATTATAAAAAGCACAAGAGACGCAGAGAGAGAGGGGCGCGACAGAGCCTTCCGAGGCTCTGTGAGACGACACAGATAGGAGAGACGGACGTCGAAAGTAGGAGAGTAGGGCCTTCAAAGGCTCGGACTCTGAGAAGCGTGCGTCGAAGGAGGCAGAGCCTTCACTGGCTCGGCACAGGAAAGAGAGCCTTCGGCACGGATGATGCTCAGGCACAAGGAAACACGCCGCACGGAAATCAAAGAAGGAAGGACGAAGAGCCGCGCGGCAGCACAGCGACGCACGTTAGCCCTGTCAGCGAGAGTAAAGAAAAAGAAAAAGAATTTGGCACAGAAAGTAAGGCACGAAAAGGAAGATAAAATAAGAGGAAATTAATACCGGTAGAATTTATTTTAGATAAAATTAATTTTTATCTGAATAAATTCTTAATCTTTTATCCAAAATTAATTTCGGTTATTTCTTTCTCTTATTTTTAATTTATATTTTAGATATATATTTCTGTGTAATTAATTCTTTAATTATGGTTGGCTGATTGTTTATTGTTAGGGAATGAATTGAAACCCTAGATTATGATTTGAATTATAATTCTATTTTCTTTGTTTCGTGAGATTGTTTATTGACTCTATGTTAATTGCTATCATTTATATGTATAATTCTGTCAAGTATAGTTTATTTGGTGCATGCCTTGTTTTGGTACCTCATAAGTGACAGTATGTAGGATTAATTGCTTGCTAGGTGGCCATCTAAATATACTAGAATTTATATGTATAAATTGCAGCTAAGTTAGATAACAATTCACCTAATCGTTTTTTGATTCTAACCGAAGTGGTAAAACGTTTCGATACGTGTGGGTCAAGAAAAGGAAATACAGCTAGACATGCTTTTTGTACTAGTTTGGGTACTTAGATTGACAGCCTTCCACTTACACTTAATGCATTAAATCTAGTTAAATATAGGAGCCGCTTGTTGCTGCTATACTGCTAGTATTTAATAGGGTTAATATTGGCGCTTTGTCGTATTAATTAATTAAGGGAAGTAATATAAGGTGTATAGACCTGCTTTTGGTGTACAACTTGGTCGATCTCTTTCTCATGATTAAAGGATGACTTAGAAATAAATATTATATTTAGACCTAATCTAGTGGTGGATTTTTTATTTCCCTAACATATTTCTCATATCTGCGGTTTCTCATTATTTTCATTATTAGTTTATTTTATTTATTCCTTTTATTATTATTATTTTTTAACCCCCATTAGTATTTTTCTTATTTATTTATTCTGTGTTATTTAGGATTTTTATTTTTAGTTTTAGTTTTATTTTCAAGCTAGTTAAATAGAGGCGAGCCCTCTCAATCCCCGGCCTAGAACGATACCCTTATTTACCAGTGCTACAATTGACAACCAGAGGGTTTAAATTGCGTGTCGGCTACGGTCGCACCAATTTTTGGCGCCGTTGCCGGGGATTGGTAACTTCACCTTTATTTTGCTAGTATTTCTAGTCTGTTTTTATTTTTATTGTTTTTGTATTTTTTATTTTAGTTTGTTTTAGATTTTCTTAGGATTTTTGGTGTGTTTTGTTATTAACCTTTTCCTTTTAAGTGTTAGTATTTTCAGGTGGCTATGAGAGGATCCTTTGGTTATGGACAACTTTGCTCGAATCTTAACGCAAGAGTAAATGAGGTAAGCATGAGTAGTCTTGAAGATAAACTTAACAAACTTACTACTCTTGTTTTGCAGGTAGCTGAAGCTAGAGTTATTAATACAAGTGGAGTGTGTCATACACAAGGAAATCCATATGCTTACCATGAACAAGCTATGAGAGGAGGAGGATGGACATAACCTAATGCTCAATCTTTCAATGGTTTTCAAGGACATGATCCCTATACAAGAACATACTATTCTGGAATGAGGCATCAACCCAACTTTGGATGGGAGATGAATGATCAGTATCAAGTGCCATATCAAGACCCTTACACGCGTGAATATGAAGCTTCAAAATATTATCAATATCCTCAACAAGAATCTTCTCCAGTTTCAAAACCCTCAAGTTCAGAAAAAATGGATAAGCTTCTTGAAGAACTGATAAATGATCAAAAATAGTTGGCAAACAGCCTAAATCAACTGATGCAAAGTCAGATTAGACAAAATGAAAGGGTGTCGGTGATAGAGGAGAAAATGGGTTATATGGTCAACCTGATGAATCAATCACAAGCACAAGAAGAGCTCTCTAGTACTTCAATTCCAAATTCAAGTCAGAGTTATAAAGATGATGATGCCATATCTGAATGTGAGGATGAGCTAGTTGAGGAGGTTTACATGAAAAACATTGAAGAGAAAAATCAAGTGGAAGAAGAGCTTATAAAAGTAGAAGAAGAATCTCATCAAAATGAGGATCAAGTGAACAAAGAGAAGCATATGGATGACAAGACTATCACTTTCACCTACCATATACCCTCTTTGAACATTTATTCCCCACTTTTGCTTGGAGATGACCATGAGACACAAGGTAAGCCTTCGAACCACATTGATTTTATTTATGCTAACCACACTCCTTGTTTTCCCTCTTTTAGCAGGTTATATGGATCCAAGAGTGAAGAGAGTAATCAAATCACTCTGGATACATTTAATAAGAAGCGTGATGCTCCAAAGGAGAGGTTATGTTGGAAGGATGTGTTTACAGATTTTGAGATGGGAAAATATTTTCTTCCGTTGATAGAGAGATCACGATACATGGATATTGGGCAAAACATTCTCTCTTTACACACCTACTTAAATTCTATGCTAGGTAAGTTACGTTCTTGCTGGATCAAATCTTTCATTAAATCTAACATCTTGTCTTTTTCTTCCTTGCAGGATAAAGACGATCATCACAAGGAAGGATTTGGTGAAGCAGCTCTGAAGTGGACGTATCCACCTTGAACGAGACAAACCGAGATCATGTCAGGCTGAAGACATAAAAACAAGCGCTACTTGGGAGGCAACCCAATGTCATAAAGGAGTTTTCTATCCTTTATTTATTTATTTATTTATTTTGTTTTCTCCATACATTAAATTTCATGTTTCCTTAGTTGTTTACACATTGAGGACAATGTGTGATTTAAGTGTGGGGGTGCATGTGTTTTATGTACGTGTCAAAAAAAAATTGAAAAAAAAAATTGCTTAGATTTTGATTAGAGTGTTTAGTGTTTTTAGAGTCATAGGAGCCTTAACTAGTTAATGAGGAATATATCTTTGAAATCTAATAAAAATATGATCATGAAATTGAGATAAAGTAAGTGGAGATTTTTTGTGTTGATTTCAATATAGGGAACACATATCTACGTGTCTAAATGTGAATGGAGAAAGAACATGTATGATTTTCTAATCACCGACATGGCATGTTGAGATTCGTCACATTCTTTAGTGAGCTTTTGAACCATATGTACCTTCTTTTTCTGAGCGAACACAAAATCATCTACTTTTCTTGGCTTCAATTTTTTTTTTGTAAACCTCATATATGTTTAATTGCTTTGATCAAATTATTTGCCATAGATCTTGTAATGGACTATAGAGATTACTAGAACTTACTCTTGTGCTATTCGAAGCTTATAGTCAAAACATGCTCTAATTGAGGAAATGATGAAGGCAGCTTAGAAAAGTTTCCATCACATGACCAAATAGCTTAACCTGATTTGTGTATCCATGATATACATCCCATCGAAACCCTTTGAGCCTATACAAGGAACATATAATTTTCTTCATTACCTACATTGAATAACCGTTGGGCCTTAATATCTTTACCATTGCTTAAATCTAGTGGAAGGAAATCAAATCGTTATGGATATGAAGAGTGGTTGTGTATGTGTGTGTGTGAAAGAAATATATGTATCCATGCTAAGAAAAAGGATTGGTTATGTTTGGTGGAGAAAAAAAAAAGAAAAAAAATTGTTTAAAAAAAATCAAAAAAAAAAGAAAAAAGAAAAAAAATGTTAGGATATAAGGATGAGAGGGAGTTATGGAGATTATGTTGAGAAAGTTCTATTCATTTTACATTTTATTGTGAAAGTGGAGAGGTGTATCATTAATCGTTGATGTGGAATTATGCTTATATTTCGTCTAATTATTAGATTCCACTAGCTCTTGACCTTTTTAGCACCACACACCTAAAATACTCCATACTCGTCTTTACCTTAAAACCCGTTAACCAATAAGTAAGTCCTATTTGATTCTCAAGATGAGCATCCTTTGATCTGATGGAGATTAGCCATAAGAGTTAAGCATATGGTTCGGTCCATTTGGCAAATATTTGATATCTTTCATGAGGTTTTATCCACAAGAACATGAGCCTTCTTTGTTTATATATGTGAGTCGTTTGTTATTTTTATCATCTTATCTCACATATATTAGTGTTTTTATACATTTGTAGCCATGAATCTAAGAGAAAAAAAATTAGAGGGTATCCATTGTGAGGATGGATCTTGATATGACTAAGGCGTGGTAGATTTTCATCCATAATATTAATCTGTTCATCCCTGTCATGTTTATGTGTGAACCATATGTTGAAATTGATTATTTAAATCTCCCAATGCTGAATCTTGATTGATTGCTAATCTCGACGTTTGGAAGTAAAAGATTCTGAGACAAATATGGTTAAGGGTGTTAGGTATGTTTTTATTTTATTTTATTTGTGTTTGATTTTGTGGGTATATCATCTGCGAAACCCTCACGAGACCTTACTCGTCCTCAATGGGTGACCTAGGGGTTTAAAGGGCTTGTTACACATGCTAAGTGTAATCGGGAGACCTACGAAAGTGGCTAGTTAATTTAGTTTTTATTTATTTAGAATAATAACTTGCTTGAGGACAAGCAAGAAGCTAAGTGTGGGGGTGTGATGAGTTCATATTTTGACACATTTTATACCCTTATAATCTTAGTTTTTGGTAGTTTATTTAGCTAATATAGGGGAATAAGTATTGTTTTATGCTTAAGTGGTAAAATTTGCATAAATTTTATTATTTAAGCTAAAATGATATAAATTAAATAAATTTAGAATAAAATATTATTTATTAATATTTATTGAATTTTATTTTGCAGGTTTTGTTTTTAAACAAAAGAAAATTAAAAAAAAGGAAATAAGACATTTGGACCAACGGCCGAAGGCCGAAGGCCCAAAGGCCTGGAACAAGCAAAACTAAGCCAAGCAGGCCTCGACGCACAGCTTAGCACGGAAGAGAGATGCAGCCGAAGAAAAGTCAGCAGGGCTGATGTGGAGAGCTGCGGCGATGGAACAGAAAAGTAAGACGAGGGCTGACGTGGCGTGAGATGGGGCAGGAACGAAAATAAAAGAAACAGCGTGAATGGTGGACGGACAACACAAATTATAAAAAGCACAAGAGACGCAGAGAGAGAGGGGGCGCGATAGAGCCTTCCGAGGCTCTGTGAGACGACACAGATAGGAGAGACGGACGTCGAAAGCAGGAGAGTAAGGCCTTCAGAGGCTCAGACTCTGAGAAGCGTGCGTCGAAGGAGGTAGAGCCTTCACTGGCTCGGCAGAGGAAAGAGAGCCTTCGGTACGGACGACGCTCAGGCACAAGGAAACACGTCGCACGGAAATCAAAGAAGGAAGGACGAAGAGCCGCGTGGCAGCACAGCGACGCACGTCAGCCCTGTCAGCGAGAGTAAAGAAAAAGAAAAAGAATTTGGCACAGAAAGTAAGGCACGAAAAGGAAGAGAAAATAAGAGGAAATTAATACCGGTAGAATTTATTTCAGATAAAATTAATTTTTATCTGAATAAATTCTTGATCTTTTATCCAAAATTAATTCCGGTTATTTCTTTCTCTTATTTTTAATTTATATTTTAGATATATATTTCTGTGTAATTAATTCTTTAATTATGGTTGGCTGATTGTTTATTGTTAGGGAATGAATTGAAACCCTAGATTATGATTTGAATTATAATTCTATTTTCTTTGTTTCGTGAGATTGTTTCTTGACTCTATGTTAATTGCTATCATTTATATGTATAATTCTGTCAAGTATAGTTTATTTGGTGCATGCCTTGTTCTGGTACCTCATAAGTGACAGTATGTAGGATTAATTGCTTGCTAGGTGGCCATCTAAATATACTAGAATTTATATGTATAAATTGCAGCTAGGTTAGATAACAATTCACCTAATCGTTTTGTGATTCTAACCGAAGTGGTAAAACGTTTCGATACGTGTGGGTCAAGAAAAGGAAATACAGCTAGACATGCTTTTTGTACTAGTTTGGGTACTTAGATTGACAGCCTTCCACTTACACTTAATGCATTAAATCTAGTTAAATATAGGAGCCGCTTGTTACTGCTATACTGCTAGTATTTAATAGGGTTAATATTGACGCTTTGTCGTATTAATTAATTAAGGGAAGTAATATAAGGTGTATAGACCTGCTTTTGGTGTGCAACTTGGTCGATCTCTTTCTCATGATTAAAGGATGACTTAGAAATAAATATTATATTTAGACCTAATCTAGTGGTGGATTTTTTATTTCCCTAACATATTTCTCATATCTGCGGTTTCTCATTATTTTCATTATTTTCATTATTAGTTTATTTTATTTATTCCTTTTATTATTATTTTTTTTAACCCCCATTAGTATTTTTCTTATTTATTTATTCTGTATTATTTAGAATTTTTATTTTTAGTTTTAGTTTTATTTTCAAGCTAGTTAAATAGAGGCGAGCCCTCTCAATCCCCGGCCTAGAACGATACCATTATTTACCAGTGCTACAATTGACAACAAGAGGGTTTAAATTGCGTGCCGGCTACGGTTACACCAATGAGAGGCAAAAATATATCTAGAACAATAATCATAAAAATTGCACCCAAAATTATAGGATATATTAAAGCAAAGTGCTACAACAAAGATAAAATGTTGGCAATCCCCATGTTTGTTTTCTTTCAATCCCCATAGGATCCTTCCTCTTCGTTTTCTTTTCTTTTTTCCTGTTTTGATGCCAAATGTTGAAAATGGAGACAACTATACACTGGGGAAAGGCAATGTCATTCATTCAACAAACATAAAATACCTTAATATGCAACATTAAAAGATATATAAAAGCACATAAAACCTTCATCAACAATCAAGGACAAGGTATATACACACTCTTATACCAAATGTAAGTAAATAATGATATGAAAACATGAAATAAACACATAAAATCATGTAATGCATGCATACTCATAAGTCCATCCAAGAAAAATAGACAATGAACGAATAAAATACCATATACAAAATCTAAACTAAATATGCATACAAATACATATATAATAGGACTAGACTAACCATTGATTACGTTAGCACTAATTTGAAAATATATATAGATGGTAGCTTATATATGACCATTGTAATAATATTTTCCATATATGATCCATCTAGTAAAAGATAAAACTATTTAGAAAGAAGGGTGGTAATGTAGAGAGATATATAAAATGGTTTTAATATAATAAAAGTTGTCTATATTATCTCCTAAAAAAGACACTTTATGAAAACAATAGACGGAGTTTTTACTTTAAAATCATTGTCTATAGTTAAGTAGTATTTTTTTTTATCCTTTCATCATCGTCATTGTTCTTCATACTTCATGTATGCATTTTTCTCCTTCATTCTTATTTAATGTTGTATAAAACCTCAAGTTCTCACATTTTTTTCCTTGAGTTATGATAGCTCCATTTTTCTCTTTAAAATGTTATATACCATTTAATTAAAATTGGTTTCAAGTGTTTATGGGAGTATTATTTACTATCCTATGGTTTTAAAATTTTGAAATCTTCATTTTCCTTCTTTTATGCTATACGTATTTTACATGATATGTTATTTGGTTAGTTACTATTGTTTTATTAGTAAGGAGAACACAATATTAGTTGATATTGATTTGTTGTTTACATGCTCTATTATAGTGTTGATACTGATTTGAATGTTGTTTACTGTCATATGGTTGTAGAATTTTACAGTGTTTTTTTCTTGTTATATGGTTAATTAATCAAGAAAAACTTTATGAAACTTTATTGTTTTTTATGTGACACTAGATTGGTAAGTGTTGAAAATTTAAAATATAGCAAGAGAATCTAGGTTTTAAAATGTTTCTTACATGTGTGAAGATAGAAAATCTGATTAACACATTATTAAAATCTAAAAATTATGCTTCTTTGATGATTAAATCATGCAACCGGCATGGCACCTCAAGATGATCAAGTGAGAAAAGGTGTTAAAGAAAAGAGAGGGAGGTTAATGTATAGCTAAGGCATAAATAACTTAGATATGCATTTGATGAATTTAATAATGAGGGGGTGCTTACCATAGAGAATAAGACATATTATATAAGTTATGTGAATACTAGAGCTTGTATAATGTTTTCCATTACAAATCCTTAGTGGAGAAAGGTACCTAATGAGACGAAGGAGAAGCTAAGGGTTGATATACAAGTATAATGATCATCTATATACCAATTTTATTGTATTATTTAAATTATATACTAATAATATTTATTACTCCCGTTATGTATAATGGTTTTGATGTGCCCAAACATTGTAAGAATGTTATTCTTCAAAATTGTATTAAATATTATAAAGACTTTAAGTTTGATTTAACATGTCTTTACATGGTTTCTAAATATGGAACTTACCTATTACAACCAACTAGTTACATTTCCCCGTGCAATGCACAGGTGGTGTATTCATTATTTATATATTATTATATAAAAGATAAATAGTTTAATAATTTAATTAATATGTAGGAGATGAATAGTTGATTGTATATGTTAAAGTAATTAATTAATAAAATACTTAATTAATACTTGATTAATATGTATTGTTTGATATATGTGCACAGATGAATAGTTATATGCATTTGTTGCATGTAGGATATGAATAGTTGCATTGTATTAATGACAGAAGATGAATAGTTATATGAATTTGCTGTTCGCATGAGATGAATAGTTGTATTCATATGTTCATTAGTTTGACAATTCAATTAATTTGCAGGAGATGAATAGTTGGCTACATATGTTCAAGTAATTAATTAAGAAAATACTTGATTAATATGTGTTGTTTGACATATGTGCAGCAGATGAATAGTGATATTCATATATTCAGTAGTTTTACAACTAAATTAATACGAAGGAGATGAATAGTTGGCTGCATATTTTTAGATAATTAATTAAGAAAATTCTTGATTAATATGTGTTGTTCGACATATGTGCAATAGATGAATATCTTAATTAATACGTAGGAAATGAATATCATTTTGTTGTTATGCAGCATAGGAAATGAATAGTTTGACAAATCAATTAATACGCAGGAGTATTTCATCATTTATTTGACTTTATTAATTAGTAATAATATATGGCAGTGATAATATATGATTGGTAATAATAGGTATAGTTTAGGTGGAAAAATTTGTCTGTATATTATCTGCCAAACAACTCTATTTTTATATAATAATCAATGTTTTCGTTCTGTTATTAGTTTTTTTTAATAATAATTATATTATTAATCATGATAATATTCATAATAGTAATAATCAATTATATTAATATTCATTATTATCATAATAATAATTATATTAGTATTAATTATATTAATAGTTATAATTATTATAGTTATATTAATAATAATAATAGTCATATTATTAATAATAAATAATAAAATTATTATTATAAAAAGTTATTATTATTATTATTATTATTATTATCATCATCATCATCATCATCATCATCATCATCATATTTGACTAATGTTGATCTAACCTTAAAAAAAAAGAAAAAAATATTACTTCATTAAAATTAGTTATATATATTTGCTAGTTGCATTATATTAATGAAGCAGATGCATATGTGTTGGTTGACTGTTTTATGCACTTTATTTGGTGTATTACTTATTTATCAATTATTTATATATTAATATATAGGATATAAATAATTTGACAATTCAATTAATACACAAGAAATTAATAGTTGACTATATATGTTCAGGTAATTAATTAAAAAAATATTGATTAATACTTTATTAAAATTAGTTGTTCGACATATGTACAACAAATGAATAGTTATATACATTTGCTGCACATAGGAGATAAATAGTGGTATTGTATTAATGGATATATGCATGTGAAGCAAATGAATATGCACTTTGGTATATTAATTATTTATATATTAATATGCAAGAGATGAATAGTCCGACGATTCAATTAATACATAGGAAATGCATAGCTTTCTGCATATGTTCGTATAATTAATTAAGAAAATATTTGATTAAAAAATATACAGTTAATACTTTATTAAAATTAATTGTTTGACATATGTGCAGCAAATGAATAGTTATATACATTTAATGCACATAGGAGATAAATAGTCGCATTATATTAATAAATAGTTATATTAATTTTTCCATCTTATTAATTAGTAATAATATATGGAATCGGTAATTTATGATTAGTAATAATGAATATAATTTAGGCGGAAAAAATTGTCTGTATATTATCTGCTAGACAACTCTGTTTTTATATATATATTGATAGCAAATTATTAGGGTGTGATCACACCCCAAAAATGAACTAAGTTTATGGAGTTGAAAATTTTAGAAGATAGTGAGGTATGTAATGACTCACATTATACATTACACCTAAAATAATACTTATAGTTATATATAAATTGATTTTCTCCATGTATTTTATGATTTTTCATGATAAAAAAAAGCCGAAAGGTAAAATAAAGTATCAAGAAAAATGCTTGCTCTCACAAGAATTGACGCATAGGCAATAATGCCACAGGAAAAATGTTGGTAAAGACATAAATTAAGTCATTACACATTGATTATTTTTAAATTCAAATGATAATAAATAAATTGATTTTAAAGAAGAAGGAGGCAAAAGACTGTGTAGAAAAGTAAGGTACTTTATATGTACCTTTTACAAGATTGGATGTCTAAGTGAGAGTTAGGGCAGATAAGAAAACAAGGAAGGCTACTAATGAACTAACCCAATAAATCTTTGATAAAATTTTAAGGATTTGGTACTATCTTCTTCTCAGTATTATTTGTATATCATTTATCCGACTACAATAAGTTCTTGAACACGAGGAGGTCTAGATAATAGAAGCGTGGGCTAGTGGTAGAAATCATATCACTCAAGATTTGGGAACCGAGGAGCATAATGGTCTAGTCAAAGAGTTGTCACATGGTGCCACATTGTTAAGTACTTTTGGATGGCATCCTAGTTCCTACAATCCTAATTAAAATTTTAACCATCTAAGAACCAAATTGGATACTTTAAACTCAAACCAAACATAGATAATTACTATCCAACAAAGGATTGAGGGAAAAATGCTAAATTTCATGAATGAAATGGAATCCAACTTGGCAGTTAACATGATTGTGCCCACTCATGCTCCTACAGCTCCTATTATTAGACATATCCCTTGAGTACCTTAGGTAATATAGTTTAATTTTAATTATTTTTTATTCAAAATGAAGCTATAGTTTAGATATATAAAATTAATAAAATTGTTGAATATATGGTGAATATACATGTGATCTTAAGACATCATCGAAAGGGGCTATTGTCACTCAAGGAATCACCCATGTCTTTGAGGAGAGATAATTAGGCTTAACATAGTTCTAGTGACTCTAAACAACATCTTTGATGAATTTGCTTTTTTAAAGTTAATCTTTTTAAAAGATGATAATCGTGATCACCTATGCTTTGGAAGAGAGTCACTTGGAAGGCCATGTCATTTGGTTATCCTCAAAGATGCAGTAATATTGTTAATAGCTAGAGTTAAGTTAATTTATTTATTAATTATTATACATTGACCTCTTTTTCTTCTTTTTAACCAAGATGGTAAAATTTTATGGAGGAAGAAAAATCCTAAGGATCAATGAGAGAAGGAATTAGATGAGGTAAGAAAGACCTTGTGTGCAAGGCATAATACACCTCCAATAAAATATCAAGCATTGGCCCATAGGACAATGATGTATTTTGATGTGGTATTACACAATCAAGATTTTAGTGTAGGAGTTGAATTATAGTCATACTTCCAATAAATCAATGTTCATATAGGAGTTGAGGACTTTATTCGTTTGTTGGCTAGAGGCTAGCTACAATCCCATTATATAAAGACATACATAATGTATAATTTTATTCAATTTTAATACATAGCCATATTAAATAGTAGTATTATAATTTTTAAAATATTACTAATACATAATTGCATAATTACTTCCTTAAACATCCTTGAAAGATAAAGTTATAAGAGAAGAGGATGATCATTTATATGGACTCTTACATCCTCAAGTGAAGCTCAACGTTGATTTATTTTTTCCCTTTTTTTTAGTTCACATTAGGTTTTGGTCATTTTACATCTATTAAATGAATGGTATGTTAGTTTGACCTCTTAAGAGGCAAATGTTGTGACATTCAACAAAAGGTTATTGATAGGTAATTAATTAATTTATTAATTTTTAATGTATTTCATGAGTTGTCTATTATATGATATTATCAAAATATCTCTATCCATCATTTAGATCATTAAATAAGTATTTAGAGAAGGAAAAATTCAGAGATCAATTACATCCATGGAATTACATGAAGGTATGTAAGTAATTGTTTTAAATATTTTCTAAGTTTTAATGTTTACTACTTAGTATAGTTCTAACAAATTAATTCATGTCTTTAACTAGATGTAGTGTCTAAAATAAGGAGACAATGACAATTGTGGCTATTTTGTCATAAAATATATAAGAGATGCCATTAGAAGACGATGGATGGAAATTTTGGAGGCATGTATTAATAAAACCATATATGTAATTATTAATATTGTTAATTAAATTAATTACTTCTAGCCATGAAAATTTTATCCTTTTTATTTTTCTTAGGCGTATCAAAATCATGAGGTGACATTAATGAATAACTACAATAATAAGAGTGGTTAGAATTTATCTTTGAAAGCTAGCTATGGACTTCGGTTATAAGTACTTTTTTGATTCATGACAATATTTTGGATGTATACGTGATTATTTGCAAGATTATAAGTCTTTCATTGATGCACCTATGTACTAATTAATGGGATACACACAACATTGATACTTATGTATTAGGTTTGAATATATGATCAATTATATTTTATTATTTTTAATTAATGTAAGAGTTTTTTTGTGTATAATCATGAATATACTTGATTATTTTTTATAGGATTTAGGTTTTATATATGCATGGGATACACAATAATCATGCTTGTATATTAGTTCGAATATATGTATGCATGTTTTGTATGGTGCTGGTTAAAATTGTTACATTAGTAGGATGATTTTTAAAATTCTAAGGGACTAGAAGGTGGTTTTAATATATAAGTGACATTTATTACTTAGTGGTTTTTTAAAAAATATTAAAAAATAGATGATGGTTATAAATTTAAACTACCACCTATATGAAGTTTCGTGGATGATTTTAAATTAAAATTATTTATGTATTTTTACGAGTTGCTTATCTTTTTATTTTATTGTATACAACTATGTTTTGACAGCCAATCTACAGTTTAGATGGATGTAGTCTACACGATTGTTGGTTATCACCGTCTATGGTTGTTTTTGTACTAGTGTAGAAACACTAGAAAGCTATAGATATTACCAATTTCTAAAACCATCGAATGACTCTATGCCCCTTTCTCCTCCACTAGATGTTGTGTGTCCTTTGAAGAGAATGGGAATGGGGATCTCCTTTATTTATTCTTCCCCTTTAATTTTCTATGGAAACTAATGTAGGATATTCAAGAAGAACAATATTAGTTTCCTACTATATCTCATGTGTGTATAATGTTTATATGGGGATTATTGAATGCGAAAAGATTATTATTCAAAAACATGGAGCACAATTACTCATTTCAATGTATTTCCCTTTTGGTTTCTTCTATTAACAAACTCTTACATTCAAAAACAATCAAATATTTCCCTCCACATTCTAATATGCATGTGCCCAACACATTCCCTTGCACACACACATAAACACCCCTATTTCTACCATCAAAGAATATAAATAGAGATATGCAAGGCTAAAATAGTAACATTAGAACACCGTTAATATATTTATGGGAAAACTGTATGCCAAATTTTATATGGAGCACACCTTAGGGTTAATATATTTAAAAAATGTAAACACTTTATATATTTGAGATAGCAATAGTGATTATATCACACTAAAAATTTATTAATAGAATTTGTAGTGTATGTTTTTCTACTAACTTACTTCTAATTTTGACTTTATATTTTTTTATTTGTTATACTATAGCATCAAATTTTAAGGGGTTATATTATTCATATGCATTATAACATAAAGAACATACATGATATGTTTAATAGTGTGAGCTTTTTTTTATTATGACTAGATAGAGAAGAATAAAAATGTCATTAATGGGGTGGAGAGAGGGAGATGGTGGGAGAGAGGTTTATTTTTATTACCTTATCAACTTCGAATCTATAGGTAAAAGTTTCACCAGGATCAATTGGAGATTGAGATATCGCGGCTGTTCCATCAGCCAATGGTGTCCCCAACTGATATATGAGATTGTGCATGCCACCATCATAAACAACATTAAATTAACACCCAATAACTTTATCATCAATTTTTATGTTGAAGTAAGAGAACCTAAGAAAAAACATATAGTACTTTCATATATAATGTATACTATACTACTCTCTATATTCTTAGTGTCTGTTATTTTGCACCTCAATATCTATATAATTGCTTTAGATAGATTTCATGTTGTTTTTTTTTAAATATTGTTGTGTGAAATTTGTGAAACAAAATATTCTTGAGACTAAGGGTTGGGGTAAACACAAGTGGAAGATTAAGAAGGAAATTTAGTGGAGAGAAGAGAAAATAAAAAGAGTATGTGTATATTGATGTTTTATCTAAAATGAATAAAATACCCCATATTTTTTAGATGTAGTAACCACAAAAAGGGGGAAATATAGTGCAACAAGGCATAGGAAAGGTAATCTTTGGTATCATAAGAGTTAAATGGCCCAATATCGGTATTAATTAGCCTACTAGCTTGGATACAAACCAAGATTGAGAAGAATATGCTAGGGCATGTCTAGGACAGGCTTGGCCTTTCCTTTCACTGATCTTGTCTCCTTGCTCTAGCTTATGAAGGCCCAAAAATCTAGTTGTTAAAAAACCATATTATCACTTCCTTTAAAATAGCTATGCTCTTAGGAAAGGCATACATTTTGGGGAAACCATACTCATTGGATGTCAAACTAAGCTATGTATTTAGGGTATAAACCAAAGCCATACATTTAGGGTCATAAGTATAAGCTATACATTTAGGGTTGTTAGCCTAAGATATACATTTGGTTCGTCATTATAAGTTATACATTTGGGGTTTTCATCCTTAGATATACATATGAGGCCTCGACCAAAGCTATATAAAAAAATTCTAAATAATAAATGATGACTCGTATGCTCATTTTACCACTTTAATCGAAAATTTTGATGCTTTTAAAATAAGTGGTATTTATAGTAATGCTATTATGCTTAGATTGTTTCCATTCTCATTACGTGATAAGGCTAAATTTTGGTTAAGTTCCCTCATAAGCTCGCTGATGTTGAGCCCACTGTTAACTTCATCACTAGAGTTTTCCAATTTACCTATGGCATACCCAATTTCTCCAGCTACAACATTCCCAATATTATTCTACCTGAAATCCCTTATAGACCCCATTAGCACACCCTTCTTTTCCATTAAATCTCCCCATTTTTGTCATTCTTTCTACTCAAGACATTGTCTATGATGCCACTACCATTGTGTTTTGATGTCTATAAAACCCCTCTTAGTGTTTCTGTAAGTGGTGGGGTACGAAGGAGCAAGGTTCAAGATGGTTGCTAGAGTTTTAGAGTTTCTATGGTTGCTACACCATTACCCTCAAAAGACATGATAAATCTCCTACGTGTTCAAGTCTTCTTTATCTTAAAATTTTAGCATAATTTCTTTCTTCTTTCAATTATCATTCTTCAAACACCTTGGCCACACCATCAACCCTAAACACCATAATATTACTTTCCCCAAACCTATCAACCATATCATCTTATTTAAATTCCTCTACACAACCTCAAATAGATGACTCTCAATCTAAGGATTCAAACACTTTTTCTCCAAGCAACATTACAAATGCTCAACTCGATCATTTCCGCACCATGCACCACTTTTCCCACATCATAAGATTAATCTGGCCCTCTCTGTCTGACAAATTGAATATTCCTTAGAATGGTGCGTAACGCTCTATGTTGAGGCCCTATATGTTGGTGTATGTATTCATGTGCGTCCCTTCATCAAGGAGTCACTAATAGCATGTCAGATTAGTCCGACCTAATTTGTCCCTAATGCTTGGAGGATGGCAGTTAAATTTCTCTATGGTTTTCATATGGAAGATGTCTGACCTACCCTAAAGTTGTTTAAATCCTTCTTCAAGTTATTAAGTCATCCATCTACCCCTAGGCTTCTATTCCATTTAAACAAGGGAAAGCAAAACTTCATGAACGAGCCCCAATCATCAGTCAAGAAATGGAAATAACAATATTATTTAATCCAAGGGGAAAGAGAGTGGGATCTTCCTACATAAAATAAGCTTAATTAAAATATATATGAAGAGCCACCCTTTCATTGGATCAAGAGTTCAGTACCGACCAGCTCGAGAATCTGGTTCAAAATGGTCACATAGTAAACAACAATGATGTGGTGAACGACCCGGTCTGTCCGAAAAAATTCTTAGACTTGCAAGTAATTTCATCAGCCTTATTGTTGTTAGTGGTGACTGCTTGTTAGGTTTTACAATTTTGTCAGCTTATTAAGTCTTTCCATAGTTTCATTTGCATAATGTGCCGAGTAGAGAGCCCAATAGAATATTGTTCCTAGAAATCTAGCCGTGGTCCCTGACGGCGACTGCTACCAGAGCACCTATCGTTGCCAGAGACAAGGTGCCCAAATGCAAGGTATATTCCTCAACCAATATTTCCTTATCTTACTCCACGTGATTATCAGTCCATCGGCCTAAATTAAATGAAATTTTATGACTTTACGTGAACCATCATTATGAAAATTAAATCTATTAAAAATAAAAATATATATAATAATATATTTTAATAAAATAAAGAATGTCTAAAACTATCAGTATATATCTGTTTATTTCAGATTAAATATGTTATCAATTGCCATTATTTATTCAGACAAACAAAAATATAATCAACAATTATTAGTATTATTCCAGATACATTAAATAAATTTTGGATAACAAAACAAACAACCACTTAACCGAACCCTAGTATTAAAAACCGGACCAGACCGGCCGGTCCGACCAGTGAACCGGCGAACCGGTCGGGTCACCAGTTAAATTTCATGTGCCGGTTTTTAAGATCTCGAAACCAGTGAAAACCGGTCAAAAACCGGTCGGACCAGTGAAAACCGGTGAACCGATCAAAAAACCGATCTTAGAATCGGTCGGGAGCCGGTCAAATTTATGTAGAGTTTAATTTTCTATATATTTCATATTTTTTGACTTAAAATGTACCACTGGTTCGACCAGTCCAAACCACTGGTTCGACCACTAAACCAGTAAACCAGTTATGAGACCGGTTCGATGACCGGTCCGGTTTTTAAAACTATAAACCAAACTCACTTGAAAAGCTTTCGGTGCACTGCATGCCTACTACCATTGCTTTATTTGTGCGCGGTAGTAGTACCAGTAATTATTGGAAAGTTACAAATGACTTCGATACATATGACTTGTAATTTTTCTATTTTAGTCCCTTTAAAAAAATTACTCATTTTCTTTTCCGTGGAATTACTGTTTAATAAAACTAGTCCATGAACTCTAAATTGAGAAATTAGTTGATTAGAATACAAAATTATAACACCCTGAGTGAATACGATCAAGTGAAATTATTCTAAAATATATTCAAATTGATCCGTTAGTCGCACAAATCAACATAAATTATTTCAATACATCTTTTTTCCACTTACGTGCTTTTTGAGAAAATAAAAATAAAAAATTCTAAAACTTTTCAAAAGTCTCACATATTCTAAAAATTACTCCACAGCCATCACATTTAACTGTAAAATTTTTAGAACAGAATTACCAAAAAAATAGTATATCATATTGATATAAGTAGACAAATTAATTCTTTTAATATTGCGCTAAATTTTGAGTATTACAAAAATATTGAGCAAGAGAGAGCATGTACACTAACCTAGTATAATAAGTTAATATAAGTTTTAGGGACTTGTTTGATTATAAAGTAATTTTACAAGGGATACAATTAATATATTTTTTCACGGACTAAAATAGAAAAAAAATTAAAATCACAATAATTAAAATAGTATTTAACTTAATTATTTCATATGCAATCTCTTCTCTGAAATACACACACACACCTCCCCCCCCCAGCATTTATGAAGTGTATACATAATTTATCGATCTAAAGATAACTAGAGGGACTCAATTAATTTGAATAAAAATTGTAGTCATTTACTACATTTCAACCACTATTATAAATATTCTATTTATATATTATGGATGTACAATTTATGAATGTATACTGTATTAAATCATAGATTTAATACTCTCATTAGTACCATAAGTTATAGTAGCTTCTCCATTATGATTTCACCCCCAACTCTACGTATTATCCACCTCTTTTCATATTCTCTAACTTTTTATCACGATAGATGTAATAAGTATGAGTATTATATATATAGGTATTGTGAACTGTAAATAGAGGAAAAAACTTATACATATGAATGATAATAAGAAGTTATATTATCTCTTCCTATCTATATTATTCTATATCTCTTTTTGAATTTATCAATATTACAACAACCACATATTTTTATAGCAATAATTACTAGTTAGATTCACAAACAAATACAACAGCATAAATCTAGGTTGAAAATGCATTTTTAATAGTATCGTAAAAAAATTATATTAAAAGGACGACAACAAGAAGCAGATCTCTAAACAAAACCAGATTATATTCCGCTTATACATTAATTAGCCAGGAAAAGTAATTGAATAAATAAATAAATTACATACCTGTCTGATTCCATGCCAATGTATGACAACTCCTGTTGGGTGTATAGTATAGAAATATAATAAAAATACCAGAAATAATTTATCCGAGCCCACCGAATTCACGATGTGTCCTTAAGATGATTTTGCTCCCTCACACGGTGCTCAAGGTTGTGAACAATCGTCTTCCAGGATAGAACGGATTTTCGTTCCTATCAGATGTAGCACTTTAATCTAATAGGATTCCAACGAACGCAACGTTATGCTTGTACTCAACTAGGAATATATGAATCGAAAAAGTAGAGAGAGAGAGAGAACTATTGGAATTTCTGAAAAATCTGAATTTCCAAATTTGATCTTTTCGGTTGATGGTGGGGGCTATTTATAGAGTTAATGAAGTCTCTTTGAAAAGACACCAAATCAACAATCATGACTCTTCAAATTAATTCAAATGAAAAGACACCAAGTTAACAATCATGACTTTTCAAATTAATTCAAATGAAAAGGCACCAAGTCAACAAACATGACTTTTCAAATTAATTCAAATGAAAATGCACCAATTCAACAATCATGACTTTTCAAATTAATTCAAATAAAACCCTCTTATATATATATATATATATATATATTACAATCTATTTAACAATCCCCCACTAGATTATAATATATCACAAGCATGAACAAATTATGCTTAAATTAGTATCTCTCACATTACCCTACCACAAAGTAATAATATCTTTTCGTGGAATGCATCCATTTCCTGTATGAAAGATAAAATTAACTTTCATTCCATAATTACTCTAACTGAGCACAAGTGAAGAAAACTGCATCTGGATAAGTAGTTTGATACTTTGAACTTTCCATAGTGAATTTCTATCGGATTTACTGGCCAATCAGTGGACAGATCTGCCTTGAACAGTCAGCCGTCTAGTGTAAACCGAGACAATAGAAAACACACAGCTTCCTTCAAGCATAGTTGGTTCTCACGTTTGTGTTCGTTTCGGCCATGAACACCTCCTGGTTCTGTGAGTGTGTTAGAGAATTCAGCCTTCAAAATTCTCACAGAAGCGGCCCCTTCCCACTCACATAGGTGATCTCCTAATTATTATATCCTTTAGATATTTTACTTAAACATGTTAAGTTATAGGGATCATTAAAAGCATAGCTTAACCTTATCCTTTCTTTGCACTATTTCATCATAGGAATGGGTAGATAAAAATTAGATTCCTTAGTGCAACACCGAGTCATCCATAGTTCAGTTTTCCCATTGAACCTAGATCTTGGGATCTCCAGTCAACTAGGTTGGGTTGCCACCATGACGACTCTATATATCCATAGGCTTTAGGCCCATTCCCCTTGATGAAATTTCTACTTGCTTTCTAGTTAATGCCTTAGTAAGCGGATCCGCAATATTATCCTTTGACCTCACATAATCAATTGAGATAATTCCACTAGAAAGCAACCTTCTAATGGTATTATGTCTACGACGAATATGTCTAGACTTACCATTATACATCTTACTCCGTGCCCTACCAATTGCAGACTGGCTATCACAATGGATACGTATGGGTGGCACAGGTTTTTCCCAACATGGGATATCTTCTAGGAAGTCTCTAAGCCATTCAGCTTCTTCCCCGGCTTTATCTAAAGCAATAAATTCAGACTCCATTGTTGACCTCGAGATACATGTTTGTTTAGATGATTTCCAAGATATTGCACCACTTCCAAGAGTGAACACATATCCACTAGTAGACTTAGAGTTCCTAGAATCCGATAACCAATTCGCATCAGTGTAGCCTTCTACCACTGCTGGATATCTCTTGTAGTGTAATCCAAAGTTCTTGGTGTGCTTTAGATATCCTAGAACTCGAATGATCGCTTTCCAATGTTCCCTATTAGGGTTACTGGTATAGCGACTAAGCCTGTTAACTGCATTAGCAATATCCGATCTCGTGCAGTTCATGAGATACATAATACTGCCTATTATACGTGAATATTCTAATTGTGAAAAACTGGCACCCGTATTTTTCATCAAATGAATATTCACCTCCAATGGTGTCTTAGCTGGGTTAATATTGTACTCCTTGAATCGATCAAGTATTTTTCAACATAATGAGATTGAGACAATATTAATCCATCAGAGGTTCTAGAAATCTTAATTCCTAATATAACATATGCAAGACCCATGTCTTTCATATCAAAACTTCGGGTGAGCATCCATTTGGTAGAGTTAATAATATCATTATTATTACCCATTATGAGCATATCATCTACGTATAGACACACTATAACGTAGCCTTTATGAGTGTCTTTGACATAAACACATTTGTCAGACTCATTTATCCTGAATCCATTTGACAACATTACACTGTCAAATTTCTCATGCCATTGCTTAGGTGCCTGTTTTAATCCATAGAGAGATTTAATAAGCCGACAAACCTTTTTCTCTTGACCGGGAGCAATGAACCCCTCGGGTTGTTCCATATAGATCTCTTCCTCTAATTCACCATTCAAGAATGTTGTTTTTACATCCATTTGATGTACTTCAAGACCCTTTACAGCTGCTATTGCCAATAGCATACGTATAGACGTAATTCTTGTAACTGGTGAATATGTGTCGAAAAAATCAACATCTTCCTTTTGCTTGTATCCTTTAACTACAAGCCTTGCCTTGTATTTGTCAATTGAACCATCGACCTTTAATTTCTTCTTAAAGATCCACTTACATCCTAGGGGTTTATTCCCAGGAGGCAAGTCCACTACTTCCCATGTGTGATTTTGTATGATGGATTCAATTTCACTATTTATTGCTTCTTTCCAATAAGAAGATTCAGGAGAGGATATAGCTTCTTTAAATGTTTGAGGCTCATTTTCTAACAAATATGTTAGATAATCAGGTCCAAATGATTTAGAGATCCTAGCTCTCTTACTTCGTCTAGGTTTATCTAAATTTACTTCTTTATTCTCATCACCAATAGACTCTCTTAGCCTCTTTAGTGAAACTGATTCATTATTCATTTTGTAGGGAAAAATATTTTCAAAGAATATAGCATCCCTTGATTCTATAATAGTGTTGGCATCAATATCAGGAACCTCTGATTTGTGAACAAGGAAACGATATGCACTACTGCTATGTGCATAACCAATAAATACACAATCAATGGTTTTCGGTCCTAACTTAGTCCTTTTAGGTTTGGGAATTGCTACTTTTGCTAAGCACCCCCACACCTTTAAGTATCTATAGTTAAGCTTGTGACCTTTCCATAACTCATATGGAATATTGTGGGTTTTCTTATGAGGCATCTTATTCAGAATATAATTTGCAGTTAATAAGGCTTCCCCCCACAAGTTTTGCGGTAAACCAGAACTAATCAACATGGCATTCATCATGTCCTTCAAAGTTCTATTCTTGCGTTCTGCAATTCCATTAGATTGAGGCGTATAAGGAGCAGTAGTTTGGTGAATAATACCATTTTCTAAACAAACTTGTTCAAAAGGGTATTCGTATTCACCTCCTCTATCGCTTCTTATAGCCTTAATCTTTCTACCAAGTTGATTCTCAACTTCTGCTTTGAAGTGTTTAAACATATCAATTGCTTCATCTTTGCTTCGTAGCAAATACACATAGCAATAACGGGTACTATCATCTATGAAAGTAATAAAATACTTTTTACCACCTCTAGTTTGCACAAATTTTAAATCACACACATCAGTGTGAATTAAATCTAGAGGTTTGGTGTTCCTTTCAATAGAATGAAAGGGTTTCCTTGCCATCTTGGCCTCAACACATATTTCACATTTATGATTAGGATTAAACTCACATTTAGGCAAACACTCTAAATTAATTAACCTTCGAATGGTATCATAATTAACATGTCCTAATCGTTTGTGCCAAATATTAAATGACTCAGGCATGTAAGAAGAAGAAACACTCTTATTATTATTAACTTTGGGTACAATAGTCATTACATTCATCTTAAAGAGCCCATCACTGAGATAGCCCTTTCCTACAAACATCTCATTCTTAATAAGTATAAATTGATCGGATACAAAGATCAACTTAAAACCATTCCTACTTAGTAGGGATCCTGAAATTAAATTCTTCCGGATATCCGGTACATGGAGCACATCATTCAAAGTAAGGTTTTTTCCGCTTGTCAACTTCAGTATCACCTTTCCACGACCAATGACCTTAGAAGATGAAGCATTTCCCATGAAGATTTGTTCTTCATCATCTTCTATAGGTTGATATTCAGAAAACATCCACTTGTTACCACATATGTGACGAGTGGCTCCGATGTCTACCCACCATTCCTTAGCATTGCCTATAAGGTTGCATTGTGACACTACTGCGGATAGCTTGATAACATCAAGATCTTCAGATAAGTTGTCTATCTCTGTGACATTCGCTTGAGCATTACTTTTCTTAGACTTTTTCGGATTGCGACAATCCTTTGCACGGTGCCCTTGCTTACCACATTCATAGCACTTTCCCTTGAATTTCTTGGAGACATTAGATCCTGTATTATAACTATCTCCATTGTGCTTCCTTTTCTTGCTCTTCTTTGATCTGTTTTCCACCACATTGGCTCTTGATGCCATTAGATTTGAGCCTCCGGACTTGCGGTTGTCTTCCTCAATTCTTAGACGGACTATGAGATCCTCAAGTTTCATTTCCTTACGCTTATGCTTGAGGTAGTTCTTAAAATCTTTCCAATATGGTGGTAATTTTTCAATTACCGCTGCTACCTGAAAAGACTCACTTAGGGACATACCCTCGGCATGAATGTCATGAATAATAACCTGAATCTCTTCCACTTGGGATATTACCGACTTTTTATCCACCATTTTATAATCGAGAAAACGACCAACAATAAATTTCTTTATTCCGGCGTCCTTTGTCTTATACTTGGTATCTAAAGAATCTCACAGTTCCTTTGCCATTTTAGTACCAGAATACACATTATATAATGTGTCATCCAAACCATTTAGAATATAATTCTTGCAAAGAAAGTCAGAATGATTCCATGCATCTATTGCAGCCACTTTGACTACATCAATCTCTTTTTCATCAACCTTTGGAGGACTCTCATTGAGATACTTTGCCAAATTTAATGTAGTCAGATAGAAAAGCATATTTTGTTGCCAACGCTTAAAATCCGACCCATTGAACTTTGGTGGTTTTTCACCAACACCCACAAGATTTGTGGAACTTGCAATAATGTTTGCAGATGAATCCATTTCTGTTACAAAAATAGAAGTTCAACAAATAACAAAGGAGTAGAAGAAAACTAGTATAATTATTTATCAAATAAATACCACTTTCTATACTATAACAAATAAAGGAAATATAAAATAATTAAATAAAAATCGTCTTAAGATTGTTGGGTGTATAGTATAGAAATATAATAAAAATACCAGAAATAATTTATCCGAGTCCACCGAATTCACGATGTGTCCTTAAGACGATTTTGCTCCCTCACACGGTACTCAAGGTTGTGAACAATCGTATTCCAGGATAGAACGGATTTTCGTTCCTATCAGATGTAGCACTTTAATCTAATAGGATTCCAACGAACGCAACGTTATGCTTGTACTCAACTAGGAATATATGAATCGAAAAAGTAGAGAGAGAGAGAACTATTGGAATTTCTGAAAAATCTGAATTTCCAAATTTGATCTTTTCGGTTGATGGTGGGGGCTATTTATAGAGTTAATGAAGTCTCTTTGAAAAGACACCAAATCAACAATCATGACTCTTCAAATTAATTCAAATGAAAAGACACCAAGTCAACAATCATGACTTTTCAAATTAATTCAAATGAAAAGGCACCAAGTCAACAAACATGACTTTTCAAATTAATTCAAATGAAAATGCACCAATTCAACAATCATGACTTTTCAAATTAATTCAAATAAAACCCTCTTTTATATATATATATATATATATATATATATATATATATATATATTACAATCTATTTAACAACTCCTTCGGTAGGAAGTTTGTTAGTGAGATCAACGTGTACAATATCACCGGCACGGGCTCGTATCGTCGGTCCAAGAAATTGACCATTAATTCCCATGATCACCCTCTCTTCCCAATCCGGTGACCAGTACATGTACTCAACTGACCATTTAAAGTAATGTACGGCGGTGGTAGTGTTCTTATTTCTACTGCTGGCTGCTGCTGCCGCCGCCTCCGCCGCCGCGGTTGACGATGTGAAATACCACAAGCTAAGTATCGTGAACCATAGCAGAGTTATTGGCCTTGAATTGAACGAGGAAGAATAAAATTTGATCATAATTTAATGATCTTTTTTTATTCGGAAAAAAAAAACTATGTGACGATGTAATGTTTAATTTGCTAAGAGGTCCGATTAAAAAAATTCTCAGAAATGAGACTGATCGATCGAGAGGTAGATGATACAAGAGGTAGCTCGATCAGTAGTATATTTGAGATGGATGTGAGAAGCAAGCTAGCTAGTCAGCCCCCAAGGGAAGGCAACGACCAACGGGATTAGGTGCTGGAGTTCGATTTTATAGCTTGGACAATGACTGCGTATACTCCATATTGGTGGACGAGGTGTGCCATGAGCTTAAAAGTAATTAGTCTGTGAAATAAGCCTTTTTCTTTTCTTCATTTTTTTGACAGATTTCTTCTTTATCATTATACTAAGTTTTTATAATTGTTATTCTAAGTCTACGTGCCACGGACGAAATTAATTAGTAATAATATGAGGATGAAACTTTATTTATACTTAAACAAAAATAAAAATAGATATACATAAATAATGATAATAATAATAATAATACTATTTAAACACTTTTATAATAATAATTTATTGTTTTAGTTAATATAATGCAACTTTTTTATTCAAGAGTTTTTTTTTAACTCCATATAATTTTTATTGATTTATAGACACTTTAAGAAATTTAAGTATGCCGATCTCCTTTTTTTTTTGGCTACACAGGATTATGAAGACTATTTCTAAATTGATGTAACAATTGCATAATTTCAAATCCGGTTTATAGCCGCCTACTCTAGATAAGAAAAATGCAATCAAGTTCGAAGAAATGCCTTTTTATCGGGATTTATTCCAACCTTTCTACCAATGTGTAATACATCAAAACATTCCATAGAAAATCTTAAAAGCCTACCTAGGAAATCTTCGAGTATCTAATTTCATATACACGTTCAATTGCATTGGGGTTTGGGTCCATGTGCATTTACTCCTAAATATTCTCCTGCTCTCATTGTCATTGAAGATATGCTAACCGCCTATGGTTGATTTGGCCTCCCACTTACCTACTCAAGTTTATGAGAAGAATTGGCATGTTTTTTTTTAAGTGGAGTTAAGATTCTTTGGGATCTTAACAAAAAACTTTATTTTGTTCATCTTTAAAGGCAATGCACTTGCTTTAGATGTTATCGTCAATTCTATCCTATACCAACACGACGAATATAAATAGAGGCATATGCTTTAGAAGCACAGGGAACATGTATTTACGATCATAGGTGCCTATAAGGAACCGAGTCTCTAACCAATAAATTTAATCACTGACATAAATTGAACTCTTATATTGCGGTTGTCCGGATTACTAAAGTCATTCCACCTTAAGAGGCTTACATGTCATTTCACACATGGGAAATGGGTCAATGACAATTCAGAAACTCATGGAAAAGAGTCAAAACTATTTTCAATAGACCAAGGAATAAACCACACCTTATTTTGTTCATTGCTTCGTCGTCCCCCAAATTTCAAATCATTGTGGATGGGTTGGTATTTAGCTTGGCATAATTACAAGGATTTTAGCATTTTATTAGGAACTGTGTTAGGTAGGTAGCCGGTAACATTTTCCAACATCTTATCATTGGTATCGATTCTTTACCTGTGGTTTAGTTTATTAGTGACTACAACATCAATGGCAATCCATGACAAATCGCAAACATTATCGTGCAATTCAGGTGGATCTTGGAGACAAATCCAAACTTTCATGCCCTTTTATGTGCCAAGAACAATCCATCTTAATGGTTGGTTTCCTTGGCAAGATTTGCAACTAAGAATCTTTGCTTAGCCTACTAGTTGAGTTCTTTCCCAACATTTGTAGCTAACATGTTGGAATGATGCCAACAATTATAACACATGTTTCTACATTCAAAGAAGGAAAAAACTCAAAAGAGATCATATACAATATTAATAATAATAATAATAATAATAATAATAATTAATAGTTGGTAATTGATAGACTAGTTACTCTTTTAAAAAATAAATAAATTATCTTATATAACTACTTTAATAAGTAGCTCAAAATATAGACTAACACAATGGACAATAAATTGGCCTAATAATAATAAAACTTCAATTTTCATGGCCAAGCTTGTTGTGGATCTTAACACTCATGGTTCACGAAGCCTTAAAATTTAGCGAGTCTCGTATGATAACTTAGGGTCTTTGTTAGGCCGTGTTTTAATCCAGTACCTCAACAAACCAAAATCGAGTTAGGGAATTTTGTTAAAAAAATTATTATTATATATTATTGCTTATATAGGATTTTAAATTTCACTCTTGTCTTGTATGTTTCCTAAGGTTGTACATTATTATTTCACTAGCATTTTGTATGTTTCCTGAGGTTGTACATAATTATTTCACTCTCATTTTAAATTGGTAGTATTGAAGAGTATGAAAACAACACAAAAATTAAAAATTAAAAAAATAAAAGGAAATTCAATGCAATTATTTTGTCACAAATGACTTTACAAAAATTAATTGAAGGTAGCAAACCATGAATAATTGTTGTTGTTTTCTCTTTTGAAGCATGAATAATTATTTGTCATTATTGTCATATAATTTTGAAATTCTATATCCATACTAAATTGGTTCCTTAAACTATGAGGAAATGGATCATTGTATCTATGTAGTAATAATAGTAATAGTAGTAGTAGTAGTAGTAGTAGTAGTAGTAGTAGTAGTAGTAGTAGTACTAATAATAATAATAATAATAATAATGATAATAATAATATATCTATGTAATGATAATAAGAAGAAGAAATTTTATAATATTTTGCAATTTATTTTTCAAATTATTAATCCTTTTTTGAAAGTTTACCATTTTTGGAAAGGAGATTATATAATGTTTGATTATTTCCTCAATCAATTGATATTTTCGACTACTTTCCTTTAATACTATAAGTACCTCCTCTCTTAAAGGATTGTCTATCTAATGGTCTGTTTGGATCGAGGTGAATCAAGGTGGGAGTAAATATTAAAAATTAACCTAGGTAAAAGGAATGGAGGTGAATTGAGGTGAATATTTTAAAATGTTGTTTGGATGATATTAACCTAACATGGGTGAATCGGAGTAAATGTTTTAAAATTTCATTTGGATTGAGGTGATTGAAGGTTAAAAAAACCTAAACCAAATAAATGACGAGACACATAACTAGTGAGAGTGGATGAGAAGAGGATAATGATTCAATTGATATAAATTAGGGGCATTTTTGTCCAGTTAATTCAAAATATTACTTATATGTTAACATTCACCTCCATTACCTCCGAAATCGGGGATTAACAAAAATTAGGTTAATCGGGGTAAACAGATGTTAAAGTACTTTAACTCTGATTCACCTTGTCGAATTTAATAAATTTATTCCCCAAACGGGTTGAAGCAATTAATCTACCTTCTTTCACCCCAAAACAAATAGGCCATAAAGTTCTACTATCTTTTATAAAAAGATAGATAATATCGTCTTGATTAGTTCTTTAATTATTTTTTATTACCAAAACTTAAATAATTAGTATTCCCTTTATATTGGGCTTACAACTTATGCATCTTGAGGCTCCCAGCCGATATATAACATGAGGCATTTATAATTTTGTCTAATATTTATTGAATATATTATGATAAAAGTTAGTTATGGATCATAAAATATAATATTTTATAACTTTTTAGTATTTTAATATAAATTATACTTAAGCTGACTTATTAAAATATAATAATGTGTAAAATAATTGGTTAAATAGTATATAAACAAAAATTATCCTTAAAAATCTGTCAGTTAAAACTCTAGGAAAATATTTGGATGCATAGTTTTAATGTGTTGACCAAAAAAAAATTTAACATTCAGTTTGAATACAATTTAACATTTAAGTGATGAATACATATTTTTACATATTTTATATCATTTTAATCTTAGTTTTTGGTTTTTTATTTGAATAATATATGAGAAAAGGTATAATTTTATGTTTAAGTGATAATAACTTCATGTATTTAATTATCCAATTTAAAATAATATAAAATAATAGATTCAAATTATTAAATAATTTGTTAATTTATTTAATTTTATTTTGCAAAAGAGTCACAGAAGGATGGTAGAAAAAGGACACAAAGCCCTAGAATCAAAAAAGAAAAAAATATCAGAGATGATAGATAGAGGGAGGAGGCAACAGAAGAACGAGACGAGCAAGAAAAAAAGGGCACAATGGCCTAGGAAAAAGAGAGTTATAGTAGAGAAAATAAAAATATTCAACCCTGCATCCGCATGTCATCCAATTACAGTATTATTTCTCTATTCTAATTCTAAATCTGAAATACTATAGTTTTATATTTAAATGTTTTCGGGTTAAATTAGATGCTATATTTAATTTAAGTATTCGGGCCTGATTAATAGACCGCTCACCTTAATTGACATTTAACAAATCCAAAAAAGATGTGACAGCTAATTCTCCACTTTGAGTTAAATAGTATAAATATGAATTGAATAAATTGTAAGAATAATTACATAATTTCTACAACAATGGTGAAGGATAAATAATTAATTAAATTTAAAGCATCATTTTTATTTAAATAATTTGACTAGAGATATTGTAACCGATAATTGATGATATGACTACGTAACTCGAAAGTATACGGTAGTTGAATATTTTCGTTAGCACATAGCTAGTAATTGAAAAAATTAAGTAATTAATTGATTGGTCAATATAACTGGATAGTGGTAGATTCAAATTCCTTGGTACCTTTTATTAATTATTTCTATTTTTATTATATTTTATATTATTCCGTTTTAATTTTATTGAGTTGATTTAAAAATTTTAGTTTAAAATTATTATTTTCTGTATTTGATTTAATTGTTTAGGTCTAATTAGAGTGATTAAAATTTTTGTCTTATTGTTTAGTCTCTATGAGACGATAATATAATACTCATTGTGTCAAATATTATTTTTAACTAATATACTTACCGATAAATATATTTAAGTAAATAATAAGAGATAATAAGTTTCGCGTCCTCAGGGGGAATTAAGTGAGCCATACAATTATTTGACGTGGAAAATAATATACATGCTAAAAAGTAAAAAGTGCTTAAGAGTTAAAAAATATAAGTTGTTTTTGTCAAGTTTCAAATACCTAAAAAAACATTTACTTTACGGTAAATGCCCTATAATTTTTAATAAAATAATAATCTATATACTAATCAACATCAATAACGACCCTCACATCACATATGCGGAGGTCCTAGGTCCAGGCCTTGCTGGCCTAAGCCTAAAGCCGGCTCAATTTACCGGTATCGGTTTTCATTACAATTGCCTTGGGCTCAGGCACTTGTTAACTAGTGTAGCTAGGAAATTAGTTACACATGCATGCCAATGTTGATATTATTAAATGTTAATTTTTTTTTCATTTTTAATAGTATTAATAAATATCATAGAGCGACAGCTAGAAAGACTTTATGAGTATTGACCGAATATATATATGGCTTCTTTAATGTTGGCCAAAGGCTACTTTCTTGAAAAATTAGTATTTTTTGTCATTAGTGTAGATATAGACTAAGTGCACATGCATATAATATTGAATACTATTAAATGTTAATAATTTTTTCTAGTTTAAATTTAAATAATTGTAACAAGTATCCATAAACATGTCTTGGAAAAACCTGCACATTATATTCATTAAATTTAGAGAATACCCTAACTCATATTTTTATTCACTTCTACTATTATATAAAGGTGATATGTAAAATAACTCAATCCTATAATTTCCGTTGCTTGTTGAATCTCTATAATTAAAATACTAATTAATATCAGTAATTAAAGTCTAACTCTATATCAACCAAGTCCATTTAAATTATATTTTGGCCAAAAGAAATAAATAAATGTCTTCCAATTTTGTACTTTATCTATCAACAATGATACTTAAAATGTAACCATAAGAAAAATAATTAATTTCAAAAGTGAGACAATAGTTGATAAGTGAGAGAAATATACAGAGAAGATGAGAGGTAATTAATTAAGATTAAAATAATCATTTTTTCAAATAATAGTAAAACATAATAAAAAGGAAAAAATATTTTAGAAAATTGTAGACTATGAGATTTTGGAGAACTCTTATGTTATGATATTATTGTATTGTTAAGAAGATATGGCGCATGTCACTAATAACGAAGTTGACATCCCTCGTACGATCAATTTTTCTATTAGTATTTTAAAACAAAAATTAATATTAATAATAGATATTTACACTCTAAGCCTCTCTAAATTATATTTGAACGAAGAAAGAAGTACTAAATGACTTCTAAATTTTCATTTCATTTTCATTTTTGATAAACAATGATCTTTGAAAAGGTAAAATATAAAGATTTGTTGTTTTTTAACATAAGTAATTAAACAATATTTGGTAAGTGAGAGAAACTTAATAGGGATATGAGATGTATTTTAATGAATTAATATTATAATAAACTATCATTTGAGAAATTTTAAAATATTTGTTATGCCCTATATCCATACTTTATGATCATTTGGTCTAAGAAAATAAATGAAAATGAACATATAAGCATGGCAAATTAGTTATGCTCTTTTAAGAAGTTTGATGATATGTGTGGCATAATGCATAACCTTAATTAAGTGATTTGAGGCTTGGAGTGTGTTTACTTAATGCTATACATGTTCCTTGTGAAATTAAGTTGCATGAGGATAAGTATAGACGTGTTTTTAACTTATTCAAAATGTGTACATTAATCGAGTTTCTTTCCTAATGGAACTTGACTGCTAGTGTGAACATACATCCACTAGTTTTCGATCAATTGCATGTGCGTGCTCTACTACTAACCAAGTCCATTCATCACTAGTTTTGGACCATCAACTCACTAGTTTTATTATTTTTGTATTGTTGTTTTTGTCCCATAACCAGATCACTAGTTTTTAATACCAATCATCTAGTTAGCCTAGAAAAGGTTTGAGGTTTATTTTTAGGTCGACTTATAAGGTTGGTCTTTGACTTTATTAATTAATGTATATAATGAAAATTAGAGCTAAGTATGGAATTATGATATGTGAAATGGATGGGTTAACCTTTGAATAAAATAATTTAAAGAAAAAAAAGTATGTGAATGGATAAATGTGTTGATTACTATTCGTATGTTAGTTGATAGATGTAGATAGTCACCTTGCGTGATCTCGTAACGGCCTCGATATAGGGTTGAGCATTGTATGACTTCTGTGTTGTAGTTCTTCTCCTAGATGCCATGCATATACCATTTAAACTATTCTATTTGGTTTTATGGACATCTGAGAGGGTATTAATACTCAAGAAATGGGTGGCCAATGTAATTAGTATGGAATAGTTTTTGTTTGTGCTTTAGTGGGATTAGTTATAGTTCCTATACTAAAATGGAGTAATATTAGTGTAGTTTTTCCTTGCCAATTTATGCCTTAGTAATATTTAGTATATTGAATGGTGGCTTGTGGTTGTGGAATCTCATTGTAAGTAGTTAATCATGCACTAAGTAATTCATGATTAATATCTTTTACTTTTATCACTATTAAGTGATGTTATATTAAATCTATTTCGAAAAGATCCGAAGGCTAAAAATTTATGAAAGAGTTATATAAGAATTTTGGAAACATTTTCGGAAGAATTTACCATCGAATGTAAAAATTTATATTATTTACGGAAATACATTATAAGACCCTGAATAATATTTAAAAACCTATAATAAAATGTTTAAGTCAAATTCTAATAAATCAAGACTAATTTTAATAATTTCCGAAATCGGTTTTCCACAAACTAAAAAGCGTAGAACGGAAGAAAATTAATTTCAAAAAGAATTCTTAAATAAGTTCCAAAAATATTTTTAATTTAAACTTCCCGAAAATATTACATTCAAATAATTAAAACGTCGATAAAATATTACTTCCCGAAAATGATTAATTACATTCAATTATGAATTCAAAATCGTCGATAAATCCATAAAATGAATTGAAATTAAAATAATTAATTATTTACATCAAATTACGCTAGTAGAATCATTAGACTCAACAAATCTGGACTTTAAAAATATACGGGGTATTACATCCCTACCCTCTTAGAAAGAAACTTCGTTCCCGAGGTTCAAGAAACCTAAGTAGTGGAAACTTGACGAAACAATTGAATAAAACATTTACCAAAGTAAATAGGTCAAAAGAACTCCGAAGAAAGGTAAAACGATGTTTACGAAACTAAACCAAGTAAAGTTGGATCACACAAGGCATAAGGGGTGAAGTAAAAGAAGGAGAATCGATGCCCAACAAATCAAATATAATAGAATTCAACAAGGAATAAATACATAGTACTTAAGGTCAAAACAAGTCACAAGACGTTGTCCTTTAAATTAAGGTCTCATAAAGGTGAAAATAATAATAATGATAATAATAACTTAAACTCCTTGCAACTCCAAAAGTAAAACTAATCCACCCGAATACGTTACAATTTATGTCACATCACACTTTACTCGGCAAGGTATACCCTAAGGTTTTTAGTCCACTAAACCTACAAGGCTGGGGTTAACCTAGTGGGGTCACTACCCCCTTAAGAGCAAACTAGTTACAAAACTATAATAACTACAACACATAAATTCAACGTTAACACAAGTTAAGCATGTCAAATAGCAAGGAAGCATATTCAAAGACATAATCCAACAGCAAATCACCAGGCCACTTATACTACCCAATTACACTATCCTTACAAGCTAATCCAGATAAAAGGAAAATCACTTGAAGGAAGTTAAAATACGGTTTCGGCTAAAACATTTAGGATCGTGAGAACCGAGTCTCTAACCGGAACCCGATCCTTAACAACCAAAAGATTTGATACCAACTCGTGGTATCAGCTTAAAAAGTTTAAAAACAAATAGAGGAGCGGTCAAAACACACTTCAAAATCAATACAAAGTCCGAAAACCAAATTTATTTTCGAAAACGAGCATGGCCGAAGGACCAACCGCTCTGATACCAACTTGTGGTATCAGCTTAAAAAGATTAAAACCGAGAGCGTGGTCGAAACCAGCTCTGATACCAACTTGTGGTATCAACTTAAAAAGATTAAAACCGAGAGCGTGGTCGAAACCAGCTCTAATACTAACTTGTAACACCCCCAAATTTACTACTGAAAAATTTCGCTTAAATTAAAAGGTTTAGCGGAAGCGAGAAAATTAAAACCGTAAACTTGGGGGTATTACCGCCACACTTAGTACCAGACTGGTTCATTCCTACCGTTCCAGTACTAAGTGCTAAGGCTAAATCCGATCATCAATAAGTACGAATTATCATAAAACGCAAGATGACATTTAGCATAAATCGTTAATAAGATATAAGTCAAACAAAAGTTTGAATACAATTTAGGATTACAACCCCATAATGCTTTTTCTTTAAAAACGGGAAACGTAATACAAAATATAGCTAACAAAACAATCCCCAAAAGGATCAGAATCCAGATCGCCTACTCACTCAAGTCAAGCCTTCCACCCCGAATTAGTAACCGATCATAAACCTGCACAGGAAGTCTGCTCCCCACCATCGATGGATCATCACAGGACCCATTCAATCAAGGTAGTATCAGTATGGGTCCAATACTGAGTAAGGGCGCAGGTGCGCTAAGGCCAAGCATACCATCATACAACATAACATGCACAGCACAAACACATAAGCAACATGAAATATTATGGATGATGTAGATCGGTTATGGTCCAATCCAACTTCTTCTTTCATAACTCTGATAATTATAGTCGATTCACATCATAATCATTATGAGTCCATGAGAGTGCGGGAACCCCACTATTATAGCCGGTGGATCGGTCACTTATAGGGCAGAACGCACCTAACCACTATTTTATGCCGGTGGATCGGTCTCCAGGGCAGAACGCTCCTGGCCACTATTATGCCGGTGGATCGGTCTGGCCCCGACTCTCATAGTGTTTCACTATGATTATAACGTATCTTTCCATGATTTATTTGCAAGTCATTTCACACCATAATCTTTGTTAATCCATGCGAGTACGGGAACCCCACTATTATAGCCGGTGGATCGGTCACTTATAGGGCAAAACACACCTAACCACTATTATATGCCGGTGGATCGGTCTCCAGGGCACAAAGCTCCTAGCCACTATTATGCCGGTGGATCGGTTGGCCCCGACTCTCATGGTGTTCCACTGTAAGTATATAGTATCTTTTCCATGATTTAATTACAACATACTGTTTGTTTTGTTGAGCTTGGGATCCCCCACTATTATAGCCGGTGGATCGGTCACGTATAGGGCAGAACACACCTAACCACTATTATATGCCGGTGGATCGGTCTCCAGGGCACCCCGGCACCTGGCCACTATTATGCCGGTGGATCGGTCTAGGCCCGGCTCAACAATCTTACTCTTTAAGTAGTTAATGTCTTATTCATGTATTATTAAATAAGGTTCCACCCTTGACATGCATGTCTACTACTCTCTATTCTATCCTTCGAGGAGGTCTGTCCCATATCTTGAGACTGTTCTCCCTTCTCACACCCCGACATCCGTTCCCTTTACTCTTACCCTTAGATGAAAGATTCAACCCCTACGGGTGTGGGTTAGGCCCTACACTCATGACATCAACTCCACCTCCCATCACCCCCTAGGGTTTTCCCTTGAAAACCCTAATTGGGCCGATGTGGCCCAAGCTTCTCCCACATACGCTTCCTTTACCTCATTCAACGCCCTACATCTTACCTCAATTAGATCCTCTCCCAAAACATATCACTTTACCTTTCGATTCAGCACATAACCATGAAAACCCTAGTTGATCACCTCAACTGTAGTACCTTTCTTCTCCCACAAGTAACCTCTCTCTTTTCCTCCCAAAGTCTCTTCTTCCACATGGGAACCCATACTCACCTTTTATATAAATGAAATCTCACTCTAACCCATACTCCACCCTTCCTTAATCATTCCTACTTTTGTACTTCCCAAATTTCCGTTTTCTCCCAAAAACCCTAATCGGATTCCTTATACACCCTTACATCCGCCTACGTACTATTTTACATCAAAGTCTCCAATGGACCCATAACTTTGACATTATCTCATTTACGCCCTAAATCAACTTTCCTCAAGTAAGATTCATTCCCATGCTTAATTTAAACACTCCAACACCCGCTTACACACAAAACCCTAATAAGGCCTCTTATACGCCAACTTACGTATTATTTTTCATACCAAGTCTCCAATCATTCCAAGACTCTCCCATTCTCTTACTTACACCCAAATTTAACTTTTCTCATGTAAGACACACCCCCATGCAAGAGTTAGTCACCTCATGCAAACACCCCAAGTCATCATGCAAATTTTACGATTCCCATGCGTGGTTTCCCCAACTCTCATTTGTTTAGGTCATTCCTCCCTTATTAAATCTTTTCTCATAGATCATGAGGTACTTAGGTCAACCTCATATCCCCCCTTAGTGAACTCACTTCCCATTTATTTCCTTTTTATCCTTTCATTCCCATATCATCATAACAATCACCCTAGCATGCATGTCCTAGAGGGTTATATCATATCACCTCATAAACATCATACATATACATGTCATGCTCACGTCATAGGAAACACATACAAACATACCTCAATTTCCAAGCTGCGCTACATAAGACAAGTTGCCCACAATCATATAATACACGACATAGCATGGCATATACAACATTCAAAACATACAGGTCACACATCACACAAAGGCCATAGCTTCGTCCTTACCTAAGGCGACGCCGAGCTTGGAGCACGCTCCTCTAACTCCTTAGGGCTTTGGTCGGGATTACCTATAAAAGGGGAAAATGCTAAGTATTAGTTTCCCTTATAATCAATCCTCATTCTAGTTTAAGGTTAGGGTTTTTATTACTAAAAAGGGTTTTATACAAAACTAGGGTTTTTACCTTAGAATTAGTATACTAATTATTAGTAGTCAAAATATAGTTATTTATGATACTTATTGTTACACTTATTTTATTAAGCCCATTAGTTCCATTCTTATAATACTAGTGTTCATGATAACTATAGAAAAATAGTGATAATAATAATAATAAAACTAATACTAGTGACACTAATGTTTATAGTGAGAGAAACCCTAGCATTTTTAAGGCTAAGTCTATTAATGGTGTCATATTCGAAATAATATTATTATAAGGTCACAACATTACAAGTAACTATTCCTAAGGGTGATAATGATAATAGTTGTATATTCTTAAATAATAAAAGGGTTCAAATGCTTTTGATTACAACGATAAGGTAGTGATAGTAGTAATAATAGTAATAGCTAATAATAGTGTCATAGTAATGAGGTTAGGGTTAATGTTAAATGGTATGGTAATAAGGTTCAAGTACTCTTCTTAGTTAACAACCACATGATATTTGCTAGCTTGAGTTAAGTAACATGGATAAGAACAAAAGTAGTATTATTATTAACAATAGTGATAAATGTGTTAAGTATAATAATAATAATAATAACAATAGTACAACCAAGTAAGGTTAAGCAATAATAATAATAACCATAGTAAGGATAATAGAAGTAATAATAGTAATATTATTAATAATGTTAATACTAACAATTATAAGAATTAAGATTAAAGTTAAGTATAATAAAAGTTAGGGTTCAAAAGGGATGTTAGTATTAGTAAGAAAATAAGACATTAATAATAGAGACAATAATAATGATAATAATGATAATAATAATAATAGTAATAGTAATGAAAGAAATAATCATAATAATAATAATAATAATAATAATAATAATAATAATAATAATAGTATTAATATTGGTAGAAAATAGTAGTAGTTATATAAAAGGGATATTAGGGTTTGGATGAGTGGAGAACCATCTAGGGTCGGTGGTGGTCCGGCGGCGGCGCGTGGCGGCGGTGGAGGAGGAAGGGAAGGGAAAAGATCAAGGTGGGGGCTGGATGGCAGGAGGAAAAGAGAAGTTTGAGGTGGGGGAGAAGCAGCAGGTGAAGAGGAGTGGAGTGAGGGTGGTGGCGTGGCAAGGGGCGGCGGCGCGCGACAGCGACGGCGGCGGCCGAGGGTGGTGGAGAGAGGTGGAAGATGAGGGAGGAAGGAGGAGAGGGAGGCAGGGGAAGTTGAAGGCAGGTAAAGGTAGAGGGAGGTCTTCTGGGCATTTTGGAGGGTGGAAGAGGCTCTGGTGGCGGCTGGGCTGGCGGTGGGAGGCGGCGCAAGGGCGGCGAAGGCTGGAAGAGTCGGTTTCGGTCAGTGGACTTTGCACGGCTAGGGCGGCACGTGCAGGGCAAGGAGGAGGGTGGTGGTGGCTTGGTTTTGTCGAGGGAGGTGCAGGGATGGTAACGGTGGCCAGAGGTGGCGGCGGCGGTCTCTGGTGACGGTGAAAAGCCCGTCTTTTTGAGGTGGCGGAGAGGCAGGGTTTCAGGGGAAAAAAACAAAAAGGGAGCTGATCGGGGCTGCCAATGGGGGGTATTTATAGGCAATTGGAAGGGGAAGACGACAAGGGGAGAAGGAGGCGTGCGAGGCAGGTGTGCAGGTGGCCGGCCGGTGGCAAGTGGTGCAGGTCCTGCCATGGCAGGCTGGGTCGGGGAAGGGGAGAGGAAAAGGGAAGGAGGTGGGCACGCGGGAAAGGGAGAGAGGGACTTGGTCGGGGTCGAAAAGAGAAAGAAAACGATAGGGAGAGAGGCAGGGAAAGACAGCCGGTACTGGGCTGGTGGCCGCTAGCAAAATTCGAGCTGCAGGTCGGTGGCTGTGCGGGGGAAGAAGAAGGAAGGGGAAAGGAGGAGGACCGGCGGTCCAGGGGAAAAAGAAAAAGAAGGGGGGGGACCGGCCGGTTCGGCGTTTATAAGGTTTTAAAAACTAAACGCGGCGTTTCAACGGTATGGGGGACAGAGCGCCGCGTCGAGTTGCCTATTTGGCAACGGCTATCTTCAGCGATCGGACGCAGTGTCTCAGCGGGAGGAGAGCCGAAACACTGCGTTTGGGTGCACAGGCGGCTGGCTCGCTGGGCCGCGGGCGAGAAGAAGGAAGGAGAGGCGGGGAGGGGGGTCTGGGCTGCGCAGGCCGGCTCAGTCTGGGGGGGAAAGAAAGAAAAACAAAAAAAGTTAAGGAGGAGGAAGGAAAAAAAGAGAAAAGAAAGAAGAAAAGGAAAAAGGAAAAAAATGGAGAAATGATAAAATGGTTGGGTTGGAGGTATTTGGGTATTTATTTATTTATATAATTAATTTATATATTTAATTTTAATAATAATTATTTTAATAATAATAATTAAATCCATTTTTAAATTAGTTAGGCTATTTTGGATAAATTGTCCTTAACTTCCATTTTAATTAGTAAAATGTCCAAAATTTTCTAATAACTTATTTATTATTTTCTCCTCATTTTTCCTTAATAAATTTCCTCTTTATTTAATAAATTCACCTATTTTCTTAATTTTTCTCTAATAAATTATTATTTGCCATAATTCCTAAATTAGGATTTTTGGGGTATTTCAATATGTATCCTAACTTGATAGTGTTGTTACCTTGATCAATACATAGCATATTAATCATCATTTTCATGGGTATTGCTCAATCCCACGAGCAGTTGACCCAAATGCCTTTTGTAGGTTTTTGAAGACTAGTTAGATGATTTTGCAGCATTTGGTGCATTGTATGGGGAAGAGTAATTTTTCCTGTACCAGGTGTTTGGGCGAAGAGTTATGTTATCCGAATGATAATTTTACCTAAATAACTTTTGGGATCTTTGATCCATGGTATCCCTTTATTTGCATTCTATTATTATATCTCAAAGTTAATCTCCAAACTCATATTTGTATTTATAAATTTTATCTAATTTTGAGTTACTATGTGTTTACTTTAATAGTTTTAGCGTTGTGATTGATATGAGAATGGTATGATAAACCAGAATTATATTAATTATGGCGGTAACACCAGATATTTTGAATATAAGCTTCCCTATAAAATAAACTTTTTTTATTAGTAAAATTTGTGGTGTTATATGTCATTGTTGATGCATCAATATTGAAGCAAAGAGTGAGAGTTATCTAATGGTATACCCTAGTGAGATCTTTTGTGATCCTAATATGTTCTAGATCATTATGTCCCTTGTAGTTCTTTACTTTTGCACCACTTTTCAGTCTCTTTGTATTAGATTTTCTCTCCATTTTTTAGCATCTCATATATATATATAGTCTCATGGCATGGTTTGATTAAAAATATTTAGTCATGCACTTAGTATGATTGGATTACCAAACTTGTACTATGAGTAGTGGTAACATTCATATTTTTGTATTTATTTCTACAAAATAGGGTTTTAAAACTAAAAAAAAATTGGAGTGTTATATACCAAGAAACACATAGATAGTGTAATAAGGGATCATGAATAGAAAGAAGCGAATGAAGATGTGCCATAATATTTCTTAGTTAGTCCATATGTTTCATTCTGTTTTACTCATTAATGATTACACGAACTAATACAATATAAATAAATCTAACAATTAGCATAAGATGGTATATATATATATATATTTCATGTCTTTAAAAGTTAAGTCAAATATTTAACTAACTTAGGGGGTGGGAGAGAGAAAGAGAGAGATAGTTAAAATTTCAAAATGAAAAAATCTTGAGATACAATATATAACAACAATATAACCACTAAAATACGACAACTACAATGTTATGGTCACTAACTTTTTTGCTAAAATTTAGCAATTAATATAGATAAATGTTTAGCTCCTATGACTAATGGTTATATGCCAATCCATAAATACTTACCAACTAGTTAAATTTTGGCTATTGATTCATGACATTAAACATTATTGACTACATCACGGATATAAATATAAGAAGAAGAAAAACAAACCCTACGAAAATGACATAGTTTTAAATTAATTTTTGTTTTGTCAAAAAAATATTAAAATAAAAAAATGGCTCAAGTATTACTTTAGAATGTAGAGAAGGGCAAAAAGGTATGTTATATAGTAGGAGAAGTCGTTCATTTGAGTACAAAGCCAAACATTATTGTTGTGGACAAGTTTTGTTGTGATGACCTATATTGATTGTTGATACAAGATACATACCACCTATTTTTCACTCAATAGATTTTTACAAACACAAAGAGAAATGTAGAGAAAAAAACATATATTAATTGATTAGTCATGAGTGATTAAACTTCTTGTTAAGAGATGCAAAATTACCTTTGAAAAAAATAGTCAATTAGAGATACAAAAAATAACTTCAAAAATAGATACAATGTTGAAGAAAAATGTGATAACAAACAATAAAATTAAAACTTGCATGGTTTTTTAGGATAAAAGGTGGAATGGAAATAATGATAATGGTATTTGTTTAGTTACAGTCATTAGTGACCAATTCTATTTTTTCCAAACAGGAATAAAAGAAATAAATTTAGATTGGTTTTTCAGGGATAAAAGAAATAAATTAAGATTGGTTTTTCACTTCATGGAGAACATTTGCATTTTAGTGACAGTGTCTGAGAGGATGAGGATTATCGATTTTTAAGGAACAAAACTGGAAAAAAAAAATGAAACATATTGTATATTTTGGTTGGTTGGTTAGTTAGTTTACATTGTTTTTTTTATTTCCTTTTCTTTTTTCAAATTGTTTCTAACCGTTTCATTGATTACAAATAAATTAAATTCTAAAATTAAAAACTCACATCAATCAAATGTAATCTATAAAAGTTTCATAACTCTTACAAATACCTCAAAGTATTTGAATTGTTTATATAGTTACATTTTGTTTAATCTATGATTTTTAATTTAAAAATATTCCTTATATATATTATCTTTAATCTAGGTTTAGCTTAAGACGTATTTGTGTGTGTGTGTGTGTGTGTATACACATACATACACACCATATCACCTAAGAAATATAGACAAATGGATGATTTTGTAATTATTTTCAATTGGCTAGCGCTATTTAAATGTACGAGGAATTTGTTGCCAAAAAATTGACAAAACTTTATTTTTCCATTTTTCATAACCGTAAAAGTTAAGCCTGATTTTCTGCTAATTTAGAGAGAGAGGGAGAGAGGGAGAGAGAGAGAGTGTGTGTGTGTGTGTGTGAGAGAGAGAGAGAGAGAGAGTTACTATTATAAACATTTTCACCTAAAAATTCAAAATGGAAAAATATAGAGATACAATAAATAATAACATCATATTATAAACAATAAAACATGGTAAGTGTAATGCACTAACATATTAGAGTTACTATTTTTTTTTTTGCTAAGATTTAGTTGTTAATTTAATTAAACAATTAACTCCCATAACTAATGATTTTATGTCTGTCAATAAATACTTACTAATTAATTAAATTTTGGTTGTTGATTCATGGCATCTAAATTTGTTGACTAATATAAAACAGCTTAAAATAAATCTTTATGCTAATAAAAAAAATTAACAAAAAATTGATTTAGAATGTCGAGAGGAAAATATAGGAATAACTATGGAAAGAAAGTATATTTACATCATTAATCTACCATTATTTCAGAGTCTTACTTTCCCATGCTCCTAGAATCATCTATCATCCTTTGTCTTCGTTGTGTTAACAGGCGTGCGTTGAATGACACGCTTCAAGTAAAAGGAGTAAAAAAAATTACGGGAGATTATGACAGAAAATAAAACTGGATTTGTTCCCATGCGTTGCATAGATTCTTATAAAATAATGTATTATGAATAATTATACGATGAAGTTATTATTAATAATGGCAATAAATTTCTTGTATATTTAAATAGACAGTATTTAAAAAATTAAATTATCCATTCATTTATATTTTTCAAGTATGTCTATATATATAAATATATTTGATTCCTTGCTTAACCAACCATGTGGTATTTTAATTTTAATTTAAAAACTAAAACTAGATTAAAGAGAATATTTATAAGGAATATATTTTAAATTTAAAAAATACAATTGTAGATTAGATAAAATGTAGCTACATAAAGAAATCAAAAGTTTACAAAAGTAAGGAACGTTTATACATCATAGTTGACTGATGTGAGTTATTAATTTTTAATTTTAAAAAATAAAAGAAAAAAAATCAATGAATTAAAAACAATAACCTTCCATTTTGTGATGGCAAAAAGACTAATAATTTAAATAAATAAATAAATAAAGGATTTCACAATGAAACTTGTTACAGACGACAACATCTAGCCACATACTCAAATTCATTATAAAGCAATCCTCTATTTAGTTTTTATTTAAATATTTTTATCAACAAAACAAATTTTGATTTTAAGATTTGTTATTTTCGTAGTGTTTGTTGGATGTATCTATAGTCAACAATTTTAGATGTCATGAATCAATAGCCAAAATTTAATTAACTAGTAGGCATTTATGTATAGGTATATAGCCTTTAGTTATGGGAGTTAACTATTTATTTAAATTAACAACTAAATTTTAGCAAAAAATTAGTAACCGATTATGATTATCGTATTTCAGTGGTTAAAATAAGATGTTGTTGTATAATGTATCTTTAGATTATGAATTTTTAATTTTTTGCTAAAATTTCCCCTGATCACGTAGCTAAGAATTAAAAACTAAGCTTAACTTTTAAAGACGTGATAAAAAGTTTCTACTGCAATGGTCAAGATTTAGTAAATAACTAACTTGAATTTATTTTAATCTTGACCCTTCAATCTTCTAGATCTAATGACAATTAAAGATTCCTACATTTATATTTTAAGTAATAGTTTGTACAAGAGCCTAAATCTATATATATATATTCCTTATGTGTTGTATTGGAAACGTTTGAATATTTGTCTTTGGTAATTGATTGTTTCAAACCATTTATAAGTGGTGGAAAAATGACTGGCGGTGATGCTAGAGATGTAATTGTCTATTCATGATTTTAATAAAATTATCAATTCATTAGCAAAAAAAAAAGGAAATAGAGATCAACGAATAACATTGCTAATTGGAGATTAAAATAAAAATTAAGGCATTTTTTTTCTTTTATCACTAGATTACTAGTTGACTTATTGTTATCATATGTTATTATTTCTGATAAATTTGTCTCGTACATCTCTAATGTCATGCCTGACTCAAATATATCGGTAAAATAATATTTTGTATGCTAATTTTATTATCTATGTTTTATAGTACAAAATCAGTCCGTCCATTTCTTTAAAAATATTTTTTTATTTAGAAAATTTTATTTTAAAAAGAAAACTCCTTTAGAAAAGGTAAATGCATTTTTTGTTATACATTAATATGTTATACATTAATGAATGATATAAATTTAATACTATAAGCATATGTATTATATTTTAAAATGACGTAAAAATTAATAAATGGACTGTCTTTTAAGAAAGAGGGAGAAATGGTTAAGCCACATCAAACAATTTTAAACTTACCGATGAACGGTTCCGAGCATGATATGCGTTTTAAGTAACTTTGCTGAGAAATTAGAGCCTTAGGTGATGGGCCAAGAAAGAAGCCGTGAAGATCTTATGGACTATCGAACCTGGTAGGAAGCCGCGCTAATTTCCTGGAGGATTGAACCTTCCATAGCAAATATTAGCCGATAAAGGCCCTCTTGTTCATGACTGGACCGGTATCTGACTGCATGATATATATGCAGCTACTGGCCCACTCCTGGTAAGAGTTAAATTGAGGTAAAAATAAAAAGGAATAAATATTTATAAGTCTTTCTAATTCAGATATAAAAGTGTTCACTTTTTTTATTTTAGATATTAACATACGTAAATTGTTCGATGAGGGTGTAGTGACCGAATTACCGATTTTGGTGGCACATGCAGTAGCTTTCCATCAAAAAAATTTAAAATCGATTGTTTTATTCAAATAATAATATAAAAATTACAACAAATACTTAATTAGTTTTATTTCAACCTTATTTTCTATTGAGGAGATAAATTGCAATAAATAAAATCATATTTTTTGAAATTCCATTTCTTTACATCCTAGGCATTAAAAAAATCATATTTTGTATAAAATCTCATATATTTTTAACAAATAACTTTTCAGAAGATTCTCAAATTTTTAATTTCAGATTTTGTGAGAGTTTTTTAAATTTCTAGTTTTTTTAAAAAAAAATTAGATATTCTCAAATATCTATATATTTCTTTAAAATCCAAATTTTTCAAAAAGAAAAAAATGCTAATTTTACATAAAGTTCCCAAAAAATTGAAAATTTTAATTATAAATTTTTTCCCTTAATGAAATTTTTTTAGATTCCAATTTTTTTTATAAAAATTTAATTTATCTTATATTTAATCTTCATATGATCTTCAAAATACATATTGACTTTTTTAGATAAATTGCATTATCTTGATAAGATAATATGTTATATATATATATCCTCAAATAGAAATCTAAATACTTTTATGTTTCAACTAGAAAAATTTATAAATATTTATGCCTTACTTATTATTTATATCATAAAATAGATGATGATCCCTATTAAATGCCATGGCAATTGAGCTTGATCTTTAGTGGACATGTTTATTGAGTGGGCTTGGATCGAATCAAGGGTGGATCTAATTTAAGTTAGGCGAGTTGTGTCATGGTTCACCCCGCCATTTGTTGGTGGAACTTAGGGACAACAATTTTTTCCGAGGGTTTGGGATCTTGTTGGAGATTCCCTGTTCGGGTTCGGGTTCGGGTTCGGAGAGAGAATTTGGGGATTAGGTTCAGGTTCGAAGATTCTTAACAGGGATTTTTTTAGGGACGAAACGTGGACGAATTTAGGGTCCCCATCCCCGAACCCATCCCGAATAATTTATATATATAATATAATATAATTTTTTATAGAATATAAATTAAAAGTATAATATAAAAAAAAGTTTGAGGATCGGGGATCGGGTCGGGTTTTAAGATCAAAAAATAGATCGGGGATGGGAAATAGATTGGAGATCGGATTAGGTATGGGGATTTGATCCCCGTGGGGATTGGGTAGGAGAATCCCCGATAATAAAAAAAATTAGGATTGGGTTGGGTTCAGAGATTATTTTTCTTATCGGGTTCGAGGATGTGGATGGGGTCCCCGACCCACCCCGTTGCCATCCTTAGTGGAACTTGATTAGGCTTAGGCCAACATTAGACTTGGTCAATCTATGAGCCTTAAAAAATTAATTTTTTAGTTGATTATTTTGAATATTTTTTACAAAGGAAAAAACATGAAATTATAATGACTACTTATAGTGTGTGTTTACCTCATTATATATATTATGAATTCATAAAAAATCATAATTTTATTTTATATATTATTTTTATAATCTCATTGACTATATTATATACTATATTATTATTTCACGAATGGATCCCACTATTTTTTTTTACTAAATATCTAAAGTATTATATTCTATTATCATTATACCCTTATTAATTACCCATCCATCACCAACTAATATCCACTATAATTAAATAACCAATACAAATAATATAAATTTAAATTATAACTTATTTATTTATTTATTATTAAACTGAAGACTGTAAGATATAAAGCCTTATAGTCAACGCTCTCTCTGTAATAGCTCAAAATTTTAGAACCTATAATTTAATAAATAACCCTCAAGTGGGATAATTTAAATTTTAAATTTATTTAATTTAATTATTTTGTAGATTTTGAGTATATAAAATGGATATGAATATTTAATAAATTAAAATAAATATTTTGATATTTTATCATACTCATTTTATTTAAGTAATTTTTCAAACCAGTATTTTACTAACAAATTACCCTTTTTAAACCAATATATTAAGTTCTAATAAATTAATTAAATTAATTTATCTATCAAAAATATTAAATGTCGTTATTGAAAGTATTATTTTATTTTATTTTTCCCCTTTCTCCTTTTTCCTTTTTCCCCTTTTCCTTTTTTTCCTCTCATTTTTCTTCTTTTTCTTCTTTTCCTCCTTTTTCCATTTTCTTCCCCTTCGGGCCACCAGGCCTGCGACTCTCCTTCCCCCCTTCACACTAGGCCGTTGGCCCACTTCCTTCCCTTCTCCTCCCTTTCCCGCGTCGTCGCCCAGCCCATCTCCCCCTTCCTTTTCTTTCCTTTCTTTCCACCCGGTAAGGCTAGCCCAACCTCTCTTTTTTTCTCCCCTCTCCCTCGCGCGCAAGCCGGCCTACTCCCCTTTCTTTCTTCCCCCGCCTAACCGGCCTGCTTCTCCTTTTCTTTTCTTCTTCTTCTTCTTCTTTCCTCCTTCCTTCTCCTTCAACCACCGCACGCCATGACCAGCCTGCTACGTCGCCTGCAACTCCAACGTGCAACTGTTGCCCCTGCAACCATGCTCCCTCTCCCTCTCTCTCCCCTGTCCCTTTCCTTCCATTTTCGGGCCATACACACCATGCACCACATGCCCCTTCCTTTCTTTCTTCCTTCCTTCTCCCTACAACCCGCCACCCTACCACCTGTAACCACTGCCTCCCAACCGACCACCCCTACCTCCTCTCCTCTCCCTCTCCTTTTCTTCTTCTTTACTGCTTCATTTTTGCCCTACTCGAGCCCTCCTTCTCCCTCTACCAATCTCCCATTCTCCCTTTTTTCCCCTCTTCTCCTCTTCCCCTATTTTTTCTTTTTCGCCTCCAACTACCGCCCAACCAACCACCACATCTACCTCCTGACACCCCCTACTACCTCCCTGCACCACTAAGCCACCACCACTTGTCCCTACAAACTCCCCCCCCCTCTCTTTTCTTTCCTCTCCTTATCAGCCTCCACCCTGCACCATCGTCGTCCGCTGTCATTCAGCCTCTTCCGCCACCTCCACAGCCACCAATCTACCCCCTAACACCTCCTCTACCACCCCCACATCCTCCCTTTGGCTAAAATCTCTCCCTCCAGCCATCCCTTCTCTTCTTCCTTTTCCTTCCCTCTTCTCCTTCGCCACCCTTGCATCCATTTTTCCAGCCCTACAGCTACCATCTCCGCCGCCCTGAGCCGCCGATCATCCACCCGCAACCATCATCTAAACCCCTACTTTATCCCTACACCCAACCACCACCCTAAATCCCCTCCACCTACTCTCCACCTCACCCCAAAAACTCCAACCTGAACTAACCCATCCCTTCTTCCCAATTTTCCCTCTTCGACCCCTTCTCCCTTTCATTCCTGCATGTAGCTCACGCTACTCATGCAATGTGAGTTCTACATTCATTTGATCCATCTTTAGGTTAATCTTGAGGTATAACCATAATTAATACTAGTATGTATTTAATTAAGTTTTTGATAAAATTTATTCCTTTGATTTTCTACCTTCTAATATGATAAATGTTGATATTAGTTTTAGGTATTGATTTTTACTAATCAAAGCTCAAACCTTTAACTGGGGTAGTGATAAAGTTTAATTTTTTCTAGAAATAAGGTAACTATTATACCATACTAAAATGCGTGGATATACGTATGTTAGCATATTAGGATTTTTAATATATTTATATGCATGATATATATTGTTAAGTATAAGGTATTTAGTGGCATATGTTGGTTGATGAAAAGAAAAGCATGATAATTTATGTGTCATGTGTAGAAATAATGCTTAGGGGAAGAAGCCTTGTTATTAATAATGTTAAATACATATGTATGGTATGATATGCTAATGTGGTCATTTGTTGCATAGATAATATTAATGTAAGCCCTAGGGGCATTTTAGTAAATTCTCGTGTATGAAAGCATGGCCTAAATAAGTGTAGGTGCTAATGTGTGTTAATGATAAATAATATTAGTTTGTGGTGTTAGATGATGTATATTAGCCATGTATATTAATATTTATGTGGTGAGGATATTTTGGTAAAATTGGTATAGTAAGGGTAAAATAGTAAATTACAAGTGTAAAAGGGGTAAAATGGTAAATGGACAAGTAAGGAGGCTATTTTAGTAATGTTACATGAAAAGGGGGATAACTTGGTAATTTTTGTGAGTAAGAAAGTATTTTGGTAAATTAATAAAAAAGGCAAGGGCATTTTGGTCATTTTGTAAAGTAAAGGGTAAAATGGTAATTTGATAAAGAAAAGGGTATTTTAGTAATTTGGCATAATGGAAGGATATTTTGGTTATTTTGTAAAGTAAATGGGTAAAATAGTAGTTTGATAAAGAAAAAGGGTATTTTAGTAATTCGGTAAAATGGAAGGACATTTTAGTAATTTTGTAAAGTAAAAGGGTAAAATGGTGATTTAATAAAGGAGAAAGGTATTTTGGTAATTTGGCTTAAAGAAAGGGTATTTTGATAAATTGGCATAAAGGAAGGGTATTTTAGTAATATGGTATGAAAGAAGGGTATTTTGGCAATTTTGTAAAAGTGAAGTGGTAAAATGGTGATTTAATAAAAAAGAATGGTATTTTAGTAAATTGGCATAAAAGAAGGGTACTTTGGTAATTTTGTAAGTAAAAGGGGAAAATGGTAATTATAATGATAAAGAAGGGTAATTTAGTAATTTAACCCACCAAAATGGCAATTTAGTAAGTAAGAGGGTTAATTTGGTAATTTAAACAACTAAAGGGGTATATTGGTAATTCTAATAAATAAGAAGGACAATTTGGTAATTTAACTAAACAAATGGGCAATCTGATAAATGTAACAAGTATGAAGGGTGATTTGGTAACTTAATAAGCCTAAGGGGAAATTTGGTAATTTAAATAAGTATAAAGGGTAATACGGTAATTTAACCAACTGGAATGGTAAATTGGTAACTTAACAAGTATGAGAGGTAAAGTTGGTGATTTAATAAGTATAGAGGATAATTTAGTAATCTAATACATACAAGGGGTATTTTGGTAATTATGTAAATATGAAGGGTAATATGGTAAATTAGCAAATGAAAATGGGTGACTTGGTAATTTTGCAAACAGGGGGTATTTCAGTAATTTTGTAAGGATGATGGAGGTAAATATATAACTTGTGTTTAACATGTCAATGGATTAAATGAATTTCATAATAAGACATAAGTAATAGTGAAAAACAAGGTAAGAGTAATTGATAAGTCATCGAGTATCACAATAACATGGCATAACTAAAGGTTGGATGGATAATTAAAGGTGTGAACCGTGTGATATGTTGTTTATATCACAATCATGCAAGAGGTGTCTGGTTGGTAGGTACGCATGGAAATGTGTGTTAGATATGTTCGAAGTACGTGTTAGGGTTTTGTGTATGCCATGATCCTTGATATAGAATACTTGATTCTATAGCCAATATATATTTGTGTCTCTAGATTTGTGACATTTTTCCTTCCATCGAATTATTTAAATGGACCTATTGAATAAGACACAAATAAAGTACTAATTACATAAAGTGAAAGATTATTGAGCCGGATCCAAACCGGTCCACTAGCGAATAATAATGGTCAGGTGCAGGGTGCCCTGGAGACTGGTCCACGGGCAAATAATAGTGGTCAAGTGTGTTCTGCCCTGAAGTGTTTCTGGTCCACCGGCTATAAGAGTGGGGGATCCCAAGTTCAATAAACCAAATGTTGGATATTAATAAAGTATGGGAAGAAACTAATCACTTATAATGGAACACCATGTGAGTCGGAGCCAGACCAGTCCACCGCGAATAATAGTTGTCAGGCGCAAAGTGCCCTGAAGACTGGTCCACCGACGAATAATAGTGATCAGGTGCGTTCTGCCCTAAAGTGTATTCTGGTCCATCGGCTATAATAGTGGGATTCCCACGCTCACATGGATATAATTCGAAAGATGGTGATTGAATAATGATTAATTAATGGTTTAAGAGTAAAAGAGTTACTTTCATCCTCATGATCTATTGTTATAATATGATTTCAACCTTGATACCTGACTCTCTCTTGGTATGTTACGGTACTGCTAAGTGAATGGGCCTTGTGCTATGCATTTCTTCTTATATGATGTGTTGCACCGTGTATTATTCCTTAAGATGATTATAGTTATCTTTGTGCCCGAGCATGTTATCATTGTATATCGTTATGTATTATGTGGTACATGTGGGCCTTGCCTTTTGGTTTGGTATAAAGGGTTATTCAGTACCATAGTACTGAAGGGTTCCATTTGTGGTCCCCTACCTATTCAATTGGTAGTGTCCCTTGTAGGTCTAATGCAGGTTCTGTTCAAGCTAAACGAGAGTAAGGATTATCTGGAAAACTTTTAAGGTTTCACCCGCCACCTTCTTTCTTCATTGTTTAAAATGATTTTACTCTTGTAACCACTAATAATGGGCTTATATCTTTTATAATGAATTTAGTGCGCTACTCTAATTTAAATAAAGTCTGAACTTGAGTAAATTACATTTTAGTTCTTTTTAGACTTAGCACTTGGTACTTGAACTATAGGATGAAACCGGTCTGGTACTAAGTGTGGTCATAACATTCCCAAAATTTACACCTTTTTTCTTTTTGCTTTCACTAATTTTTAAATAAAACAAATTTTTTTAGTAGTAAATTTTGGGAGTGTTACTCTCTCCTCTCTCGTCTATGGTGAGAAGAGGCTCTTCCACCAAGGAAGGACACGACCACCCCCATAAGGTCTTTCTAACCATTGTCAAACAAGGTTGTTCTTCATCCCCAGATATGCAATTGGAACAACCAATTAAATGACATTTCTTCCCATATCTGTTGAGGCAAGCATACTTCTTCCTTCCACGTCATAAAGGTTTTACGAAGAGGTATATGTCTTTCGTTCCCCGTTGAATGTAGTTGGCATTCTAGTGATTTCTTTAGAGGATTTGGGATGGTATCTTCAATACTTGCTACCCTAGTTGCTAAAATTAGGGTTTGAATTGTAATGTTTTGCATCGGCCATCCTAAATTAGACAAAGGATGATCACCTCGATAGCCACCGGAGGGTGGGATCATCAAGCTTTGTTGTTTTGCCGACTATGTCTTCCCTGCTAACCTTGGCAACAAGTCCTGGCATGCCTCTAACATCATGTAATGTGCCTCATGCATATTTAATCCTACCTAACCCTATCTATGCTAAACCTATTGCTCTTCCTATTCCTAATTATGACCCTAACCTCGAATCGGTAGTGGTTAGTTAGAGATCGAAAGTAATTAGTAATAGGAATATTATTTCCATTTATTGTCTTTGTTATATCCCACATGTTTATGTTGGTGAGAAAGTCAAAATTAAAGTTCATAAAGAGAAAAATCAAGAAGCAATAGAGGACTGGTAGTTTACTATTGTCGAGTATATCATTGGCTCCAGACATACCTTATGGCATATACAGTCTTTTGTTAAACTTAGTGGCTAAATTTGAACCCGTCCCCCCACATATTATTTTGCATGATGATGGTTTTGTGATTTTTAAATTTTAGTCACGTGAGGATCAACAATTGGTGACTACTCATATTGGACCTATTTCAATAGGTTTTTTATTATGAAGGATTGTCATTAATGCTTTGGGTTAGTAAAACCCAAGTTCCAATGCCTACCTTTATGGATTAAGCCTCTGAATATGCCTCTAGATTATTTATATTTGGATACTTTGAGTAAGATTGCTAGTGCGGTTTGAAAACCCTTACTCATGGATGGTTTCAAAAGGACTAAGGAGTGGATGTCTTATGCTATAGTCCTTATGGTGATTGATGTTACTACAAATTATTTGGACTTTGTTGAGATTGAGGATGATGATGAGCTGATTGATCGGTTGGTTTAACATGAGTGGAGGCTTGTTTATAGTGATAATTGTGATGTTTTTAGCTAGAACCTTTCCTCTTACTCTAAAAAGAGGCATGCATTTTCTCCTCAAACATATGTGGGTGTTTAGTGAAAATAGGAACCTATTTAGAAATGTGTAGAGCTAAGAAAAAGAAATCATGGGGTCTCGTCTAGCATTCTTATTGTGCATGTTGTCATTGTGGATCCTCCTGTTGGCCCCTCCAATTCAGTTGATATTCACACTGGTATTTCTGATAAGTATGACACTTTTATTAATAAGTATCCTGATTTGTTGGATTGGGAAGAGGATATTGATCTCCAATTGGAGACTGACCGGGGAGTCACAAGAAGGCCTAACCCAACCAATTCCCATTGATTGCACATCTAAATATTTTAGGCTTCAATAAACCTTAAAATAAAGAGAGATGAAATATTGGCGTAAAGTGAATAATATCTCTCTTTGTGGTATTTTGGAGACTAAGGGTAAGGCTACTATGGATAATAGAATAAAGTAGCGTGTTTGGCCCAATTAGGGTTTTATCGATAGTTGTGATCATCATGATAGTGGTCATATTTGTTATGTTTGGTATAGGTCATGTTGGAATATTGTTATATTGTCTTCTTGTGCCTAATGGGTTTTACTTGTGTTTATAGGATGCAATGGGATTGCCTTCCCCCCTCACTTTGGTTTATGCTTGCAATGCTAGTAAGGAAATGAAGGAGTTATGGGGTTAACTAGGGGTCTATTTGATCGCTACTCCATGGGTAGTGATGGGGGATTTCAACATTGTCCTCAATGTTGACGAGAAGATCCAAGGGGATGATGGTTGTGTACATAATATTATGTATTTCGGGGCTTTCATCTTTTAAGTTATGATTCAGGAATTGCCTTACACTGGACCTTATTTACTTGGAGTAATTGACATGTGGATATAAATATGATCTTATGCAAGATGGATAAAGCCATAGGAAATACTACTAGGCCAGCTAGTATTATGTCTACTTTAGTTTAGTTATAAGAGTGCCCTTGCTCAAACCGTTGCTCGACTCTTCTCACCTAGCATTCCTTTACTCCCTCGAGCAAAAGAAGGTTCAAATTCTATAATATGTGGTGTAAGGATATGGGTTTCAGTCATTTTTTTTATGATATGGTCTACTCCTTATCAAGGGGGCATCAATAATCATTTTAAAAAAAATTATCTTGAGGAAGAAATTAAGTTGAATAAGGAGGATTATAGTAGTATTTCAAGTGGGTTAAAGGATAAAAGCGGGTTCTTGTATGGATTTAGGAGGTTTTAAGAGGTGACCCCAATAATATAGCAGCACAATAGTAGGATAAGGAGGCCCTTAGGAAATATGAGCATCTTGCCTTCTATGAGGACAGTGTTTACGCATAAAGGGTGGTTGTGCACTGGATAAATAAAGGTGACTCAATACCCAAAATCTTCTTTATTTCCATGAAATCCAGGGAGTATTAGAATTTTTTTTTACAAGATCTAAGATGAGCATAGGACCTAGACTACAAATCTGCAAGAGATATTTGATGTATTCTACATGTATTGGCAGAGTTTCCTAGGATGCAATCAAGAGCCTCTAGGGGAGATATCATTTGTTGTTATTCCTCAGGGGGCCATTGAATCTCAAGAGTTTCATCAAGGTCTAATAGCCTTTTTTACTATAAAGGAGGTGAGACACATTATTTTTTCTATCAGGGATACCAAAGCACTGAGTCTACAAAATTATATATATTTTTTCAAGTAGGCCTAAGATATTATTTGATTAGATATTTGGAGAGTTCTTAACAGTGATTTCCTTGACGCTAAGTTACCATTTTCTCTTAGCTCTACTATGCTTGTTTTGATTCCAAAGGTCATGAATCCTACCTTTGTGGGGGATTTCAAACATATAGTGTGTTGCTCGATGCTCTATAAGGCATTTACGAAGATAGTCACCTTTAGGTTATAGATGGTTATGTATACAATCATTGATATCTCTCAATATGATTTTATAAAAGGCATATCGATATGTGAGAATTTCCTCTTAGCTCATAAGCATCTTAGGATATATGATAGGAAGAATACGTCCTCTAGGTGCATGCTCAAGCTTGATATGTAGAAGGATTATGACTCTATAGGTTGGGAGTTTCTATATAATATCACCCTAGCATTGTACTTTTCTATACACTTGGTTAAGGTGATTGTGGTTTGTGTTTCTATGGTTCATTATCACACTATTGTAAATGGATATCTACCAAAGCCTTTTCATGCCCAGAATGGTTCGAGGTAGGGATACCCCTTATACCTTTTTTTGTTATTGGTATAGGGTACCTCACTAGATTGTTGAAGGCACTTTGGTACGATGATGACTTTAGAGGAAACCACCGGTGCATAGCCCTTATAATAGTTTGTCTTCCATCTATTGATGATCTCTGCCTTTTTAGCAAAGGGGATTTGAAATATATCAGGTGTATAATGAATATTGTTTGAGGTTTCAATGAGATCTCTAAACCGAAAATTAATCCCTATAAGAGCTCAATGTATTTTGGAGGGATGAGCAAAGATGTCAAAAATAATATTCGTTGGCTACTCTATTTTTGTCAGGCCTCCTTCCCTTTTAGATACCTTGGTGTACTAATTCTACCTCTCGGTTGAAGGCATCTTATATGGCTACTCTTTTGGACAATGTACTAGCTAGGACAAATCATTGGTCCACAAGGCTCCTCTCGTATGTTGGTAAATTGCAACTACTTAAGTCTATTCTTTTTGACATCTAGATGTATTGGTCTTAGATATATTTACTACCTAAGAAATTTGTTGTTAAACTTATTTCTCTTTATAAAACTTTCTTATGGACTGGTAATGTGGTGTGTAGTAGGAAATCTCTATTTTTATGGTCCATATGTTACCTCTCAAAGAGGGAAGGGGGTCATGGCTTAATTAATCTGCATAGTCGAAACCTTGCTGCTATGGAAAGTATATTATGGAACCAAACATAGAAAAAGGACACCCTCTAGATTTAATGGACTTATAGAAAATTTATTTGTAATGACACGGTATGGGATATGGTGGTGCTAGGTGGAGTTTCATGGCCTTTGAGGTGCATTCTCGGCCTAAGAGACAAGTTATACCCGTACATTTCTTCTTATGTTGACCACTACATAATCCAAGCAGTGTATAAGCACGTGTAGCCTAGGGGACCTCAAATTATGTGGTGGGGAGTTATGGGACAATCTAGCTATGCCTAGTCATCAGTTTATTGTGTGGTTAGTCAATAGATGGAAGCTAGCTATGAAAAAGAAAGTATACATGTTTACGAGAATTTAGGATGCCCACTGTTTTCTATCAAGAGGTGGAATCTGGGGACCACTTTATTACTTTCTTATCTTACCTTTGCTATAATGTACCATAGATTGTGATGGATGAAAGACAATGTTATACACACTATTTCTTTCGTTGATCTAATGAATGCTGCTTCTAGAATCAAGAGATCGAATTTGTGGTGTCAGATCTCGAGGGGTCTCCTAATTACTGATATCTCTCTCGTATGGAGGGATAGGAATTTGAAGACTTTTCAATCATGGGACGTCATCTGGTTAGTGTTGGTCAGAAATATTGATGTTACGATGGGTTGAAGGATCACCTACAAGTCTAAGATTGTTAAGTTTCATGCAGTTTTGTCTCTTGTAGATAGTTTTTGTTAATTTTATCTATAAACTCTCATTTTGAATTAACAATATTACAATGTTTGTTTAGGTGAGTAGGGGAGAGTTTATCTTAAAAAATGAATAATAATAATAATAATAATAATAATAATAATAATAATAATAATAATAATAATTGTCAAAATGAATTAATAATTTTTAAAGATAATATTAATCATATTTATAAATAGGTAATTAATAAAATTATTAACTACAATTTTTAATAAAAAGTTAATACAGATATTATTTATTAAAATGATAAATTAATAAATGATAAAATTATTATGATTCATAATTATAAATAAGTAATCAATATAAATAATATTAATTTCATGGATATATAAATTGTTTATACGATTCATATTAATCATGATTATAAATAATAATGTTATTGATAATTATAAATAATTAATTAATAAGAATATTATATTTAATAATAAATCATCCTTATTAATAATAATTATAATTAATTAATTAATAAAAAAATCACATTAATAATTATAAATATAATTAATTAATTAAATGAATAATTTTAATTGCAATGATAAATTAATAAATATAATTTATAATATCAATCATTATCGTAATTAAAGAATAAATGTTAAAATATTAATGATAATGTTAATTAAGAAATTAATAAGTATAGTTTTTAATATAAATAAAAATAAATAAATAATAACAATATTATTATTAATCATAATTATAAATAATTTTAATTTTAAAGATATAATTTTTTTATAATATCAATATTAATCATATATAAACAAAAATGATAATTATAAGGAAATAATTAACAAGAATATTATTTATAATTATAATTAATTTTTAATCAATAAAAATATTATAAATATTTATTGGAATTAGATAATCTAAATATAATATTAATGATAATTACAAATAACTAATTAATAGTATTATTATTAATTGTAATGATGAATTAATAAATATTATGAATAGTATTAATCATAATTATAATCAAGTAATCCCTAAAAAATATATTAATTATAATCTTAAATATCAAATTAATAAGGATATAATTTAGTATAACTATAATTAAAAAAATATTAATAAAAAATGTAAATAATTTTTCATTTTTGATGTATATAACTTGTTTATGAGCTTAATTTTGATCATCATAATTATAGAAAATAATTTTCATTAAAGTTATAAAGAATTAATTAATAACAATAATATTATTCTTAATTATAATTAAATAATCCAAACAAATAATATTAATTATAATTAGAAATAATTATCTATTAATGATACTGTTAATTGTAATAATAAGTTAATAATTATTAAAAATAATATTGATCATAATTACCAAAAAATTAATTGATTCAGACAAATATTTATTATAATCTTAGATAACAAATTAATAAGGATAGTATATAGTATAATTATAAACTAATAATTAATAAAATATTTAATTATAAATTATAATTACAATTAATTAATCAATATAAATAATATTAATTTTAATGAAAAATATTTTTTATTAAGTTTATATTAATCATAATTATAAGTAATAATGTTATGTATACTTATAAAGGAATAATCCACAATAACATTATTTTTAATAATTAATCTTCAATGTTTTTTCTTGTGTTTGATGAAAAACAAAGGAGAGGAGATTCTCTCTTAAATAATTGCTATTCAAATGCTTGTATCGTGTTAATGTTGCAAATTATATTCACCACACAATTTTTGAAGTAGAGGGGTTTCAATATGATAGTCCATTCATGACCTCTACTTTTTTGATTGATACTCTAGAGAAGTTTTATTAAATAAAATACTTGTTTTTCAAATATCATAAATTTATGGTAACCATTTCCTCCTTTTTCTATAAAAAGCAATGTAAATAATTATGTTAAAGCCAAGTCTAATAAACAAAAGTTATGCATCAAACACTTCTTTTAGGACAAGAGCAAGGTTGATGATAATATAGAAACTTTTCAATAGCTTTGGTGCTTACCTTATTCATTGTTATCTTTAAAAAAATGTTAAATAGTCGTATATAACTTGTTTGATATATCGCGTTAAAGTCAATAAGATTATAACACCTATTTTTTAAAATCTAAGTCCCATAAAATATCATTTTCTCTCAAAAATTTGTTAAAGTTGTTAATTTATTTTACAATCTTATTGATGGTTTTGAAATTATATTAAATTTTATTTAATTGGTTGTCATTTTAAATAATTTTAGATAAATTTTTCATGATTACGATTTCAATAAACTCGTGTAATTTCAATTTTTGTCTAATTTTTTTCTTCTTCTGGTCTTTGATTTAATATTTTAAATTTATTTTTCTATCATGATTTTATTGTATGATTGTAACTTATTTTAAAGCTATATATCATTAATAAAAATAAATTATTGGAAATTATAAAATTCCATTAAACTAGTGAAATTATTTTAAAGACTTCATCAATAGTCAACATTTCTATTAAAGTTATCCTATCCAAAAATATATATTTTAATTACTTTATTTGTAGATTTGTATTTTATTTAAGTTTATTTATATATATGTACATATATATTGTATCATAAAAGGGTAAAACTAGCAAACTAGCATGACAAGATTCCCCTCTCCGTTCCTTTCTTTCATCTTCTTTTTCCTTTTTATCTGTAGGGCTTGAATTTTGACATGATAACCATCGACCAAGAGAGCTTTGATGCTCGACCTTTGCTTCATCCTAAGCCTCCCTTCTTACTCTCCTATCCTTCACTCTAGCGAGATAAAGGTGATGATGGATGGTGATAGACAAACAAAGATGTAACACCAACATGTGCACCAATGATGAAGCGACGAGCAAGGCAAAATGCAACCAACTCGCCCTCCACTTTCATGACAATCACCATAACTACACCAACAGAGCAACTATAGTCAGCATTATCCATCCTCTTGTTTCGCTAGCTCACAATGAGCTATTTCGACCTGATTCTTCTGGTATAGATGATATTTTAAGTTTTAGTTAAACAAGTTTTAGTCTTATGTTTGCTTTGACTTCCACATTATTATTTTGAAATATTATTTTTCTACGTAGAAAATGAAGGGATTATAAAGATACTTGTGAACTTTATGTTAGGATATCGGATAAGTTATTGATACCTTCAAACAAAAAGGATTAAAAAGAAACACAAAACGTGAGTAAGCTCAAACTAAATGAAAAGTAAACATCCCTATGATTCCCATGGACAAGAGCCCCAATTATTATAATTCATGTGTACTACAAAATGAATAATGAATTATTTGATAGCATGTTAAAATTAAAAAAAAAATTTGAGGTCATGAGTTTAATCCATATTGTTGACAAATTCTAGTGGTATAAATTTTATAATATATATGAATGATTACTATAAAAGAAAGCCTAAGCGTCTAATTAATCGTTGAGGATAAGTGTTGGATTAAAATTTTGAATGTGTTCTTTTATTCATACATAATTCTATTTTGTAGTTTTTTACCCATTGTTGTTGTTGTTGTTGTTGTTCTTCTTCTTCTTCTTCTTCTTCTTCTTCTTCTTCTTCTTCTTCTTCTTATTATTATTATTATTATTATTATTATTATTATTATTATTATTATTATTATTATTATTATTATTATTATTATTATTATTATTATTATCCACATCATTTAAAATTTATCATATTTTTATTTTCTTATAGTTGCGAATTTTACTTTGTTATTTGACTAAGAAGGATAATTAGTTGGTGTGCATTTATACGGAAGTATCATAAACCCTATGTCACAATTGTAAACCATGTGTAATGAACAATATGATTCCATGTAGCCAAAAATTAGGAGAACAATACTCCATATAAACCTACACCAGTTAAAATTTTGTTCTACAATCTACCTCTACAACAACCCATTGACAATTGTATAGCTCGATTAGAAGTAAATTTAATAATTTTAGTTCATGAACTTCCTAATTTAATGGTCGATTTATTTATCCTTGGTCTTTGTTGAGCAAACAGTGATTTGCAAGGTCGATTCTAATTATAATAAAAGTAGTCATGAACATAAAGTTCTATTCTTTTAGGATGTTATTAAAAATTTATAAATATTCACAAATCTAGGACTTTATTGACATATTTTGTAGACATGAACCTATCATCTTAAAAGAATAGGAGTCCTAGATTTTTATATAAATAAATAAACAACTAATGAAACCGGCTTAGCTGATGAAGCATTGGATTAATAATGTACAGGTTTGAAATTGATCTCCGTTATTAACAAATTTAAATAATGCTATAAAAACTCTTCACCTTTTGTATTTTTTATTGTTTACATATTATAAGGCCCTAAGAAAATTTCCACATTAATCCCCATGGCTCAAGGCAAGCCATAGTCATTTGAAAAAAAAAGAGGGGTGTTAGGACATACTCTCCTTAACTTAAGTTTACTAAATTGATCTCGTATAATATAAACTAATATTATTAGATAAAACTTAATCTAAGTTATAAAAAATTAATGAGTTATTAATGTGACTATTATTACTATAATAATTAATTAATACTTTCTTTATTAGTACTTCTACTAAGGTTATTATTACGATCAATATTCCAATGATCACTAATAATTTTATATATTTTAATTCTTATAAAAATGCATATCTAATTTGATCTGATATGATAAGTTACAAAAATAAACTAAAGGAAAAATGTCATTAGGCCCTACTATCCTCGATTTCTTTTTGTTGCTTATCATGTCAATTATATCAACACCAATAAGATGTAATTATATCATATTAATATAATGAATGTTATTATTATTATTAACATTAATTTAATAATACAAAAAATAATATTTTTGATAGTAATATTACTAATATATTTATCAATATATTATTATGATAGATGTTGTTAATTGTAACTTTAATAAAGGAGAATTAATGTAATAATACTACTAATTAATAATTGAAATAGGTAATGTAATAATACAAAAAATACAATGATAACATGAATTAATGTTAATCTTAACCTATAATATTAATGTTAATAATTTATAAATAAAATTGTTATTATTATTATTATTAATGTTAATAGTAATAATAACTAATTTAATAATATAAGTATACTTAATCATTTATAATATTATATCATATTAGTAATATCTATTCAATAATAATCAATATAAACAATGACTAATTTAATAATGATTGATAGTATGCAGGTTGATTTAAGAAACTAAATAGTCAATATTTATAAACATATATTTTATAGATTGATTTATAAAATTAAATAATATATAGATTAATTTAATAAAATAAATAATAATCTTAATAGTAATTAATATTAATCATAAATAATAATCATAATATGAATTAGATTAATAATATAAAAATAGTAATTCATGTTGATATTAATTAATATTAAAATTAATTTCTTCATAATATTAATAACTAATAATAGAAATAATAACAATCAATAACAATACTATTAATAGTAATGATAATTAATTTAGAAAGATAAATAATAATAATAATAATAATTAGAAAAATTAATATTAATTTAATAATAACAATAAAAAATCACTAATAATAATTAACACATATAACAGCAATACATTATAATCACAATCTTAATTATTTAATACTATAAATAATAATTAAGAAAATTATTATTAATTTCAAAATTCTAATAAGTATAATAATTAATGATTAATTGAATATTATATATAATAATACAAATAAAAATAATGAAATAATTATAATTAGTTTAAAGATATTAATATAAATAATACTAATTCATAAAAAATAGTGATTTTATTATTATTTAATAATAGCAATTAATATAAAAAATACTAATATTAATAATATTAATATATAAGTATTGATGATATTATTTTTAATAATGACTATTTTCATCATTATAAATCAAATTAGATCATAACAATCCAAGAAGAAGAAGAAGAAGAAGAAGAAGAAGAAGTTATGATTATATCAATAAAAATATCCCAAAGATAGCGAGGCTTTTTTCACGGAAAAGATTTTAATATTTATTCACCTTCGTTAAAAGGTACACCCCCGTGATCAACTAAATAAAGTACTAAAGTCCACGTTATGTAATGTCATAATCACGGGGAAGTGCTTACCTGCCAAACGCGTAAATATGGATACTATGCACCACCCCTAAAATTTACAGTTAAAATTTTTTATTTATGCATAACACCATACACTAAAGCAAGGGGTGTTACCACTGTGATTGGCACAAGATTGACCCCCAGCCAATCGCATACCAACCATAAGGCTAGATAATTCAAAGGTGTTAATACGAGTAATAAGTAAAACTACAATAGTTCAAATGCTTTATAAATAAAACACAGTACGCAAATGTCAGAGTTGATACAGAAATGGAAAGCGGATACAATAACGCCTTCAATAGGGGATTTAAAATGATAGATAAAACAACAGGAAACTTAGATAAAGGTAAGTTTGGACAACACCCTCTTGGACCCCACGACAAGTACATTTGGCCATCACTCAGTCATGCCCAAAGCATCGTAGACGTTAAAGTCATCACATGCATCATCTCGTACTTGCACAAACTCAAGAGGGGTCACTGCTCGTGGGAAGGAGAAACACCCATGAAAGGAGTGATCAGTATACTACGTACTGAGTAAGGTAACTATATGTCTAAGACCATGCAAACACAAACAAGTAGATGGTCCATACAGTATTTCATTCAAATTCACCATCATTATTAAGACATAGGCCATTAATTTTGTCTTTACACATCTCTCGAATTATATCCACGTGAGTACGGGGACCCAACTATTATAGGCGATGGACCAAAAATGATACCCTAGGGTAAAACACCCCTGGGCATTATTATAGTCAGTGGACCAAAAATTATCCCAACTTGGCCCCGACTTATGTGGTGTTCCACTGCAAGTAGCTAATGTCTTTTCCATGATTTATTACTATGCAAGTTTTGTCTTATCGAGTTTAGAATCTCCCACTATTATAGCCGGTAAATCAGAAATGATACTCTAGGCAAATGCGCCTAGCTACCATTATAGCCGATAGACCGGAATAAACTCCATGGTAAGAAGGCTATGAGCCACTATTATAGCCAATGGACCGTAGAAAATTCTAACATGGGCATAGCTCGATAATCTTTCACTTTAAGTAATTAGTATTTTACCCGTGTCTTATTCCACACGTAACCCCAACCAGACATGCATGCCCTCTAAGGACTCCTAACTCACATCCCAGACTTCCTAAATGACCCGGTCCCATATATTGGGACCTCTACACTCCCCAAGACCCAAGGCCTTTGATGTTCATTTCCCTTACTCACTATGAATCCAATCCCCCATACATGTGGGTCCAAACCCACTTTCCCATGTCTCCACCTCGGCTCACTATCATCCACTAGGGTTTTCCCTTATAAACCTTAATCTATCCTATGTAGCCCTAACCTCTCCTCATCATACCTGACCCATGATCCCTTCATTTCCAACACCATCACTCCACTCAACCCACACCCAAACATCACAACCTCACTTCCCATATTTCACATGTGATAATGAAAACCCTAGTTGGCTACCCCAAACCCTAGTATTTCTCCTTTCTTTTACACCATCCCTTCATCCACACACTCCACCCTTCTTTCCACTTTACTTATCCCTCTTCATAAGATACCCTCCTAGACTCATTCCTTAATCCAACCACTCACCATCACCCTCTCCACACACTTCCCCCATTTAGGGTTTTTTTCACAAACCCTAGATAAGCCTTCCATACACACTTTACTAACTCGCGTACTATTCTTTACCCATTGACTCCAATCACCCAAAATACTCTCCCCTCACCATGCTTAACCTTTAAATCACCTTTTCCCACGTAAACGTTACCCCCATGGAAAGGCTAACCACCCCATACAAGCCTTACACTTTCCATGAAAGATTTAGTCCAACCCTTCATTTTATTTCCATGACCCTTTTATTTTGTCACCCATGAGTCATAAGGTACTTAGGTTTTTTTCTCACTTCATGCTAATCACTCCACCCTCTTTATTTCTTTTAGATCCCCCAACCTCATCATACCACCTAAGGCCTCCTAGCATGCATGTTATTTTAGGGCAACTATATATAAGGGCATATCAAAAAATACAAGTCATATCACCCATATCACACATATCACAACACATACACCACTTACCTTAGCTCCATGCATATCAAGATACACTACAAGTATTTATTCTATACTCACATATAATACAATCACATATCCAAAACACCCATGAACACATAAACATACAATTTAGCATTAACCACATCCTTACCTAATAGGACACTGGGCTTGGAGCACGATACCTATGCCTCGTTAAGCGAAGAGTTTGACTCACCTATAAGAATGAAACACTAATGTTAACATCCCTCATACTCCTTTTTCTTTCACTATTCTCTAACTAAATATTAGTAAAACGACTAGTAATAGTAATGAGAATAATAATAATAATAATAATAATAATAAGATTAATGATAATAACAATAATAAGGTTAATAATAACAACAATAATGATAGTAATAATAATGATAGTAGTAGTAGTAATAATGATGTTAATAATAATAATAGTAGAAAATATGTAAAATAAATTACACTTAAGTAAAAACAAGGGTTAGGGCACAACCAAAGGTGGATGTGGTAGCTAGGGTGGCGCAGCGGTAGTGGAGGTGGTGGTGATTAGAAAGACACAATTTTGGGGTTGTAAAATTAGAAGGGAAGTGGTAGTTATGAGGTGGTAGGGTTTTTGGGTGAGAGGGGGTTATAGTGGTGGCGGTGGCGTACCATGACAGTGGTGGCCGAATGTGGAGGAGAGGAAAGGAGGAGGAAGGAGGGGGAGAAAAAGTAAAGGGAGGGTATGGGGAGGTAGGGAAGGATGTCTGGGTTGAGAGGGAGGTAGTGGGGTGGTGGTTATGGTAGAGGAGGCGGCGTAGGGTGGCGCAAGGGGCGGCAACAAGGTGCAAAGGGCAGCTCGTGCTTCCCACTTTACACGAGTAGGGAGAGGAGAGGAGGGAGAGTTAGAGGTAGGGAGGGGTCTCATTTGGCGGAGGGTAGTGTAGGGAAGAGGATGGGTGGAGGTTTTGGTGACTGTGAGGCTCGAAGGCGGTTGGGGCTGCATCTGAAGGGGCGGTGGAGGGGGATTTTGGGAGATGTTGGGCAGAGGGAAAAGAAGAGGAAGAAGGGTGATGGGGATGTTATAGGTGAGGGGTGGAGAAGAGGAAAATGGGGATGAGGACAAAGGGAGTGGGAGGGTAGGTGGATACCAGTTGGTGGTGGTAGGTGGCGCAGGACTGTAGGGTGCAATCTTGCAGGTAGTAGGGGGAAAAAGGAAGGAAGAGAGGGGCATGAGAGAGGGTTGTGTAGGGGAGGGTTTGGATTGAAATGGAAAGGAAAGAGACGGGGAGAGAGAGGGAGTAGAATGGCCGGTGCAGGTGTAGAGGTGGTGGAGTTGCAAGCGTAGGTCGACAGCAGGCGAATGAAGAAGAATAATAATAATAAAAGGAAGAAGAAAAGGGGGAAAAGCCAGTCGGGAAAGGGAGAAGGTTGTGTTGGCCCAACCGGGGAGTAAAGGAAAAAAAGGAGGAGGAGGCGGTTGGATGGGCGAGAAGGGAGGGAAGGAGGGGAAGTGGGTTAGGTAGCCCAAAGGGAAAAAAGGAGAAAAAAAGAGAAGGAAAAGGGGGGGAAATAAAAATAAAATTATTTTTGGAAGTAGGGTATTAAATTAATTAGATGGGTAAATTATTTTAATAAATTAATATACTTAAAATTTAAGATATTAATTTAATAGGGTAATTTTGGTAAAATATGGGTTTAGAAAATTATTTAAATAAAAGAGTATGATAAAATAATAAAAATTTTATTTTAATTTATTAAATAATCACATCCTTTTTTATAACTCAAAAGTTAGCAAAACTATTAATTTAATAGTAAAAAATTAAATTATCCTAAATGATAATTAATTATTAAATTCTAGGTTCTAAAATTTTGGGATATTACATACTATTTGTCTAGTAATTTCAAAACTGTTGGACTCTAATAGCACTATTTTCTTTATCCTATAGGTAGTTATGATATAATCAAGGGCATACATAGTTAGATTTGGTTTAATTTAAGCTCTAAATCGAATCAAATCATAATTTTATAAATTGAAAAATCCCAAACCAAACCAAAATTTTCTTAATACTCTAAACTAAACCAAATCATAATTTTTGGCGCACTTCCATTTGGTTCATGATTTACACCTTGTAATTTTTAATATTTATTTCAATACTTGTTTTTAATAAATAAAACCTATATTTATAATATTTAACCTCAACTTTCTAGTATTTTTTAATAAATTTACAAAAAAGATAAACTTTATGCTATAACATCTCATTTAATACTAATATTTAATAAGTTTCATATTATATAGGGAAAAGTTAGTGTATTAGTTTAATACCCCAAATCTTCCTAATCCTAATTTATGGGTGATTATTCTCTTAATCCATTCCTTAAATCTAAAATATAGTTATAAAACTCTAAATTTTTTAAACCTTAATTACTCTATGATTAGCCTCTTAATACCTCCTTAACCCTTAATCATTGCCTGAAAACCTTACCTAAACCCCTAGATCACTCATTTTACATTTTTTAGCCCCCAAATCATTAAAAAACCTAAACCTAATTTCCCTAAACTAGGTTACATCCACCGGTTGATTGAGTTACACCTTTTAGTTGACTCACCTGCAGACAAAATGGCCCATCGCCCAAAGGGTTTGGCAATCAATTGAACGTTATGCGATTTTGCATAACTTGTTTATTTTAATTCTTTTTTATCCCAAAGAAATTCTTATACCTTATATTTTTTATATATTTGGATTTCCTATATTATTCAACAAGATTTTATTATTTTTCATAATTTTAGGGATTTATTTGCTAATTTTCTAACAGATCCCTATTTAATTAAATTTCTACTCACATAAATTATCTATAGATTATTTTTGGCCAACCATAAAAGCCTCTCCCATATCTCTAATACCTTATTTTAATCCATTTTTTTAATCATTCAACCACAAATTTTTCCATAATCCAATTACATTATTATTTTACCCACTCTTGCCTACTCTTACACAACTATATTTCTTTCTCCACACTTCACCATTTGCCATATCTTGCATAAAAAAACTTATAATTAGATCTCCCTCCCCTTTCTCTCCTTTCAGTCTTATTAAATAAGGTCGTCAAGACCTTTATGTCACATACCGCTTATTTTTTATTTGTGTACAGAAGGTTACATAATACTCTAGAGTCGTGTAGGTTCTAGTAGAATTTTGTCTAAAATCATATAATATTCTAGAGACAATTCTAGATGTTGTAGGAACTTTCTAGATCTCTCAAATATAGAATATTGTAGGAAAATCCTACAAGAAAGTCTCAAGAATTCCCATGTAAACATATAAGAATGTAGAAGATATAGAACCTTCCACCATATAGAAGTGGGGAAGGATGGACCTCAACTATAAATAGACGATGACCCTCATTTGCTCCCACAATCTTCCAAGTTTTAAGCTATATCATCTCTTATCTATAAAGAGTTCTCTTCATACACACACATACACACGCTCTCTCTCCCTCATATTCTATAAGTTGCCTAAATTTCTCCAAGTGTTGGTGCTCTTATTGATTTTCAAAGACTCGATAATAGCTTAAGCATTGGAAATGCTAACTTAGTGAGTGCTAAAGGAATTTTTCTTTTAAGTGTTGCACGAAAAATACTTAGGAGAAAAGATTCATCCCATGACACTTGGTATCAGAGCGCCGATAAACGATGAGTTGGCAAGTAACCCAAGCGAGATGATATTCTCTATAGAGACCCGTGGTAGGGAACGTGAGAAGAAGATTAAGGGTATTGCCAAGGATAAGTCCATTTCCAAGGACTGACTTAATTCACTTGAGGAAAGGGTTACACAGGTGGAGAGTAAGATGGGTGAGTCGATGGGAAGACTGCATCTGCTGCATGAATATTTTAGTGAGGATATTCATGGGGAATTCTTTGGTGGCATCAATCATTTGTTGGAGGAATTATGTAAGGATATGAATATCCTAATAGGTGATTTGACATTGGGATCTTGGACACATCGACAATGCTATAGGATCAAGGATCTCAGGGCCCGAGCCACTCAAGTATGGAGGTAAGCGTAATGCTAAAGATATTGATCATTTTATTTGGATGGTAGAAAAATATATGTGTCATGTAGGTATGGATGATGATGCTAACAAGATTGATACTGCCACACTCTACCTTAATCTAGATGCTCTGCTATGGTGGAGATGTCATCACGATGAGATAGAAAAAGGTGCGGTGGTTATTAACACATGGGAGGACTTTAAGAAATATCTTAAATCCAATTTATACCCCCATGAACGTGGAGGAAGCCACAATTAAGAATTTAAGGAGCCTAATGTAAATCGGTACCATTAAGGACTTTGTCAAAGAATATATCTCCTTGATGCTTAAGATACTATATATGCCGAAGAAGAACCATTTCTCTACTTCATGGATGGGTTACAATCCTAGGCGAAGCAAAAGTTGAGGCACTATAATGTCCAAGACCTTGCTTTATCCATAAAGGAGGTGGAGTCCCACATTGAGTTTTGAAAGGAAAAGAAGGATATGCTAGAGAAGGGTGACCCATACAAAGAAGGGGGAGAGAAATCACACAAAGAAGGAGACCCACCTAAGTGGAAAAGAAGCCCGAAGGAGGAAAGGATCACTTTAAGAAAAGAACGTGCTTCATTTTTCAGGGGAAGCACATGTCCTCTCAGTGGCCCAAGAGGAATTAGTTGAATGCCCTTATTAGTTTCCTTGGGGAAGAAAGGACATCTGGTGAGAAAGAGGTGCAAATGGGTTTGATGCGCTTCTTAAGCTCACTAAAGGCCAAGGAAAATGAGGTGCTAAAGGGGGAACCTAGGGCATATAAGGGTATGATTTATGTTCAAGCCAAGCTAATTGGAAGTTACACAAAGGCGTTGGTGGACACATGAGTCACTCATAACTTTGTTGGTAAAGGGGAAGCCATAACACTTGGGATTCGGTACTCTAAGGAGATCAGATGGATAAAAGCCATAAACTTAACTTCAAGGCCGATCCTTAGTATTTCTAGAGCTATACATATCTGGTTGGCCGAATGGGAAGGTATGGTGGACTTAACGGTGGGACCTATAGATGACCTCAAGATGGTGTTAGGCATGGAGTTTGTCAATAAGGTACGCCCACTATCATTCTTAGATGTTGACACCTTGCATATTTCTAAAGGGAATGAGTCCTATGTTGTGCCCTTAATATGAGAAAAGGTGGACTCAAAGATGCTTTCCACCATATAAGTATATAAAGGAATTAAGAAGGGTGAGGTCACATCGTTGGCCATGTTGAAGAAAGAATCCTAACCCATTAGATCGAAAGTGCATGAAGAGACTATGAGAGTCCTCAAGGAGTATACGGATTTGATGACGCTTGAGTCTCCAAGGAAACTTCCACCTAGAAGGGAGGTGGATCATGTGATTAAGTTAGATCTAGGAACTAAGCCTCCAATAATGGGTCCTTATAGGATGGTCTTGCCGGAATTCAAAGAGTTGAGGAAGCAACTCAAGCAGCTATTGGATGTGGGTTTCATAAGGTCATCCAAAACTCCATTTGGCGCACCAATGTTGTTTCAAAGGAAGCACGATGGAAGCCTCCAAATGTGTATCAACTATAAGGCACTAAACAAGTAACAATGAAGAATAAATATTCCATCTATTGGTGGTCAACTTGTTTGATAGGCTTGGGAATGCCCGATGGTTCTCCAAGTTGGATTTGAGGTCAAGATACTGGCAAGTCCTCATAGCTGAAGGGAATGAGTCCAAGATTACATGCGTGACTAGATACGAATCTTATGAATTCTTAGTTATGCCCTTTGTTCTTACAAATGCATCCATAAATTTCTATACATTGATGAATAAGATCTTCCATCTCTTTATGGATAAATTTGTGGTGGCATACTTGGACGATATTGTGGTTTATAATGAAACATTGGGTGTGCATAGTAAAAACCTAAATAAAGTTTTTAAAGTACTCAAAAAAAATGAGCTATTTGTAAAGTTGGGGAATTTCTCATTTTTCTAAGAGGAATTTATGTTTTTAGGGCATGGGATTGTGAAGGGGAAGATCTTTGTAGATAAAGCCAAGGTGCAATCTATTGCCAAATGGGATTCATCTAAGGGAGTCTTAGAGTTAAGGTCTTTCTTAATCCTTGTAAATTACTATAGGCAATTCATTATGGGATACTCACCAAAGGTCATACCCTTAAACAATTTGCTTAAGAAGAAGGTCACATAGGAATGGGCAGATGAATGTCAAAG